>CM059559.1:23613361-24218165 GCA_030386875.1 Morinoia aosen
ATACCATCAAGGAATCGTGATGACATTGAAAATCGGGTTCAAAAGCCTAAAAAGAATCGAACTCAATGTTTGCAATTTTAAAGCTTGGGAAGATTTTAATGGGAAGATTTTAATGCTATTTATGCAACCATCATGTGATGGTGCTTGTCTCCTTGTTTTATTTAGTTCACATTTCTGTGTTGTGTTTGCTGGAGAGAAGTGGTAGGGATGTCGAGTAATGATTTCTCTGTTTGGCGATCTTTTATCTTTGTTCAACTATTTGAGATGCTCATTCCTGTTAATTTCCGTTTTTATTTGGCATTTCATAGCGAAATTCTTAACTCCCCTATTTCGGGAAGTTAAGAATTTCGCTATGAAAGACCAAATAAAAATAGAAATTAACAGGAATAAGCATCTCAAATAGTTGGACAAAGATCAAAGATCGCCAAACATAGAATAGCGTTTCTCGTCATCTCTGCCGCTTCCCTCCAGTGAACACAACACAGACAAGCCACAGACACGCGAACTAAATAAAACAAGGAGACAAGCACCATCACATGATGGATGCATAAATAGCATTAAAATCTTTCCGATCATCTCAGCCATACCTCAACCACGCCAGTGAACCAAAATCTAACGAGTGACGCCCTCAATCACAGCTACGATTCCCAACTCCGCCACATCAGAGCGTATTGGGCATAACTTATAGTTGGGTCTACAGCATTCACTTCGAAAACCTAGAATGATGTTAAAGGTATACATAATCATTATCTGACACCTCTAAGTTCTTCCTGGGTCAGCATTCTGAAACTAACGAAAAATATTTAGTATTTTCACATGCAAACAACAGTTGGATTACCCACCCACATGTAGCTATTTAATAACTTCAGAATACTCATAAACCGAGCCACATCGAAATGTGGGACCAAAGACCCCCTCACACCAAACCATTATCGGTTAGGCTAAATCAACTAGATGTACGCCAAATTTGGATGTGTAGTAGTAACACTTCCTATAAACAGGGAGTCAATAAAAAAACATAGCTCTCCTACGCGTCATATTTTCAACCATTCAACTTTACAGCAACAAGACTGCTAAATTTGCTACTGGTTGTCCATAACATCAATACATTCCAGATATTTTGAAAATAGAAACTACGGCATACACATGTTTAGAACATGCGCGAGAGAAGCTCAAGGAATGCTACTGGACAAGAGCGCTAAGCCAAAGATAACTGTACAGTAATAATTCTCTTCGGCACCTTAGCATTAGAAATGTAGAACTATAATTAAATTTCATCCTTCAAGAAAATATTAATCTCAGAGGTTAGTTAGAAAGATCAAACTGTATTAACAACAATCAGAATGAGCATCATTGTTAATTTCATATTCAAGGTTTAACATTTGTTTCCACTTAGATGGGCGATTACCAAATAGAGTTTCGGTAAAAAGTTTTAATCAAAAAAGCCCCCACAAGGCCGCAGAATTGGGGCGTCTCGCTCAGCACAGGTCAATGCTGTGGCAAAAGAAGGCAAAAACTTCTAGATGAAACGAAAAAGTAATTTGAAAATGAAGTAACAAAGGATTACGACATTCGTGTGGGAGGTCGGTTGCACGGAACGCCTGCCTCCACCCCGAGAGAAAGAGAGAAGTAAAGAATAAAGCCTACCAACTGCAAACTATGTGATTTCTTCAAGTGTAGCCAATTCTGTGGTGGGTAGCTGAGGATACAACAGCGGAGCAATAGCTCTCCAAGGGACATTGATGAGCGCAGATACTATCAGCGTACGCCCTTGAGTGTTGCTCAGGGAGCATGCATATCATTGGAGGCGGTAGGTCCCCAAGATAAGCTGAAGGACTATCGTTTTTAGCTCACACCTACGGTGGTAAAACATGCAAACGTTCATTTACACGCAAAAACAAAGAAAAACTTCAAGTAAACTTAATATACTAAGCTTTCATTGAGTAGACCACACTGGGTTAGGGAACTACGAACCGAGCTTCGTTGTAGAGAAGAGCATCATCAAAGTGAGGGTTGAGCTCAGCCAGCTTCTCGGCAATGCGGTTGTGCTCCAGCACCAGCAGCGCACGCATGCCTGGGCTCTGCGGGGAAAGATGAACGTGGAATGAAATAGAAAATCGCTACAGAGTCGAGCCAAGTGATCCACCCTCGAACTCCTGCCCATGTTCCACGGTTATCAGACATCAATCACTCACACGCACCAGAATGTAAGTGGAAGGGAAACGAAAGTCATCAATATTCACGCACAAACACGTTAATTCGTTTCAACACTACAAAAGTGGCCGTTTCAAAGATGTGTTGTCCCATAATTTGCCGATTTTGCATAGTCAATATTATTATAAGGCCCGTGTTACTTTATTTTTTGTTTCAGACGAGGCACTACCCAGAGTACTGTAAATCTGTATATGACGGACTCTGATTTCGCTTAATAAATTCTGAAAATAGAATTCTCCTTTTTATCTCTTAGCAGATTGATTGAAAGTTTAGCCTCCCTTACCACAACAAAAATATTCTGAAAGGAGAAAGCACCAATTAGTATGGAGTTAAGAAAACGCGGAATCTACGCACAAGGTACGTTACCGCACAGGATCCCGAGCTCATAGAAACAGTAAGTTGAGAAGAAAGGCTAGGAAACAAGAAAACAGCTGAAAAAGAAATTCACAGGTGTTAAAAACATGATAGCAGTGAACCGAAAAAAGATGGTTCTCAACGAAAAATAAAAGTATCTTATTTCAACAAAAAGAAGGCTTATCTGACTCTCAGCTCGGGACCCATCATTTTTACCCTGGAAATGCTAATTTCTATAGATACAACAGTCGTATCCCACTGGATACAAGTGGGAGGCACTTAAGAAAATGAACTGCAAAAATTGGTAAGCAGTAAGAATAAGGAAGGCAATGCAAAAAAGAGCAAGGCAATGCAAAAAAGAGCAAGGCAATGCAAAAAAGAGCAAGGCAATGCAAAAAAGAGCAAGGCAATGCAAAAAAGAGCAAGGCAATGCAAAAAAGAGCAAGGCAATGCAAAAAAGAGCAAGGCAATGCAAAAAAGAGCAAGGCAATGCAAAAAAGAGCAAGGCAATGCAAAAAAAGAGCAAGGCAATGCAAAAAAAGAGCAAGGCAATGCAAAAAAAGAGCAAGGCAATGCAAAAAAAGAGCAAGGCAATGCAAAAAAAGAGCAAGGCAATGCAAAAAAGAGCAAGGCAATGCAAAAAAGAGCAAGGCAATGCAAAAAAGAGCAAGGCAATGCAAAAATGAGCAGGGCAATGCAAAAAAGAGCAGGGCAATGCAAAAAAAGAGCAAGGCAATGCAAAAAAGAGCAGGGCAATGCAAAAAAGAGCAAGGCAATGCAAAAAAGAGCAAGGCAATGCAAAAATGAGCAGGGCAATGCAAAAAAGAGCAAGGCAATGCAAAAAAAGAGCAAGGCAATGCAAAAAAGAGCAAGGCAATGCAAAAAAGAGCAAGGCAATGCAAAAAAGAGCAGGGCAATGCAAAAATGAGCAGGGCAATGCAAAAAAGAGCAGGGCAATGCAAAAAAGAGCAGGGCAATGCAAAAAAGAGCAGGGCAATGCAAAAAAGAGCAGGGCAATGCAAAAAAGAGCAGGGCAATGCAAAAAAGAGCAGGGCAATGCAAAAAAGAGCAGGGCAATGCAAAAAAAGAGCAGGGCAATGCAAAAAAAGAGCAGGGCAATGCAAAAAAAGAGCAGGGCAATGCAAAAAAAGAGCAGGGCAATGCAAAAAAAGAGCAGGGCAATGCAAAAAAAGAGCAGGGCAATGCAAAAAAAGAGCAGGGCAATGCAAAAAAAGAGCAGGGCAATGCAAAAAAAGAGCAGGGCAATGCAAAAAAAGAGCAGGGCAATGCAAAAAAAGAGCAGGGCAATGCAAAAAAAGAGCAGGGCAATGCAAAAAAAGAGCAGGGCAATGCAAAAAAAGAGCAGGGCAATGCAAAAAAAGAGCAAGGCAATGCAAAAAAAGAGCAAGGCAATGCAAAAAAAGAGCAAGGCAATGCAAAAAAAGAGCAAGGCAATGCAAAAAAAGAGCAAGGCAATGCAAAAAAAGAGCAAGGCAATGCAAAAAAAGAGCAAGGCAATGCAAAAAAAGAGCAAGGCAATGCAAAAAAAGAGCAAGGCAATGCAAAAAAAGAGCAAGGCAATGCAAAAAAAGAGCAAGGCAATGCAAAAAAAGAGCAAGGCAATGCAAAAAAAGAGCAAGGCAATGCAAAAAAAGAGCAAGGCAATGCAAAAAAAGAGCAAGGCAATGCAAAAAAAGAGCAAGGCAATGCAAAAAAAGAGCACGGCAATGCAAAAAAAGAGCAAGGCAATGCAAAAAAAGAGCAAGGCAATGCAAAAAAAGAGCAAGGCAATGCAAAAAAAGAGCAAGGCAATGCAAAAAAAGAGCAAGGCAATGCAAAAAAGAGCAGGGCAATGCAAAAAAGAGCAGGGCAATGCAAAAAAGAGCAGGGCAATGCAAAAAAGAGCAGGGCAATGCAAAAAAGAGCAGGGCAATGCAAAAAAGAGCAGGGCAATGCAAAAAAGAGCAGGGCAATGCAAAAAAGAGCAGGGCAATGCAAAAAAGAGCAGGGCAATGCAAAAAAGAGCAGGGCAATGCAAAAAAAAGCAGGGCCATGCAAAACAGAGGAGGGCCATGCAAAACAGAGGAGGGCCATGCAAAACAGAGGAGGGCCATGCAAAACAGAGGAGGGCCATGCAAAACAGAGGAGGGCCATGCAAAACAGAGGAGGGCCATGCAAAACAGAGGAGGGCCATGCAAAACAGAGGAGGGCCATGCAAAACAGAGGAGGGCCATGCAAAACAGAGGAGGGCCATGCAAAACAGAGGAGGGCCATGCAAAACAGAGGAGGGCCATGCAAAACAGAGGAGGGCCATGCAAAACAGAGGAGGGCCATGCAAAACAGAGGAGGGCCATGCAAAACAGACGAGGGCCATGCAAAAAAGAGGAGGGCCATGCAAAAAAGAGGAGGGCCATGCAAAAAAGAGGAGGGCCATGCAAAAAAGAGGAGGGCCATGCAAAAAAGAGGAGGGCCATGCAAAAAAGAGGAGGGCCATGCAAAAAAGAGGAGGGCCATGCAAAAAAGAGGAGGGCCATGCAAAAAAGAGGAGCGCCATGCAAAAAAGAGGAGCGCCATGCAAAAAAGAGGAGGGCCATGCAAAAAAGAGGAGGGCCATGCAAATAAGAGGAGGGCCATGCAAATAAGAGGAGGGCCATGCAAATAAGAGGAGGGCCATGCAAATAAGAGGAGGGCCATGCAAATAAGAGGAGGGCCATGCAAATAAGAGGAGGGCCATGCAAATAAGAGGAGGGCCATGCAAAAAAGAGGAGGGCCATGCAAAAAAGAGGAGGGCCATGCAAAAAAGAGGAGGGCCATGCAAAAAAGAGGAGGGCCATGCAAAAAAGAGGAGGGCCATGCAAAAAAGAGGAGGGCCATGCAAAAAAGAGGAGGGCAATGCAAAAAAGAGGAGGGCAATGCAAAAAAGAGGAGGGCAATGCAAAAAAGAGGAGGGCAATGCAAAAAAGAGGAGGGCAATGCAAAAAAGAGGAGGGCAATGCAAAAAAGAGGAGGGCAATGCAAAAAAGAGGAGGGCAATGCAAAAAAGAGGAGGGCAATGCAAAAAAGAGGAGGGCAATGCAAAGAAGAGGAGGGCAATGCAAAGAAGAGGAGGGCAATGCAAAGAAGAGGAGGGCAATGCGAAAAATAGGAGGGCAATGCGAAAAAAGAGGAGGGCAATGCAAAAAAGAGGAGGGCAATGCAAAAACGAGGAGGGCAATGCAAAAACGAGGAGGGCAATGCAAAAACGAGGAGGGCAATGCAAAAACGAGGAGGGCAATGCAAAAAAGAGGAGGGCAATGCAAAAAAGAGGAGGGCAATGCAAAAAAGAGGAGGGCAATGCAAAAAAGAGGAGGGCACTGCAAAAAAGAGGAGGGCACTGCAAAAAAGAGGACAGTGCAAAAAAGAGGACAGTGCAAAAAAGAGGACAGTGCAAAAAAAAGGAGGACAGTGCAAAAAAAAGGAGGGCAGTATAAAAAGCGGAGGGAAGTATGAAAAAGCGGAGGGCAGTATGAAAAAGCGGAGGGCAGTATGAAAAAGCGGAGGGCAGTATGAAAAAGCGGAGGGCAGTATGAAAAAGCGGAGGGCAGTATGAAAAAGCGGAGGGCAGTATGAAAAAGCGGAGGGCAATATAAGAAAGCGGAGGGCAATATACAAAAGCGGAGGGCAATATACAAAAGCGGAGGGCAATATAAAAAAGCGGTGGGCAATATAAAAAAGCGGAGGGCAATATAAAAAAGCGGAGGGCAATATAAAAAAGCGGTGGGCAATATAAAAAAGCGGTGGGCAATATAAAAAAGCGGAGGGCAATATAAAAAAGCGGAGGGCAATATAAAAAAGCGGTGGGCAATATAAAAAATCGGAGGGCAATATAAAAAAGCGGAGGGCAATATAAAAAAGCGGAGGGCAATATAAAAAAGCGGAGAGCAATATAAAAAAGCGGAGGGCAATATAAAAAAGCGGAGGGCAATATAAAAAAGCGGAGGGCAATATAAAAAAGCGGAGGGCAATATAAAAAAGCGGAGGGCAATATAAAAAAGCGGAGGGCAATATAAAAAAGCGGAGGGCAATAACAAAATTAAAGGTAGTAAAAAAATGGAAGGCAGAACAAAAGTGAATATTAGTTATGAAAGGGAAAAAAAATAATAAAAGAGAGAAGCAAAAATAAAAATGAGCAGTTAAACAATTATGAGCAGTTAAATTAATTGATTGATTATAAATTAGTTTTAGCCTCCCTCAACCACAATAACGATGTTCAAAGAGAGGAAGGGTGAAAGCACCATTTAGTATGGAGTTAAGGAAACGGGGAATTATTATTATTATTATTATATAGGACGTTTCACCACCGAAGACGCTACAAAGACGTTTCATCGGTGACTTCGGTATTTCCTAGTTCGTCATTTCTGTACATAAAGCAAATATCACTCCTATCATCGCTGCGTGGTGGCATAGTTGTAGTTTTAAGGTATGTTACGTTTTACTTTAGTACTGGCATGGTGTGTAGTTCAGCTCGCATGGGCCAGGAAAAAAAAAACATCACCAAGCGCTGCCTCGCAAGTTAGCTCCTTACATAAGCTATGAAGGTTTAAATATTTTCTATCTAGTTTGCAGGTCCGGTCAGGGTTGAATTTTACTTGTGGTAGCTGGTACCCCCATGCGAGGGTTCCAGCTACCCTCCCACACTTGGCCGAGCGACTTACCCATGCTGGAACCCCCTCTCCCCAGCAGGGTGCCGAGAGCTGCAGCACATGTCGCTCGGCCATTCAGCTATACATTATTAAGAGCACCGATAGAATGCAAGAAGAAGTAAAAGGGTTCTCTGTATTCCGACGGTTTCCCAACCAAGCAATCGGACAAGGAGAGGTTGCCGGGGTTAGGGCCAAAGAAACGTATACGCTCCTCCATGTATGAAGGGCATTCAATAAGCAGGTGTTTCACGGTCAGGGGCACTATGCAGTCCTCGCAGTAAGGCGGTGCGCTGTTGTCCATCAGGTATCCATGAGTCATCTGAGTGTGACCTATTCGTAGGCGGCGCAGTGTCCTCTCCCAGTGGCGGTTGGAACACAGCGCGTTGGGTAATGGTTTGGTGTTGATGTGGATGCTTCTGAGCTTATTATTGGCCACTGAGTGCCATTCTTCAGTCCATGCGGTAGTCAGGGTTTTTCGGATGTACATTTTCATGTCCGATCGTGGCAGTCCGACATGAATTACTGGTCCGTCTTCTGTCGCAGCCCGAGCAGCCGCGTCGACGGCTTCGTTTTCGACAACTCCAACATGGCTTGGTACCCAACAAAAGTAGAATCTGCGGTGGTCATGAAAAAGTAGTTCCTTAATCGAGGCAACTATGGGGTTTGGGTGGCGGATGTTGGTTATTGCTTGTATGGAGCTTCTTGAGTCAGTTGCGATAGTGATCGAATTTCCGGGTAGCGTTGAGGAGTATGATATTGCATCCCGGATGGCGAGCAGTTCTGCCGTGTAGTGGGATGCAGTATTTTGGATCCGCACTGCGATAACTCGGTCCCCATGCTTGTAGCCATATGCAACACCTTGTTCGGTCTTCGATCCATCCGTGAAGATCACTGAATTTCTTTCATGCCTTGCAAAATGATCCACAAAGGCTGAGCGCAGTACCTGAGCGGTGTTGGCCCCCTTGTTAAAGCCATATAGCTCCTCACAAATGACCACGTTGTTCATCTGCCATGGTGGGACTGGGAGAGTTGTCTCCATGAGGATGCGGGACAGGTCAATGCTGTTAGTCTTCAGGAGTTTCTTTGCTCTGCCAATGAAAGATTTGGAGGCATCTTGATCCTGGTCATCATCGCTCTCTGTGCCGTCCACAGCTTCACACACCTCGTGCAGCGGGGCAGTCGGATTACAACATACTCGGATATAGTAGTTAAGAAGTTTAATGTTTAAAGAGATATTCATAGGTCTTATTCCACTCTCTGCATGAAGGCTTATCACTGGAGACGAGCGGAAGGCTCCAGTTGCAATACGTATGGCTGCGTTTTGGATAGTTGAAATTGACTGCAATAGGGTAGGACAAGCGGAGGAGTAAGCTTCACGTCCATAATCTATTTTTGGTTTGATCAGCATGGTGTAGAGTCTGAGCAGGGTGAGTCGGTCTGCCCCCCAGCTCTTATGGGAGATGTGTTTTAAGACATTCAAACTTTGGATGCACGACTTTTTTAGTTGCATTATGTGTTTGCGCAATGTTAGGCTGTTGTCTACGCAGAGACCAAGGTACTTGTGATGTGTTACGCAGGCTATTGGTTCATTGTGAAGGGCCTGGTTCGGGGCAAGTTTCGGACAGTTCTGTTTTCTGCATACATGCACACATTTGGTTTTGGCTGTTGAAAAGCGGAATCCTGTTTCATGCGTCCATTTCTCAAGTGTATTGAGGGCCAACTAAAGTTGTCGTTCTACTCCTCTTGTTGATAGCCCAGAGGCATAAATCATAAAATCGTCAACATACAGCAAAGACCGGACTGAACGTGGGAGGTTGGTGCCAATATCATTGATGGCGACCATAAAGCAAAGGCAGCTGAGTACGCTGCCCTGCGCCACTCCATTTGCCAGTGTTCGCGGTTCTGAGAGGTCGCGTCCAACTCGCACCTGTACTTTTCGATCAGCCAAAAATTCCCTGATGAATAAAGGGAGGAGACCTCGCAGTCCATACCCATGTAGCTTCTGGAGGATTCCATATTTCCAAGCTGTGTCGTATGCTTTTTCAATGTCGAACATGACCACTATGGAGTGCATCCGCGAGGTGATGGCGTTTTGGAGGTGACTCTCCAGCTAAACTAGGGCGTCCGTGGTGCTCCTGTTGCGTCGAAAGCCTGACTGCGTTGGGGTAATGTGTCCGCTCAACTCCAGAGCCCACATGAAGCGCTCGTTTACCATCTTCTCTAGCAGTTTACAGAGACATGAAGTTAATGAAATTGGTCGATAGGATTGCGGATCTTTGGGATCTTTGTTAGGCTTAGGGAAGGCGAGAACAATTGCGGTGCGCCATTGGTGAGGTATACATGAGGTTGCGTAAATTTTATTATACAGGCGTAGGAGAAGGTTTTGTAGGCTTGGATGACTGTGCCTGATCATGGAGTACGTGATCTCGTCAGCGCTGGGAGCCGTCTCGCCTACGAGCCGTAGTGCAGATTTGTATTCGCTTATGTTGAAGGGTGCGTTATACGGTCGATCTTCGGGCGTTGTGAAATCGAGGAGACGTTTTTCGGCCTCTCTTTTGTGTCTTGCAAATTGAGGAGGGGCATTAGTCAGGTTGGACGCCTGAGAGAAGGTCACGGCAAGTAAGTTGGCAACGTCCATGTTCGATGTCAGTAGCGGCGAACCTATCCCATTCGAGTATAGGTTTGGTGAAGGGTCGACGGTATATTTGCCTGATATTTTGTTGATTTTCTTCCAGATTTGGTGAAGACTGGTGTGCTGGTTCAAGGTAGATACAAATGTTTTCCATGAGTTCTGCCGACATTGATTAAAAACCCAGCGGCAATGGGCTTTGGCTCTATTATATGCTATTTTGTTAATTAATGTGTAGCGGGTTTTTAATGTTCGTTGGGCTCGTTTTCTTTCTGCTTTCGCCAGTCGGCACTCCTCGGACCACCAGGGCACAGGCGGTCTTCGCAGAGCTCCTAAACTGCGGGGTATGGACGCTTCCGCAGCCGCGCGTATTTTGTTTTCGATGAGGGTAACTAATTCCTCAATTGACGCTTGCTCGGGGGAAAGCTCCTCAGTGTCCACCGCGGTAAGAGTCTCAAAGAGCCTCCAGTTAGATTTTCTGGTGATGAATCGCGATGGTATCTCCGCAAAGACACGTTGTTCCCGGAAGGTTATTTCAATGGGGTAATGATCGCTATCATATAAGGAGTCATGGACTTTGTATGAGAAGTCGGCAATGCAGTCTGGTGAGCAGAACGACAGGTCAATACAGGAGTATGTATTGGTTTGGACGTGATAATGCGTGGGGTGTAACCCCTCCGTCAGTAAAGATATGTTGTTGTTCGTTAGGAGGTCTTCAAACATTCGCCCACGGTGGTTTGTTAGGTTTTCTCCCCATAAATGGCTTCTTGCATTCAGATCTCCAAGTAGCAAGAACGGCGGGTGCAATTGTTGACCATTTGTTCCTTTTGGATTTGGTGATGAGGAAGATACACTGAACATATGGTGTACTGTTTGTCGAGGTAAAGTTTAACTGCAGCAGCTTGAAGATCGGTATTCAGTTGTAGGCGATCAAAATTCACCTTATAGTGTATAAGGATTGCCGCACCTCGCTCGTGTCCGTCGTCGCGAACTGGAGGTGATAGAACGAGCGAGTAGTCAGCAGGTGCGCGTATATTTGGGTGCTTGATTAGGGTTTCTTGTAGGCAAACACAAACCGGTGATATTTGTTTAAGTAGTAGTTTTAACTCTGAGAATCTTGACTTATGTGATTGTAGGTTCCATTGCAGTATGCTGCTTAACATTTCTTGTGAAAGGGAGCCCAGGGCCATTCAGCGCCAGGCTGAATGGGCTGTTGTTTTTCCCGGTCCAGTGCTTGCTGGTGGGCGGGTTGTTCCCTGTAATACAGGGATGGGCTCTAGATTTTTTGATTTAGGGCGCATTGGTTGAGTTGATTTTTTGGTGGGGTCTGAACTGTTAGTCCCAGTTTTTGTGATTATGGCGTCCGCGTATGTTTGAGGACGCTTTTGTTTGGTGGAGTGTTGCAGTGACGGTCTGGTCTGTTCCGTGCTTTTGCTAGTTAGATTAGTTTCCATTTCACATGCTTCCTCCGTACTGTCGTAGTTAACAAGGCCGGCTGTGTCGGTTGTAGTCGCTTTTTGCATAGATTCGCCAGTTCGCCTCTTTTGTCGCGGTGGAGAGGCCGAGGTACCGGCAAAGGCTTCTCCTTGTTTGGGCAAGGTGTCAGGAAGCGAGGCTCGACGCTTTCTCGACTCATTCGCTATCTGGCGGTTTTCGGGTTGGCTTTGTTGTAATTTCAGGTTTTCTGGTTTGCAGTTTCCTCCGTCATCTTCGTCTGCTAGTGATGCAAACCGGCCTGAATTTAAGGCTTTGTGCTCCATATGCGGCGACGGGGAAGGACATGAGAGGACGTCTTTGTTAGATGGGGTATATTTGGTACTTAGGGGAGTTGCATTAGGGTTATTAGAGTTTGATCTGTTTGTAACAAATCTGTAGGTTTTATTTTGCTCGTGGAAACGGTCCCTTACTTTTTCCATGGCTTCCGAGAGGGTGATATGTTCTCTAGCTTGTGTGGCTGCAACCTCCGCTCGGAACTTATATGCGTCGCAATCGCTGCTACTCGATGGGTGGTCTCCACTACAGTTCACACAGGATGGGGTCTCTGTGCACGTTGACATCCGGTGTCCACTGGTTCCACACCGTGCGCACGCTTCTTCCGTGGCTCTCACCAATTACGCGTATGCCCTAGTTTTTGGCATTTGAGACATCGCATTGGTTTTGGCACATATATTTCCACTATCTCCCTGTGCCAATCGGCCAGTGTAATAAGGGCAGGCAGTCTTGCACGGGCAAAAGTTAGAACATATCGGCTGGTGTTAACCAGCTCTCCGTCAACTCGCCTTTTCATTCGTTCCATCTTTTCCACTCCTTGATCCTTCAGTTTCACGAGCAGTTCTTCTTCCGAGCTCTGCCCCATGGCATCGCTGAAGACAGTCCCCTTGACCGAGTTCAATGTCCTACGGAGCTCCACCACCACAGGTACATTGTTCAATTTGGTTAATGTGGCCAACGTACGACCTTGCTCCTCACTTTGCACCTCAATTAGTAGGGATGATCGGTTCATTTTCGAGATCCTCTTCGGGTTTCCAATCAACTTTTTTAGTTCCTTATCTGTTGACACGATATTTATCTGGGATTCAATGTTTACTCCTGGGAATGTCAAGACGTAGTAAGGAGGAAAGAATCGTTCCTTACTAAAGACGTCCTCCAGTGTTAGCAGTTGCTTTATTTTTCTTTCCTTGGTTCTATTCCTTTTCATTTTGTTGTTATTATTGTTTCTGTCGACAGATTGAGGATTTTCCTCTCTCTGGGGGTTGACGGGTGGCCGAAGCCCGTCAGGCAGTGAAAGACGAGTGGCAGCTTCGGCGTTGTTAAACGCGTCATATTGGCCGCGTCCCAAACTAAGTTTGGGAGCGCGAGCCGTACCACCCTCCTTAGCACCATGACCGGGCTGAGATCCCCCAGCAGTTACGCTGGGTTTCTCAGCACTTCGTTTTTTGTTTTCACTCATAGTGTTGATTGTTTTGTGGATGCACGACCAGGCTTAACCCCTCCATAAGGCGCAAAATTCATGCAGAGCGGGGCCCTGTTGCGATGTTGCAGCTGTAGCAAGTCGCGCATCCCCACCCTAGGGTGGCAGTCGTGCATCCACGGTGCCTGCTCTTTGCCGCCGCTCCAGACCTCAGGTGCCCCCGCCGGTTTTTTTTTTTTTTTTTTTTTTTAAATATGAAAATACAATAAACTATAGAGCCAGAAATATAAAATTGAAACAAAGAGATGATAGAAAGTAAACAATGAGGGAGACATTCAATAGCCAAAGTCAGGAGCGACGTTGCCACCTATCCGCGAGGCCACCGAAGTGGCCCATCGGTGACGCGGCAGGCGCGGAGAGGAGGAAACGGGGAATCTATACACAAAGGGTGTTCTCGCAAGGGATCCCGTGCGCATAGGAACTGTAAGATAAGAAAGAAGGTTATGAAACAAGATAAAAGTTGAAGAAAATCAGATGTGCTGAAAAACAGGCCAGCAGCAAACCGAAAAAGATGGTTCTTAACAAAACAAAAAACATTTTATTTCAACAAAATGAAGGCCTACCTAACTCTCAGCTCAGGACCTCACATTTACCCCCCTGGGAGCACTAATTCCTATAGATACAATAGTTGTATCCTCCTGAAGAGATTATGAGCAGTTCAAAAACGAAAAGCCGTTCAAAAACGAAAAGCCGTTCAAAAACGAAAAGCCGTTCAAAAACGAAAAGCCGTTCAAAAACGAAAAGCCGTTCAAAAACGAAAAGCCGTTCAAAAATGAAAAGCCGTTCAAAAACGAAAAGCCGTTCATAAACGAAAAGCCGTTCAAAAACGAAAAGCCGTTCAAAAACGAAAAGCCGTTCAAAAACGAAAAGCCGTTCAAAAACGAAAAGCCGTTCAAAAATGAAAAGCCGTTCAAAAACGAAAAGCCGTTCAAAAACGAAAAGCCGTTCAAAAACGAAAAGCCGTTCAAAAACGAAAAGCCGTTCAAAAACGAAAAGCCGTTCAAAAACGAAAAGCCGTTCAAAAACGAAAAGCCGTTCAAAAACGAAAAGCCGTTCAAAAACGAAAAGCCGTTCAAAAATGAAAAGCCGTTCAAAAACGAAAAGCCGTTCAAAAACGAAAAGCCGTTCATAAACGAAAAGCCGTTCATAAACGAAAAGCCGTTCATAAACGAAAAGCCGTTCAAAAACGAAAAGCCGTTCAAAAACGAAAAGCCGTTCATAAACGAAAAGCCGTTCATAAACGAAAAGCCGTTCATAAACGAAAAGCCGTTCATAAACGAAAAGCCGTTCAAAAACGAAAAGCCGTTCATAAACGAAAAGCCGTTCAAAAACGAAAAGCCGTTCAAAAACGAAAAGCCGTTCAAAAACGAAAAGCCGTTCAAAAACGAATAAGCCGTTCAAAAACGAAAAGCCGTTCAAAAACGAAAAGCCGTTCAAAAACGAAAAGCCGTTCAAAAACGAAAAGCCGTTCAAAAACGAAAAGCCGTTCTAAAACGAAAAGCCGTTCTAAAACGAAAAGCCGTTCAAAAACGAAAAGCCGTTCAAAAACGAAAAGCCGTTCAAAAACGAAAAGCCGTTCATAAAAGAAAAGCCGTTCATAAAAGAAAAGCCGTTCATAAAAGAAAAGCCATTCAAAAAAAAAAGCCATTCAAAAAGAAAAGCCATTCAAAAAGAAAAGCCATTCAAAAAAGAAAAGCAATTCAAAAACGAAAAGCCATTCATAAACGAAAAGCCGTTCAAAAACGAAAAGCCGTTCAAAAACGAAAAGCAGTTCAGAAAAGAAACGCAGTTCAAAAAAGAAAAGCAGTTCAAAAAAGAAAAGCAGTTCAAAAAAGAAAAGCAGTTCAAAAAAGAAAAGCAGTTCAAAAAAGAAAAGCAGTTCAAAAAAGAAAAGCAGTTCAAAAAAGAAAAGCAGTTCAAAAAAGAAAAGCAGTTCAAAAAAGAAAAGCAGTTCAAAAACGAAAAGCAGTTCAAAAACGAAAAGCAGTTCAAAAACGAAAAGTAGTAAAAAATGAAAAAGCAGTTAAAATATAAAAAACTAAAAAATCAATGATGAAAATTCAAACTAGTAAAAAGTAAAAAGCAATGAAATTGAAAATGGTGGTTAAGTCAATGACAATAGGAATAAATATGAGAAGAATGTATATTAACAGCAAAAGAAATAACTTAACAGCATTCAAATATTTCGTAGCGGCAAAAGCAAGTATGTAATTAAGATGTTGATGCTACTAAAAAGTAAATTTTTGTAATTAATAAATGTTAGTAGATAATTATATAATAAATGTCACTTAAAAGTAAATATCAGTAGATAGTAAATGTGAATAAATGGTAAACATGAGTAAATAGTAAATATAAGTAAATAGTAAACATCTATAAATAATTAACATACGCAAACAGAAGATGTCACTAAATAGCTAACACCAGCGAATAATAATTGTCAGCAAAAGGTGAATGCAAATAAAAGGTATACGTCAGTGAAAAGTGACTATCTGCGAAAAGAAAATATCAGTAATAACAAAATAACAGTAAAAGCAAAAGACAGTTAAAAGCAAAAGGAAATTAAGAGTAAAAAGTAGTTACAAGCAACAAACTATTAAAAACCTAAGGTAGCGAAAAAGAAAAATGCTGTAAAATGTTTGATAGTAAAAAAGTCAGTTGCAGTACAAAAGTTGAAGGCAGTCAAAAAAATCGGATACAGTCAAATAGTAAATAGCTTGAAAAAGTAAATGCCAGTAAAAAGTAAATCGAAGTATATAATGAAAGGAATAAGAGAAATGTAATAATATAGGGAACACAAAACACACGAAGCTTTAGGGAATCAAAATTACGGTACATGAACTACAGCGCGAAGTGAAAACACCTCAAACTTGAAAACCCAATGACACGAACAAGATTTGAAATAAAAGTTTTCACAAACTCAAAAACGAACGAAATAAGAAATCAAAATTTGAACCTCAACTATATATGCTAAAACCCCACGCTTGGATCACACAAATCAGTTCAGAAAATGCATTCGAATGCATAGTAAGCTCTGTAAAAGACTGTCAGCACTCACCAAATAATTGCGGTTACTAGCTTCAAAGATCAGTGACTTAGAGAGAGGAACTTCAGTGTCTTAGCCACTGCAAATAAAAAAGATTCAATAATAAATTTAACTTCTCAACACAGATGGCAGTGAAAAATGGTACCAGGTAGATAAGCGCAAGCGAGTTCTATGAGAAATGAAGGATCCTTCACTGCTCCAATTTATCGTCAAAGCTTAGTTTTTTGGTAGTAGTAAAACAATTTCCATTAGATTCAGTTTCAGCTATTAGTTCTTGTCATTTACTTTGTAGTATTATGTAATGAATCAGTAGTTGGGGAAAAGCAATCGAATTCTAACATTCCATTAACCATGACTGGGTGATAAGCTATTGAGAATGAGACAGGTAGTAAGAATGATTTGCTCTGTATAAAGCTCCAGTGAGGAGCGTGAAAGTGGGAGTGTCCCAGAACTGCATTTTTGCCACCAGCAAATACAGTGACGCGTATAACTCATGTTTGAAGTTGCATTGATTTGAACATGCTTTATAAATGAGCAGCTCAGTCCGGCCCATAGAATATAGTTCAACACTTGAGAGTTATGGTAGCAAATCACCGCTGTATACTGTAATTTTACTATTCACTGTCATGCGTCAGAGGGTTAGAGCACGAATGCAATTTCAATAAGCTAAACAAGATAAGATTACAAAGAGGGAAAATTGAAATTGATCGTTCAATGTCACAGTAAATATAGTAGTACAGGTAGAAGAAAAATCGGCCCTAGAAATGCAGGATGCAATCATTCAGAAATTAAAGGCCGCGATCATACGAAAATCAGACAAAAATTACACGACAAATAAGAGTGAAAATAACTTTTTGCCAGCTATTCAAATGAAACTGTAAACGAGATAAAGAGCTTTACATAAAATGTATTGATTGTAGGCTCATTTTCATGAAGCAATATTGCAAGTACCAGGAATAATTGAACATTTCACGCGAAATGGAACCACTCAAATACTTGGAACTTGCTAGATAACAAAATATACAGACCTAGTTCAGAGATTAATTTTAGATGAACAACTTTTCAGATAACGTACTTCTAGTATTTCATGAAGAGATGGTTTCATTTCGTAGATGCATCATGACTGTAATGGAGCAAGTAAAATGTTGCTGCACTAGAGTCTCAAAATTTTACATGTCAAACCACTATTTCACAGCGGCAACGGGAAATCGAAGAAAACCGCTGTTTTTGGTACTTCTCTGTAGAGTAGAACTACAAAAAATTAGCTGGATACCTGGGGCACGAATATTCAACAACATTCATTCCAGGTCCTAGAAAAGTACAGCCCACATGCTTCCACTTTCTGAGTGTATCATGAAATAATGATACCGAACTAGAAGGCAGACAATATTCGAACATGAAAAAGCCCATGCTGGATTTAATTATCTACAAATAAAAACATTTAAAACACCAACAACGGAATGAGGACACGTTAATGCACTTGTTTTCATGGAGCTGCTGGCGAGCCTCATGCGGCCAAGGATGCTTGTCTGGTGCTCTCCCCAAACGTGTATACTTCAATTACCACCAAAATCCCCAAACTGAAAATTTTGATACGTAGTTTTTGGTCACAAAAATACAAAAAAAAAACCTTCGACGACTTAAATTAATCAAAGTAGCGGTTGGACAGTACCAGTCCTGTTGTAGAAATGTAATATTACGTAGGAATAGCGTTGTTCTTGAGCGAGACTCGCAAGTGAATTGACTTCTAAAGTGTCTCAAGTAATAATTAGTGAATACCACTGTGCTTATGTATAGCATACGAACAAGTTGTGTTCACTTTAGGTTATCTACAAGAAATGTTCTGTTTTTTCTAATTATTTAGGTCGGTTCTGAAGTTCGAAACCAGTTTTTAGGTGAATCTATGCCAAATTTGCCCATTTTGGTCAGTAAAAGGCCTATCTAAATGACCCTGACGTAGAACGTGCAATACTCAACGACGCGCAGGCATTTGTACACGAACTAAAACGCTACGTAGCTACAGCTCCTGTGGCCGGCGCGTATTGGGACATATGCGCACAAATTGGTACATTTTTCATTCAGGTACCGTTATAAATGAATGACATTTCATCTGTTTCGCGACCTTTTAAAAAAATAATTGTAATCATGCGAGGTGAAATGTTATCGTGCAACTGCATTTTCATACTTCTTATAAAGGATAAAAATATATTCGATCTGCAAAGTCGATTGTGCTATTCTGCTTCTTACAACCTAAGCAAATCAACCGTTAACAACCGTGGAAACGCGGTGAACGTGTTAAGGGCTCTGCGACTAAAGTGCAGCAGGAATGAGTATTCCGAAGGTCAATACAGTTTTGTTCAGATATATTAGAAGCTATTAACACATACTTACAAACAAAATATGATTGCATCTCATATCAGATCCCCTATCCATAACACGAGAATAATTTCAAGAGAACTAAAAACTAACTTTCACATCAACTGAAAAAGAACAAAAATAGATCAGTTCAAACCACCGGAGAAAAAGAACAGAAAATTATGAACAGACTGAAACGGCCTCATAATAAAATTTACAACAGCGTCCGACTATTGTCGCAGCGTTTGCTTGAGACACCTAAAGGTGTCACATGAGAACTCTACCTCACAACCATAATACGCCAGGCGCTACACGCCACAAATAAAGAAGCTAAGAAATTTTCTGTGTCCAAATCGCACACTGAAAAACTCGCTTCAGCACCTATCAACCAATGTCAATTTTTTTAAATTTTCAAGAGGTGACGAGGGTCGCTCATTGGTGGGACTTTTCTCTATTAAACATACACAACTTAATAAGACTCGATACAATAACACATAACTCATTGTATAATCTACAGGAACAGAGATTTTTTAACAAGTCTAACAAGGTATAACTTCGTATTTTAAATTTTATTTACCTTGTTAACAACAAAACTGAAAATTTACGTGATGGTGGGTAAAACTGGTCTTACTCCCTGGTTAACAACCGTCCTCAGCGCTACAGCCTGAATATTAATAAAGCCAAGAAATAATTTTCACCCAAGTATTAAAATAAGTTGCAACTTTCTCTAGAAATAACTGCTACTAAAATAAACCAATTGAAAATTACTGTAATGCGCGCGCACCGAGACTTAATAATAACCATGATCCACAGACCAAATTGTAAGATCTTTTGATTTTTACAATGCCTCGACTCTCGAGACAGCCAGTAGAATTTAAGCACACTCAAAACGAGTAGAGTACACTCGTAAGATACTGCGCTCCAGAATGAAGTTGCTATGATTCTTTCAACCATGAAAATTCTGCTTTTAATGGAAGCAAGTGTCTCATGCTTTGGTTCAGCATACAACTCTTCCAATTGATTTGTTTTTATTTACACACGATTTGTAATGTTTACAGGTTTTATATTAGAGAAATTTTTTATCTCTTTGGGATCGTGATTACAGTGGGTTCGTTAAAAAAACAGTTGGAATCATACTCACGATCTTGAAGTCATCTGTGGCTGCGGAAAAACAGCCTTCCCATGAATCAGGAACTTGGCAGCTGCTATCCAGATCTTCTATTCTTTCCAAGCCTCTGCGCATAAAATGAGACACTCAAAGAAAGTCCGGGTGGAACGATAAAAATAACTACTGCAGCCACAACCAAGTCTGGAGTTCAGCAAGAATATATGAAATAATATAATCCCGGCACGTACAGATAAGGAAAAGTTCTAAAACAGCTCATTAGTTTAGATTATTCAACAATTTGGGGAGTAGCGTGAAAAAAGAGACATTTCGTACCACAAAATTAAGAAAAACTAAGAAGTCTCCACAGGATCATATAAGTGCAGCTGAAAGCATCTTTCACAGCACGTCTCAAACATATTCGCAGGAAAAAAATTTACGGTACGCGAGATCTAAAAAGTACATAGGTTTATAAATAGCCCTAAATAGCTTAATATTGCTATTGAAATATCAAAATTGCAATAAATTAAATAGAAAATGCAATCAAAAAGTTCCACTTAAAAACAAGGCAGAACACCCTTCAAGTCTAAAATCGCGATCACATGGGCCAAGAGCCCATGCATAACGGCGCTCGTAAACTGCTGGAATAAATTCCAACGATTGTCAAAAGAACCGACAACACAGCCAAATAAATTGATTACACACCACTATAAGCCAAATTTACAGAGAAATAAATCCCATATGAGCTAACAGGAGTTGGAGGAAGAAATTACTATGTACAGCAACGAAACGAACTGAAAATTTAGGAAGCATTTGACCTAATGACAGAAGTTTAAAAACAACAAAAAAGTAGTAGTGACATGAATGGTCACTAACTAGCACTATACACTCAAACTTAGAGTCAGCTCATCAAAAATTTACAGCTAAATACATTCATTGCCGTATGACCTACCGGTGGGTCGTGCTCAAGATTTTCCAGCTACAAAACGACCCATCAAAGGGTGGTTTGAAAAAAAATTTCGAAATCATTTTAAATTAATAGTATTATTTTAACCTGTTAATGTTTGCTATTTATGTATTTAATTTTTAACAATTTTTTACTTTATATTTGAGTCGGATATTGAACTCCAGTTTAACCCCTCGCAGTCAACGCGTTAACAATATTTTAAACGAAAAAATAATAAAACACAGTACATTAGAGTGTAAAGTAGCGAAACTATACCCCTTGGCCGTCGTGCAAAATAAGACATTCCACAAGAGTGCATAGACAACCCCTAAGGCGTGTGCATTTAATGGCCAAAGTAGCCAGTTCTGCATGAGCACAGAGTACCTCTTTCAATTATCAAAACCCTTCATTTTCCGACCATGCAATAACCTCACACCACTTCCAAAGACATCTCTTAAATGTCACAACTCATAAAAGCGTTCATTAATAAAACAGCCAAGCCTTCCATCCCCCGTTCTTTCGTTCATCTGGTCTAAAATTCCTGACCACAAACAGCCTCACAAGTTTCTATCCTCGGATGTTTCATTCGAAGAATGCTGTAGGGTAAATTATGTTTATTAAACACATTCTGCCTCATTACTGTGTATTCTTCCAGCCTGTAACACCGCTCACTAAAATCAGCAATTTTTGGGCTTTGGAGTGATGAGGTCTACGCTCTCCCACTGCCTAGTATCAAAGGAAGTAACAACTGAAAAGAAATCACCAGCCATCACCCCTTTTTTGTCAGCATTTAAGTTCGAAAAGATAGAGCACATGCTGTTTTTTAATTTGAATCTATTAGAGGAATGGTAACGTTACCTCCACCCCATCCACGAGAAAGATGCTCGAAAAACTAGCAAATGAGCTTTCAGAAAATAAAGTTCGATATTGTTTGTAACATTTCCTATTCTGTGTCGAGCACTATTCCAAAATTGGTTTTGTAAAATGCAAAGATGATTTTTAACAGGCAGATTCTTTTCCTTTGTCTAGCACACAAAAGACTTGCATTTTAACAGTTTTCATGCATAATACAATTACGAACTAACCTGAGAAGACCGAAATATCCTGCTTTTCTTTTGAACGCTTCTTCGTTGGTGGTGCCATAGAGTGGATTTGCATCAAGATATGTTGATACCAATGACAAAGACTCTCGGTGCCCTGTTTAGGATACACAAATTTTACATTTATGAAGACTAGCGGCAGGGTAACTGAGCAGTAGTGCGATTGAAGAAAAGCAAGCAACATCTTTAAAGTAGGAGTAGGTGAGACCACAAAATTTGAGCCTGTTTCAAGAATTTATACTTTTCGGCGCAACACCTGCACATGAATAGTGAAGAGACGATAACTTTGCTGTTACGGAAAGTTATGATAGTACATAGAAAGTATTAATGGGTAGAACAATAGCAGGACCAAAAGTGTGTCAGAAGAAATACAATTTAACTTTTGAGGAACTGAGAAAAATGTGTAAGTTCATAGATTTTCTTTAAAAAAATGCTTTACATTAACTAAATTGTAGTCATCTCAGCCACCTTAGCGTCAAGATTCCTGTCTTTTGAGCAACATGCAAAGAATTATTCATGATCTAAGAACAACATTTTGAAATGTGAATTGAATATAGACTAGCTAACCGTTGAGTTAAATTTCTTTCTAAAAATTTACTGTAGGTAATCATCTATAGTTCATAAACAGGTGGTTGGAACACACTAGGATGACACCAAGTACAGTAATACCTCGACATACGCATTTAATTCGTTCCGAGACCTACACCGTATGTTGGATCAATTATTCCAATAAGAACAGATGTAAAATTATTTAATTCGTTCCAAAGCCCTAAAACCAACCTTCCTTTTGCTTTACAATCATTTAAACCGAAGACATGTTTCGGCAATATTGCTCAGCCAATATGCCCACGTACACCACGTTCATGGTTTTCTATGACTTCTTGCTTTAATGCAAATGAAAGCATTTGCTATTTCCTCTTTCCAACACTACTACCACTCACACTAGCCTTTTCGGGACTTAGAGACACCTTCACGTAACTAAAGAGAGTAAGATAGCACTGAGCATCACCTAGAATAGCCTGGCCTCTAGCAGACCGCCTGAAGTTGTAGCATGAAGGCCCGGAGCGGTCTGAAGCCTCGGGCACGAGCAGAGGATAGCAATCCTCGGCATCTGGGGACTTGCAACAGTCCACACCTTCAGCCAGGGGACTTCCCTGTCACAGCAAAACAACAGGAGTTAACACTAAGACAAGGACATAATAAGGTAAATAGGCAATAGCGAGGGAACAAGAATAGAGTAAAAATGTAATGATTTATATCACGAGAGGATTTTTGTTATATTTGATGATACGCTTGACAGGTTTAGCCAAAAAAACGTTCTATCAGTACTTCTCATTCTGAGAACGTACAGTACTTCTCTATTTTGAATGATCTTCTGAATTGAGTGAAAAATGCCAGCATGTCACACCACAAGAACTGGGCTCTAAGTAAGAGAAACACGATTAAGCAAGTAAATCCCAAAGAGTGACAAATCTAAATTCATCTTTTATTTAAGTCGTTTATCGCTATTTCTAAAGTTTTACCTTTCTTGTAAAATGTCTGTGCCAAACTCTAAACTTCATTTCAAAGGTTTTGCAAGAAAAATAAAAACAAAACATAAACTACTCCCAAAGGCTGGAGTGCAATATCTAGCTATCTGTGCATCTTTACTCTTTGGCTTCAGCTAAGTTCAGTATACAATGACCTAACCTGTAATTTCAGAAGGAAACTATGTCAGCTGAAACAAACATCATGATTCTGTACAGAATGCTAGAAAATATTTCATTTTAATGTTCAAGCCTTAAATTCATAGATTAAAGTTAACAAAGTACGTGCCCACATAACGAATAACCAAATGAGCTAACACTTTAATCGAAAGACTGTGCCCCCAATCCTTGACAATGACATGCTTCTTTTTGAGCATCAGGCCAAATATTTGAGTCATCGCACTAGCAGCCACTGCAATCTTTGGTCATTGACTTGTGTTCACTCTTATTTTATGATACCTGTGCTTTTCAATAATTTATAGATTCCATTTACACCAATAAACCTAAGCGAGATCTATCCGTCCACTTAGCAAGACCGTCTATTGACTCACACGACTTAGAATATTTCACTTTAAATCTCTAAGAGATATGAACGTGATGTGACCAAAATATGGAAGGTAGGCAGGAAGTATGAACTTCATTTCAAATATATAAAAACTTTATAGACTTTATTTTTTATACAAGCTGTTCATCCACGCGCGAGTAAACTCGTACGAAATTTATTAGTGTGACATTTAAATCTTGTCTTGCCACGAAATAGACGAGTTTCACGCCCAACCACGCAACAATTCTATAAGCGTTCAAGAATCCGTGCCAATAAAAGAAATCTAACTGTGGATAACTAACCCCCAATCTGATCCTCAAATCAAGTTTCCTGCACGATTCTTCTTTCAAATTTCTGCAATGCAGAAAAGTTTTGAATAATTCCCCGGGGTAGGACCTAAATAACTCATCACATTTTAGAATGGAGGAACTACCACCTTGCCATGCGGCAACTCAATCACTACTCGGATGAGCAAGCAACAAAGCCCCGCCTCTCACCGGAATGCTGAAAACGTCATTTTGCACGAAGTGCGCCCACTCTGCAAAGATTGCAGATCTGGACGGCTTCTTGAGATGTTTCCTCAGGAGGTTGGCCACAGAGATCGAGTTGGGCAGAGGCGCTCCGCTCGAGGCCGCACGCGGTGAGAACCCTGCTCAGTGCAAAATGCAAGCTAATCACGGGAGTCGTTATTTGCGCTACCTGTCTTATGTTTACCAGTCCCTTAATTATTATTCATTAGGCCACAGTAAAGTGATGGTTTCGCAAGGAAAAAAGATCTTCATCGATTGCAGTGTCTTAAAAAGATGGTCCGTAGCAAATCAAAACCCTTTTATTATTTCAACAATAAGAAGGCTTACCTAACCTTCACCTTGGGACCTCCTAACATCTCTCAGAGTGCAAATCCTCATGAATTTCCCCATGACAGACCAAAGTTGAACATATTTGCAATTTCGTTTTAGTGGAAATGGTCATAAATTAAGTTTCTTCCTCACCTTCAAGACTTCCTCGTTTCGTTTATTAGAGGGCAACTCGAGATCATGCCCCATATGAGCTGTGTTCAAAATGTTCAGTAATTTTTTCAAATTTTCTAAAACTACACTGATGCTACTCTACTGTTCTCTTCACAGGCCACTGTTCATGCGTTTCTTTTTATGGTTGAACAATCAGCTGAAGCGTTAAATTTGAAAATAAAACATCTAAGCCAGAGAAAACTAAAAGTTAACATTCTAGAATTGAAAATAGTAAATTGCAGCTCATTGATATACCAAATTACACTAGTGCACCATGAGCAGAGATGGATAACTCATTTCTGTAAAAATATAAGATGAAAAACAGGTCACTTACTGCGTGAATAGCAAAATTAAACACAATCTCACAACTGAACACCTACAGGAAAAGGTCTCTACTAAAGTCAAAACTGCTTTATCAATTGCAAAGCAACTAAAAAAAAAGGAATCCATCTACATACAAATGAATTGTGGTGCCTAACATTTTATCCTTAGAATTGTCAATTGTCAAGAAAAAATCCATCTTTCCGAGTACAGTTCAAAAAGAGGTAAGATGAAAAACTGCAGATATTAAAGAAGTAAGAAATATCGAATACTTATCCAAGGGATAGGTTGAATAGTGAGCTTCACTACGCCGGCAGAAAAAATTACAAACAGCAGACAAAAAATTTGAAGCACTGTCGAGAGCAAGAGAACAAGGAGAGAACAAGATACAAAGGAAAATTCTAAGCTACAATGATCATATTGATAACAATATTTTAACCTGAGCTGCTTTTCCAAGGCATGAATTAGCACATACACATCTTTGGGGAGGTCTTCTTTTGAAAAATCCCCCTACTACATAGGAGTTCAGAAAATACAGGTAAGATATTTCAAGTAGTTGAACTGATATTTGATAAAAAGGATAATCAAAGGAATTAAACAGGAAAACGAGCAACTCCTCACTATCAGAGCCAAAGTAAGCAGGAGACAAGTAAACTGAACTGACATTCAACCCGTTAACTGCAATAGATTGAACTAAGGTTTAATAACCAACTCAAACAAACCTAAATTTCAATATCAAACATTGAAATGCATAAGCAAATGAATGCAATGTACCTTCATCGGCTGCGGTGGTAAAACCAGGAATATAATAATAATAATAATAATGTACCTTCATACATTTTTGATTAACTACACGATGCTTTAAATAACTCCAAATTATAATATCGTTCACAAGAAACCGATTCCAGCTCCCTTAGGTTAGTTCAAAGCAGAAAAGAGTTGTCCATTGCATGCTATGACCTACAAGAATAATGATCTACAAGCCAATTTAAAAAAGAGTAGCGCACAAAATGGCACCAAAACTACATGAGTCTCGACAAAAAAAGGAACATGTTAACAAGGAGCCATTACACAAAAACTAATCATTTAAATTTTTTATGGGGTATTTTTCTAACAATACATCAAGTTCCCATTTTATTCAGTCTAAACATTTGTACTTTGATATTTAAGTTATTAGCTTTCTAGCGCTAACAAATGTTAATCAACAATTTTGCTTTCTGTTAAAATTGGTGTCCATGGAATAAATTTGTACAGGATTCATAAATTCATATTATTGAAAAGTACATTTTTAGCATGCACTAAATAACTTTTTCCTCACTTAAACAAACTTTGAGTTAGCATTCTTTGCTAAATATTAAAAATCTTACGGCAATTTCAACTAAGGTATACAATTGTTTAAATCCCTCACAAATCAAATTGCATTGGTAGCTTCCCTAGCTCCCTTTGAAGCCAACGCAAGATCAAACGATAAAAGTGGCTCACCAGTTGGACTCTCAACAAGAAGAAGCATTGCAGAAAAACACCAGGAGCAGCCACTCACTATCTACTGATTACAGATCTGCTGCTGTCTTCACCATAACGGATGCTCCGGTAACACAGATTTTCACACGCAGAAATTGTCTTAATGGAAGCAAAGAGGAACACAAAAGTAGCCACTCACCATCAGGTATCTACTGATGTCTTCACCATAACGGTTGTCCCAGTAACACAGATTTGCACACACCAGAACTGTGTAAATGGAACCGAAGATGAACACAGAAATAGCCACTCACCATCAGGGCCAGGATGTGCGGGCAACAAACGCAGGAACTTGGAGCCAACAGCGCCGAGGTCAGGGGAAGTTTCACTCACACAACTTCCGTCTACGTTTGGGTAGGGGGACCCCACGATGCATTGGTACGATTGAACTGGAAGCACACAGATGAACTCATGAAAGTAACTGTAAACACAGAATCTCCCGTGGAAATTTATGTTGCTTTCAAAAACACTTCCTATCTTCTATTTTAGAGACCTTATGAAAAGGCAGACACATCAACCATAAAAACTTTGAAATTAAATTAACTATTCTAATCATACTCCCGAGTACAAATGACATTCTAAAAAACTACATCAACAATTTATCAGCATGGACATACCGTGGTCTCCCCCAACACACAGCATTCCATTATGTTTGCACAACAGCACTTGTAATGTTGTTAGGTACTGCAATGTTTTACTCAAATTAACAGATTCAGAGCAAAATTTTGTGTGAAAGGAAAATTTACATTTAGAGTACTCTGAACAAATTGTGTGGTACTTTCAATAACCTATGTGTCAGAACTCCCATACAAGGCTTCTGCTTAAAAAAATCCGCACACCCCTATAAAATAGCTAAAAAGTCAGGATCTAGTAATTCCTTCATCAGTTTACTATTCCTCAATACCTGTTAACACTTTGGGTACTGATGGTTACTCTAGGGCAAAGATGGCTACTGCTTCCAGTTCAGGGTATCTAATATAATTTAAAAATGATTTATCAAGTGAGGGAATACTTTGAAGTAAATAACAAAATGAGGGAAATTAATAGCATTCATAAAACTATTCTCAAGACATTCCGGTACCCAGCTCCCGTAAATTACCACTGATTACCTCAAGTTCACGTCGCAGGTTCCGTGCAACATCTTCAGTCACCTTTCTATTCAACTTGAGCAAGTTTTATTCTGATCTTTGTTCATTTTCTGATCAGTGTGGGTCAAAACTTATAAATTATTTCTTCAAAAATTTTAAAACATTTTTATTATCAAAACTTTTCAAGGTCAAGCTTCAATTAAAAGTAGCTTTAAAGTAGCTTTAAAAGTAGCTTTAAAAATTCACAATTTTTTAAATTCAAATAACGAATTAGGCGCTTGCTTAAGAGAAAAAAAACCGCACTAGGGCAATTTCACCGATATTTCAGGGTACTGACAACTTTTTCCTGTGTAAATTTTCCCTAAACCATTTAAATTTTCCCACCAAACGGGTTAATAATGCTCATTAAAAAATCTGCAATAGAAGTTCCATATAAACATTACCTTGCCCCACAGCTCCAGTATTTAAGTACAAGAAATAATGAAATCTGTCTTGCTTCACTCCAAACACAGACATAGGAATGTAGCAAGAGCAAAATATTACCTGTACATAGTTTGAACTGCAAATAAAGAACTAACCAAGCTGCAGTTCTGAAGCAAGGGATTCATCCAGCTGAACAAGAGGTCGCACATGTTTTTCCAGTCCCCTGAGCAGGAACTCCTCACGGCAGCGCTTCCCTACTCTGGTTTTGCGGATGCCATGCAGCACCTCCTTCGAGATGGCCTCCAGTAGGTATGCTGCTCTTGTCAGCTGCAGCACGCAACACAGCAAAAGTTTTAGAAGGTGGATGAAAGATTTTAAATGTTGTACTGTGATTGAGTAATGGCATCAAATACAGAAAATTTTACAGCTACAAACTACAGAACCTTGAAGATAAAACCCCACATCATCACGAATTTGAGAAATATGTGTAAAATATACTATGTTCAGGAACCATGTTCAGAAACATAGGTGCTCTTACGTCAATATTCTTGCAAGGTGCATAAGCACAAACTTCAACAACTATGTATAAATGCATGTTAAGGTGGGGCCAATGATGTACATAGTACATCACAAGTCCCATTACTTAAATAGATGATACCCACTTCTCCTTACCCCAACCTAAACTCCCTCCAACACTCGCACTGGACCTATAATCCCATAACTGCTCATGTATCTCTGATATGATACCTTACCCAACACACTTACCAATCACACCTAAAGGTAGAGATAAAAATATTTTCAATATGCTCTGCTGAGACAAAACAATAAATAATAAAATGCTTATTACACAAATAAGTTATAGGAAATTTTTCTCAAAAAATGACACCATAAAGCAGAAATTATTTCAGAAGTTTCTTGAAGAAAACTTTAGCCACAAAATAAACTGTCTCACAAGAGCACCAACTATTTAGTATAAACTAAAGAAAAAGAGGAATCTGGGCACAAGGCGTGTTGCCACATAGGATACCCTGCACACCGAAAGAACAAGTCAACTCGGAAGAGGAAGAAAAGAAAAAAAAGACATGAAAATGGAAAGAAAGAAAAGGGAGCATGAAAGATTGGAGTCCCAAAGGCCTATCAAAGCTAACCTAACATCATTTCCCCCGGGGGAGGCAGTTCCCTTTGCATAGGATAGACAAATTGAATCACCCAAGCCTATCCTATTCCACCCAAGGGGATAAACCAGAACACATCACCTTCAACTATGTAGTAAAATACATATTAGAAGTAAAAGTCTGACAAGAATATCAAGCATAAAATGTCCTAAGCTCGACAAAATTGAAATATCTGAAATTAATTTAATTTTTTTTCACCCTCATGATGTTCAAAACTATAATGGAACAAAGTACAGCAGCTCCAATCCAACAGTAAAATTTGATACCATCACACAAAATTTCTCCTCACAGAAAAAGCAATAGCTTAACTTGATCAGTGCATAAATTTGTATTTAAGTATACATTCAATTTAATCTGAAGTCTTGGGTTAAGTACTTAAGTTCCAAATTATCCACAAGTATCTGACATAAATTATAAATTGATCATACGCATATGTCTAAACACAATTCCAAGTAACTGAAGGTCTTAATGCATCTAAAATGAAAAAAAGAATTCAGTTAGGATAGAAAACACAGGAGAAATATTAAAGCATTTTGATTTTATAGCAGAAAACAGAATGCCTCAGACAATTGCTTCAACACAAAATAGTCTTGCACATTTGAGTTTCAAATATTCACAACTACTTTGAGATCAATGACAGTACCTGCAGGTTGAACAAGTCTTCATGGTAAACATCCGGACTGACAGTAGAATTATGGTCAAGTTCTCCTTATATAATTGGAAAAAATATGTATGAGACTAGCATTGCAAAGTATGTATTGAACTGACGACCCAGCATCTAACCTAATAATACCCTTTGTGTGTTTATTTATATATTTGTTTGGTGTCCGCTTCTTAAGGAACATAGGATGTCTGCGTTTGTAGTATCTTGGATACTGAATTCCTCAGTATTACATTAAATGATGGCCTTTACATGCATTGATATGTTTGACATTTTATCAGGATAGGTGTGATTAGATTAGGATAGCAAAGGTTAGGTAATATTGACTGAATTTTTTCACGGGTCCACCTAGCTTAACAATGACACTGTCCGTGGAATTTCCACGGGTCCTCCTACTATCTTATAATAAAATTGGTTTATTTGTTTGGAGTCTGCTTCTTCCATTTCTATGTCACGCTCATAAAAATAGCCATAATGACTGTATCTGTGGTATGAATTTCACCAGTGCACAAGTACAATAATATTCTTTATTGCGGGTACTGTTCGGATGGAAACATTTGTTTGTCATCCACATATGAAAGTTTGTTTAAGAAAGGTATTGGATCCTGTCATTTTTGTCAGGCCGTGCACACTAGTATTAAATAATAACCAGAAAACCACTCGGCCATGGAGGCCAAAAACCCAAATAAGAGGTAATATAAAATTTCAACATTAGCTTAACTACATTCGGTTTACTTACATTTTTCAGATGGCCAGGAAATGACTTGTAAAGATTAATTTTAGCAGAATCTTCAGCAGTCCACTTCTTCAAAACCTGATCCTTGATGGGGCCGTACAACTGGTAAGGAAGAGCCCCTCCAGAACGAGCATACCCCACTTCAAAGCAGTCATCGGCTGGGCTTGCAACCACTCCTGAAACATGAACCTTATTTAACCATCAGCTTGCCTTCTTAAAATTCCCTCCATGAAGAAGGAATGACACATTCAAAGTAGAAAATTGAGAAATACTTTCCCAACAATACTAAGAACTAAAATTGTGTGGGAGAAAAATAGATTGCTGGGACAAATTAACTCTGCATTCTCTACCACACATTTGATGAAGGATCCCTACAGGATATTAATGCAGAAATAATCAAATTGAGGTGAAAACCAACTTTTATGGTTTACGTGCTTCCAAATATGATAAAGAATCCATGGTCAATAATGTTCCACAATATACCAGCCTTTGTAGAAACATCATGTAGTTTCTCATTTTAATTTTACACAAATGGCCTTTGCATTGAAAACTCTCCTTCAACCATTGAAAAAGTGTATAAATTACTGGATTTTTATGATACTGAGTCATCAAAGGACTGTCAACCCAAAATACATTTTATTATTTTTATTCCATGGTGAAATTATCTAATTACACAGCCTACAAAAATTGTGGGACCATAATAGTTTCACAAATGATAGGACTGTTTTGTCCTGCTGACAGCCTACCATCTGTTTTTGCCCAGGGTCAAGCCAACTGAACAGATTGAGTTCATTAAACTCTGCAATTAGGATATTTCACCAGCAACTAATATTATCTATGTATAGCTTAAAATAAATCTAACTTTCAATCCTTACATCATAAAGCCTAACTCCAAACACGATCAAACTCTTCACTGGCTTTAACACGTTGCATGAATATGCGACCCTTCAATGAGTAGTGCTATGTTTCTTCTTGCTGCAAAATGACCCATCAATGGGTCGTTTGAAAAATTGTTAACAATCTTCAAAAATTATTGGTATTTAATGGACCCAGTTGATATTTGGTATTTATGAAATTGCTTACTCTTGAACTTAAATTTGAGTCAAATAATAAATTTCCGTCTAGCCCATCGCAGTCAACGTGTTAAGGGAAACGAACGGTTTTTTCTTATAAAATTCAGAAATTAATAAAAATACATCAGGAGCTAAATAAGCTCAGACGTATTTACAATATGTTTAGAACATTCAAATGAATTTTCAGGACCCTAAAGCTTTTGGAATTTACCCATCCCCTCCCCCCTCAAAGCAAAATTTTTTAAAAATTTTATTTCATAGTGAATCTTGTACATAGAGAAGATTAGTTTTCTTGTTTGATTTACAATGAACTGGTCTACAAAATTGAGATCCAGTTTTTTTATATCGCTTAAAAAAAATTCAAGATGTGTTTGAATCTTTCAAACAAAATATAATTGCTTTTAATTATTAGTTTATATGACAATAAAAAAATTGATAAGTAACTTGTCAAAAAACTACTATGCAGATTTATGGTGCTCAACTTGATCTTTACAATGCAAAAAAGATCTCTTTCATAAGTAAAAAACTGTTGGAGAAATAATTGAAAAATGGAATGCTCTTTTTCTCATAACAAGTTTTTTTCAGCTGTGCAGCTCAATTTCTCATACAGTTTTTCATTTATGAAGGAGATCTTCTTTGCATCGTAGAGATCAAGGTGAGTACTATAAATCTGAGTTATAGTTTTTTGATAAGTTGAATAGGAAATTTTTTAATGGCATGTAAAGAAAAAAATTTGAATTTTGTTTTTATTTTTAATATAAACATTTTTTTTTAAGCAATATCAAAAAACTGGATCTCAATTTTGTAAATCAGTTCATTGTAAATCAGGCAAAAAAACTAATTTCATCTAGATTCAATGGTGTTTGAGAAATAGAATTTTTTGGAAATTTCCTTTCAAAGGGGAGGGAGTAAAATAATAAGGGTAAATTCCAAAAAAAATAGGGCTCTGAACATCCATTTGAATGTTCTAAACATGTTGTAAATATCTCCAAGCTTATTTTGCTCTTGAAGTATTTTTTTATTTTTTTTATTTTTTAAGAAAAAAACATTCGTTTCCCTTGAAGAAGCAAAGTAAGCATAATATATGAATTCAAAGAGCTCCGTCAATGTGACCCAAAAAGTTGTAAGTCATTTTAAGTACACAATAGCACATTTAACACGTTAAGTGCGGCGTGACCCACCGGTGGTCATTTAGGTGATTTTCATAATGCTGCTCTCCGACCAGCAGTCACTGACTCAATTTTTGTAAATACTAAAAGAAATTTAAATGAAGGCATGATCAAGTCAATGTTTGCTATTTTCAAAATTTCTTCTTCCAATTGACTCTAAATTTGAGCTGGATATTGAACTTCAGTTTGACCCGCCGCACTTAACGTGTTAAATTCTAGTGCTTCATTTTGAGAAAAAACTTGCTGATTGAAAAACAGTAAAAATTATGGTCAATGTGAAGTTTTATTCCCTTTCCCTTTTCCGTTTTTGCCGCCATAGCCCTGTGCTAGAGGTTCTGCCGCCGTGCGGCAGAGACCCGGGATCGAATCTCGGCGAAGGCAGTGGCAATATTCTCTGTTGGGTATAGGAGAAAAATTCCAAGCACAATACCCCACTCTACCCAGGTGTCTGAAATGGGTACCGGTCTTGACCGGGGGAAAGCGTCATTGCGTCCTGGCGTTAGTTATAAGGCATTTGAAAATCCAATGTACAAGGTGATATGTATCAGGCTTGATTGGAAATAAAGCATCCGTAGATGCCTTCATTATTATTAATGCAACCACGGAAAATAAGAATTCCGATCTTAGGAATGACTAAAGGAACCCATTTAAGAACGTTTTACATGAATGACATTCTGCTCGCTGATGCGTTATTTTCGAATAATTGAACTTTGAAGTTGGCCTTTGCGCCAAAGGAAGCGAGCGCGTGAAACAGAATTTAATTAATAACGAAAGCTATTACAAACGTAAAGAGGTTGGGTCGTGAGGGGGAGGCACAGTTCTTCTAGTGAAAATTATAAATAAAGCTTCTAACCCACCCATTAGGGTGACGACCGCAATCTTGTTGACATCGGGTCCAAGATGGCGGCGCCCATGGTGGTCGCCATCTTTGACCCGATGTAAACAAGATTGCGGTCGTCACCTAAATGGGTGGGTTAGAAGCTTTATTTATAATTTTCACTAGAAGAACTGTGCCTCCCCCTCACGACCCAACCTCTTCACGTTTGTAATAGGGGGTTAGCTTCCGTTTATAATTGAATTACGCTCGCTTCCTTTGGCGCGGGAAGGCCAACTTCAAAGTTCAATAATTCGAAAATAACATTCATAAGCATCAGCAAGCAGAATGTCGTTCTTGTAAAACGTTCTTAAATGGGTTCCTTTAGTGATTGTTTGGAATATAATTATTAATTTCCATGATTGCATTAAACTTCACATTGACCAAAATTATTCAACATTAAAAGTGCTGAAGATTTTAATAGGCTGAAACATTATTTACAATATTGCCCAAAATTTGCTTTAAATATCTTAAAAATAATTCTAGAAGTAGGTAATATTGTTGCTGCATTTTATGGAAATTAGAAAAGGGTGATTAAAACTCATACTAATCTGAGACACAAGAGATTTTTTGAAATACCATACACAAGGCCAGGAGTACCTCTATTTAAGATATTTCTCTTTCAAAACACAAGGAGTAGAAGCTAATTAGCTCATTCAAAATCTTCAAAATACCTACCATGGTCTAATGGTCCTGAATCTTAAATTATGAAAGGTTAAAAATATATTAGAAGATCTCTTTGGTTTTATATCAGTAAAACCTATAAATGATACAAATTCAGTTGTTTTTTTATTTTTTATTCTTCAACTTTTTTAAAAAATTCAATAAGAAATACTTCAAGCCTTAGCAAATTTTTAACAACAAAAATGAAGAGTTTTTTCTGAATACTTATGACCAAAAGTAATCAAAAAATTCAACATATTTATAAGCTTACAAATTAAATCACACAACAATCCAATATTAATGCTAGTATGTAAAGGAGACTGATTATCCCAAGAAAATAAAAAAATTAATAGATGTTTCAGTTAAAATGATCAGAAATTCAGCTACTTAGATTGCTGAATTTGATAATTTTCATTTTTAACAACTCATCGATCCATGATTAGAATTTTCACTAGTGCTTTCATCTAAACTTTAGACTTATAGTTTTAACTGTGTAGAATAAACTTTCAAAATTACACCCAGTCAAAGAAATACTCGATCTCTAGTGAGTAATGAGGTCAAACAAACACGGCAAATCACTGCGTCTACTCTCCGGGAAAGGTTATTGACCTGGTAGTTTTATTTCTTGTCTTCACGTACAATGTTTTTGATGCAAGGTGAAACTCATCGAGAGAAAAAATAGCGTCAGGGCTATCCATACACTATATACCGCTAACCAATCTGTTCAGCCCATCTCATCTTAGGCCTCTAAACGTGGATAACTAGTTCCTTCTGAAGGCGAGTCGAAGTCTTGAGCAAATCTAATTCCAACTAAAACTAACCTGAGAGAAGGATGAAAATAACCCATATATGTTGTTTAACATATTGCCGCACTGTAAATGCCAACATATTGATTGACACACTAACCAAAAGTCAGTTCGTTTACGGAAAAGCAACACAAATATACACGACCTCTCACGCTGCTAGTCAGCGTCAGTATGACAGCCATTGACAGCAGGGCTTCCACGAGTGCAAAAGTTTCTACCCTAAAACTTCGTTCAAGATTACCCTAAAAATACTTAAATTACCCTAAAATATCAAATAAGCCCATTGTTGGTATTACATGAAAATATTCAATGTATCCATGTTTATATGTGTAAAAATTACACAACATCAGGGTCATGCGGATATAAGAAAATGCAATTCTCTGACTTTACGGAGTCATATGTGTCACGATACGTGCAACATTTTATACTGCTTTCAATATACTGTAGTTTATCTTCTTTGTATGGTTACCTAGTTACAAGCTCTGTTCAGTGAGCGCAAAGTATAAGGCCAGGCAATCTATTCCTGACTAGCAGATAGAAGCAAAGACATAGTAAGAGGAAATGAACGACAAAGTATTACTCGAAACATTTATTTACGGAACGCAACACAAACGCAGTTTCACAATTTTTTCGCAAAAAATTAGAGGTTTTTAGATGTGAAATAAGTTTATATACACCCTAATTCTCGGTACAATTGCGAAGAACGGGCCAAGAATGTTGTGCACTAAATGAAAAATTTCAACTTTCCAAAAATTTTCGCAATCAGTATACTCACTCAATTGGTTCGAATTTAACTGCGTATAGTGATAATTTACGTTGAGTAAGGCGAAGCATATGTTGCTCAAGGTTCAAAGTTAGCCCAATAAGAGTCTTTCAATTTCAAAAAAGTCTCGTTACAATTAAGAATCTCGGCCCATGGCCGGATTATTTTTCGACAGAAGCCTACATGTCAAAAAAGCCAAAAGAGTCGAATACTTGTGGCTCCTCCAAGAATCGGAGTCCAACGTTAGTAAACCCTAGTGACAAGAATAATGGAAGAAGAACTTCGATTGCTATCTCGCAAGCTTTTTGTTCACTCCCCAAATCTATTTCCACCAAGCCAAAATTTCTTCTATAAAGTCGAAAATACATTTTTTTTAACCAATAAGCCACAGAAAGTTTGGATTCCATCATAACATTGGTCGTGTCTGAACAGAACCCTACACTGTCGATCAATTTAATAGTTTTGTCACTGAAATCTTTTTTATGTGTAGTAAACAATCCATTGGCTGTGCTATCCTCTTTTTCAACAAGATCAACAGAGGAGCTCTTAATTGCACTCTCACTTCATTATTGGACGATGACTCCGAGCTGTTTAGCTTTACTACGATCAGTTGTTCCATCAATTATTACAGAATATAAAGTTCATTAAGGACAACGACAAGATCACTTAGTAGATGTTTACCAAATCATTGTTGAATAATGTTTGAAGCTCTTTGTTTCCCTAAGCTTACTTTCTTTAAGAAACATTTGTTTCAGTAGTAACGAAATAGGCAAATCATATCAGAAAGATTTGCACATATCGGCAATTCAATTTTTGTACCTGACTCGTCAATTGGATCGTGTGATAAAATGAACAGAAGTATAGTTTGTGTTTTCCTTCTCTGTACTGAGAGATTTTTATAGCGTTGAGAGTTAGTATGAAGAATAATCTCAGATTTACCAAACGTAATGATAGTTGAGCAGGTAGTGCTGTATGCCAAATCCTTACTTGAAGTATAAGACTGAGACTTTTCTAACCAGCCTCAAAACAGTTGTTCGCTTCTCTATCCTTCCTTCCCTTTTCGTGAAAAGGGCTTAACAGACGGTAAAATTTGGCTTTCCTTCATGAGTGGTGTAGCAGCTTCATCGTACACAGAATCTATTTAATAATACCAATTTTACTGAGATGCAAGTAACCAAATATTTTGTCACGATGCAATACTGCACGTGACAGCACCTGACACAGTTAATTGCACTCGAATGAAACAAAACTACCTACCCTCGACTCAGGGAGTGTCGTTTTGTACACGTTACATAGCTGTTCAATTCCATTAAACGACGATGACCGATGTATAGGTGTAAATCTTGATACATTTACGAGTTAGTTATGTAAGGCTAGAAAATATAAAATTCAAAACATTATATCAAGTTGCATTTCATTTTAATTATTGTCATTACTTTTAATTAACCGAGGTATTATTCATGTAGCAAATCTGGCCACATTATACTAAAGAGAGATCTGAGTACTGAGAGATCTGCAGCGATATGCACAGCAATTTGCGCCTTATCGTAGTGTGCAATAGAGACTAAATTGATAGCTAGTTCGGGCAAACTTGTTCCAAATATGACTCTTATTGAACATTTTCACAATTGCTTCGGTAGCGTACTTCCGCAATGTATCTTACACAAGGTATACTGTATGTGGTACTTGAGAGCAAACTTGATATTGGTAATGAAAACAGGCAATTACCCTACAATTTTGCTGCGCTACCCCGACAGAAGTCGAATTACCCTAAAAATTACGGAATTTTGCTTTACCCTAAGTTCTACCCTAGACCACATCTGATTACCCTAAAATGGGGTATTTTACCCTAAAGTGGAAGCACTGATTGACAGGTGTCACTTCGAAAAACTCGAGTGTGTAAATATTTTAGGCTTAAATCCGGATTCCGGGACTTAAAAATTTGAGTTTCCACAAGCTATTTTTTAGCGTGTAAAGGTGCCAGTTAACCCTCCTTTAAAAGACGAAAAGAAAACAAGGTTATTTCGCTTAAAACGAACCATTTGAGTTTGAGCTCAACAATCTAGCTTCTGTGAGCCTTCATTATAATTTTTGCATGACTCGAGGCTGGTGGATAATTAATTTGCGAGTGTTAGGAGGCTCCAAAGCTAACTCATGTTTATGGAGTGATTTCAAAAAATTCAAAGCTAAAATATATCCACAAGCTTTTATTTTTATGCAGCGAGTGTATCCAGGCGAACCCTCGTGAACAGTGCATAAGTTAAAAAATGGGCAAGGATTTTGACCTTAAAGTCTACACTATAAAATCCTCTGAAAAACGAATGAGGGAGCACTGAGAAGCACTCTGACAAGTTTAACAAAGTGAAAAAACAATAATGTTTTCCGTGAAAGAGACCAATGCTGGTCGTTGAGTGGGGTGGTGGGTGTCAAAAAATAAATAGGAAGACTACTTTCACTTTGAAATGATACCTTAAAAAAGTTAAATATCTATACATATATGAAACTATGTTCTTCACGTATATAGATACAGAATAGATGCAAAAGTGGAGATTATATCGTGAGGCAATCAAACTGTACTGGCGACCAAGAAGTTCATATATGTATATATATATATATATATATATATGAACTTCTTGGTCACCAGTACAGTTTGATTGCTTCGCGATATAATCTCCACTTTGCATCTGTATACATGAAGAACACAGTTTTGTTAACTCAATCTTGTTGAAAACACTTCTTTCACAATTTGTGTCAAAGGTGACCTGTGTCAATAATTAATACTCAAATAACTTTTTTACTTAACAATTTTACAAACGTTTTCAATCTGCAGTTGAGAGTCATTTTTTTCTGTCGTGTATTTCTACATATTACTTTATAAGTTTATATATCGAAAGATTTTAGTAGTAAATTACCTCAGAAATGGAGCATTGTTGCACGTACCATTAGAGGCACATGTTAGCTAGGAGGAAAATATAAAATCCCTATAGTAAGATATCATTTTAACCATAAAATTTCATGGAATTTTTATCCCCCAGAACGATTCAACTTTGATGCATTTTATCTAGTTTGTTGGGAAACAAGCTCTTTTCCAAAGAGGGAGTTGGCTGTATCCTACAGGTAGGCCTAAACATACGGTGCAGCACTGAAGTCGGCTTACCGAACACGTCAAGCTAGTTCTAGACGTTAGGTTCAACACACAGACACTACTGGCTGTGGAATGCCTACATTCGATATTTCATGGTCATACCTTCTCGGTCGTCTCATAAGGCCCGCGTTATGCAGGGAAATCGAAATCAATTTCACGATTTTTCACACGAATCAGAAATTAATTCATCTCGGGTAATAATTCATTAAAAGCCTGGTGAAAAACTCGAAATAACTTTTAAGTCGTGGATATTTCTGAGTTATTTAAATTGAATTAGCCTTAGAAAGTTTCATCACTCCTTCAGTTATATTCTGGCCAACTTCATGTAAAATATTATCATTTACTAAGACTAAGAAAAAAACTAAAAAAATGCCTAAAAAAATAAAAAAGTTTTTAAAATACCTTATAAATAACAACAAGACGCAATGACGGTTACCCCCAGTCAAGCCGGTACCCATTTCCGACACCTGGGTAAAGTCGGGAATTGTGGCTGAGATCCCCCTTTCCCCAATGGGGAGAATCACCGGGCGCCACTAAATATAGAAATAAACCCTGGAAATTAAGAGTAACACTCTAATTCCAGCCTATGTTTCCACTAAATTATTACAAATTCCACACAACTCTCAACTTTTCGTAATTGATGAACTAGATTCAACTGGCTTTAACTTATGGCGCTATTACGATTCAAATATTCACCCCCATCTTCCACAATCTAAATTTTTTCAATAACGACCGTATTGTTACCCATTCAGTATACATATCTATATTCCTTGGCACTATCTCTTTACAGCACTTTGAATTGATTCCTTCCGTCACAAGTACAACCAGCCATCGCGTGAAAAGTTCGAAAATAATACGACGATAACGATGAATAACATTGCCCTTGCATCGAACATTTCAATTTAAAAAAAAAAATCTACTGAACTCGTCAGTGCTGTTCCATCCTTTGTTGCCAGGGGTCATAAGTGTGGCCAAAATGAATATTATTAGTGAAACGAACCTTGAACTAGTCGTAAAAAAGCTTGCCCATTTAAGCACATCAAATTCATAATTTATGGACGCTATAACCCGAAATTCATTAGAAATTCAAGCAAAGGAAGAGTTTATTAGTTTATTAGTTAGTTTAAGCCTCCCTATCCTCAACAATGAGATGTAAAGAGAGGAAGGAAGAAGGCACCATTTAGTATGGAGTTAAGGGAACGTGGAATCTATGCAGAAAGGGCACAGAAACAGAAAGCTAAGAAAGAAGTTCATGAAACAAGAAAAAGTTGAAGAAGAAAGTGGTAGGCGGTGAAAAACAGGACAGCAGTGAACCGAAAAAAGATGGTCCGTAACACAACAAAACCTATTCTATTTTAACAAAAGAAAGCCTACCTAACCTTTAGCTCGGGCCCTCACATTGTCCCCCTGGGAGCGCTAGTTCCCATAGATACAATAATTGTATCCCCCTGAGGGGAAGCAAAGGAAGAATCCATGGGCTGCATTGGCGTGAAAGAGAATAAAATTCGCAGAATTGGCTACTTCTGTACAAAGCACATTGAATGATGCTACAGCTTAGGGTCCGAGATTCGTTCGCATGAGAGCAAGTCGTAAGGAACGTTAAAAAATATGCTCTGAACGAAATTGATAGGAATGAAAGAATAGAAAATATTTTGTAGAATGTAATAACCAAAATAATGCACAAGAAAGACTTTTGTTCTCATTTAATGCGGGAAAATACACGCTATTTATTAAAAATTTAGCACAGTTTATAAAAGACAACAGGCCTTACATCTGCCAGACTAGAGCTACCGCGTCACTTGGCTGAGGTCAGCAAAGTATCGTGAACAACTCGAGTTCTGCGTTCCTTGACACGTGGGAAACGCAGCTTTTGGCAAATGTGTAGTGAACGAGCACCAGAGAGGAAGGCAAAATGCAATGACAGGCAAGATGAAAGCCATCTCACTTCTAAATAAAAGTGATAATGAGAACCATGATTCGAGAAATCACACGTAAATTGCAGTATTGCTTGAAAGTGGATATAATTTTCAATTCAGAAAAATGAAAAAATCCCTCAATTCTGCGAAATTAATTTGCAGGTCAGTCGAATCTGACCATTCTTTGAATAAGCACAGACCCTCCACCAAACTCAAACTTAAAGTCAGTTCAGGCAGGCGTTAGAGCAAGAAATCCTTGTGAGGTAGGCCAAGCAAGTGGATGAACCTCCCTCGAGTGTTTGATTTGTACCCACGACTCGGCCGCCAAGGACGTCAAGCTTCATAATCGAGGAAGTTTCATTTCAACACGTGTGGTCAACTCGAATACGCAACATCTAGAATAGAAATAGTCTCGTCATGAAAGTAACTCATGATGCGTTCATCATAACTAAAATAAGGTCGAAGAAGAAGAAATTGAAAACGGGATCATGAACAACTCCGCTCATTCAATCAAAAATGCTTTGCACTTGAACAGAGTGGGAACCAGATGGAAAAACCTACAAAACCGTAACACCAAAGTTACAATGTATTTTCATAAGTTCATAACCAGTCGTGCAGATACCAATCGAGACTGACAACTTAGCCACACAAAGAGAAACATTGAGTCCCTGAAACAAGCTGAAACTTTCTCCAGTGAACCATCATGGACCAAATGTCTCATTGCGTGAAGATATTAGAGGCTTGGACGAGCCTTAAGATCAGTTCACTCACAGATTGAGAGAAGGTAGGAGCTCAGATGGTAGGGGTCAGACTAACACAGAGGCGATAGAAAAACAGCATCGTGTAGCTTGCTTGCAATAGTAGGCAATAAGCTAAGAAAACCTTGTGTAAATGAAGGAGGAAAAATTCCATGTTGAACCGACCTAAGACAGCGTCTCACGAAGGGATGGAAAAACAATGAAGAAAAACTAGTGTGAGAGACTGATGTATCGACTGCGCTCACGACATAGGAAACAGCGTAAGGATGCTAATGGTAACAAAGTAACTAAGTTTTATACCTTGGTACAAAAATGAATCGTTCTCTGACTCTTAAGTCCGTCGCCAATTCTGCGACGAGTAGCTAGACGCACAAATGAGGAACGCTGCTTTACGAAAGAAGGCCAACAACGACAAACACCAATAAATTCTAGCTCCATGGAGTTCAAGAACCCTTCTCTACTTACTGAGAAAGATCGTCAAGTTACACAAAACTGAAATCTCTTACACCAAATTCCGTGAGGTGATGATTTCGAGTAGTTGAGACGAAAAAAACTCAAAGGGAACGATTTATAGAAATAAAGACATATTCACCTAAATTAGGTAGAATAAATGAAAGAATATATACACCACTTTGAGATCATAGTTCATAGCGAATGAGAAGGTTCATGCTAAGCACAACATTAATGAACTGCGAAACTTTATGGTATATGTTGAACAGAACATAAAGTGTCGCAGTTCTTTTAAGGCAGGACAAAACTGTAATTCACCAATAATTTGAAATAATTCATTCTCATCTTTGTCCCGGTTACGAAGTTCAGAAAAATTGAGAAATGTTTATGAATAAATAAATATGTATCTCCAAATTACTACTTCAAATGGAAAATTGCAAACTTCTGAATCTTAAATTATTCCTAAATACCATAACTAAATATGACCCCCAAAAAATTCTTCAAAAGTAGTTCCACTTTCGCCCAACGTTCTTCAGCCAAACGCAGTAATGTCATTCATTAGTGACGCCAAGATATATACTCACAAGACACAATCATACTCAGAAGAAATAATCATAACGAGCGCGTACTTCTTTCCATACGTACCGAACAACGGTACACACAAACACACTTTTAAATTTCAACATAGATGAACAACATTTAGGTTTCAACATTTACAGAAAAACTAAGATAAATTGTCAATCATTAGACCAATTACGCTTGAAATAAAGCTCTTCAAGCTAAATAATTTATCCAATGTTCGTACATAACATGTGCGCTACATATAACGATACAATATATTGAAACAAAACTTTATAACACGTTTACAGATTACTATTCCTGAAAATGCTTCTCAAAGACATGGAAAATCGATGATCAACAATTTTTCCAAAACCTGTCTTAAAATATCTCTGGTGTTAGACAGCCCAGTCTTCTGGAACAACCTAAGTTGCTGGAAGATATCCCCTCTTAAATTAACACTGGTAACCCTATCGGAGCCAGCATAGCGATCACAAGTGGGAGCGCAACCTTGCGATCCATGGTGGCAAACTGGAATTTCCATTTCCAGCCGAGCACCTCGGTGTTATGCGCCACACAACGCTCCCTCCTCGTCCTCACGGTTCAAGGTACTTCTAATGCTACTGCATACGCACGAGTTTGAGGTTAGGGCATTATTGGTTCTTCCGGGACCGGAAAAGGATGGCAACAAGAGGACTACTATTGGAGACACAGACTACCGCAAGTTTGAGTGCTATTGCCACTGAACAACGTTGGTAGAATCACCAAAAACAACAGCATCTCCCACAACTCGGACACTCATTTTCTCTCATACTTTGAACAAGGATTCGAAAAGCTGAGGTTTACACTCTTAGGTAGACATTATCAACATCGTACAACGTTACGAATGAATTGTATCCACACTATCAGCATGCATGATATTGTTGTATAAAGGTTAGATGTGCACTACGAACATAAAGCACACGCATCAATTCTGACATACACAACGCAAAAATTAAGAACTGAGTTGGTCACTTAGTCCCAATGCAGAAGCGTGAGACGTGGGACCGGGTTTTGAAACGGTTTACTGCGTTGTAGCGATACAGCCCGCAGCGTTAGCTTTTCTGTCGACTTAGCTATCTAGGTGCTAAATGAAAACTTCGCATCTAGCAACTTAGTACGGTCGCTAGATGGGAAGTGGTTGAATTTTAATTTAAAAAGGTTAAAAACTTATGGATTTCGAAAGAAAACTGGCAAATAACGCCAAGTCAACAGAAAAATTTACGATGAGAGATGTACCGCACCGAGGCAGTAAATTGTTTGAAAACGTGGCTCCTCAGACGTAGTCCCGGAGCTGCTCACGTGCGTGAAAATTATTAGTCCGTACCTGCCCGCAAGCAAATTTCGCGGGGTCATCATCACCAGCTAAGGAAAAATTAAGCAGTCACCAGAACGTGGGATGCAGGCAGTAACTCACAAGACAATCCAATAAATACAACTGAACATTAGGTTTCTTTGGGATTCCTTAAATAATGATCAACATCTTCCCTTGACTTACGATTTTTCTGCAGAAAAAAAATATAGCGGAAAAGCTAAATAAAAAGGAAAAATAGAAATATCAGTATTGTGACCATATACTCATTCATTAATACAAAACGTGAACGTCCAAGCAAAGACAACTCGAAGAAATATTCCTGAACTGGATGTGCTCCAGCCAAGTGAATGAACAAAATTCGTGCAATGATTTCACGATCTCTAAGTAAGCGGAACAAACAAAAGTTTGCAGTTAAGCTACGTTGTGATTAAAACTATTAATAAAATGGCAAAATCACTAGGAGTCAAGACTCCTATACTGTGAACAGAAAATATTCTAATTATGACCAACAAAGAAAATGAGATTCGAGTAAAGTACAACGAATTCCCTAAAAAATACAGCTCGTTCTTCCAAACAATTTGAACAATACTCATAAACACCATACCACAGGAAAGAATAACAGCAATTGGGTAACACTCGAAACAATTTTTTGTAAGCATCGATCTCCAGGAACATGGATGGCCACGGCACCATGAGATGAAGGCTGTGGAAATTGGCAGGGCAAACCACTCGAGAAGTTTTGGAATGCATGACGTACTTGTGCACTCTTCGACACGTCTCACTCTAGTGAGAGGATGAGCAGCAGAAGCGAAAATAGCATTGAAGCAGCGAAAAAACTCTTGAGAGTGGAAAAATAGTTTCACTATGTCAAAAACACACACACGGCAATTGTAAGCTTAAGGTGAACTGTCTTAAAATATAAATGCTCATGGCACACAGATGAAGTAATTTATCACTCCATGAAGAAGGCTAAATTGGTTGGCAAAACAAACGAGATTGCAGTCCTGAACTAAAAAAATCGCATCCTCAAAAAAAAAACGCAATCGGGACTTACATTTGCTTAGAATGAATGGTCTGAGCAAACCAGTAGTTTTGGTTAGCTGAAACATTCATTCATTTTACAAGGTAATTTTCGAGACAGCTCACGTTTTGGAAACCATTTTCACGAAAACTTGAACTTGTAATTAATACGTGCGCAATTCAGAAAGTACACAGTTGAAAATGCCCAAAAATGTATTCAAATATTATTATCACAATCCAAAGGACATTTCATTAAGCGTACCGTTTCATTATACGAAGTTAGGCACTGCGAAGCAACGCACAACGCCTGATCCCTAATCCAAAAATTCGATATACGGAAGTACGACGTACGCAGCGGATCGGCTTGCTTTTTAATATGTAGGTTCCCTTTTATGGTAGAAGGGACACCCGGATGTAAAACGGGGATGAGGCACATCTTGGGATATAAAACTGCAATTAGCCACCACAAATCTCTTCAGATATCATTTATTTTCAAAACCTTATCAACCTCTCCATTATTGGCCCTGTGATGGACATTAGCTTTCAAATTTTTAACTTAAGAGGAAAGATAGACTGAATTAGGTACAATCGCAAGGACTAGAAGAGTTTGCCTTCCATTATTTTCAACTAATTTTTTTCGTTTTATATAATCATCCAAGGAACTGTGAATACTGTAGTGAAAAATAACTGGTGGTGGTGCCAGTCTGGGATCGAATCTGAGGTTTTTCTATTCCCAAGTGTCATGTTATAAAATTGCCTTAAAATTTAAACTCTGACAAATGGTATAACATACACTGTACAAGTCCCATTTTAAATGGGATGTCATCCAATGATCAAATTTCAAGTCAAACAATACATTTTTATAGTGATAGAATTTTTCTATGGTTCATCATTCGTTACTTTAGTTAAGTTGAAGCTAGCGTTGAATACTAAATTCATCAAGACCTAACATCAAGACCTAACAATTTTTCGTAACGTTTGACATTCAACACATTTTCCGAGGAGAGTGTAACATCTCTTGATAAGAACGGCGGTGCAATGGTATACGGACGCTCTGAGTAGCTATGACTCCTATACTTGCAACACCTGAACGGGAGGGATGCAAGTGTTCGACACGTAGAAAAACTTTATTTCCAATAGAGATTGTACAATATTACAATCATTGGTTTTTAAATATCTTAAAATTAATACACTTAGATGATACACACACACGAGTATTGAAAAACTCGTGTCACTAGTCGAAAATAAATGAGAGGGGGAGAAGTGTGTCAAACGCCACCAACGAATCAAAGAGTTATTGCACATTTCCTTTTTGTTTCTATAATTAAGCAATTACAACACCATTTCTGTTTTTAATGTCTTCAAAGAAACAGGAGAATAATGGCGAAGCTTTAATTGTGTAAGATAGTAAATCTCATAATAGTGAATTCTCAAAGTTTTCTATGCGGATCATGTCGTTTACCGCTCGCAACCGTCTCGTTCTGCGAGAGGTTTGGAGTTCACTTTAGGCTTGATAGAAAAGATAGCTCAACACACTTTCGTCACTGAGCTGGTTCGCACATGTCATTCAATGGCAGATTTAACAAGCATGAAAGTTGAACAATTGTTGTCTAATACTAAATTCGGGTCACCGAAGCGAGTGAATGGAGGAGCTTCTTCTTCTAGAAAAGGGAACATCTAAAATAATTCTAGATCAATGGCAAATTGTCACTGTATATTTTAATTCCATATATTTCTGTTTTTACTTTATTGTAAAAAAGAATTTCTTTTCTGCGCAGGTCTGTGCCATGGATTGAGGAAAAATTTTGTAACTCGAATAATTGGCTACTCTTCTATCAAAAGGAAAAAATGCGATGGTAGCATAGCTATTTTAAATGCGGTTACATCAGAGTATGAAAAATTGGTCGTGAAGCTGATATCAGCTTAAAAATGGTGAGATAGATGAATCTCTGAGACACTTTGAAACTTCAAAAAAACTATAAAATCGAGCAACTCGTGGCAACACGTGTTTTAATTCTTCAAACATGTCAATCAAGCAAGCTTGTTGACATCGAAGCTTCCTAAAACATTTCAGCGAAAAACACAAGGAAATCAGACTATCTCGCGATAGTTGGACCCGTTTAGGAAGCTTCCTTGTGTGCTGTTGAAGTAGCCCAGCTCTTGCAGCCGCAGTAGCTGGAGGTCGTACACCTGCTCCGCACTAAAGGGGTTGATGGAGAAGACGACGTAGAGCGACACACAGAGCACGCACATCACCAACAGCAGGGCGTTGAGCAGCCGAGTTTCCCAGGGCTCCTGGTGGAGGCTGCTCAGCAGGGCACTCACCGGCTCAGAGCTCGCTGCTCCATTCGACTGCAAAAAACAAGAGTTTTTTCATCAGCGATGATTTTCAGTGTTTTAACGGAGACTCAATACTTTGTTTGCACAGTTCGACACCTACTGGCTTTACGATAAATAGTGTATTTTAGTGCCGCTTACTTTCAAACTGAGCGTTGGTGTTTGAATAAATAGGCGTCCGGTTGTGGCCTTAGTCTCTGAAAGTTGCATTATCACTTCAACAGCCCTGTTTCATTCGTTAATTATCATTACTAGAGTCACTGTTCAACACGTTCACTGCCGATTTACCGCTAGGTAAATTTTTCATTACGAATTTTCATGAATAAATGGCATTCCAATTATTTCAACATCTTTTTTAAAAGAAATTTAAGCTAACGAGGTATAATATCATCAAGCTATTAAACTATCACACCTTTTAGAAAAGATTCAATTTTTATAGCAGTAAAGTCGTCTTTAAACTCTGCCTCTTATACTTAACATGAGACCGCTGGCGTCATGTTAAGTGATGACGTCTAACTCCTGTCATCACAAGCGATTCAAACAGCGATTAGACTTGATTAGTTTAGGTAATAAGTTAGCTCAAGCTTCCCTAACCACAACAAAGGTGTTCCTACGAATGAAAGGAAGAAGGCACCATTTAATATGGAACTAAGAGAACGAAGAATCTACGCACCACCTGAGTCCCCGCACCATGCCCACAGTAACTGCAAGATTTAAAAATATGAAACAACACAAAAGTTGAAGAAGAAAATAGTAGGTGCTGGAAAAAACAGCAGCGAACCGAAAAAAAGATAACAGAAAAAATTATTTCACCAAAAAGAAAGACTATCAAACTTTTACCTCACATCTTTCCCTGGGAGTGTTTTTCCCATTAGTACAATAGTTGTTACATTGCGACATGGTATTTAGCTACTGATCTGGTACAATTTTTTTCAAGTAAAGTAATGTTTGGTGTCAGTTATTAATGTGCATTAGGTTTCATGGTTTGCGAACTCTGGAGAGATTTAGCACCTCGGTGTTTCGGAGAAACCAGAGGATATCTCCTCATAGTTCAACACGGTCTGGGTCTTGAGTAACTCGCTCATCACTACTTCATTTAGCTGAAGTACTAGTGCCTTATTACAGCATATCGTTAGCCTGCAGCGAAAGTATGCTTTATATTTGTAGCGACGTGACACCAATGTATATTTGATTTCATGTAAGTGATAAAGTGGAATTTCACGAATATAAATCTCTATATGAGTGTAAATAAATCCTCGATACTACTATGGGTAATATAAAATTAAGATTTGAAAATAAATATTTGAATGGATGCATACTGCCATTAATGTAGAATTTAAAACAACTTTAATGAGAAGTATAATACGAAGTTTTTATAATTGACTTGTATCTTTTACGCCGCTCAAGGATCTGAATCACACTCTGCCTCCTGATGCTGGATACTTAGCACATTTTACGACAGCTTGTCTTTAGATTGCAACACCGGCGGAAATTTTATGCATTCCTCGCTGAAAGAAAAAACGATTGTCTCGCTCATCACATTCAATAGATACATATTTAACACAAAAAACGCTCAAATTAACGAGTGATTATGTCAATTCTTAACTCAACTTAAGGTTGGATTAATTTGAACTTGACTTAGATTTTATTGAAGTGAAAAAGGTGTAGTGTATGTACACAGCCCGTCAAAAATGACGGGATTCGATATTTTTCTTGGATAGACTTTCCAGATGTGGATGACAAACAAATGTATCCATCCTAATAGTACCCGCGATATAAACGTTCTTATACTTGTGCACTGGTGAAACTCGTATCACAGATACGGTCATTATAAGCATCCTCATGAGCGCGACAGAGAGACGGAAGAAGCGAACACTAAACAAATATATAGATATATAAACACACCAAGGGTACTATTAGGTTAGATAAGATGAACTTCATAAGACGTCCACAAGTGCTCACGTGAGGCTCATGACAAGGCTGGTGGCAGTGCGCGTCCCCCTCGCCCAGCCAGCGCACCAGCAGCCTCCGCACACCCACGCACTTGCCGGGCTTCGTGCACGCCGCACCCACGCTGTACTCTGCGCCACCATCAACGAAATGAAAAAAAAATAAACACAGTACGGATCAGGTGCACAGGACTTTTCAATCAGACTCAACTGCTCAGAACTAATCCTAAGGTAAACGCGAAGCGTCAGTAACACCACGAGGATAATAAGTTGTTGAAGTATTTATGAGGAAGGACTTTCATGTTTTCTTAATAAAAATAAAAAGGTAATTGCAGCAAGTAATTTTGAAAATAGAAAACATTAACTAAATTGTACCTTTAAATAGCTTTCACAATGTATTTATAAAAACTGAGTTAGTGATTGTCGGTCAGTTAGCAGCATTATGAAAATACCCTCAGTCAACATCAGTGGGTCCTTTCACAGGAAACGTGTAAAAAAGAAAGAAAAATTATTTTATTTCTAATAAAGATGATACAAAAAACATCATTGGTTTTTAAAATGTCTTAACATATGGATCTTTCGTTGATTAAAACACAAGGCTATCGTATACGCATGTCAATTGTAGAAGCAAATAATGGAGAGGCAAGCAAGAAATAATGCTTTCCCTATGCTAGTCTAAGTTTAATAATGCATGTAAATACAAGCAATAAAAACCAGGACATAATACCAGAGATGTACTGATACGAAACGCTCATAGCGCGCACGTACTTTAAAATACGAGCTTAGGAATTTGCGATATCAGGGATTAATGTTGATAATAAAACGGGTGGATTTAAATAATTCTGCGTCTAAGACTAGGAATTCGATATCCAGAACTATCTTTCCACTCCTCTGTATCAACTAGCATGCCATGAAATTATCTCAGAAAATATATTTTACCACACCACAAATTTACACAATTTCCTACACAAATAATACTATCACACAATAGTTCACCGGAATAACACTAAGCAAAATGCTTCACAAACAGTTGGAGCCATTCGTGAAACTGACTATCTAAATAATGCTGTCACAATATACTCACGCGCGTCAGCAATGAGAAATTCCCACACGAAATTAACAATAACACAATACGACAAGTGTATAACAAGACAACATAGAACACTTATAATATCAGACATATTAAATATGTACGAGATAGCACGTCCCGTCATTTTTACATGACGGGATTTGATATAATTCGATAAAGCACTGAGTTATTTAATTAACTTTGCAATCACACCAGACACCGTTATTCTCTAATTTCTTTAACAAAGGAAAGTTTTAGCTTAAATTCAATGGCAATGACAATAATACCTCTTAAATTTTCATTACATTAATCTATTATCTATAGAACGTAGATAAATCTCTCCCCTCACAGTAAAACCGGTGACGTGACACTAGGGTACCCGTGCGGTGGCGAAACTCGTATAAAGATAAGCTCATTAAGCACTTCCTGCAGTTCCAGAAGAAAACATTTTTCCCGCATTGAGAAAACTAGAAGTTGATACAAAGCGAAAACGGGCATGCAAAAGGAAAAAAAACATATAAAAAAGTATCAAAAATGTACGCTTATCATTTTCCGAGCCATTCATGTTTCATCGGCATTCAATAGCATCTCCGTTATGAAATTAAGAAAACTTCACTGGTAGCATCAATGCTTGATCATTTATGTCATTTTCTAAACAAAGCAACCGGCAACTAACTTCACGTTTTTGAGTAGTTCCTAAACATAGTTCGAGGGAGACTCCAATTTTCAATTCAATAACCCCGAATAGCTAGATGAGTGCCGAAAATGCAAACGAAACTAAAAACGACCTCTGCATATAGTTTGAATGATTCAGTGAATCAAAACAATAGCTAGGCCAATAAGTTATTCCTTTTCATGAAAATACTTTTCCATAGTCATTTGTATCGAATGAAATTCGCAAACTATGAATAAACTGCTTCGCATATTCCTATTTTATGATTTGATTCAAATACTTACATAATGAACTTGAGTAAGGATGTGTGTAATGGCACTAGTTAACATCAGATCAGGTGCTGCTGTGCTGTTTCGAGCGCATTACAATTAAAAATATTCTCAGAACTTAACAATTATCACTAAACAAAACTCACCGACATTCGGCTTTTTCGTAGTTTCGCAAGCTTTTCCTTTTTCTGCGAGTATTTTCCCGCCGTTCTGATGGACCAACATAGCGCTGGCCTCAACATCGCCTCGCTCAAAGTCATCAGCCCGTTTTTCAATCTCAGGACCGCCTCCATTTTGGTTACCTTCTTTCCCACGGTCACCACCCCAATTTTCACCAACTTCTGTGTACTTGTTAGCAGGAGTTTCGTCTACATCAGTAGCAGCACACCCGCCCTCTGGAAGGAGCGCCAGCGTCATACCAAACTTGGCCTCATCTCGCCGCACCGTTTGATCGTACCGCGTCCAGTACGTCGTCCGGACCAGCTGCAGTCAACAAAGTTCCAATTAATTCGTAGCTGAGATCAAGGGCGTACACATCATACATAATTTTGTCCAGATAATTAGGCTCGGAAAAAGCACGGAAAAAAGTTTCTTGATTATCCTGTTTCGTAAGATTTGTTTTCGATGCGTTTACTCGACGGTTGTATTATAAGACAACACTCCACACATATAACGAAACGCTTACGGGCAGAAATGAGCACCTTCTATAGTTTTCCCATAGCCGTGGCCGGTTTAGCGGTGAACCCTCGAAACCAGACAAAACACCAGGCCAGCACAAAAACCTGATCTTGTTCCTCTCAACTCATGTTAGAAGAAGTCTCTTTATGAGAAAGCTTAGCTTCAAAAACTGTATTTTAAAAAGATTTCAACTAGGCGTCGTTAAGATAAACCCAGCTAAAAATATGTCTCCTGAAAGGAGCTCGTTTTCAGTTGTACCAGGATTTGCTTAGTCAGCGAAATTTTCGTCGTATTCAATTACGCACCTGTACAAAAGTAGGTAAAGTCTATGCAGCTATTCATAAAATGCGCTTTCTTAGTTTTGGTCCTTTTCTCGCAATGTTGCACGCGAGGCCTCGTAGCTCATTTGAAACAGCTGGCGTTACGTCTTGGAAATGAGATCATTTTTACGCTTTGTTTATAAGGTGTAATCCTACGCAGACGCAAAATCTCCTAACTTTCTGAGATATCTGTAAGAAATAAATTACCACATCATGGACAACCTAAAGTACCTTGCAATACAATCAGTCCGGGTAATTGAAGTTTCTGAGTCTAACGTGAAAAACGTATCACTGATTGCCCGACAATCTACATCACATTAACGTTTCAAACGCAATAAACGTGTTTTGACACATTAAAAAAATAAAAAATTTGTTTGGACTTAGCATTAATACTGAACGATGAGGAGCAAATGTGCACTGAGAACAATACAGGGCAGCTCTATCACTTAATATAGAGTATATATGAGCTTCAAAGCGCGACTCTAATTTCAGATTACTCTTTTATGGCCGGAGGAATGGCAAGGCTACACTGCTAAGTGCTCGCCAACAGTTTAACAGTTGATGGACGTCTATACGAATTGAAAAAAGCTATCCAACAAAAAGTTCGGTGATTCTTCCAGTTTCACTCAACCGCAAGTATTAACTCATAGAAGGTGGACAAGATTAACACGCTTCTTTTCTTCTTTCCACACCTTATTTGTGAAAAAATGTTTTTTGCCCACGCAATGGTAGCCCAAAGAAAGTGCCAGATACATTTTGGAATTATTATTATTATATTAGTTAATTTAAGAATCCCTGACTACAACAAATAAGATTTCAAGAGAGCGAAGAGAAAAGACAATTTAGTATGACCTACAAAAAACTTGGACTCTGTGCACTAGGTGTGTTTACACACAGGATATTCAGCACAGAAAAATAGTAACTTCAGACCGAAGAAAAATAACAGGGAAGAAAGAACGGAGAAGGTGCGGAAACTGAAAAAACCCAAGTGGGCACGAACGAAAAACAGAAATCCTGAGGACACATCCAAAGTTGAGATAACTTAGTAACTTCCCATCTGGGGGGCCATCCCAATAGCATAGGATAAAACCTCCCTCACTGAGGAAGGGGTCGATCTCTAGTTCCCAGTACTTAATCCTTGAGGGGGATAGATACTCTAAAGCAATGGTTGTTTCCGTTCCGCATCAGACGTCGCATCGAGGCGATAAATGGAAGAAAAAGAAGCTAACATCAGCACTAAAAAAAACAGAACAGAGCATTTCATCTGAACAGAGACGTGCGTCCAGAGGCACTTGAGATATCAAAATTACCCTAGCTACTCTAGCGGGGGAGAATAGCAGGACATGGGACCCACACTCCTTCAAATCTCAGCCTCCTGACGAAGTAGAGCCAGGGATGCCAAATTGCTTTTCTTTCCTAGCTTTGATTTCTCGCAAAAAAAAATAACTTGGAACAGGAACTCACCCTCCAGCGCTCGACGGGCGGAGTGAGAGCAGACACCAGGAAACACATACCCAGAGTGAACCAGAATAGCAGCATCGCGAAGTACATGTAGTGCAACTGCTCACAAAGTAAGTACGTCAATGCACAGAAAATATAAATATTTTATAGCAAATTATAAAATCAATAACATAAAATGGCGTAGTTGAAAAAAATAAAGGTTCCGAAACCTAGAAGTTTCCCTGAGCGCATTCACTAGATTGATAATTCAGACATAATGAATTCTTTGCAACAGTTTTCATATCAGAAGTATTACTGGCAATGTGGGTGCAGAAAATTGAAAATTGTAAGATCAATGGAGATAACAGATGAAAAGAGATTTTAACACTACGATTTTTAACAGCACAGGGTAGAGAATGCACAAGGGGCAAGGCATTTGAGTTCAAGATCGCAGACCATCTACGTTATCCCGCTTGCACGTCAGAGATATAAAACTGAGGCCGCGGCAACATGAGAACAAATAATATACCGCACCATCTCCATGGCAGAAAAACCATTGAATTAAATACGAAAAACATCCCTCGAGAAATCAAACGAGATATGACTACAGTTATGGGTAGAAAACATTGAGGGTTACCACTGGAACGCTCTGAAAACCAACTCCAAGACAGTGCGACCGATCTAAGCATTGGCAGAAATTGCCGGCAGATGTACCACGACCGTGTTCACCTTTTAAAGATAATAAACTGTATACTTAATACAAAATAGATTAAAACAACTAGTAGAATTCGATTGTCAGTGCTGTATGACTTTGATAACCGAGTCGCTATTCGTAGAAGCAGATAAATGAGATTGCAATGCATGAAAATCATTTAGAAAAAAAACTCGTCAAATTACTTATAATTTGCGCATCATCAAATGTTTTGGTGAGAGCCACTAGAATGATAGCGCGAGATATTATACATCGTCACGAATTCTCTTTTTGATTCTGACACATGCAGATAGTGTTTGGGAATAAACAAATAAATTCAACGAAATCAATGAATTTGATAGGCTCAGAATAACTGAACCTAAGTAACCACTGTGACTCGCGTTAAAAAAACACGAAAACATGATTCCGAACTGAAATTGTTTTCAAACTCAAATCCTAGTAAAACCAAAGTTTGCAGACGACCATAACCTCACCAGACGCAAAAGCTCCCGACCTCAGAGCCCAGTTACGTCCAGTCGCATTAAACATCAAAAAGCTTCCAAGGTTAAATTTAGGGCGAACTTTAGAAGCAAAGACCCCCACCCACCCTAAGCAGGAAGGGCCTGGCATCCTGCTCGTAGCAGGCAGGCTCTCCAAAGTAGAAGTCGAGCGCCATCCTCGTGCCTCCCACCACGAAGCCGGAGATCAGCCCCCAGAACGCGCCCTGCAATTCATGTCAAATACTGCAGTTTGTGCTCTATCTTCCCAACCGAAAGCAATTTTCTTTCATATTGGCTGGTAAGCTGGCATTGATTTGAAACTTTGGAATGATACCATAACCAAACAGCCGTAATGATACTAAGATTCAACAGGTAGCGCTCTCAAGAAAGAATAGGTTGTAACTTGTAAAAGTGTTAGATAGTAGGTTCTTCCAAAAACAGGGATTCAAGGAAAATCCTGAATATTATTCAATATGAATAGAAAGGTAAAATTACGTAAATAGACACATGTTTAAATAATCTTAATATTGGTTAATATTTAATTTAAAGGACAAATGGTTTCAAACAGTGGTAACCAGCTCCAACCAACTCTTCCGAGGGCTCCAATTAAGTCCTTAAATTGATTGATGAGCCCAGGCAAGTAGGACACTCACTCATTAGCAGAATGGTGTGCTTGAAGAGCAGGACACTACCCGCCTATTGATATATGTACTCATGAAAGTAGTATACCCCTATCCTCAACGGTTGCAATTCCTCGCTGATCGATTTGGTAAGCTAATGAGCTGAAATTTGACTTATTTTCCGCATGGATGAGTAAACAATACAATAATTACACAAAGAACCTTTAGGTAAATTGTTTTCTCTAATTAAGGTTCATGGTGACACTAACGAGTACGTTATGACATGAGAGAAATATTATAGAAACCTTAAATATTATAGAAACCAGAGATCAGAGAAAAGTTGATAGCACAGAATACAGACTATAGCTCTGAAAACATGAGAAATGTGAAAACCTGTAGATGTTAAAAAAATCAAACTAAAGTAATTTCTAAAAGCAACATACGGCGAGATAAGTGTTGCAACTTTTTAGCGAAATTCATTCAATAGAAGTAGAAAACAAACACTACTAAATACACAATCGTAACATTTTCCACTCAACACACATACGTAAAATACTTTCGGGCATTAGCTTCAATTTTCATCACTGTGGTAGTATTTTTTCCTATGGTTCTCTTACGTAATCAAACCTCACAGCAAATGAATGAAGCAGTAGAATAAAAAGCTCGAGATGTTGCTCATTTTCTATTTATATTGCACCAACCCTATTTTCGCATTATGTCCTAATCATTTCAATAATTGATCAGAAGTAAGAAAGGCTACAAAAGAGACCGTCCATTAAACGAAGAACCCGAAGACATTCAGACATAAACCTCGAACAGAAGGAGAGATGCATCACAGTAGGTAACGATTCTAGGGATATAACCCTGGATATAACAGTGACGCTGGTGTTGTAAACACCACTTTTAGAACCATGCATTGGGGTTTAGTTATTAAGCTTTATGAGTAGCATTTAACACATCCATCTGATTTTCATTCCAACAATTTTGGTCACTTCAACAATCCATGAACTGCCTTGGTAACCAAGCTGCAAGAGATTTGCATTAGACGTGAAAATGCTTTTTATGATATCCAAAGGAGTTTATGTCACTCCAAAATAAACTCGCCATTTCCACTTTCAGGTATACAAAGCGGCCACCGTGAATGTTTTCGTCAAGCGTGCCATAATGAAGTGACATGTGTAATTCATTAAATTTCCATACGTTATTTCGTATTTGCACTTTGTTCATTCACCAATCAGACGCCCCTCAAACTTATTCATTTCACGATTTCCAAGTTAACGACTTAACAAAACGTTCAAATGGCAAAAAATATCGAAGATGTAAAACCAAGCTGTGTGTAAAACCGAACAATGTGATCCACTTCCTATCAAAGCGGAACGAATTCTTTGATTTCAATGAAGACCACTAAACAACAGAACAAATACCGTTTCCACACATAAAGGAAAGTGGTGAGTGAAAACTATTTTTTCAGTTAGGACCTAGAAAAAGATATGGAGAAAGAGGCAGATTATAAGAAGCACTGACCGGTTCGTTGATATGCGTGTTGAAGAGAGCTATGCAATAGACAGCAGCTATTGGAGGCGACAAGTATGCGGCCACGGACTGAATGTAAATGTACATCTCCCCGCCCTGGATGGTCTCTATCACGGGCACCCACGCCACCGACACTACCAGCAGCAACAGGATGAACAGCCTGATGTGACGAAAACAGGACGTTAAGAGTGAGCTTTGAAAGAAGCCTTAGTGCAACACCAACTGCTCCGACAGAGACAATGAAAGAACACAGTGTGAAACTGAAGAACACACTCAACATAGGAAATATAAGTGATGGAAATTGTAGAAAAAATCACATGACAAAGTAGATGCACTTTTCTCAAAAAATTCAATGTAAGTTCCGGAAACTAGAACGCATGTGAATGAAGAAGAAAAACAGTGAGCAAGTCATGGGTGAAAATTGTGAAATATTTTTAAGTGAGAAAAAACTTGAACGAGGAACACACGATCATGAAAGAACCTGAAGAAATCATTCATAAATAAATACAGGAAAATAAAATACGGCACAAAAATGAAACGGTGATGCATATTATCACAATTAACAGAGAAGAAAGAGTTCACGTGGACGCACAATTCAAGCACAATTAACTTTAGCAGATAGTTTCTGAAATTTTTTGGATGTATAAAATAAATGTACCACAACTTTCACAAGAGAAGTTGAAAAAATAGTTGAGAGACAGTCAATACAATGAAATATAAAGAACAATCTGCTAACTTGAAATATCGAAACACCTCAATAAGAAATTTAGGAACAGGAAGAACGTAGAATGAAGTATTTTAAGAGCCTAAGATAGATATAACAACGAATCACTAATTTCAACACAAATGAATACATCAAAGAAGAAGCCAAATTAGCATGCAGTGTAATAGAAACAAAAACTGAAAATGAAATTCTAAATTCGGAGTAATTTGCCATAGTAAACGAGGCGAACAACCAGACATACAAAGCTGAAGTGAGCCAAGTTCTGAACCATGTCTATAAAACTGCCGTTACAGATGCTAGCTTCTATCTTGTACAACCACCCGTAAACCGGGGTAACGCAATTCCAACGTTGACGCAAAACATGCATAGATGTGAATGGAAGAAGGGAGTGTCGTCGCGAACTGCATTTAGATTTTTACCCAGGAAAATGGAAAAATTGTTAATGGATTTGAGATTTTTAATAAGATTTTTCACAAAATTTAGCCAATCAAGAATAAAAATGGGCAGAATCACGGTGAAAGGAAATTTGTAAGCTGCTAACTTCTGCAACGGCGCAAGCACTCAACACCACCACTCGTAACACCTCAACACTTCAGATATACAAATGCCATACAAATCGACGCGCTCATCAAAGGGTGAATTTAACCTACCTTGGTAGTCGAATGTGTAAGATAAACAGGTTGTACATAGTGGCGGTTTATTGCTGGGTTTTGTATCAAAAATATACAACAAACCAGTATGGGTCTTCATCTTTCCGTATGCAAGCATCCGCTAAATCTCAGGTAGCTGCCTACCCAAATAAGAAACCAATCCTGAACTAGCATAACTTAGCTAAATCAAGATAGTTATTATCCGAGAGTTTGAAACCGCAAGACTAGATAAACAAATAATAATAATCGATAATCCACGTTCTTCATCCTCGGGCAAATCTGCCGCACTATAACCAGGCTGGCCCATCAAAAAATATAGAACACGGCTACTTCAACCCATTTAGTGAAGTGGACCATTTGAAATTGAGCGAATTGTTGCATAAATAAGTGAAAAAGATCGTGCTGATCATTAGTATCGCCATAAAAAAAATGGGACGACCAATACATTAACTCATTTAAAATATACAACCTTAACTAATAGAGTTTCACAGAATCCCCCTATCCCAGTCATTGATTAGGTACGCATGAAGTTCAGATGATACACCGTAATTCTGAAGTCCTTACTAACGAAATCAACGCACTTCATTGAAGAAATCATGATTCAATCACATCACGCAACCACATCATATAACTCACAGGCACAAACGTAACATACACAGACACAACCATATATCGCACTCAAACAATCATATCATATACAGACCTTACCATAACATGCAGAGGCACACCCATCATACCACCCACAGACACAACCATACCACCACACACACACACCACCCAGAGACACAACATTGGTCAGACATGATCCGAAGGCTTGCCATCTAGCGCACGCATCTGAGCATCGCAAGTTCGAGCGACCGCCGCAATAGCGACACGCAAACCAGCTACACAGCATGACACCGACCACGTGAGGGCCATGGTAGGTGAGGGCTCAGCCTGGGTCGCTAGGCACCAGCGCGCGTGCAACGCAACAGGTGCGCGCTTACTCTGGGAGCGAGATTGTGAAGTATCTAACAGTGTCCGCCCGTACGTATTACATTAAAGTTTTCTAATTTTTTTCATTTCACGGCCTATGAATGATATCAAACTTTATTATTATTTGCCAGTCTATTCTTTCCTCTTTAATTGTCGTATAGCAACTGTTGCTTGATTAAGTAGTTTTGGTATCAAAAGCTGCACCAGTTCGATTTGGACATGATAAAAATATTAAAGTGAGCTGAAAAGACGGTAATTTTCTAATACTTTTAGAGATGAACAATCATATTTAACCTTTGATGTGTATTATTTTTAATCAAAGGTTTTCCGCTGTAGGACAAAACTCTGTCACCCATCTGTACACAAGAATATTTCATATTTCATTTAAGTGATCCTATCTCATCAAATAACTCTCGGGAGCATGAAATATAGAACCCTAATAAAATGGAAGGTAGAACATACTAGTAGCATTATGACATTTTTAAATCAACTCTATTTTAGTCAACGACGTGCTCAAGAGCAGCAGAACAGGTGCTTTACGTGAGCATGTAAGTGTTGCAGTTTGCGCAAGACTTTCCTTTTCACACCACACGAGCAAAAAGAAAAACTTACGTTCGTTATCATTCATCATTACAGCTTCTTCAATTCAACCAGAATAAACCCACTAGATAGAAATTCACCTTTTACTATAGTCGTCTCAATGAATGATGAAAATTTCTAGTTTGCCTAATGCAAAATGTGCTCATTAGTCAAACATGAAATTTTTAGCAAGTGCTATTGTCTTTAAAGAGAGTCTCCACTAAGAAAAAAAGAACAATTCTCAATGAAGTAAGAAGAGCTCTTGATAAACACGTTGGTCCCCAGTGTACAGCACACGGAGGGAATTTTCATAATGCTGCTGATCGACTATCAGCAGTTAAGTATGGACTGACAGCAGTTATGCAGGGACAGTCAGAAGTTGAGTATGGACAGTCAGCAGTCACGGAAGGACAGCTCACAAGTAGCGACAGTCAGCAACTGAGTAAGGACAGCCAGCAGCTGACTAGGGATAGCTCTCAATTAAGTAGTGACAGTCAGCAACTAAGTAAGGACAGCCAGCAGTTAACTAGGGATAGCTCACAATTGAGTAGGGACAGTCAGCAGTTATGGAGTCATTAACGTTGGAACTTTATTCATTTCTGGAGCCACATCGATCATAGGCCGGCCTCCTCATATTCTCTCATCGTTGGCGTAATTAACGCAACAAAAAGGTTTCCTATCATGCAAATTTCTGAAATTCCTCTCACTATAATGAGTATTCGTGTTATTTCATCAGGGAGTGACCCAAGTACACATCCGAGACTTAGACCCACACGTTTCTGAGTTATCAGTAACGCGTGGATGATATTTGTTAATATAAATCCTCTCGTGACAAGTGCACCCATGCATTTTGCACACCCGGCTACATGGCGCCCAACAGACCCGCGACCTCAGGCATTGCAGCCTCAAAAGCAGTGCTAGGCGGTCCAGCGATCGATACGCTCCCCAGGGGATCCAAGGCAGTGGAAAATTCCAGAGATTGAAGGGTACGTCGCTCTCGATAATTGACACTCGCATAAATACAGCGGTTTTCTATTAACAGTAATGGTAACTTCAAACTCAAACTGTGACCTGGTTACTTTAAAGAAATTAATTCGTTGATTCAGCAAGTTCTATACAACTTTCGCAGAGTGACGTTCAGCGTATAGTTTGATCATTGCCTTTGTGCGTACTCAACGTATTTTACATTATTTAAGTAAACAATGAATTAATTGAGTGATGAATGTTTCGACCAGGGATCATTAAAAAGAAATGCAATCCAATTTATGATATTCGTTTTCAATTGCTGTTCTACGCTCCGGACATTCCGAGCGAACACAACATAGTGAACCGAGTGTTTAAGTTTAAAAAATTGGTATCAAACAACCGTGGATGAAAACTGCCGTCGAGACTTGAAGTCACACGCACTCCTGCAGCCGGCTAACTTTTCATTACGTCGTTTGTGTAGTTGAGATGGTACTCCATATTCTCCTCACTGTGCATTCTAGCAAGAAATTAATGAACTATTTTGAAAATATTTATGCAATAGACTGATTATATTTCATACGTGCGTCTTAGGCGTGTTAAAATATTATATTTATAATGCGCAGGGTGTTTTTAAAACATTAGTCCTATAAGAATCTTTAAAAACTCCCACAATATCGGATGGATTTTAAAAAACAAAGCACTTATGCAACCCAAAAACTACTAGATTCATTTTGATTACACTTTAAATAAAATATTCTTCATGCACCACCCTCTGAGCGCAGACAACAATCGACACGATTACGCAAGCTGTTCATTATAGCGCAGGTAAGATCTGGTCCAATTCGCTGGCTTCTACATCGATGAATGCCTTGTATTGGTGAAGATTTGTAGGCTTTTCACAGTAAACTAATCTTTTTAGGTATCCCCAAAGGAAATAACTCAAGGGTGAAAGGTCAGGGGACCGAGCTGACCATTCAACATCGCCAATCCTCGAGATCAATTTTCCCGAAAAATGCTCATGCAGAATACGCATAAAATTCAACATTTTCTACTCTCTACGACTACTGTACTAAAAAAGAAGCAAAATAAAACTAGTATTTTTCAGGATTTAATTAAAAAATTCGTTTACAAAATTTATCATATATTGCTGGAGTTATTAATGACTTTTAAGACGCGTATTTAAATATCAAACCGTATTTCGTACGTTTTCCGATCGCGTTGTGGGACAACTACAAACCCCGCTCTAGAAGATGAGCCCATGTGACCAGTTGTTAGGAACTATGCCAAAAATTCAAGCACATTCACTGGAACACTTCCGTGCTAAAACTTAACCTCTACTAATCGTTTTTGCTGTACGAAATCAACCTACAGGCAAACTGGCGGGCGGAACTTAACCGAAGAGTTACATTGCTAGAAACAAACACCACTCGCCACAAACCTGTGGACTCCCGATACAACACGCTGGACAAGAGTGCTCCAAGAGGACGCCAAGTCACCTGGCACAGAGCAGCTGCTCTCTGGCGGTGGCGACAGGTCTGAAGAACTTCCACACGTCCATCGTGAAGAGCGTGGCAGCCGAGTTGAAGATGGAAGTGAGGTCTGAGATAAGGGCGCTCAGCATCACCGCCAGCATCACGCCTCGCAGGCCTCCTGGTAGTAGTTCCAACACCAGCTGAAGAGGACGTTAGAAAATTTTTTTAAACAATCGATTTGCCAACTCAAAATCCATCTGACCATTTATGCAATAACTTAGTAAGTATGAACTTTGTGTTGTTTTCTATGTTGGTTCTATAGGCATTAAAGTATGGTCATGTCTAAGCCTTCTTTCGTCCATGTAAATTCTAAAAGTGACTTCTAAAAATGACTTAATTCATTTTATTTTAGGTTGAATTTATACATAACACATCGTGTTCTATGGACTTTAATATCCAGTGACAGTTCCTGCCTCATTCACACGTCCGTGACAAGTTAATGTCAGTGCCAGTCTAATAACGGTGGATGTAATAACGGTAAACCGAGCTCATAAATTAACACGGTAAATGATTGTTTCAAAATTTAGCTTACTTTAGGATACGCCGAGTTGGAGCAAGAGACTCGTGACCCGCAGAACGCGAAGCACACGTCGGGGTCCACACACGCAACTTCGTCCGTGAAGAGCACTCTGGACACCATACCTGGTGCAGGCACTGAGTAACTAATGGGCCAATATCGAAACCCAATATTGGATACATGGCGTATCGTAGGCCGATGTTTACACCTCACATCAGGCAGAGACTACGGTACTTCAGACTGAAATTTAAGCACCGTTTTCAAGTATCACCTGAACTATCTTTTGGTTCAAAATCACTCTGCCCTAAAATGCGATACGCGGCGAGGTTAACCTGATTTCCCGGAATTTATACTCAATAGGGATAAAAAAAAACAATATTGACGTAAAGAAGCATTAGAAGTAAGAACATTTCCGAAAGACTTTTTGAAAAATTCGTAGAACTTAAATAATTACTTTGCCCATACTACGATAAGTGTTTTTGTGATTCTACTGCAGTTATTGGCAATCGTTAAGCTTCGTTCCGAGTTACTATACACTATCAAACTCTACCGCCATATACGGCGAACACCGAAATACAGGCGGACTGTCGTGAACATTTTATGAAAAACTAGATTCTGCCAATCGCATTGTATGGTGAAAGCAATAACAAAAATCACACAGAAGCGAGCAAAACTACAGCAGCCTCTCACAGCATCAATCCCAATAGTGACCAAAAGTGGACACACCTACTCGGCTCACGTACCAGGGATGATGATGAGGAAGAGAGGCATCAGCTTGAAAATGCCAGCAAATAGAGTCGCTCCCTTGGCGTGAGACAAACTCTTCGATGCCATGGCCCTCTGGACCATCATCTGCCGGAGAAGGATGAGGCGGGTACAGAAAGCATCAGACTAAACTTGTACCACTTCGGAAAAGCTTTTCAATTCAACATGTTACTCTTGCACCGCGTGCCAGCAGCGAATGGATAGCGAACACCTCCATCACCATTCTAAGTCGGCCGTTTCACTATCACAATTCTACACAACACCAAGTCAGTGCACAGGTACAGTGTGCCACTGACCTTGACAACGGCAGCCATCTGGTCCACACAAAGCAATGCAGCACCAGACCAGTAAGCATTAAAAGCAAAATACCACATACACCTAACCAAAGAAGCCGCACACACAACCAATCTGGCTCGCTCACCTCCACAGCACCACCAGCCTAGCCTACACGACCACACAGCACCACCCAACGGGTCGGCCCACCTAGAGAATCAGTACGCCTAAATTGCACCACCCACATGATTAGCACACCCACAGGACCTGCACACCCGCACAACATTACCCGCTTAGCACACCCACTTGGTCAGCACACCCGCACAACACCACCCGCTTAGCACACCCACCTGGTCAGCACACCAGTACCAAATGGAGGTAGGCGTCTGCCCCAGCAGGAAGCCCGGCCACGGCAGGTCGGAGGCGCTCTGGTCAGCACTGCGCAACATGACCCAGGAGTCGGCCCGAGGCAGCCCGCAGGTGCTGTTCGCCAGCAGCTGTGAGGGCACGGCTTGCAGGTACGCCTCCTGGAGGGCACGGTACCCGCCCACAGCGTCCAAGGCTGTAAGTAATTCATGATCATCATAATTCTTTGTGGCAGTAATGTATTGATGCCCAACGCGAGACATCAGGAAGTAGGGAGGAGCTTACACTTTTCTGCTCAAGAATGAGTGTCGTAGCGATCAAAAGCATGAGTCACCTTAAGTGTTCTTGCACCTGAAAATGAAGCATTTTCGTACAAATGTTGACTTTATGATTAATTTTTGAGTAATAGTGACGCACATCATATTTCGATAAAAGGAATGAGCACAATGTTTTTACCATGTCTGGATGAGGGTGCAAGAAATTGCTGATCGACTCCGTATTGCTTTCATTTATGTGCAACACGATTAAAAAACACACGTCGTAATCGCTTCTTCATAAAAAGGAAAAATGATTGAGCAGAGCACTAAACATGATGAACTAAAGGAGCCCTTCTCATAACTGATTTACTAATATTTAGTTTTTGATTCTCATATATTCAACAAATTCAATTCCTATAAAGCACGAGAGCATTTCAACATGTTTGCCAAAACAATAGGCACAACTAACTTTATCCTGGCGATCATACGAAATACCATTAATATACGACGAATAAAATACATTTCAACATGTTTGCCAGAACAATAGGCACAACTAACTTTATCCTGGCGATCATACGAAATACCAGGAATATACGATGAATAAAATACATTTCCAATAACGATGATACAAAATATATCATTGGCTTTTAAAATATCTTAATATAAAGATCCTTAGTTGATATACACACATGGGTGTCGTAATACCCATGCCAATAATCGAAACAAATGATTGATTGAGAGAAAAGCATGGAAAAATGCATAGTCTTTCTTGCATAATCTAGGTTTGATTACACATGTAAGTGCAGGTAGAAAAATAACTTATATAATACCAGTAACGATACAATGAGCTATAATAAATGACACTTTTTTAGTAACAACAAAATAACCCAGTTTAATATCCTTACGATAATAAAACAAATTTTAAGGTCAGAATAATTCAAAAATTTAACTCAGGTCTCAGGTTTCGTACGCACAATCCTACGTAAGGAAACAGAAGCAACAATTAAATTAAACGCGCATCACGTGAAACAATATGGGATAATTCAAACGTGTGCGTGCAGACGGACATTGTGGCCTCACCTATGACGCTGAGCGCCAGCGAGCCGCCGATCATGACGAAGAACTGCAGGGTGTCCGTGTAGATGACGGCCGCCAGGCCACCTACAGCGGTGCACAGAGCTGTCAGCAGCAGCAAAATAACGATGCAGATGTAAATGTTCTGCCATCTCAGCGCTTGCTGCAGAAATATAGCACCTGAATATAAATTCACCTGCAACAGAAAAGAGAACCAGCTCTGTAATCAATTTAAGCAATGAGAAAACTTGAGTTGAACAAAATAAAATATATAATATTGAACACAATTGATGATGCGTGAAAACCAAACTAATTTCACTTGTGGGCGCCTCATTTTCAGATATTACTGTTTTATAATGGTAAACTTAAGATATTGAATCGTAATCATATTAAGAACAAACCCAAAATACTACCATGAACTAGAAAAATTTAGCATTTGTTGCACCAAATATGATACCTCAAGTTTTAGGTCTGCTTTATAGAAGCTGTTCCTTATCGATGAGTATTCAAAATCGAACTAGAATAACTTTTTTTTACACATTGGCTAACAGAGTAGGTAACGAAATTGAAAGAACTAATCGCTGGTCAATAAGTACAAAAAGAGATAATAAGGTTGATTACCAGAAGTAAATTTTATCAGTAAACGCCACTTTATAAAGCCATTCACTAAATATCTATCGGAGGTGAGCATTTTTACCTATCAAAATGGATGTCATGAATTACTATGTCGAAGAATGAAAACAATAGACCATTTCACATTATAACCGAATTACCGCCGTGATTAGGACGAAGAAGCGTCAATTTCCTACGCTTGAGGACTTGCAACGACGACTTGACAAAGGTCAGATTCTTGTAGATGGAAAACGGTGATTTCAGCTAAATGAGGCATTTAGTTCTCAAATATTGTAATTACCAAATTCTAGGAAAAATTTGGAGGTCCACCTGATCAGCCTCAAAGCCAGGGCGAAAAAGGCACCTCACTCGCTCGATGTAAACCGTAGATTAGAACCTCTGTAGTTATTTTGAGAGTAACAGCAACCTGAGTATTCCTTGTACCATCCCTGCATCGATGGCAGCGATTAGTGTAAAGATTCGAGGAAGCACGAAGAAAGAATTTTAGTACCCACTTTTGCAAAAATTTAGCACGCGATTGAACTCATGCAAGCCTTCAACTGAATAGCAGATGTGGGAGTGTTTTAGAGGGAGCCTTTTAGGTATTCTTGATTAATGTTCGAGGCTAATCGAATAGGAATGCCAAAATGTGACTCGTCTACCTCTCTCCATTTAATAAAGGGTATAACATTGACTGCCATTTGTGTTTCTTTATTCATGTCAGATGGTCTAAGGTCTACCTACATGACGCGCAAGGAGACTGAACGTAGAACCCTGTTAGGGAAGAACGTGAACTAAAAATAAGAGTAAAATTAATAGGGGACACACTGAATTTATTAGGAAAATTAGGCTGATACCGAGAAAAAATTCAACTAAGAAAACTCAAATTAGGTCACGCCACAGTGGAAAGGGAGATTATCACAGAGGGGTTTGTAGTTCTGTCAACTAAGTTAGAGAAAACACAACAGCGTGCACTGGTTCCCTAATCCATAGCACTAGCTCAATAACTCTATTCGATAACAGATCAAGAAAATGATGAACGAATGGTCATTATTTTGCAACTTAACTGAGATTTCAAACCAACAATCAATTAAATCAACCTAATGATGAGTTGATTATTGTCACCAGAGCCCTACAGGTGACCTAGAAAAAGAAAGCGTCAATAAGCAGCAGGGGCAGATAAAGCAGATAGCGGGGCAGGAAGTGGCTACTCCACACAAAGTTCATCAATCATTCAATGCCATTAGAGGTACTTGTCACTGGTCGATGCGGCGCTATTTCGGCCTTGGAGAGGCAGAAACAATGGTCCACGCGTGACTGAAGAATCACAAAACTATGGGCGAATGATTGCAGCCGTTCATGGTCTCCACGTAAAATTCTCCAGGGAGATGAGCAAATTCACCACCCCAGCATGGAGCGGAGAATTTTTCATTTAGAATGTTGTCGTTGTATTATAAAATAATCTACGGTTATGTTCCACGTAAAACAGAAAGACTACGTGTCATGACACTAAGATGGCACGCCAACTTTGAAAAAGGAACATTTTTATTGATCGCGCTATTATCGAAATCACGTAGTGTAGCAATTTCAGTTACTTGACATAATCTCAATGAGTAGAAAAATATCTCGAAAAATTTTTCATATTTGTCCGTCTACTCCGTTTTCAACGACCACCAGAAGAGCTGCATTTACTCAAGCCACGGGTTCTTTCTCGTGCAAAGCGTGATGCTTTGCATCGCGTCAAGGTGAAGCATACGATCTCACAGTGAATTATTGACATTCGGCCAAGTTTCGAAATTAAACAGGAGGGGGCCCGGAAAGGCCAAATAAATAACCACTGAACACGACCAGGTGTTAATGGGAGGTCACTCACGGAGATCTTGGTGAAGATATAGAGCAGCAACGAGAGCGCTGTGAGCCACGTCCTGATGCGCCTGCCTCCGAAGCGCTTACTCATGTACTCGGGCAGCGTTGTCACCTGGACGAGTGAAAATTAATACCTTCATATTGAAAGTTGCCTGCTATTATAGGCAGAGAAAATTTTGTTTTTACAGAACTTTTCTGCGACTCTTTATGAAACGCCTCTAATAATGAATACTGTACTTCGTTACGCGTGGTCAAGTTTCGAGTTAAAAATATAGAAAATAAAGGACTAGCTTAAGAGACAGCAAGGAATATTTTTGTTATTTTATAAGGGATCATCATTCCAGTGTTAAGCCTGTATTTGCCATATTTTGAGCATGAAGCAAATGAGGATCATGGTGTGAACGGTTACGTATTCATTTGTTGTTCATGTGCACGCATTCGAAAAATAACTCGAAAGTTCCGTATAAAATTGCGAAAATCGAATTTTTAATGCTTGATTGTTAGTTGAGTAACCTGTCTTGACTTTCACCACTAACAACCTTGTGCTGCATATGACATACACGTTGAAACATTCCTTTTGTACTTGAGCTATATCTTGTTCTTAAATGGCCTTCAAATCATCAATGATCATGTGTTTATCAAATAAATCGTAGTATTGAATCTGCAACTAATTTCTTCCAAGTTGAAGTCTGGCAACTACCCCAAGCCATTATTCACGCTTTTCTGACAACGATTCACGAATAGCCGTCGTAAATGGTTTTGATAGTTTTGTAACTAAATGATCCATATATTTATCAACTCAGTTCTTTCACGAAAATGATTTTTTTTCCCAAAATGTAACCGTAGACTGCCTAGATTAGGGTCCTTATCGATCAATGATTCGCAAAACATCGGTCCTATGAGTGATATCACCGAAACTCTTCTTCAAACCGTACAGTAGATCTTGTTCGAAATTATAGCCAAAGCAATACTTTGTTTGTATTCGCATTTATTCGCGAACGAAGCAGGAAATGCAACTTAGCTCGTCTTACTCGGGAGAAAAGCTGCAGTGTTCATAGCCACAATAAAGGCAATGAACAATTTCGTTGTCAAACTCAAGGTTCATTTTTATTGTAGTCTTTTTAAAAGGTAATACTTTGTGTGGTATTTGCGCGTCTATTAATAGTTTGTTTTGGTTATTTAACCGTTTGGTCTGCGCTACAGTGCGTGTTTTGAGAACATTACCCTACACCGAGATTTTGGACATCCTTCTTATCTGAGAATACTGAAAATTCTCAATTTCTGCAAGCGACCAAGATTTTCGAGACAACAGTCGCATTTCAAAACAATCCGTCAGCTTCTGAGAAGAAACTTGGATTTGAAGACAGAATTGTATCATCTTAGAATCTTTCGAACTCAAAGTTAAGTAAACTACAAATTTAAGTAAACATTTCAGAGCTTCCGTGTTAGCGTTCTACATAAAAGAGTCAGGCTTAACCTTAATACCTAAATCTCATAAAAAAATAATCGAGCAAATGTTGAAGTCAAAATTCATTTGATATTATTCAGAACATCAACGATTTGAAGGACATTCGCAGAAAAAAGGAAGCTAACATACAAGTACAGGAGGAATGTTGAAGTGCACCAATAATAAAATATAGGCAGAAGTCTAGAGTGAAGAAAGGATACAAAGGCTTATTCAACCAAATCCTAACCAAAAAATTTGTACTTGTTACGGTTTTAGTCATCATATTCTTCATAAAAATTGCATGCTTTTCCTCACTCTCACACAAAATTAAATTACCTATAATTTGGTTCTCATCAGTCCAATAAAGTTTATATATTTAAAAGTTTCAGAATAGCTGAGTTTAGCTTAGAGTTTAGCTTATCGATTACGGTCCACACACGCATACATGTATTTCCCGATCAACGATGGGTTGTGCCTCAACGATCAACGTTGAGGCACTATCACCATTAATTAACGCACCCCGTCAAAAGGCGATTGACAAGAAGTTCACAAGAAGTAGTCGAGGTCAAGTTTTTATATCTAACATCACGCAAGCTTCAGCTATGCCTTGAATACGCCACACTCCCAGGAGTAACGGTAGTGTCAAGAAATTTAATACCACCCTCAAAATAGCGTAAAAAGTTTTGGCGTATGGTTTTTAAGATTAAACATTTTTACCTTGCTGGCGATGAACACAGGCAGAAAGACCCATCCCAGCAGTTGCAGTAAGAGCAACGCCTGAGGAATAGAAAATATTCCGAGTTCAGTGAAGCAGTAAAATGAAGGCGAAAAGAACGGACGGTAAACTGCCCGAGTACTATGCAGACTTGAAGCTTTTCAGAGACAGTATTTTAAGCAGTATCTTACAAACGTATGTTTCCTGACCATTCACATCTTGCGCCACAATGCTTGAAAGGGTTAAGAACCCTTATTTAACACTAACTTCACAAAGGAAAAGTACAGACAACCATCGTTTTACAAAAGCTCTATTCTCTCAAAATGATTTAAGGTTTGCCGAACTTCGCTGAATAAATTAAGCGCGAGAAAGCGCACCGAGAAGTGAACCGTAGCGATTATAAAGCATATGAAAACAGAGATTTAACGGCATTAAAAGCATAACTATCATCGCACTTTATGCTCAAGCAAAAAAGGCAATGGGTGAACATTTTAAAATTAAGAAATGCATTTTATAGCAAATATCTACAAAAATAAATGGAAACCTTGAACCCATGCAGCCTAAATCTCTCAAATCTGGCACATACAAGTGTATATCTGTCGTAACTTCGCCTGTATGTACTGTGTTTATTACCTATACACTTATGTGTGGTACTTAAGTCGTTAGAAAAGGATTCATTTTTTTTATTTTTTGCGTTTTTGCTTGGAATTTCTATTCAGACCTTATCCGTCTTATTCATGACTGAAAACTACTTTTTATTTCTTCCAGCACTGATGATGGAATAATTTTATTCCGAAACGTTTGCTCTGATAAATGTTCTCTATAACATTGGTTCTAATTTTCATTTTGAAAGAACCATAGATTTCTGCGGCCTTTGAGAAAGACACAAATCATAAAAGCTAGAAAAATGTCTTTAAATTTTTTCCGGCGTCCGCTGATGCTCTCAATGCAAAATGGTATGTGAATCATCTAGAAAGATTCTCCATAAATTTACCGATCAAAATCGGCAAAAGTATATAAGTAGTTACAACGACCTGTAACGCAGAGATTCCCATGGATCCTGGATTGTTTTATAATTGTTTTCAGGTAGTCACTAAGTAAGATAACTTTACTGCATGCATTTCAAGTCCCCATTAAGAACTCCAGTCATAAAATAATGGAGCAAAGATGATTGTACCGGTCATATATAGGTCAAATCACAGAAATAGGTCCTGACCTACATCTATGTACAATGTGCATTGTGCATAGGTCAGGATTCCTGATCGGCCAAAAAATTGGACCCTGAGTGTCGGCCAACGATGGCTATTAAAGGAACGAAATCGATCCAAATTTTTTATATTCTTGGAGGCTTTGGCAACAGAGCTAGGAAAGAGTTCAGAAGATGTCCGTATCTGTATCACTTTTAATAGTTGCGCTGGACTCCTGTGCTTATCTGAGATGGATAATAAAATACAGTTATATCGGCTTTGCTACATATCGCACTAAAGAAAATCGAGTGATATACAAAACGAAAAAAAAAGAATTAAATAAATTGCACTTATTACACCAAGATTATTCATGATACGGACAAGAGATATAACGTAGAAAAGGAAATTTTTCACTCCTCTAAGTGTGATCACAACTTGAGTTAGATACTTGAAGCATTTACACACAGATATAGTATTGAATACGCAAGAAATGTCACCAAAGCTAGCAATAGGGGCACATCATGCCAAAAAGTCGTCCTAACGAGTCTATCTCGCGTTTAGTCAAACTTTTCTATAGGCTGAGCGCATGTTGAACGCGTTAATGTTCAAGATATGTAATCATGCGAAGCATTTGATCTGAAGATTCCGGCCTTCTTGCTCTAGAAGCGTCTAATGCTGACTCAGCTGCTAAGACACTCAAGTTGTCATTATCCACCCTCGATTTTACAGAATGCACAGCAGGCAGTGACACAATGAAACTGATCTGCAATTTCTCTGAATAAATTAACCAGTATTTTAAAATATCCAAGCAGTTCAAACATCTACGAGCTGTAAATTTACGCCAAATTGTGATTAAGCTCTATCTTGTCTCCTTGATGTTTATTCAAACTAGTACTCACTATTACAGCCCAACTAAAATGAGCTGAAGACTGACACGGTTTAAGTATTACGATGAGTGCTTTTAACTAGAAGTTCTGAACGCATAACTAAAATTTGTATAAAAAATTTAATGTTAAACTTTTGAATCTCCGTATTATATTTTGATTTTGCAATTTCAAACCTACCAAACGAGGAAATTTCATCAATAAGCCCACACTAATTTTTTTTTGTGAAAAATAAAAACTTACAATGAAGCCACAAAAATAAATCGTAGTCCACAAGTTCTGTACTAGACATACATCACATGAACTATTTTTCGTTTCAAAAGAGTAAAAAGCTGTCAATGTTTCTCAATTCGGTGCAAGGTTAGAGAATTGGAAACACATGAAATAAATATAAATGCTTAGGAAATCTTCGCAAATCGCCAATTTTCAGACTTATGTGTGAGAGTACTTGTTCTGATACGAAATTGGTGAGGCTCTCTCGAGAGAGAAAAGCGGAGTGCAACTAACACCGATAAAGGCCTAAGTACTACGCCTACAATATGAGCCGATTTTGTAGATAGCGCACAACGCCTCTGTGAAAATGCCGGCAAAAGTAAACGAGGGAAATACTGCCGACTGCAGCGTGATTCCTTCATTCATATCAGGACAATGAGTGTTGCAGTCTTTTTTAATCAGGCTGACTTTCAACAAAATGATCACTTTAATTAGACAGATTTAAAAAATATTTTTTGACTGTTACGAGACAAAGCATCAAAAGGACCTTTCAAGTATTCACATCATGATTGGTCACATTCAAGAATAACAGATATGCTATAATACATAGAAATGAACGTAATAAATTGAGCTAAATTTCTTTGCAAGTAAGACTCGACCGCTCATGCAACACGTATCAGGCTTTCTTTGAAATGAGTTTTGTGCAAAAAATTAAGATTGAGATTAGTTTCTTGATGAAATGAATATTGATCACGAATTTCTCCAATCTGCAACACACTGGTTACTATCACCAAATTCTCTGAATGACCTGTAAACCATCACAATGTCAGGTGTGTTAGCTTGTTGCATGAAGAAACCTTACAATGCAGTTTAATACAATTCATGCAATGCACACCCCATGTTATATCGAATCCTAAGTCTAAAATGATTTTAACACATACACTGAATTCCTGTATTCAACAGCAAAACGCATGAATTGGGCCATCAGCAATGGTAGGTACTTAAGCGTAACATTCTTGGAATCATTCAGAAAAACTCAGAACTTATTCACCGTATTTTTCCTTTCGAAAGTGAATAAAAATTCTACGATTTTGCGTTTCAGCCAGTTTTGGTGACGTTATTAGTGATTTTTTGCTCAAACAAAAAGATGACCATTTTTCTCGACCTACGAGTGTAACCACTGATTGATCAATGATCGAGTGCGCACAACAAGGGTGCGACCACTTAGGGGATGACACTCAGTGTTCCCTTACAGTTCACACTTACTGCTTAGTTAGCGGCGGACTTAGCATCATTAATAAAGGGATTTTGGATTTTATTTACCCAGCACGATAGGAAAAACGTAAAACGTTAAAGATTTTTTCTTTTTGAACCTTCAAACTTTATATTCTTGTACCAGGAGTAAAGTGAAGATTAACTTTTTCAAATATTTGAGCATTAGCATAACTCCAAACACTATTGTAGTAAAGTTTTATCATGATCCAACAACTCATAGTGCCCCTTGTACTTGGTCAGCACATGCAGCAAATCGTGTAAATGATGACAAATGCCCTGTATTACTTCACTGCACATCAGTAATTCTTCGAAGTTAATTGTATCGTAAACGAAGAAAATCTGAAAACTGAAATCAGTAAAGTGGGCATGAAAGATAGAAGTTCCAAAGGCTCATCTATAGCTGAGGTAACCTAACAGTGTCTCCTCTGAGAGCACCAGTCCCCGTAGCATACGATAGACAAACCTAATTAACCTAAGCCTATTACCTATTCTATACCCCTGGTGGGGTATGAACTTTAATTTTTCAAAGTTTGTTCTATAAAATTATAAGTTAGGCACAAAATTTGATTCACTAAAACTCTCGATTTCATATCCATTAAATTTATTTAAAGAGTTGACACATGATGCGATAAATCACGGAATATGTACTTTCAAAGGGTTTTGTCAACTTAAGAGTAATCAGGACATCAGGAATTTTTACAAGTAAACCGAAATCACTTTTTTCAAATACATCCAATCATTGTTCAGAATGTTAACCCCATTTTATTTCCCTCTAAAACTGAGTCCCATTTCCTTTTGAGACCATTGCGCCTTTCAAGCAACATTAACAGAGAGAACAGAACCGCCTTACGTTGAGTTCGAAGGCCCCCACAGCGACACCGGCGGCCGCGCCAGAGCCCGCGAGGCCGATGAAGTGCTCCGAGCCGATGTTGCTGGCGAACAGCGACGCGCCCACCTGTTCAACCAGTGCTAGTTACACCGGAGGTTCTCATCCAGAGGTCAATTTACCCCTGGTTGAGGTAAATTTCGGCCTTGTGTATTTAAACATGAAGCCGCGGGGTCAATGATGTATGAAAAGTGGAGAATGTCTGACTTACACGCTCTTAATTTGATGCAACCGCGTCCTGTATTCTATATTATGATTTTACGTGGGTTGTGTAGAATGAACTGCGACCTGTATATGATATGATATTACAAGGGGTGTGTACAAACACTGCGTCTTGTGTTCTATTTTATGATTTTATAAGGGTTGTGTACAATGAGCCCCGTCTTGTATATCATATGATTTTACATGGGTTGTATTGAAAGAAGGATTCATTATATGTCAAGTCTAGAGGAATAAAGAATTTCATCCAAACAGGAATTTAATCCAAATTTGCTTTAATACTGATTTTTGATGTTGGTAAAGCTAAACGAAAATATTTTTCTTACATGTGTAACTTATTCACGCATTTAAATTGAATTTGCGGTGAAATACTTTTCACAAAAAAGAATAAAAAATCATGCTACACTAACTGGATTAGTTTATGATTTAGTTCGTCTCCCTAACATCAACATATGCAAGTATTCCTATGAGAGGAAGAACGAAAACACCATTTAGCATGCAATTAAGATCTCACGGAATCAATGCACAAAATGTTTCCCTATACCCAGCGCGAAGCAGCACCAAGATTGAAAACTTTATGAAACAAGACAAAATCTAGAGGAGAATGTAATTGGTGCAGATAAAGAGAAAGGACAAAAAGTACTAACCCATCAAAAATATCTATTTAATTTCAAAAATGGAAAGTCTATACCTAACCTTCAGTTTGAAACCTGACACCTACTTCAACATGACGAATTCTTCGTTTTTATTAAGGAAATCAGATGTTCTAATATTTTATTGGTAACTAAACATCCAAATTATATTTTCAATGCGGCAGTTCGTTGAGAATCTTACTCGCAGAATAAAAATAAGAACCAGTGTAAAAACGAAAATTACATTTATTACAAACGTTTCGGAATCAAAATTTCATCATCAGTGCTGAAACAAGGGAAAAATGAACAATTTTAAAAGCGCAATAAAGAACATATATATATGTACGTTTTTATTGAGATTTGAAAAAAAATCCATTAATAAAATGAAAAATTTTAAAAGTACCATAAAAAACATATGTATATAAATGTTTTTTATTGAGATTTAAAAAAATCAATTTTTCTCCTGTTTCAGCACTGATGATGAAATTTTAATTCCGAAACGTTTGCAATAAATGTGATGTACGTTTTAACACTGGTTCTTATTTTTATTTAACATCCAAATAATCCGCAATTTTTTTATTTTTAGTTAACAGACAGAGATGTGAAACAAGTACGTTGAAAGCTCAAATAATTCATTTAATAGTTTCTGAAGAAATTCAACTGAAGAACTAACAAAACAATTAAAGATATTCATTGATTCACATCACCGATGATCGAAGTAAGAATTTTCCTCAATATGTGCCCAAATACACTTTAACTGCCCGTGCATTATTAAACGGGACATAAATTCAATATGCATCACAAATATTCAATTCTTGTTCCTCCGTTAATTTTGTTGGTACTAATCGTGTGCTTTGTGAAGCATTCATTTAATGAATTCAATTGTTGATTTAAACTTAAAGTGTTCTCTGAGAAAAAAATTTTTTAACTCACTGCATATTTGGTTGGTCATAAGCTGCCGGTCAATAATTAACTTCTGAAAAAAGAGCGCTCTTTGGTCAACCCAAAACTTCTGCACACACGTTCCTGTACATTTTACCAAATATTTGCCTCTCGCCGCAACACAAGTGAATGCTAACAGTTTTCTATTTTCACGGTGTGAGCACAATTGATGCATTCCATTCAAGTTATAAGCCTCTGAATGAAAACAGTATTTAAAACGTTGAGTTCAAGAAGGCTGGTAACAAAATCTAAAAAATAATTTAACGCTAATTATTTGGGTGTTCATATCGGACAACTTAACATACCAGAGAACGTAAACACATATTAGTGAAAATTTCGTACAATTATAATACGACGCAACTAAGAAATGTCCATAACCAGATGGTCTCATTTGGCCCTCGATATCAGCATCATATGATGCATCGATCTTGAGGAAAAAAGACAAGTGCGTCTTTGCTCAACACGCAGCACCTCGCACTCGACACCCACCGGCAGCCATGTCATGTAGCGCCCAGCGAGGAAGTATCCGCTGACCGTGTTGCGGTTCGGTCGGAACAGCGACTGCACAGCAAATTTAAAAACATAAATTCTTTGCAATGATTTGCCATATTCATACAAAATATCCCCTGAGAGAGGGGAGGTAATTTGCTACAATGAATTGTAATATTCAGAAGAAATAAATGACCCTGAGAGGAGGGAGGCGTAGAAATTATTAAGTTTAAACTCAGGAGGGCACGGAAACTATTTTCAGATCGCGCTGCTCAGTTTTCTGCAGTGACCGATGCTCACGATTAACTTTCACATCGATGCTCATGCCACAACAAAATCCATGACTGGTGTTACGCAATCACAAACAATCACGCTTAATAGTTTACAACTGTAGATATTTTGAAAATATAAAACGACATGGAAAAGATCCTTCCTCGGTTTTCATTTTTCCTCGAACAAAGCCATTCACACAATGACATTATACTGTAGGAGTGACTGTAACAAAACTCTCAGAAATACCGAAAATCTGGAAAGAGGTTAACATTGAAGATATATCCGGGTTTATTGTAAGCAACTGATATGCACTAGCGCAAAATTAAAACCTAAAAAAGTAGAAAATTTAATATACAAATACCTTGCATGAGCAGGTCTAACGATTTCAGCGTTCGTAATGACTCACTATAGGATATTAGCAGGGAAGTTAAAGAGAAAACCAAAAGTTATGCTCACCAGCCAAAATATATCCAAGAAGGACTCCTACCATAAAAGTGAGTAATCTGCGCTAGTACATGAGTACAGCGCGGAAATCACTTGAAAGCTGAATGTTGAAATCAAGTTTCATTGAAGTTGAATCTCATATTTCAATTCAACCAGTTGAATAACCGTGCGTGACATTCTAAACAAATTGTCGTTCACTTAGACACTTCTCTCTTCCACTGCATCAGGCCCAGTATAATAATACAGCAGAGTCTATAGGGAGTTTCAGTGAAAAAAATCAGCTAACTGAAGACCTCCATCGATTACTGGCTTCACGTCTAGAACGAAAAGGCACGTTGCACTGATTCAGCTATTAATATACGAGTTGTCATTCGATATTTTTCCCAAAAACCTTACTAGCAAAAAATTACGAGTTAACGAATAAGAAGTTAATAAGAAGTTGATAATTCATTTTGGGTTCAATTGCAATCGAATTTCTTTCGTGCTTGTCATAAAAAGTTATTAACAAATAATAACTCACAAAATTGAACCACACACAAACAAAGAATATTTTTTTAACGGTATTAGCCAGTGAAATTTAGAAACAATTTAAAAACCGGGAAATTGCAAAATTAATCATTTATAAAACTGGGTGTGAGAAAGAAGTGAGAAATGAAGTGAGAAGTAAGTCGACACACAACTATCTATGAACTAACGAAACAACCTATTGATGACATGCAACAAGCGACTCAGACTATTGTACAGTACAAATAAAGATCACAGAGATTCTTAGATAAGGCGAAACAAAATAATATTCTTTAAATTCAGTACCTACAACAAGGAGCTTTTAGATAACAACTCTCGGTGCACACCCATTTGATCCCCCAATCGCTACCCACACATGAATTCGATACAGTTCGCTGTTACTGAAATCTGTAACAATACTCTCTCACGCGAAGTCGTTCCCAAATGACAAAGTCAGGGGTCATGGTGTATTGATTTGCGCATTTTATTGAGCATCGGCTATCGTCATGCAAATACTCAAGAGAAAGTCTTCACGAACATTCCAGAAAAAAAAACTCCTCTAACAAGTCGTCTATTTAGCTCAATTTTGAGCCTGACTTCGCTCGAAAATTTTCGAAGAACACACCACATTAAACGAGCTCGAAAGGAATTAACAGGCTACACTAAGTACTAAGTATACAGGCATATTACAATAAGCACCATAAAATGATTACATTCAATAACCATTATTTCAATAGCAAAATCATCCATGCATAAATTCCGTTCTCCTACCGGCAAAAATATTTTTTCTCCCTGCAGCACGCACGAAGCACTTATTCAACTGAGAAGCACTGAAATCAGTTGCTGCTGATATCAAAGCCGTTCAAAAACAATTTCCTCAGGGTCAATGAGCATCTCAACGTGACCTACGAGATGACACATAGACTACGGAACTACTCTGGGTAGGGAACTCGCACGTAATAGAATGACTGCATGCTACGCAGTCTCCCATAAAAGAGAAAGAATTAAAGAAAAAAGAAGAGCAAGCCTATCCGACGGAAAGAAGCTGTATTTTTTCATTCGAAAGGAACTAAAAAACTAAATGAGTTGTAATTTGGCGGGAGAAGGGTAAAGTCCCTTGTGAGTCGCGGCACATATAAAATTTGCTGACGAAGGAGAGAGCCACTTTCGACGCCTGCTTAGCTGGAAACAACCATTGACTCGATACGAGATGCTCAGGAATTCAACTTAATTCCAAGAAGAACTAAGCGAAATCTCTCACGAAATTCAGGGGTAATTCCTCCTCTCAGTAAAACTCTCGTTGAGCGAGGCTGAATGCAGATTATAAAGATTAGATGATTGGCTATTTTACGCCTTCCTAAATACAGCAAAGGTATTCCAAAGAGAGGAAGGATGAAGGCACTTTTTAGTATGAAGTTGATGGAAAGCGGAATCTATGCACAAGATGCGTACCCGCACAAGATCCCCTGCGCATGGAAACAGTGAGTTGAGTAGGACGTTCATGAAATAAGATGAAAGTTGATGACGAAAGCCATGGGTGCTAAAAAAACAGGACAGCAAAGAACCAAAAAGCTATAGTCCTTAACCAAAAAAATAAACATTTTTATTCCAATAAAAATAATGCCTACTTAATTTTCAGCCGAAGGCGTTACTTTTTCCCCCAAGGAGCGCTAACTCCCTCAGCTACAATATTTGTATCCCCTGAGGAGTCATCAACCACCAAATATCTTCCACAACTTCACCAAATCCTGAACTACAAGCCAATCGTGAATAATCAGATTCAAAAAAGTTAATGAGCTAAAAAAACTCGGAGAGCTACGCGCGTGTGCGCAAAAGCAACGCATTAGCGTTACTGACAATGAGTATGATGATAATATAGTGCTCATTGGTGGGTGAAATACTGAACCAGCTGCTTGGCAACAAGCGACCAATAGCTAATTAGAAGAATGTCCGGTTAGCCCCCAGCTGAGGTAAAGTGTCCAATGTAGAGCCGATGCGTACATACACGTCAATAAATTCTTCACTTAACAAGCCATCACGACATGGAATACAGTTAGTTCTTTCAACGAAAAAAACACAAAACATTCATCGAAAATGAGTTGCATAAGTTTTCTTAGTGCCAAAAGGTTAAGCGGTTCATAGACGATCAATTTAATTGTCAATATCATTGACTCAATATATTGATGAAATTTTTTTTGCCACTAAGTCAATTAATTGAAGGTCATCAATCAAGCCCACAGACGATCAATTACATTGTCAATATTCATCATTGTCAATTATATTGTCAATGAAATTGATCGTCTATGGGCCGCTTTAACAGAAAAAGCAAGCAGTTCCCATCTAGCTCACATTTTCAGTCCATGCATTGGTTGCGAGGTTACAATTGATATACCTTCAGGAGATAGATATTCAAATAAATTGCGTTGCCAAATCATTACAGCCGGCAGCGAGAAATTGCGCTGCTATGTGCTATCATATGTAAATTCTGCATCGTTGCTAGATGACGCAGGGTAAAAAAGTTTTAAGCTCTCAAATTTTACAAATTTCGGCCAGAAAAACAATATCAGCAAGCGGTAACGACGAGTCGATAGAAGAACTTACGCTGCTGGCTGCAGCGCTACGACCACGATATGTATACCGTGGCTACGACCACGTAATGCTCATTTTACACTAGCGGTGTGGAGCGACGGTGAACTTTCTACAGCTCCTCCCACGAGAAGGTTGAGCGTCGGATCACACCGGCTTGGTTTTACATTGCCGCTCAATTCGACGCTCCTTCCTCCGAGACAGTAATCGTCAGTATTGCTCTTGCAATACCGTCAGAATAATTTTCAGAACATGGATGGAGCGACTGTGTGGAGCGTGAAGAAACCGTCAATGTAAAAGGGCCGTTATTTGAGAACACCTACGTCGCCGCGCTGCTCTAGTGCAGCTCTAAGCTGCTCTACACAGTGACTGCAGTATTCTACACACTCGGCAGCACTCGCTATGTGCTCAGCACCGTGGCACGATGTGCGCGTGTGCAGAGGCAAAACCCCGTGGATGGAAACAAATCTTTGCGAGCACGTAGTGAGGCACTTGCTACATTCATAAAATATATACCAGAAGCATTAACACCAGCATGTGACGATACAATAAGTTCCCTCTGTGTACTTCCTTCAACCGAAGAAAAACAAGAAAGAAACACTGAAAACAAATGTTGATGGGAGGATAAGCGTACAAACCTCAAAGGTTTACGCACACTTTTGTCTGCAGCTCATCGCTAAAATCCTTTTACTCAAAATTGACCAGTAAATTCAACATGCCCTGTGGCAGAAAGTTTTTAACATTTTATTTCGCGCGTCAATTTCCGCTACCAAGTACAAAAAGCCTGGTCTACATTCAAAGCGTCACCTGATAGCTAAAAATAACATCGTTCTTCCTTGAAATATAGAAAACTTCAAAAAACTAAATTCTAGATTCCTGTACATTTGGAGAAGTACATGGCACTGATGCGAATGCAGCAGCCGCAGCACGTGTTGGGTGCCGCACAGGTTCTGGACCGGCGTCAGAAAACATCAATATTCTCAGAAATGCAGGGAATGATACTCACAAATATCCCAGCAGCAAATACAAGCACTAAATAAACAACTACTGCCACCACATCCCAGTGGGACAGCAGCGTGTCGCCTATTTTCTGATCACTAGTCATGTTTTAGGCAAACGATGGCATCTTCAGACGAATAGCAAGCGCACCAAAACTGGCACATCCTTACGCGCACGTTAGCCAATCTCAACTGAGACGAAGTCTGACGTCAGACCGACGTACCACAGTCACTCAGAGCGCCGAGACTTTTACCAGACGACGGTAAAGCCCCACGACTCAAACAATGCTTTGCATCTTGTGTGCTGAATTTCGAGTGCCACCATGCAGTTAAGGATACCAAGTAATATCAGAAAAACCCAAAGTGAAGTGAGAAAAAATTGAACTGAATAGGAAAAAGTTGAGCAATATTTTTTTTTAAGTTTTTACCATATTACAAAGATAATGTGATTTTCTTTCTAATATGAAATTGTAAAGCATCCATGTAAAAAAAGCAATAAATTCGTTGTGTGATCATCCATTTATACTGCAGTATTACGCTTATAGTTATATGCTTATAATAATGTGGTCCCTATGTTTGTTTATTAATTGCCGACAATTTGCGCCATATTTCAAAGATAATGTGATTTTTTTTTTCTCATATTAAACCTTTATAGGACATTAATGTTTTCTTTCTTATTCACGTCCCACAATCGTTTGTGCCACTATTTTTAGTACGAAATTTTATAAAATTCGTGCCATAATAAAATATATTTTCTCCGTTTCCCTCGATTGGAATTTCTGGTTTATACTGACTGGTTTACGCTGATATTCGCGCACATGCTTACTTGTACATGTGTGTACGTGTGCACGCTATGCGTATGACACTAAATAGAATGCGTATGTATTGCCTCGATGCATAGAAATGCATTTGTGTATCCTTACGAGTTTGGTGTAAGTATGTGCGTGCATGTGTATGTGTATATATTTGCGTGTATATGTGCACACATGTGTGTACTAGACTGACAACTAGCATTTTACTAGAGATAGTGTTTTTTTTCTGTTCACTCTCAACTTGTAACATTACCTAACTCGTCATCTCTTTATTATTGTAAAGCATTCTTGTAAAAACTATACATTTGTTGTGCGATCATCCACTTTTTGTTTAAACAAAATGTTTTGTTTAAACAAAATGACCGCTATGTTAAAATTGTTGGATTAGAAATACAAAACTTATAATCTTCTTGGTCCTCATGCTTATGTGTACGTGTATACATGTATATGTATATGTGTATATGTACATGTATATATATGTATGAATATATATATATACGGATGTATATTTATATATATTTTTTTTCATGCTTCCTTAAAATGACACTTTTGAACATTGACCGAAACAAGCGATTCATGTATTATTTCCTGGCGTCAAGAATTGCGAAGTTTTATGTCATGTACATGTAAACTGTCAAAAGTGTTTTCACCTCACAATGAAAATGCATCGTCCATGAAATTGTGTTGTCTCTTATAATTATCATTACATGTACTATCAAATGTAGATTAAGCAAGATTAGGAGTACATTACCCTCAATCATTTCTTTTCGACTAGTGACACGAGTTTTACAATACTCGTGTGTGTGTATCATCTAAGTGTATTAATTTTAAGAGATTTTAAAAACCAATGATGGTACTTTTGTACCATCTATATTGGAAATATACTGTTTTTCTTTCTCTTTTCTTTCTTGTACTCTTGATCCACAAAGTATTTTTTCCATGTAGAACAATATGTGTATGTATTTACCGAAATGTTGATCACCTGAATCATGAAAACGGTATTTTAGGGGACAATTGAAATGCATATGAAGAGTATGATTTGGCCTCCTTGCTACTGTCGACTTAATAAAAATATCGTATAATCAAATTCACTTTGACTGCTTAAATATTCTTCATGAATCATGTCAGGGGTAGGGTAGGAATGTTCGCACGGGGATGCAACATTATACATTAGTCATCGTGTATAGTAGTACTTTAATAATTCCCTACCCTTTTAGACCATGCTAAAATGGTCAACATCCTGGAATTTAATGAAGTTGAAAGTATAACTGTATATAAATTTACCCTTCAGTGCTCGAGCAAGCAGCAACTCGCAAAGTATAGTTCCACACTACCGACAAGGAATGGAAGTAGCTGTTGTCTGCAAGGATCATTCAATGATTTCTCTCAAGTTCTTCCAACCTCGTTAACTAAGTTATTGTAGAAAACAAAGCACCGCAAATAGGAAGCGACAGTTTTACATTATTTTTAAAAGTAATAAATTAATGTGTAATCACGGAGTTCATTATAAATATACATCTTAAATCATTGGAAGAATACACACTTTCCGTATGAAATTAGGAATATAATAGGCATCCTACCTCTAAAAATGCCGAAATGGACCCTAAGGCTTGCTGAAAGTCATTGTAGATCTTGAGCATGACTGCAACAATGGTTCAACTGAGGAAAATCGTTTCACTACATTGACTAAAAAATGAACCCAAAATTAGGAGAGCAAATGCAGTACGCAACACATTAACATAAAGTTTGTCAACTTTGGATAGGTAATAGGTGCTTTTCAGGGTAGTTTTAGTCTTCATGACTATCTATCACAACCTGGTTCTTTATGAAGAAATCGAAATTTTTATGCGTTGAATCTTATGCATGGTGAATGATAATAATAAAGCCAACAGAAAAGGAGAGATAGAAAAAAAGCGCTCGAGGGGTCGTTCCCTCATCAATGCGCACGACTTCAATCTACATCGGAAGACTTGCAATTTACGATGCGTGCAAGCCGTGCACAAGTATTCATTTGAATTTATATTATTCGAACGAATGGCAGCCATTTAAATTTTAAAAATAAAATACAAAATTGATAATGTGTGCACTAGACCCACATATTAGGAAGTTCTAATAACACGCTGAAGTTGTCGCGGTACGTTTTCGACCCACCTCACCGTGTTAATTAAAGGGAAACGGGGGTCGAAGAGGGAATTTCGACCCTCGACATTAATGAATAGGAATTTATGAAAAAGGTTTGCAGAGAGATGGAAGGAATATCTAAAGAGAACGTCTTACACTGCAAAAATTTGATGGAAATGATTGAAAAATGACCGACTAAAATATTTAAATCATACTTCCAAGGAAGCGTGTGAGTTCAACACGACCTCAAATTGGCGCTTTGTGAATCCAATAAAAAGAAACGTTCCTTTGACCCCAATAATAAAACAAAATTAGGGTGAAGTGGGTATTGATATATTAATAAGTGTGTGGGTGAAGTATGATACCAGGAGCAAAATTAAAAGAGGGAAGAGAAGCAAGTGACCAACATTACGACTCACAATGTACATTAGCCTTACATTTCAAATCAATATGCCAAAATAACAAAACCTTGATTGCACAAGAGCTACTGAAAACAAACAATTAAAAAAAATACTGAAGTGAACACTGATCATCTCGATTCAGACGCTTAGAAAACAATAAAATGTTAGTATTTTAATACGACTGTGTCAGCATATTTTCTCACTGATTTTTTTAAACAACACCACTATTCCGCATGATGTGCGCATGCAATTGGTCAATAAAATGTAAATAAGCACATTTGCAGATTTTATAATATACATAATAATATATTCTCAAATATATTTAAAACAGTATCTTTAATTTCTTTATTTAACTACAATGTTGTATATTTAAAGCTGTTTGTACAATACCAAATGAACAATTTCTCATTTTTTACAATACGCTGGTTTGGGACTCGGCATTTCGTTTTGGTGCGACCCTACCCCAAATTGATCGGGCAGGTTGCTAACCCCGTGTTACTGTACGTATACCACAACAGACGCTGCCTTCTTAGGCTGGCTGCTACAACTGCAAATATACCTGAAGTTTTCTTCTGAAGTAGAGGCGTATTGGCAGTTGTGGATGATTCCATGCTAAACGTAAGAGCCAGTAACAACATTATTAGAATGGCCGCAACAGGATTTATATCTTTTTCCTCGTCTTCTTCAAGTTCTAACATAGAGTGAGTATACCAGAACACGCACTACAAACATTTTGTAGTTATTTTATCTAGTTTCATGGTAAAATTTACAATTTTTCTCTTTAATCAGGTACTCAAAATTAGGAGGCAAAATAGTTTACCAAGTCCTAAAGAGCTCATGTTTAGAACAAATGGCTCAATCGAACTGTAATAAGTCAGCTCTCAAAACTATAACTGTTATAAATAAGGTTTACGAAAAAATTCATATCTTCTTATCGAACTTGAATAGATTGCATAAAATTACAAGATTGCATGAAATTTTACGCAACGGGGTAAAAGGTTGGACAAGTTTATCTTCTACTCGAAAAAAATGAGGGAAAAGAATATCAAGCGAAGTGGATAGAGTTCGGCTCTGTTAAAAATAATATACGTTACTGGTGCCTGCAAACATATATATATCGTGACTACTGGCAGCATCATGTTCAACTTAATACTGAGCAAATTTACTGAAGCTCTTTCACCACTAATGGTCTTCCAAAATTAATAATTAATTGCCTGCTGGTGATGTATAAAAATAAGAAACCACTGACGTAACGACTTTCGAATTTTTCGTGTCGAATCTATCTGATATTTTCATTTCAGTTGAAGTTGCAAATCTGCTCGGCTAAAAATGCTACACAATATTCTAAGAACTGTGTGCGCTGATTAGCTACCTCTGACACTTAACCTTGCTTGGGTGACAGCCATCGTTAGTGATGAAGGTTTTTCATATTTATTTCATAGCCAAAGCTATATTTTTCACTTTAATTCGATGCAACTGACCGATGTTCCGCAGAAATTAGTTTATTGAAGTCTGCCTTGGTCATTGTTTTTTAACACGTTGACCAGGATAGGTTAAACTGAAATTCAATATACAATTCAAATTTAAAGTCAATTGTAGTAAGCAATTTCGAAGCTGGAAAACATTAACTGGATCGTGTCTTTGATTAAGTATTCAAAAAAATTGAGTTTCTAACTGCTGTTCGGTCAGCAGCGTTATGATAATTCCCTACGCGTATATACACCGGGGGCTCACATCGCGACCAACATGTTAATTAAGAACTGCGCAGACAACGGGAGGAAAATGACAACTATGAGTTTTTGTAACTCATAATAAACTTATTAACACTGGTAGCCCTCGATATCATTCTTCAAGTGGTTCTTTAAAACCGCTTCTCAAGTTAAGGAATATTGGCCTAAACTGAAGCAAATGAGATTTCTTTATATCATACCTTTTTCATGATTGTAAAAAGGAAACGTTGTGTTCTGAATTAATAGTACAAAACTAGATTATGTTTAATGAGTTCATTTGACAGGGCTATAAATAAACGCTTTAAAGAAAAATAACTTGAGAATGTGGCTTTTATCGAAGTTGTTCAAATTATAGATTTATGATAAGTACAATAAGTTCCACCCAATGTATGCATAAGGATATAATGATTTACTAAGATATATAAGACTTCTACTGTAGAGTAGAAGTCTATTTATATAAGTATTATCAGTATAGGTATTTTCACATAAAAAATTTAAATAAAAGTTAAATCACTCAAAGTCAACTCAAACACACGGAGGCAGACATTTACAATGGATAACCATGAGGTTTGACCGCGATTGATTTGTTATTTTTAGTTAGTAATGCATTTTTTCACGTATTAGACAGAGTGCCGAAAACTACGTACAGCGGTTTAGCGGCAGATTTTTATATTACCCAAAAATAGGAACAGCGGTCTAGCATGGCTATCAAAAAGCAGGCGGATGCTGCAGGCGTATAGTCCCCCAGCAAGCTATAGGATGCGCAGCCTTTCAAGAGGAGAATGCAGAGGCCGGTGCTGTCAGGATATCAGGTTCTCTATTTATTGCGGATCAAGGTAAAAGAAACGGAAGACTTTTATAATATAATTATTATGAAAGAAATGAACAGCTGCCGACAGGTCAAAATGAATAGGTAAATAAATAGTAACTAATCGGATGTACAGGAAGAACTTTAAAAGACAAACCGAGCATATAGGATATTACTGGGATTCACGAATAAGAGTTTGTTATAGGTTCTTAGCAAGGAAAAAATTACAGTGTGGTACTAGGCAGGCCAGATCTAATAATCCAACCTGAAACAACGAAAAAGAACATTGACAACTTTATGAAAATAAACAGGGACTAAGTTTTTATGATTTCAGACCTCAAAAATTCATTAGGTGCCAAAAATAAGTCATGAATAAATATTCGAAAATGCTAGCAAATCACCATACTTACTGAATGGTACGGCAGACAAGGCACAACTGTATTAGTTTCACCCCGCTCAAAGAAAATTACAGTTCACGGATAAACGGGTCGCACCGAGATGTGATTTACAGACGTCCTAGAGAAATTTCCCTGACAGGTGCAATCTCTCAGGCGTTATAATTAACGCATGCGAATACGGAAACCCCACTAATGTCACAACAGATACCCAATATTCAGTCTAAATGAGGTTATTCTCTCACGTCAAGCCCGTCTATGCTCACCGTTCTCACATCAGCAGAAAAATATATTCGGTAGAGTGGAGTTATGAATTTCAAAATTCACAAAGGCTTGAGATACAGAGTATCCATATGGACTGTTACTTTGTGCAGTGAACAAAGTAAAATAGAAATACTAAATTCGACTAAGGATTTATTGAGAAAAGAAGGTTAAAAGTAATGTAAAAAAGGAGTCAAGTATGAAGTCACTTATAAAGAAAATGACGTCTTATTTGGTGCAGGATTATTTGCAGTCACTTAAAGGTTTCAAATAACTTGCTCAGAAGATGTACTAAACAAGACGTTTGGCAGAGTATTTGGTAAGTATTTTTGAGTTAGAATTTCATAAACTTTTGGATAAATGTACTTTTTCGCCTATTGAAATCAACTTCATAGTTCTCGGGAGCAACCTCAACCCGAGCGCACCTGATATCTCATACACCCTGACGCAGAAAGCTCGATCATTCACAGAAAACTTATCGCCTTGGAGTACCCTCTCGGATCTTCTTATCAGATACAGTCGAAGAGGAACCTATTCGCTGCTCTCCCGCTGCTACATATACAGTATTTACAGGTATAACTGACTTCGCACTTGGCTGTAACTTTTAGCAAACAATTGTGCAAAATGTATTAAAGGTTCTCCTAATAAACCTACATAGTTTTTCTCAAGTGAATGTCATACTTCTCCATCGAGAAAAAATTGTATGAATTCTTGTTGGGAAACATGAGTGTGACGCTACAGAGATGAAACACAAATGTAAGGCCTTTGACAGTAATTAATTGAGTACTTTGTATTAACTTCTCCTCTTGACAAAGTGAGGGATAAGTAGATTTATGTAAATCACATAAATTGAAAGGGATATCATATTCACAACCCAAATAGTCTCAACAGTTACAGCTAAAGATATTTCTTGATCATTGCTCATTTGAGTTACTACGAATATTGTAAATTTAGATCTCAAACTGTCCATTTTCCTACATCATGCAGAGCAATTTTTGACTGGATGGACTTGCGAGGCCGAATTCTGCATAGAAGGCGATCAGTAAAGACATCCCGTAGGCAGCTTCGTGACCAAGATCCGATAGACATCAACTTCGTTTAAATCTATCGGAACCAGAAAATGGTGAGTGAAAATTTCGTTATCCTTTACCTTTCAGAGAGATGAGCTGCCCTCAGTAATACTCTTGTATCTTGGCACGATGACGTTCTGGATTTTAATTCTCCTAAGAAAGCCGAGAGCATTTCCAATTACATAATACTTCATCGCAAAAAAGAAGGTAAATTTTGCTAAGTTAGCAGGTTCAATAAAAAGTTAAGGGCAAAAACCAAAGAAGTCTACATTGTTAAAAAAATTTATGGGGTTAATTCTAAAAAACGAACGTTTCTGGCTTTGATCCATCATCAGCAAAAATCTGCAATTATAAACATTGAGAATTTACAATCAGACTAGGTAATTGCACATATTGTATATTACTAAAGATGTTAAAATACTGCTGATCATGGACAAACTACATGCCCTATAAGCTACATACAAGTAACGGAGAAAATGAATGCACTGCGTAATGGGACGAAATTAAATGTAAATACCAGAGAGCACCCTCAAGCTACAACTGCCCAACCAGAAGCAGGGGATATGAACTTCGCATGTCATTAAGATTGGGTTTGTTCTTATGGATTTAAAGAGATTCAAGAATTCTAAGTTTAGGTACATTACGAACAGACCATAAAATTGAGAAATCGTAATTTAAAATTCTAACGTCGCACTATTCCTCTGCATGAGATCTTATATGGCAGAGTGTGGAGAGTGACAAAGACGAGCCCCTGGTAAAGACGAACCAAAGACGAAGATGGAACTTATTCCGACGTATTCCACCTGTCTGACAAGTAATGTACGGGTTGTAGAACCGATACACTTAGATGCACACTGTACACAACTGTATTTATGGACATGATAAGAGTTTAGATACGAAGAAATTTTGTCTTTGTACTGGAAAAAAGTACCCATAGGACTAGGACAACTCTAAAAAACCCTCGAGGGAAAAAGGATGACATCAGTGACATCAGTTCCCGTTTCAATTGCTCTGATTGGTCATCAAAATAGGGAATACGAACGAACATTTTAAGTTAATCAGCTGTATGGTTAGTTAGCGAACATTCAAATTTCTCGTTAAAAATTTACCTATTTTAGCATTGATTAGCGTAAAAGGGAAACCATTAGCTTTACAGAAATTGCGTAAAAATTCAAATTTGGAATGTAGTGGTTTGAAGAACGTCATGAACTGCAGTCTTACGCAAGCGAATCGTAAATATAAACACCAAGGCTGCTACTCTCAAAGTCAACATTGTTAAAATTATTTATTGTTTTCAGATATTGATAAGTAAACGTTTCGAGCACCAGGCTCATCACCAGTACAAGTTTTCTGAAATGAACAAAACCGAAATGAATAGATAAAAATATACGGGAAATAAACACAGAATCAGAGAAATACTACTATTAAAATCAAGAGGAAACTATGTACAAAGGGTGGACACTATTAGTTTCATTAAGAGGTCGCTTAAGTTTAAAAATGTATAAGGACTCTAAAATTCTTAAATCACTCTGATGGCTGACTGAAGCTAAATGCTAAAATTACTGTTCTGCACACTGGAGCCACACTGTTCGTTATGGAGGCGCACCGAAGAGTGCAACGATGGGCAAGAATCCCTCGAGTCCGGCTACAACGTCCAGCATGCTCCGTTACTCTGACGCCCAAAGTTCTGCAGGTCGAGCCTACATAACTAGATGCACATTGTGCACCACGAAATTCAAATACAAGTGAGTGGCGAATGCTGGAAGGCATTTTATCTTTGTTGTTGAAAAGCGACTCTATAGTAAAATTGTTTGTAAGAATAATTCTGATATCAACATCAGGTAAATATGAGTGAAGAATTTTGACAAGCTCTGTTCTCATTTGTTCAGACTTAGGCACAAAGTATAAAAAAGGTAAGTATAATCTCTTTCTTGGACTATCGACAAGGTTGGCGGGTGAGCTTTATTTGGAATTTAGAAAACATTTATCAAAGATTGAACTAAACCAACAGGGTAACCATTATTTTTGAAAAAATTGCGCAAAAAGGACAATTCACTGTGAATTAAATTGTAATATGAACATATATTAAAATATTAAACATATTTTTGTAATGAGTACCGAGTACCGAGTCCCGTTAAAGTTGGTTTTCGGTAAACAGAAGTTAAGGAATTTCCGTCGCGTTTAGTAATTAAGACATCTATATAGAAATGAAATCTTGCTACCGACCTCTGGTTCAACAGTGAACCTGATATTGCTATGTTTTGAATTAAAAAAAATAATCAAGAAATTTGGTTTAAAAGATGAGCAAATATTGTGTTCGGAACAAAAGTGCCGTTAACTTTAAACTGAAAAGGAGAAAAACTGAAAATCTGGATCCCAAACCAGAGAAACACGTTTTACGGTAAACCGACGTTTCCAATTTGCCGTTTTGTTTAGTAACAAGAGCGTCCAAAAAAAGAAAGTTTGCCATCAATTTCACATTCCATAGTAAATTTGATTTGATGGATGTCGAGAGTTCGATTGTTGTAAAAACCGAGAAGCAAGCAAGTGATTTCGAAAAAGAACTAATGTATCATCAATATACCTCTGATTACACATTTCCCTCAAGTGTCTTTTAGAGTTGTTCGAGTCAACGCATTCACTACGGGTACTTTTTTCCGGTATAAAGATAAATATTCTTTCATGTCTCCACTCTAGACTTGTCCATAAATACAGTTGTGCACAGAGTGCATCAGCGTATGTCGGTTCTACAACCCGTACATTACGTGTCAGACAAGCGGAACACGTCGGAATAAGTTCCAGAACTGGGGCTCGTCTTTGTCACTCTCCACACTCTGCCATAAGATCTCATGCAGAGGAACAGTGCGACGTTAGAATTTCAGATTCCGATTTCTCAATTTTAGGTCTGTTCGTAGTGTAAATAAAATTAAAATTCTTAAATCCTTTCATATCCTTAAGAACAAACCCAATCTTAATGATATGCGGAGTGCGCATCCCCTGTTTCTGGTTGGGCAGCTGTAGCTTGAGGGTGCTCTCTGGTATTTACATTGCATTTCGTCCTGTTACGCAGTGCATTAATTTTCTCCTTTGCTTGTATGTAGCTAGTAGGGTATGTAGTTTGTCCGAGATCATCAGTATTTTAACATCTCTATTAATATACAATATGTGCAATTACCTAGTCTGAATGTTAATTATAACTATGTTCATAATTGTATATTTTTGCTGATAATGGGTCAAGGTCGGAAACGTTTGTTTTTTCAGAATTGACCACATAAAAAATTTTAACATTGTAGACTTCTTTGGTTTTTGCCCTCAACTTTTTATTAATCGCAAAATATTATGGCAGCAACAAGTATCTGGGTTCGATGATGGGCTTCATGATCTTAAGTAATTTCCTCGAATAAATTCGTTAATCTCAAGTCTAAGCATTACTTGGAAAAACGCTATGAAATGAAGAATTGGAGTTTTACATTAGATATCCCTTAAAATTCAACGTAAACCAGTTAGAAACTTTTTAAAGGATTTACCTAGCTCAGAGGGCAAATGTTCATTTTGAGGTTTGAATCATCATTCCTTTTTTATTTAGGTGCTTAGAAAAATAATTTTTTGCTTTCCTAAATACCCACTTTTCATTGTGTTTTCCATTAATTACGCAGCTTCTGATAAGATTTGAAGAAACATACGAATTGTGCTTAAGATCATTTAGAAAAAAAATTAAATCTAACGGCACGTACATATAGGTTAGCAGCGTAAGTCTCGTGGTACGGCAAGCAACCCCAACGATAATAATCTTAAGGTTGATACTAAACTTAAGGTCAGGCGAAAGACCTTGAATGAATGAGTCGTGGTGTAAAGAAATTACCTTTAGAATCGGACCAATGACGGCAATACCTTTATGAGTGGCTAGCTTATCTTCGAAGTTCATATTTAACGTGTAGTTAGATTTGCTTCCTCACTAGCACTTCATTTGTTGCGTAAATTTCTTCCTCATTAATGAATTCTTGTTATTTGAATTGTGACAACATTCGATTGTTTAACGTGTTTCTAAATATTTTTCTACCTTTGAAAAACTATTTTCTCCTATGTAGAGTGAGTAACTAGCAAAATAGTCAAAGAATAAGCTCAACGTGTGAATAAGAAATAAAAATTTAAATTTACATTAATTTACCTTTAAATTTATGCTTGTGAAGAAAAAAGCCGAGGAAAAAAATTGTAGTCAATTCATCTAGACAGAACGCAACGTGTATTTTAGTTATATGCGAAACAGACTTGATTTATTTCATTTACATCCACCTGTGAGCAAGAAATATATGAGGGTCTTCTCTTGTCTTTTAAAAGGCAATTGTGTCATTAAATAAAAATTATAAAAGGCTACTGTGCGAGGGGGAAATTGTATGATTGAACTAACTTGCATGCCTCAACAATGATTTAGATATAAAATTTAAAGTCGTGACTTCTAATCAAGCTTTATGAACTTTTGCAAAAATATTTTTGAAAAAATTCGCATTATTCCTATAAAAAAAGATATACAGGCCTCTCCATATTTATTCTTGAAAATGTGAAAAAATGTTTGAATCTAACTGACGCGCTTGCGCCGATAAAAATAAAGGTCGATGTTCTATTTCCAAAACATGCGAGTAGTCCTCTTTTTCCAGCTTCATCTATGTTATACTGTACATGCTTTTGTGTATTTATTAATTTATTGACTAAAATATTAATCTTTAAATTCACACATATCTTTACTGTTTCCTATTTCAGTTTGAATTTTTATTGAATATTTCAGGGCACGGTGGATGACTCTGCATGGTGGCTGAAAATTATGTATCATTTCATTTGTAATTTATTAGCACTAAAACTCATTCCATCATTTAAAAATAGTTTAAAAAATGAAAAATAAGTGATTTACGCTCGAGCTACCCCGAACATTATCGAATGTCCTCATTCTTGCCCAGGGACTCACACAGGCTTATGTGAACTGCAACTTTACATTACCACTTTATATTATATTATATATTGTCTCTTTTTTTAAATAAATGATTTTCAAGCTTTACCGTACATTAGGTTTGAAGCGACTTTCTTATTGAGGTGCAAAATTTCGCGCCTGCATCTGAATAAAATATCTGGGACAAAATATTTTCCTCACCAGCTCATTAATTGAAAAACTGATACCCTCAGGATACGTAAAAGACGCTTGCGTTTTTAAACTCATGAATAAAATATTAAATGCATAAGTCATAAACTAATTAAGTTGATGAGCTATGAACACAATCAATTACTCTCTGACTACAGGAACCTCTGAAAGTGTGTGCACGAGAAGAGAGTCTGTGGTACATGGCTTCGCTAGCAGCTAAGTCTTTCGACATTACTTCTCCAGCTTGGGACTCATAAACAGATCCGTACATTCATTATGTATTTCAACTTTTTTTTAAAAACAGCCAAGTAAAATGTTTATTTCTTAGCGCTATCTTTCACGACGCTTTCAAATACCACCTTCTACTGTGTCCTAGAAGAAAAAATCGGAATGAATTTGCCAAGAGGTCCTCTATTGTAATTACTAAGTCATAATATGATGCTCAAGTCTCCACAAAATGTGGCACTATCTGCAGTATAAGGACGGTCATGAAACTCATTAACGTGTATTCAAGTGTTCACGAGTCGCAAAGAGAGAGAGTAGAGTGTTTTATAAAGTTTAGAGCTCTGATTCCTCATATCTCTAATTCCTTATATTTAAAAAAAAATTCATATATTTCTTGCTCACAGGTGAATACAAATGAGAATAAATCACGTCTGTTTCGCATTTAACTAAAACACACGTTGCGTTCTGCCTAAATGAATTGACAAAATTTTTTTCCTCATCTGTTTTCCTCACAGGCATAAATTTGAAGGCAAATTAATTTAAATTTAAATTTTTGTTTCTTATTCATACGTTGAGCTTATTCTTTGACTCTTCTGCTGGTTGCTCACTCTACATAGTAGAAAATAGTTTCTCAAAGGTATAAAAATATTTAGAAACACGTTCAGCACTCGAATGTTGTCACAATTCAAAAAACAAGAATTCGATACTGAGGAATCTTTCTTAGACCTAAATTTTGACGGTGATTTTCTCCATCCCTCTTGGAAACCTATAGGATAGAGAAACTGCTGGAATTAAATTTTCTTCTCTGAATAACCTTTAAAACAAAAGCAAACTAATTTTGTGCGCCCTCTCATACAAGCTCTACCCTTGCACACTCAGTTCTTCTGTAAAACGCAGTGTTGGGCGTCGATCCTCAAAATATTGGTCCGATCCTGAACTCCCGATCCCGCTCAATGGATAATTCTGAATACGGCTTTCCGATCTCGCTGCCCAAAAATTCAAGCGATCCCGTTTTTCCGATCTTAAGATTTTAACAGCGATCCCCAGTTTTTAAAGCGTTTTAAAGCAATTCAAATTCAATATGAGTATACGACGTCACATATATACTATAATACTGATATAGAATGGAATAGATGGATATTAAACTTCATTTTTCATTATTTATATTTCAAATACCATATAGCAACATGTCTACTCTCCTGACTCTACTGAACTCTATCCAAATTAATAACATTATATGAAACAAGGGTGACCCTATCTGTCTTTTTGTTTGAATCGCCTCGTTCACACCTCGTCTTGCTCATTCACCTCCACCTCGTGGGCTTTCGTGAGGAAGGGAAGGTTGCCGTTCATGAAGACGAGGGCCTCGAAGTTCTCGGCCCACAAGGGTGCCCTCTAAGGCCGAAGGATGGCCGACCCATAGCTGAACACGCGCTCGATCGACGCGGAGCTCGAAAGCGGGGTGTTATACGGTTTTTGAAGCTACGTTTAAGTAGAAACGACATCTATGTGAGACGGATTGGTCGTCTTCGTTTTGTTTTCATTTTTTTCGTAACGGCCGGGATCGGGATGGGACTTACATTTTGCAAGAGCGATCCTTGAACTTCCGATCTTTTCCACCGGGAGGTTCCGATCTTCAAGTCCGATCCCGATGTAGAAGATCGATCGTGATCGGAAGATCGGAAATTCGGACTTAGGATCCGAACGCCCACCACTGGTAATACAAATAAAGGTTTTGGCACCCAATCAATTAAATTCCGACTTAAGCTAAAGCGTGATGAATTTCATGTCATGTTGGAAGGAACTCTGTACAAAGGGAACTCTGTTTATTATTCTTTTCGCGATAATCTCCGCCCAGTAAAGTCTAGTAGCACCAATCATAGTCCGTAGCTACGAGAGTACTGTCTTTTCTACTAAAGCTTATTTCCTTTTGCACCCGAATGCTAGTGTGGTGGTTTTTAAGTCATTAATGACTGAGGGAAAACTGCAGAATGGTTCCCTATATATATCAAACACGTTCCCCTCTGGTACTGTGTAGAGACAACCCACACGTTATTTCCCACACTTTCATCCCGTGCTTTGCCTATTATTTCAAGTCTACTTTCCCTAATTATGAAACATGTTTTCTTTGTAAATACCTTGATATTCAAGTTCATCTTATTATTAACTCGAACCACGTAAGCCTTTCAACATTATTTGGAATCCTTTCAAAAAAATAGCAAGTATTTATCAATGCGCTCACGTTTCCTAATTCGACATCTTCAAAGAACAAACATACGTTCTCTTGAAAGCCGTGTCTTAGTTTGAAGAACGTACATAGAAGGCGATGCAGTACAATTTCCCACGCGTACACAGGCACCGAACCAAAGCCTTGAAACGTCAATTTTCCCAACGGTTAACTAAACAAGAGACCCCACTGTGTGTGGTTTAACTGCAGAGCCTAAACCTTCATTTCTGTCCTCGTGTTCTTACAAAATTAATTATACATTCTTAAATTACGTACATTATCCCTTTGTAACTCACTTTACAGTACTAAGTAAATGTTTGATCGCGTTCAAATTAATGGATCAATGGTTGAGTTCTTGAGGTTACAATAGTGGATCACGTGAATGAAATATCCATGGACGGTGCATGCAAATGTCCATGGCGCACATGTCCTGTTGTATATATCCTCATCTTCGCTTGAGGCAGGTGCGTTCTGAAAGCATTGAATTTTTTCTAAAATTTCAGTTCCTGAAATTTGAGTATCAACGAACGTTTACTTTTCGTAACTTAATTAAGCATTATAACTGTTCATTAGAAAACGGAAATCATTCCTCACACCCTATGCAGGCAGGGAGATTTCCTGTCGTATAACTTTCAAAACTAATGTTTACCCGTATGAAATTCAGCATGTGGTACTTATATGGATACCCATTACAAAATGTGAAAATGAGTATGTATAAATTCAAGTGCGATCATATGTAAGCATAGCCAAGGGTACACATTGGCAGTTTTATTTTTTTCCGTAATTATGGAACATTTGAAAAGGAGTGTGTTAGGGAAAAAACTTTGTATCGTATTTTGAAGGAATGCTTTGCATCAAAATGACAGCCACAAGGATTAGCAGTTTATTCATTTTCCGCATACTCAATGCATACTATTCTGCCTCACCTCTGAATTTAAATGAATAACAATACTTTTTTATCTTTAAGGAAAATGAGAGTGATAGAAATGTAAATCTTACTGTTTGTATCTATGAAGTCTACACCATACTCGAGCGTTTAAGTACTCCATTAATTTTTGGAAACCGAAAAATATCTGATTTTCAAAGAATCAGTAAGTATAACTGTCTCAGTATAAAAAATTTATTCTCTGTGAAAATCACTTCCTTTCAAAAGGTAAGCTTGATAGGATTGTTTTAACTAACAATAGTGTACTATTAGCAAACAGTAAGGTTTTTACAATTAAATTTAGTCAGATGATATTCCCTTAGTTGAAATTCCAAAATTGTTTGAAATAGGGAAGAAGACGGATTAATTATTTAGCTCTAGCTTATTGACCAGCTATTTAGACAGCCAAAAAAAAACTCAGTATGTCTTGCTGTACAGCCGTTATCTTTCTGCGGCACGTCGACGTCACGTCCGGCCTAACTTGTAGACACGGCTTGGGTGCCAGCGAAGGCACCGTGGTAGAACTCGCCCACCTGTCTCATAACTTTATGAACACTATCCGGCCAAAAAGTCTATCGTTGCGTGAATAAATCTAGATTTATCGAAAACAATCAAATTTAAAGTCCAATGGACCACTTATTACATTTATTACAGCTCTCGATTCGATTTTGCCTTGAAATTTTTGCGTAGGTTTTGATTAAGAAGAGCATTTTTGATGCACTGAAGTATGAAGAGTTACAGTTTTTTTAAAGTTACGTAAAAATATGGTGTAAATAATACTCATGCAAGTACATAATTATAAACAACACTGCACGTTCAGAGTTTTATGAATATGCCGCCATGAGTTCATGTACATTGCAACTCATATTGCGCATGAGCCGGGGTTCATATTTTATGCATATTTTTTTAGTACTTATGTGCATGATTATTTATGCACAAGTGTGTGTAGTCATGTTCATACTCATCTATGACCCGTAACTCAGCTATTTTGCATTTGCGTTGCCGTTCAGTTGACGGGTTCCGGTACGTGTTCCAGGTTGATATGAGTGGACACGTGGTATAAAGGTTATTTCTACGTACATCTTTTAACATCTATGAACAACGGTGTACACGCGGCCATGTGTACTGGTACGTAGACACACGTGAAAACAACCAGTACTTTGTGTGGCGATGCATTTAACTATGCAGACGTAAGTTCATGCGTCGGCATCATACGTTAGGAGCTGGTGTGAGGTGACGCATGCTATTAATGCAAACACAAGCGACGAGGCTCTTGTGCTAACTAAAGGTACACATAAACAGATGTAACAATGGATAAATATAAATTGTTTGCCTTGTTTTTTATTTAGATGTAAACTAGAAATATGTTTCCACTGTAATTATTTTCATAGCTAATGTTTACCCATTCGAAACTTTTCAAGTGCACTCACTGACATCCATTACGACATGTACTATATATGAGAGTACATGTTGTTAATTGCACTCATAAGTACGCATAGTTGTGGGCAAAAATCAGAAATTGCCGACCATGTGCGCCTCAACGTTACGTATACTCACGGTCACGGCTGTGCTCACGCATACCAAAGTTAAGACTAATTTCCCCCTCTACAGGAAGTGAAAGATGAGGCGGGTTCTCAAGGCAGGTTCACAATTCTTCCTTTCTCTCATCCCTGACGAGATTTTCAGAGGCGATGGAAACTTACAACTTGTACGAGGAGTAAAGCAGGACAGAAATGCAATGTTCGCTGCTGTGTCTCATCTACAACTCTCTGGTATCAAGGTCAGAGACCAGCGCAGAGGCGCGAACATTTTTTCGAAAATGACAATTAGGTTGCAATTAATACGGCTGTTAGTGTAAAATTTCTTTCGCTTTCAAAATATGTACAAAACTTAGATTTACAGAAGTACTCAACGATAAAGGTGTAACTGAGATGTAACTTCCATTATTTTTCTCAAAGATACCGATACATGATCATTTATAGCTTTTCGCAGCGTATGATAAAATTATTTCTCCTACGAATCTACAAAATACAGTATGTCCCAAGAAAATTCACCCTGGGCTCAACGGTAAGTTTTTCAATAAATAAGTTCGAGTAACATACCACACCTCTTAGTTGTAGCCGCAAACACTGAGCGTCGCCTGATGTGTTCGGAGATGTAGAGGCAGTAGCGACCGCAACGCACCCGTCACCCTCAGGGCTGCAGATAACAAGCCACTCTCAGCGATAACGCGACTGCGCGCCCGCAGGTTACGAACAAATAGAAGCACCTCAAAGATAATACCACGCTTCATTATTAAGTCATTTCCGTATCACAAATTAGGGACATGAATGAAGTACAAGTCCAATTTTTTTAGAAGATTAATGATATGCTTCTCACAAGGTTTCTACTCATTTTATTCTTCTGATTGAACGACGACTTTCACGGATATATTATTACCGAAAGGCATTCGTTTTTTTCACGAACATTTTTAGCTTTTCTAATATCATCTAGAATGGGGCCGATTGTAAACTCATTACTTTATGAACACTATTCGGCCAAAAAGTTTATCGTTGCATGAAGAAATGTGGATTCATCGGAAACAATCGAATTTAAAGTCCAATGGACCACTTACTACATTTATTACAGCTTTCATTTGATTAGGAATAGATTCTACGAGATTTCGTACACAATCTTAACGAATATTTCCCCAAATTACGGGCACATATTAAGAAATGTATTCCGAAGAAAAAAGATACTTACTTTCATATCTCCCTCTCCAGTAGTTCCCTCAAATTTTCGATAGCGTTTAAAACAGGAGACTGTGGAGGCCATTCCATATGAGAAAATGATCCCTCGTGACCCCTGAACAGATCTACCACTACATAAGACCAGTGAATGCGAGTTGTCGTCATGTAGAATACCGGGACCATGCATCAGGAAAAATAAAAATCCAAATCCGAATATATTTGGTCACCTAGGATGTTCAAATAATCAAGAGATTTCATTTTGTTGCTACATAAGGTTGCCCAACCAAATCCCAACCATGTGAAGCACTCCCGAATCATTGCAACGCCTTCGGAAACCTTTACCATCCGCTTAATCGGTGTTAAATTTGAAAGAAGTAATCATTGACTTTTTGACGTGCTGAACTCTTAACGAGAATTCTATGCTGTCTTTTTCTCTTCATGTCACTTTACCCGCAGTTATAACTTCAAAGTTTTACGACAAGCTCATTCGTCTTGTGAACACAGATGAGGTGATAGCAGTTAGAGCACCAAAATTTAGAGCAATCAGCCGCGGGAGCGAAACTTAAATAATAGTAGACATTTATACAACCTTTTTCAGGTTAAAATGAAGGCCTCTATTGTTTAATTTCCTTTAATTTCTGTTTACTTCATGTGGAGAAAAGCAGAGTTCTAAAATGGTGTTATCGGTTCACTCCGGCATGATGCCAGTATACAGGATGTTTCAGAACAAGAGGCACGAAATTGCACACCAAGTAGAAAATGGCTAAATAAGTACTTTTTTTCCATGAAATTTTCCCCCAAAAAAATCGGGTTTTCGAGATATTACCTGTTTAATCTTTCAAAGGCTTAAATTTGATCACACAATTACTTGCAATATTTATTTTGAATTTACTTTACAAAAATTGTTCAAAATGTGTTCCACCAACATCAATGCACTTTTCAAATCTTGGCTTTAATGACTGCCAGATATTGGGAAACCTTTCTGGCATTTCAGATATCTCACCAGCAACCGCTGTAATTCTGGCCACGAGATCTTCCTCAGATTCAATGGGTGTGCATAAACAAGGCTTTTCATGTGTCCCCCAAAAAGAAATCGAGTGGAGTCATGTCAGGAGATCTAGGAGGCAATGTAACATGACCATTTCGTCCGATCCACCACATAAGTTCAAAAGAAATATTGCGAGTAATTATGTAATTAAATTTTATACTTAAAAATAATAATCATGGTAATATCTCGAAAACCCCAATTTTTTCGAAAAATTTCGTAGAAGAAATCGCGTTTATTTGGCCATTTTCTACTACGTGTGCAATTTTGTACCGCTCGTTCTGAAACACCCGGTATAGTTTTGATGTTATGGCTAAAACTTCATTATTCACTATACAGTTCATCATAAATGTAAATACTTTACAACTTGGGAGGAAATAAATGCTAAACTTTTCAGTGACTTAAACGAAATAATTAAATAAGGAAATTACTATATTGAAGTCATTACCTTCGGAAAACTGTTTACCAGCTAACTCATTGTAAGATCATGACTGACGGATTGAAAAGAATTCAAAATCTGAATAAAATAGTCCAGATTGATTAAACAGCGGCTGAACAGGTAGCTCCGATTCCTGAACGAATGACTTATATTTTTTTCTTTAAATGTTGCATTTTTTCGATCAAGTGTGTACTTTTTACTGTATTGTCAAGCTCATGCGCCAATTTCTATTGACGTGTATAAGTAAAAGAAAATTATTTTCTTCAAATGAAATATGCACTGAGATTCTTTTTTTTTTTTTTTGACTCACCATTCTTCCAATAATATTAGGTACTACGGCAGAATCGATAAAGTCGTTTGTGGAAGTGAGTAGAGACAAAGTTTTTCAAGTTTTCTTATAAATGGCTACTGTCTTTCCTTTTATGAGTAGCTTTAATAAACTTTTAAAAAAAGGCTGAACTAACTATGGGAATAGCTCCTTTTGTGAGTCGCTTTAAAAAACTTTTAAACATAGTGTGCACTAACCATGCGAATAGCTTTTGTGTTTTCCCAACTATTTTCTTGAACCATTGGCACGGCCAACATAATAACTAAATTGATGATGAAAACTAAAATTAAAACCTATTTTAAAATGATTGAAAAATCAATGTTGTAACAAATTTCATATATCCTACAATGTTGTAACAAATTTCATATATCCTACAATGTTGTAACAAATTTCATATATCCTACAATGTTGTGACCAATTTCATATATCCTACAATGTTGTAACAAATTTCATATATCCTACAATGTTGTAACCAATTTCATATATCCTACAATGTTGTAACCAATTTCATACATCCTACAATGTTGTAACAAATTTCATATATCCTACAATGTTGTAACCAATTTCATATATCCTACAATGTTGTAACAAATTTCATATATCCAACAATGTTGTAACAAATTACATATATCCTACAATGTTGTAACAAATTTCATATATCCTACAATGTTGTAACCAATTTCATATATCCTACAATGTTGTAACAAATTTCATATATCCTACAATGTTGTAACAAATTTCATATATCCTACAATGTTGTAACCAATTTCATATATCCTACAATGTTGTAACAAATTTCATATATCCTACAATGTTGTAACAAATTTCATATATCCTACAATGTTGTAACCAATTTCATATATCCTACAATGTTGTAACAAATTTCATGTATCCTACAATGTTGTAACAAATTTCATATATCCTACAATGTTGTAACAAATTTCATACATCCTACAATGTTGTAACAAATTTCATATATCCTACAATGTTGTAACAAATTTCATATATCCTACAATGTTGTAACAAATTTCATATATCCTACAATGTTGTAACAAATTTCATATATCCTACAATGTTGTAACAAATTTCATATATCCTACAATGTTGTAACCAATTTCATATATCCTACAATGTTGTAACAAATTTCATATATCCTACAATGTTGTAACCAATTTCATACATCCTACAATGTTGTAACAAATTTCATATATCCTACAATGTTGTAACAAATTTCATATATCCTACAATGTTGTAACAAATTTCATATATCCTACAATGTTGTAACAAATTTCATATATCCTACAATGTTGTAACCAATTTCATATATCCTACAATGTTGTAACAAATTTCATATATCCTACAATGTTGTAACCAATTTCATATATCCTACAATGTTGTAACAAATTTCATATATCCTACAATGTTGTAACCAATTTCATACATCCTACAATGTTGTAACAAATTTCATATATCCTACAATGTTGTAACAAATTTCATATATCCTACAATGTTGTAACAAATTTCATATATCCTACAATGTTGTAACAAATTTCATATATCCTACAATGTTGTAACAAATTTCATATATCCTATAATGTTGTAACAAATTTCATATATCCCACAATGTTGTAACAATATCGCTACTGATCCAGCAACAGCTGAACTGCATGGAGCATGTATATGAAAATAATTCTTTATTTCAAACACCTTCTTATATCTCTGACGTCCTTAACTGCTAAAACGACTTAAATATGATCAGTAAAATTGATTGAAATCGTTCTGTGTACAAGTATTGAAGTACACAGGCGTCTTAATTCCTCCGATCCTCGTAGACTTTATTAACTATTTCTTTTCTCTACCTGTTTCCTAAATGTTTAAAAATTGCTCGTGTGACTAACTTTTGAAAACGGTGGAGGAACCTGCAAATGTATTCATATATCTATACTAAAAATGTTTGTTTCAACGTTTTATTCGATTGATATATTTTTTTTGCTAGCCTCGTGTGACAATTTCTCGTTTCTGACGCATGGGGGCGTATTGCTGTAACATTATTTGGGTAGTCAATTTCACAAATTGCTCTATTCGTATTGTGAAATACTTTGGTTCGTGCCATGCAACAATCATTTTCTTGTTTTTGGCTCTGACGACCTCCTTTGTGCAAGCGTTGTTTACATGAGGAGCGTCAAAACACGCTGTGCAATAAAACATATAGTTACCTCTGATGGTATCTCTAGTATCTAGTATCTAGTATAGATAGTATCTTTAGTATCTCTGATATAGTTACCTGCCATACTAGGTGATACATAGCACAAAAAGATAGGTCCGAACATTATCACGCTCACTCGAAACCACGCTGGGGGTCAAGACGCTAGCTGGTCTCTTTGTGGTTATCGTGGGTAGAAAGTCAGTGCTTGAAGGGGCAGTCCAGCGAGCGTTGTGTCTGTCTCAAACCTTAGCAACCTTGAAAATTTTCTCATCAGAAAAAATTAGGTAGTCGATTCGCTGGTCTTCAACTGGTTCAAAACTTTCTTGCACCTCCTTCTTCTAGCCAATGTCGCTAATGGCACAGTTGAATTATTGGTCTTATCGCTCCTTTTGAGGCTTGCTAGAAAGAAAGGTTTGTGAATTTTATCTCTTCTTGGCGAGTGGGTGGCGTTGCAATCTTTCCCAGGTTTGTCAGATTACTTAAAAACATCGTACACTGTCTGTCTAGGATACTGAAGGGATTTTGCAATAAAGGCTGGTCTTCGTTCAAAGCGACGAAGTTTACAGATAGCTGAACTTTTCGACTGCTCCAGCATGTACGTAAGATTTGTGCAACAAACTCTCAATGTTCCTGCCAGCTTCATAGATAACTAGGCATAGATAACTCGCCAACTTTCAGAGTGATCAGAATTACTAAGGTTTTTCAATTCGTGCAAATTTAGCTACAAGTAATAAAAATATGACATGATATCTATTGGTATTATTATATGCGAATATCCAGAATTACAGAGATTAATATTTTTAATATATCAGTGGTAATATTTTTTGGACTTTGAAAAAATTGATACATTCGTCACTTCTGTTACTTGAAATTAATAGACCAATATTAAGGAACAGCTTGACTGATATGTTGCGAGTAGTTCTCAAGCCCAAACGTTCTTGACTTTCCATTATTATAGAAAAAGATTTTGTTGCATGCCCATTGGTTAACATTGCTCTAGCTAAATACAAAAAAAAATTCGCATAAAAACTGTTTTTGAATTACACGAACAGAAATGCAGCACTTTGATGACTGCAGAGAGTTTTAAAAGTTCAAAGTGTGTTGTGTTCAGCATTGTTGAAGGGACATTCGATCGTGGTCGCCTTTCAAGTCCATGTAAACCGGGCAAACCTCCAAAAACTATGTCATGAGAAATTAGAATCATACAGCGGAAGGAATTGAAAGACCGTTATGAGTCTTGGAAGAAAAAATTATTTTAAAATGAATTCCTGCACGAATGTGCGAGTGCCAATTTTGAAAATGCAGGAAATTGGGTTGTTTTCGCGAAGCCCGTGAGAAAATTAATTTGGTGAGAAAATTGGCAAAACTATTTTTCAGAACAAAACGCACGTTTAATATGATTAAAAATAACGGTGAAAACTACGTGATGATGGGTGAGTTGGGAGAATGAATGCAGCATGTTCTGAAAATATTTGAATGCTCTGGCGGTACTGCAAAGATGGTTCGGAAGCTTTCAAGCCGAGGTACAACGCTGCTCAGTCATTTGGAAACTCGTGTAAACGCTATCAGGGACATAAACAATTATTCTATATTATGTGGAACCGATAAATAAAAAATCGTTTTCGAAAAAGACAATTTTCATGCGAGACAACAAATCCTGATATAACATAGATTGAGTATGCTCAAACTTTTAGATCTAATTAGAAATTTTTGGAAGGTCTGAAGCATGAATATTATGGTAAAAAACTCTTTAAAAAGAAGGATTTAGTGATAAAACTTCAAAAAAATATAATAATATTAGAATATAAAGGTCGGTGAATCATTACTGGTAATTGCCTGGAATTATTTTCAAGTAGTGACGCCAGTTATTAGATATTATCAACGTTCTGATGATTTTGATAAATTGTTCAAGCGAATGCCATCTTCTTTCACTTGTTTAATCTTTTTCACATGTTAATTTAAACGAGCTATCTTCCGACTTACGTCCATGTTTTCAGTTAATTATTCATATTTTGAATGATTTTCTTAGATAGGATTTCATATCATTGAAAGTAAACGCATTTAAACAAATTTCAGAAGTTGCCAAGAACTTTCATGATTGTGATCTCAAAATTTTCATATTCCACAGCCTTGGCACTCGGTATTTAAAAAAGAATGGTTAGAAATTTCGTATTAGGGAAATTTTTATTTTACATATATTGTATTGAAGTGGGAAATAACAATTTTTTTCGAATCTGATGTGACCTATGTTCATCTGCGAACGCTTTTCAATCACAGAAGTAAAGTTCAATTCAGCAGCCACTCTTTAAATTAAAGCTTTGATAGCTTGCTGCGGACGATCAGAGTTAGTTGCCCACGAATTGCTACTAACAAATTAAAAGAAACCACAATCAATACTTTTTCAAGATTCAGCCATCTACAGAAAATGGTATTCAAAACTCAGTCCTCAGTTACTACCAGGAAAAATCCTACACTATGAAATTTTTACCAAATCAAATGAAAGTATCAACTTGGAGGGTATTTTCATAGACTAGATAAATTTGTACTTAACTTAGACTTCGCTTATGGCTGAAAACGTTCGTTGCATTGTACTTCTTAGAAGCTAATTATTTAAAAATATTTAAGGTTTTTGTGAGTTTCACGTTTCAAGACAGAAATTTTTATTTCCAGTGATCGCACACGTGCATTTTTCTCGTCAGCTTCTATATTTTGTGTCAAAATTCATTTCATGAAGTACGTGAATTATCCCTAACTAGTATTTTCATATATTAAAAAAGTTTATGCATAAGCGTTATTCAAATTAGCTTTTTGTAATTTAATTATTTTCTTTTGATTTTCTAAACTGAGGATCTGCTACTTTATTTTTTTAAGTCACCTGGTTAAATCTAGATTTATGCTCGTAATGAATTTTTCACATTTTTTCGGTATAATCGTAATAAAAATTTACTGAAAAGTGATTGTGGAGTTTAAATGCTATAAGAAGGATTTTGTATAAGAGCCAATCAATTTCTTAGTTTCCGAAAATTTTTATTTTAGTTATAGTTTTAACATTCTTTCTAACATTTTTGTAGAAAACGTAGATTTTATTTATTTGTATGCCTAACTGTATAATGTTGTTCAACTAATAAATCTTGATCAATAATTTCGTAATTTCGTAATTTTTTCTCTCAATGTAATCAATTATTGCATCAAATGGGAAAATGTAGAAATTTTAAAGACAATTTGAAATAATTAGCTAACTTACAGAAGGCTAATTAGTGTGTGAGAGAATTAGCTCTTGTTATTCCTAAAATAACCTTCCTTTCACCGATATCTACTACAGTTTTTAAAACGCTTTACCTAAAATTTAATTTAATCGAAATGAGCTTTTTTCTTTCCAGTGATTATAGTAAATACTTTGTATTCACTAGTGCTGTTTTTATTTTATTGCCGTTCCGGGCGGAAAATTAGCAAAATAGAGCTTGTGCAAATGGAATAGTATCGTTTTTCAAAAGCTTGTTTGTTTTTTAGAGTTTTGAATGAACTCTTAGACCCTTCTCGACCACAATGGCTGCTAAAATTTTAAATTAGTCACTCACACGCAAAACTTTTCAGGTAATTGTCTGTACTTGATAGGCGTCAAATAATTCCCAATCTCAGTGAAGGTTAATTAAAAACTGAGAACTAGAATTTACAGCTGCAATTAGGCCTGATATATTTACCAATTCACTTAAGACCCTATCATTTTGTAACACACCTAAATTGCATCTATAAGAAGCCAAAGCACAAATGGGGTACACACAGTTGAATTACGGTCAAAGTCTGTATTACAGCCCCAAAGTGATAAACGACTTTCTGAAAAATAGGCGAGTGTTTTAAAACAGCTTCATGGTGCTGCACATTTTTGATCGAAGCAATTCCATCCTGGATGTTTCATTACATTTATGCTCACACAGTGTTTCAATTGTAAGCTTATGGGAAGAACTATTCTCTAAATTTTCTAAATGATTGTACATGAAATGTCACTAGAGGTTATTTTAAACTAATGGCGACTATTTGAGACACATGTGTTTCGCTTATTTTATCCTCACATTTTTCTCTCTAAGTGTCCAAGTCACGCATTTCCATCAAAAATTTTTGTGGTCGATATAAGTGAAAGTTCTTTGACGTATTGTCCAACTTTACAGCATGCTCGAGTTCCTAAACGGGAAAAATTTACAAGATGCAAACCCAAAAGTTGTCAAGCGTCACTCTGTAAAACTTCAGAAGAATGGTGCTCCGATAGCAATAATATCCTCCTCTCAATTGTGAGGTATCGTAAAATTCTAAATCTGTATTGTATGTCGCGTTTAGTGAAAAATACGCCGCCGTGTTTACAACGTCCGTCCTTGAATTCGTTCGGAGGAATCCAAAATAGAGAGCACACAGAGTGGGCCTGACCATGCCTAATTTATTTCCTGCTCCGCACAGGCGCCTTCCACACACTGCCAAGTCCCTGCATTTGTGGGAGGCTTCTTTAATAATTATTTGCTCAGGCTCGCAGATTTAGGTTTACAGAAAAAGTTTCATCGTGAATTAATACGGAAATTCACCATCATTCATTTGCTAGGATTTGTAATTCACTTTTCCAAAGTACCATCAATTAGAAGCAGCCAAAGAGTCTCTGCATATATTTATACATAGAAGAAGATTGCAACTCGATTCTTCATTCTAGAATACAAAACTGGATTGATTTTCAATATAAACCTGATCAATTTTAACTCAAGTCAAAGTTTTCAGAATTTTTGAGAGTTTTGTTAAATCACGCCTACAGCACGATGTCATTGCTTGATTAGCTTGTACAAGGAGAAATAAGAGCCAAGGCATGCTAGTTTCCATATAGCTTTGAGCTTTCATTGAAAATGAATGCTTCGTGTTTTCCTTATTTTCCCAGATGGGGGTGTTATTTACCCACCGTTTGTGATGGTATAAAATATGCCCTGCAACTTGCGTTTTAGAAAATACCAGAATGTTGAATTTCAGTTTCATGTTCAAATTAAACGCTCAAATTTTCCTGTCTGTTCGAATTTACGGCCTGAGGGCAATCAGTCGTTGATATCAGGAGTGTATGCCTCATTATTGAAACTCTAAAACCGCCTCATCAACTTGTTTGCGCAGGTATATCGTATTTATTTTTATATTTGTTTAGGTATTCTCAAGTCAATGCTCTGTAATTACCGAAGTTTACGTAGTAAATATCTCACTTACTCGGCTTACACATTATTTTAGGACCCTGTTTACTGTCAAACAAATGAAAAAGAAGTGTTTGATAAAATGAAAGTGTAGAAAATGGCCTTAAAAAACGTGTGCTTAGATTTAATCACGAGTGTGGTGACGTTGCCTTGTACAATCTTGGATTCCTAAGTACTAGGATACCCTATTCACCTAACAGTGCGTTCGAAAAAATCTATAGCCAATAATCTTTACCCAAAAAAAAAAGAGAACGGTAAATATAGTCACTAGCCAATGATGCTAACATATTGATACTGATAGATATTATCATTTTGAAACATCACCGAATGCGTCAATTCTTCTTTGAAGCAAAGTCATTTTAAAAGCTGTTATGAGCAGACCCTTCAGCAGCGCTGGAAGACTCGTGCGTACTTCGTGTTTTGAGCCAAATCAGCCAATGCTACTCGAGTGCAGCACGCTGCAGCTTTCTGCCGTTCTTTCGGCGCCCTAATCCTGTCTCTGCTATTCGTTTCCCCGATAACAAATAATCATGAAGGCAAATTGAGACAACGAAGCAGGGTACTAGAAACGAAGAATAACCCAATTTAGTTTTATCAACATTGAAAAATTTCATACCATGATGTGGAAACTAATAGACATTATAACCAACGTGTAATTCTCAAAAGTGGTATCTTGTTGCGACAATATGGGGTAAATTCTTGAGATAACACTACCGCACGAGGTATGGATACATTGTGGCGCAATGTTGTCCCAACATTTCAGCCATGCGCAAAGTTTGATGAAGTCAAATTCAGGAGAGAACGAGAGCAAGCCTCGCGTTCTAAAATGAACCAAATTTCTAACTCTATCGTATTGATTACGTGAAATCCGCGGCTATAATTCTTCAAAACTGAACAGAATGGCCTAAGAAGCTGATTTTGCAGACCATAAACATGAAGCAACGAAAAACTTCATGAGAAACTCCAGGCTTATTTTACGATTCGATGGAGGGATAATGATTGAAATTTGCTTACATTCTTCCATATCCTACAGTACATTTGAGAAAACGATGGAAAGTTACGAATTGCAGTTCAAAAAATGAGTAAAACCCTTTAGTTGGTGATAGATTAAATTATTATATCTTGTTCAATATTGTAATGGATATAATGGGCAGTTATTGACAATTAATTCAATCAAATTGAAACGATCAATTCGTGTCTTTGGTACTTTGGACCTGTGATATTGTGGCGCAGTGGGGATTGTACTGTGGTGCTGTGACTGCGTGGTACTGTGATACTGTGGTGCTGTGATACTGTGGTACTCTAATGCATTGGTGCTGTAGTACTGCATGTGATGCTGTGATACTGCGTTATTGTGGGGCTGCGGTACTGTGGTAGTGTAATATCGTACTGTACGATATATTACGGTGACATTAATACTACGACATCTAACTCATCTCAAGCCTTAGTCTCTCTAACTCACCTAGTGCACTAGTCCCTCCAGCTCACCTAGTGCACTAGTCCTACCAAATCACCTAGTGCACTAGTCCCACCAAATCACCTAGTGCACTAGTCCCACCAAATCACCTAGTGCACCAGTCCCTCCAACTCACCTAGTGCACTAGTCCCTCCAGCTCACCTAGTACACTAGTCCGTCCAACTCACCTAGTGCGCTAGTCCCTCCAACTCACCTAGTGCACTAGTCCCTCCAGCTCACCTAGTGCACTAGTTTCTCCAGTTCACCTAGTGCACTAGTCCCTCCAGCTCACCTAGTGCCTAGTACCTCCAACTCACCTTGTGCACTTATCCCTCCAACTCACCTGGTGCACTAGTCCTCCAACTCACCTAGTGCAGTAGTCCCACCAAATCACCTAGTGCACTAGTCCCACCTACTCACCTAGTGCACTAGTCCCACCAAATCATCAAGTGCACCAGTCCCACCTACTCACCTGGCGCACTAGTCCGACCAAATCACCTAGTGCACTAGTCCCACCAAATCACCTAGTGCACTAGTCCCTCCAACTCACCTAGTGCACTAGTTATACCAAATCCCTAGTGCACTAGTCCCACCAACTCACCAAGTGCACTAGTCCCACCAAATCACCTAGTGCACTAGTCCTGCCAACTCACCAGTGCACTAGTCCCACCAAATCACCTAGTGCACTAGTCCCACCAAATCACCTAGTGCACTAGTCCCATCAAATCACCTAGTGCACTAGTCCTACCAACTCACCTAGTGCACTAATCCCACCAAATCACCTAGTGTACTAATCCCTCCAACTAACCTAGTGCACTAGTCCCTCCAACTCACCTAGTACACTAGTCCGTCCAACTCACCTAGTGCACTAGTCCCTCCAATTTACCAAGTGCACTAGTCCCACCAAATCCCCTAGTGCACTAACCCCACCAACTCACCTAGTGAACTAGTCCCACCAACTCACCTAGTGCACTAGTCCCACCAACTCACCTAGTGCACTAGTCATACCAAATCCCCTAGTGCTTTAGTCCCACCAACTCACCTAGTGCACTAGTCCCACCAAATCACCTAGTGCACTAGTCCCACCTACTCACCTGGTGCACTAGTCCCATCAAATCACCTAGTGCACTAGTCCCACCTACTCACCAGGTGCACTAGTCCCATCAAATCACCTAGTGCACTAGTCCCACCAAATCACCTAGTGTACTAGTCCCTCAAACACACCTAGTGCACTAGTCCCACCAAATCACCTAGTGCACTAGTCCCTCCAACTCACCTAGTGCACTAGTCCCTCCAGCTCACCTAGTGCACTAATTCCTCCAGCTCACCTAGTGCACTAGTCCCTCCAGCTCACCTAGTGCACTAGTACCTCCAACTCACCTTGTGCACTAATCACTCCAACTCACCTGGTGCACTAGTCCCTCCAACTCACCTACTGAATTAGTCCCTTCAGCTCACCTAGTGCACTATTACCTCCAACTCACCTAGTGCACTAGTCCCTCCAACTCACCTAATGCACTAGTCCCTCCAATTCACCTAGTGCACTAGTCCCACCAAATCCCCTAGTGCACTAATCCCACCAACTCACCTAGTGCACCAGTCCCACCAACTCACCTAGTGCACTAGTCCCTCCAACTCACCTGGTGCACTGGTCATACCAAATCCCCTAGTGCACTAGTCCCACCAACTCACCTAGTGCACTAGTCCCACCAAATCACCTAGTGTATTAGTCCTACCAACTCACCTAGTGCACTAGTCCCACCAAATCACCCAGTGCACTAGTCCCACCAAATCACCTAGTGCACTAGTCCCACCAAATCACACAGTGCACTAGTCCCACCAAATCACCTAGTGCATTAGTCCTACCAACTCACCTAGTGCACTAGTCCCACCAACTCACCTAGTGCACTAGTCCCACCAAATCACCTAGTGCACTAGTCCCACCAAATCACCTAGTGCACTTGTCCCACCTACTCACCTAGTGCACTAGTCCCACCAACTCACGTAGTTGTGAACTAGCTTCAGAACTTGAGATTACATATATGATATTTTAACATTGAAATATTAAAATGTGATATTTAATATTCCAAAAATTTGCGCTCGAGTTGGCTGCCCCAGAGCGTAAACCGAAAACCAGCGGCCGGATTTCGTTTCCACAAATGCTGAGGACGGGAGCAGCGTCAATATTTCTAGCACCCTGACGGTGGCGAAAACGTCAACCTGTACCAGATGATTTAGTCGATCATTACATTTTATACAGTGCAAGTTATTTATCGTTCATCTCACGGATGGCTGTTTTCACATTTTCTTGTTACAGCAGGCCCCGAATATATTCTGGATGAACCCGATCACTAATCAAAATAAGGTCATTCGCATGAGTTATTTCGTTTAATCTTGTTGGGGAATGAAATCAATGCCCTCGAAACTACCACGAAAGCAAGGAAGTGCTTCTGAGAGGACTTTTGAATTTTGTCGCAGTCGATGCGTTAATTCTATTAGTGGGTTACTGTGGGTATTAGATCCCAATCTTTGAAGGACTACATGAGTGTGAATATGTTACTTGTTTTTCCTTTAAATTGTTTATTGGTGGGAGAGTCTATGGCCAAAACCGTTTTTGTGAGTCTGCTTACAAGGTTTTCAATTGTCAAATGGCGAGCTGATTAAGTCACTCTGACTTTTACCTGCCTTAGCATGTTTTTCAAAATCATTCTTTGTTCTCAATAATCTTCTTAAGTCTTGTTCTTCTTTTTCGCCGCAGTGTTTTTTCAGTGGAGCAAAACAACTAATCCAATGCAGTTCCACAAACAGTCATCCCACTACTGGAGGTTTTTACACAAAAACCACGGAGTCTTCGAGAATGAAAGAAAAATGCTTAAGTTTACTCAGTGATGCGGTAATCTATAGTCATCAGGCGTTTGCTTAACATGGGCTAGATAAAACGCGGGACTGAAGAAGTGCTTCTCACACGCGTTCTTTTGGAGGTATTTTAGCTCCTAAAATTTAGAGCAGCCAAAAGACGAGGCCGACGAAATGTCCACTGAGTCCTCGACCAGACGTTAATTCACGTCTAAATTAATTACCTGTTTAAAATTTCCCCATGAACGTACCTGCGAAAAAAATCAATGATATTCCCGAACGAATGGAATTCTTCCTGCATACAAGCAAAGTGCATTTGACCTTATTTGAACTCAACGTTCACAGAGACTACAATTCCTTTCAATCAACGCGTAAAAGAACCAAGCGCTTATACGTAGCAGTAGGGAAGTGTAAACGCAATATCTGTGAATGCTTTAGGCACCAAATACTGTAAACTAAAAGACTTGACATTCGTCTTCTGTACTAGCATGCCAACATGTAATAAGGGCAAGAAATATTATTTTTCAAACTTCTACCTTTGATACATGGGTCGGACGAGCAACTTCCTGTCAAATAATTATTATTCAGGTGACTGCTTCTGAAACGATGAACTCAAACAACACGCTCTCCAACAAGACCCTCTTGGACATCGCCCTCTCAACCACCAGCCTCCAAAAATAACACTTCCGTCAAACAAAAGTTTATCAAACATCATCTTCTCGAACAACTCTAATTTAAATTAAATATCGCCTATTCATACATGACCTCTCAAATTTGCACATCAAACAACGATCCTCGCAATGTTCTCCTCGGAAACAAGATCCTCTGGAACAACTCCCACTCGAACAATACATTCTCATACATTACCTTCCTAAACAACACCCTCTTCAAACACCACTGTCTCTCTCAAACAGCACGCTCACAAACAACGCTCTCTCAAACATCATTCTTTCGAACACCAATGGTTCAAACAACACTCCCATAATAACACAATCTGAATCAACATCCATGCACCAAAGCAACACATTTTTATATCCTCTTAAACAAAACTCGTTGAATAACGCTCGAAAACAGCAACTTCTCAAATCACACCCTCTCAAGCACCTCTTTTTTTAAAAAGCATCCTCTCAAACATCACTCTTTCGAGTCCCAACTTCTCACACAACAGTCTTTAAGCCACAAATGCTCAAACCAAGTCCTCTCAATGAACACCTACTCGCTCGTGTGAAATAATTTGAAACTTCTGGACTCAAACAAAACCTTCTCAAACAATATACTCTCGAACATTACCCTCTTGACAATACTCTCCCTAATAACTTCATCCTAAATTTTACCCTCTCAAACGACGCCCTCTCTGGCAAAATTTTTCGAGCTACACTTTCACAAGCAACACCTTCTCCACCAACATCTCCCCGAACTTTACCCCCTCAAAACAATAGCCTCTTGAACAACGAACACCTGCTAATACTTCGTTCGCGAACATTTTTCAAGTAACATGCTCTGAAGCAACACACTCTCAAATTATAACCTCTCAAACTACAGGCAATGGGATGGTATTTGGAAATTGTGTTTGAGGGGATGATTTTAGTGAAAGCGTTGCTTAACAAAGTTGTTGGCCAAGAGAGCGTTGTTTGAGATTATGCAATCTAAGAGGTTGTCGTTTGAGAAAGTGCAGTTTCAGAAATGCTATTTGAGAGCGTGTCGTTTGAGAACGTTGATGTTTGAGAAGGTATTAGATAAGAATAGTGTTGGTAGAGAGGGTGTTGTTCTAAACGGTGTTGTATCCTGAAATGTTGTTTGAGAAAATGTTCGAGAAGGTTATGTCTGGGTAGGGATTGTCTAAGAGAGTATTATTTAAGTAGGTGTTGTATAATGAGGTAACGCCTGCGACGGTTTTGTTTGAGATTGGAATAGTTGAGAGGACTTTGTCCGCGAAGATGTTGAGTGAGACGGTGTTGTTTGAGACGGTGTGGTTCAGGCTTGGGTGAAATAAGTGAAATAATGTATTTTCTGGAGCAACGCCATTCAACATATTCTCAAACTTCACTCTTTCAGACATTATTCTCTTAAATCACACCCGCACAACAATATCTCTCATATATCGCCTTCTTCCGCAAGACTCTGTCAAGCTACACCATCTGAAACAATATCCTCTTAAACATCTCCAAGCTCTGCTTGTCGTCACGGGACGCTTTTGCAGAAACGCCAGGGTCCCACTTTTGATAAAGGACATATGCTCTCTCGTGTCTATGAGTGAGAATCGCTTTGGAAGATTTCTCATTAAGTGGCACAATAGAAGTCGAGATAAATTTTCTGCAACCTGAAACTAAATTTTTCACGCCCACGACGGCATAACCTTTCTTGAAGGCGATGACAGTGAAAAGTTCCCTAGCTGCGACGCGAAACTCGAAGTCTGATAAAAGAAGTCGGATTACATCCTGCACGAGTACAGAAGCACGTTCTCTTGAAACTGGCTATCAGTGAAATTCGATACGCACTTAAAAACAAAAAATAGATTATCAGAAAATTAGGACAATTTCTAACGAAAAGGCTCTACTGATAAGTAAAAATGACCCAACACGAAGAAAGAATTTTAATATTTTTAACTACATTAATCATTTCTTTGGCAGCCGTAAAGAGTTTTTTATCTCATTTTTTATTTCGTAAGATGAAAGATAAGTTCTTGGCTCCTCCATTCTCTGAACTTAATAAACCAGTAATTCCTCGAATCCCCGAAATTGTACGTGAACTTGTTCACATGTGGAAACTTTTAGATTATTCGTTCTTAATCATGCAATAATTTAATCTGTGTAACAAATCGTTGAAACATTTGAGCAGAAAATAGCGTGATAGAAAATAACATAAAGTTGGAATATTCACAGCTGATCAGAATATATGGAATGTTTGTGTTTATATTGAGATTACGAAAATAGAAAGGAAGACATGTTCTGGTACTTCAAGACATTTCTGGAGATTTCTGGGATACCTCAAGCCGATGAAAGCCTGTGTTACTTATCCTAAAAGAAAAAATGCGAACTTTATTAATTCACTAGTGTACACGGCCCGTCAAACATCACGAGATTCAATATTTTCAATAAATTTTCAAGATGTGGATGTCAAAAAATGTATCCATCCATCCGAAAGCGGCCCATAGACGATCAATTCAATTGTCAATTTAATTTACAATTAAATTGATCGCCTGTGGGCTTGATTGACGACCGTCAATTAATTGACTCAATATGTATTGACGCAGTTAAATAAATTTAATTTTTTATTGATGGTCTATAGACGATCTATAGACTAGGGGACGCTATAGACGGCCGCCAGCGGCCCATAGACGATCAATTTAATTGTCAATATCATTGACTCATTATATTGATGAAATTTTTTTAACCACTAAGTCAATTAATTGACGGTCGTCAATCAAGCCCACAGACGATCAATTAAATTGTCAATATTCATTATTGTCAATTATATTGACAATTTAATTGATCGTCTGTGGGCTTGATTGACGACCTTCCATTAATTGACTTAGTGGGCAAAAAAATTTCATCAATACATTGAGTCAATGATATTTGAAAGTGACTTATTATAGTGCACTTGTACACCGAAAATGAGTGTAATAATTTACCAATGCTAATTTCTTCCTATCTAATCTTAAGAGCGTGACGCGAAACATATAAAGATTTAGACACACGACAGTCATTCTTAGTAGTAGATAAACACGTTCGGGAATTACTTTCTAAAGCGGCCCATAGACGATCAATTTAATTTTTAATATCATAGACTCAATATATTGATGAAATTTTTTTTGTCCACTAAGTCAATTATTTGACGGTTGGCAATCAAGCCCACAGACGATCAATTAAATTGTCAATATTCTTCATTGACAATTATATTGACAAAAAAATTGATCGTCTATGGGCCGCTTTATAGATCAATATAAAAACTACAGTACTTTTTTTTAACAAATACTCTGAGCCAGAGTAGTTAGTGTACCGTCCTATGACAGGCACAGCCCGCGTTTTGACTTGTCCGTCCTGGGTCGACTTTTGGCGGGACTGGACTATTTCCCATTTTAGAGGCCAGCGCTGTGAAATTTTCGCCGTGATAAACGAGAGGTAACAGTCTCTGATACAATGCAAATTCAATTTTGAACTCAATTGTCAATACGTGGCTCTTGGCCAGAAAAAGTTAATTGTGATAGCTTTCCTATCACAAATACTTTTGCATAGGGAACAAGAACCTCCAGAAAATTTCGCAGGCCATAACGTCCATGATTTGGTTGGGTCCCATCAACCGCCATCATTCAGCTTCCATTAGCTGCTTTTACCCATTTATTCTAGCCTCACAAAATCACATTAAGCCCCCATTGACCTGTCATTCTGAACCTTACATCCTCAAAAATTTTCAACGCGACGACGAGCTGTAGAAGTCCTTCTGTAAAATGGAATTAATTGTTTGCGAACTTTCGAGTCATAAATTGAGCGAAACGTTGAAATAAACGGCATCTAATTTGGATTTAATAGATATTAAGTTAAGATTTGTTTCAAACAATGTTGATTTTCATCTACGTCATATCATCCTATTGAACCGAACTGCATACGAATTCTCTACAATCTTCAGAAAATAGGTTGTTTCAGATCGATTGACGAGATCAGCAAGTATATACGTCTCACATGTCTCACATAATTTGAACTCATGATTTCATACATAGGGTCACTCATCCCCACCTGCGTATATAAGAGCTTCAAGGAACGTTTTTTTATCGAAAGTCGAGTCTAGGGACCCATGAAGAATGCATTCTTGAGTTTCAAAAGTACGTGTTGTCTCACCGAAGTCGCGTTGGGAAGATGTAATCCAGCAGAGGCCTACAGAAATGCGTTTCAAATTTCAGCCACGGCTACCAACGCATTAGTCGCGGCCGAAGAGGAGCTAGAAAGTGGGCTTCTAGTCTTTGTTTGTAGTTTTTGTCAGCAAAAATCAATCGATCACTTGTCAAGATCATCAATGGGGGACGGACGACTACTGTCAAGTAATTAGAGAGAGAGAGCGATGTGATTCGGCTGGGCTTTCCATGTTTGTCACGATTTATTGGCCGTGTCTAGTACGGTGAAACAGGCCTATCTATGCAGCGTTTAATTTAAATCGAAATGAGAACAAGCGGAAAAAGCTCTCTCAGCTCCAGTCATACGCTTCAAGTGCTTTGAGTATTACTTTCCAAAGCAACAATGTACATTCGAATTGCATTGATCTTGGATGAATATCTTGGGAGGTAAAATTTTTTTAGCATAAGTTTATTCATAACTGAAGTAAAAATATGAAGAATATACGGGCAGATTGTCCACAAAAACTGGAGAGTGTGCCTGTCCCACAGTTTTTAACTGTTTTTATCGGCTTTCATTTACCAATTTTTCAATACTGGTACCGTGCCTAAGACTGTTCCAAAGATTTTTCTGTGAATCACTGGATATGTGAATTGAATTCGATTCTCTGAAATGCAATATCGTTATTAAGTTTAACTCCCCGTACTGCTACACTTGTGATTTACCAAAAATATCCTCATTTTTAACAAATTTGAAACTTTCCTTTGACAATATCCTGGGGCAACGCAAAGAAGGTTCTCAGGAACAAAACGCCCTTCCCCCACCCCATACTGAGCGCCTCTTCGCAGGGGAGACTCAACCTGTCACCACACCCTGTGCCTAAATCTCCCTTCCCCCTTACACCCACACCCCGTACCCGCCAACCGCCTCTGCATCATCTTTGGCGCATTAAGCACCTGGACAAATTGTAAGAAATTTTCAAGTAAAGACTTGTTGACGCATCTTTTACCACCCACCCTGACCTTCGAATTCCTACGTTAATGGATCATCAAAAAAGTGCAGGTTTCAGCCACAAACGAGCGAGGAAATTTTGAACCTTATGGACCTAAGATGTTGCTCACACGAAAAGGTCTCAATTGACTCATGGGATTAAGTCAGAGCCCATCTGACAGGACTGTCAGAGCCTTTGATTAATATTGTCTGTAGGGAATACGTTACCCAAAGACCTTTGGAACTTGGAAGCTGAAAAGTTAAGGAGATACTCCTATGCACCGGCAGTGGAACGACTTTCAATTTAAGCTCTCTTGACTATGCTAATATAGTAACTGCGATGCTCTATATTAGTCAAGGGACTTATGGTAATCGTACACTCGCACTTGAAAACGAGCTCAATTATGTACGGAAAATAAATTCGTACCAATTTATGCGAATGGAAAAAATGATACTTTAAATCACACCATTCAATACCCAATCTAACACCATCTAAACCAATCTAATCTTATGTAACCCAATCTAACCTTATGTAACCCAATCTAACCTTATGTAACCCAATCTAACCTTATGTAACCCAATCTAACCTTATGTAACCCAATCTAACCTTATGTAACCCAATCTAACCTTATGTAACCCAATCTAACCTTATGTAACCCAATCTAACCTTATGTAACCCAATCTAACCTTATGTAACCCAATCTAACCTTATGTAACCCAATCTAACCTTATGTAACCCAATCTAACCTTATGTAACCCAATCTAACCTTATGTAACCCAATCTAACCCAACCTAAGCCAATATAACCCAATCTAATCTGAATCTCCAACCTCCGACCTAGTCTCCAGCCTGGTCTCCAGCCTGGTCTCCAGCCTGGTCTCCAGCCTGGTCTCCAGCCTGGTCTCCAGCCTGGTCTCCAGCCTGGTCTCCAGCCTGGTCTCCAGCCTGGTCTCCAGCCTGGTCTCCAGCCTGGTCTCCAGCCTGGTCTCCAGCCTGGTCTCCAGCCTGGTCTCCAGCCTGGTCTCCAGCCTGGTCTCCAGCCTGGTCTCCAGCCTGGTCTCCAGCCTGGTCTCCAGCCTGGTCTCCAGCCTGGTCTCCAGCCTGGTCTCCAGCCTGGTCTCCAGCCTGGTCTCCAGCCTGGTCTCCAGCCTGGTCTCCAGCCTTGTCTCCAGCCTGGTCTCCAGCCTGGTCTCCAGCCTGGTCTCCAGTCTGGTCTCCAGCATGGTTTCCAGCCTGGTCTCCAGCCTGGTCTCCAGCCTGGTCTCCAGCCTGGTCTCCAGCCTGGTCTCCAGCCTGGTCTCCAGCCTGGTCTCCAGCCTGGTCTCCAGCCTGGTCTCCAGCCTTGTCTCCAGCCTGGTCTCCAGCCTGGTCTCCAGCCTGGTCTCCAGCCTGGTCTCCAGCCTGGTCTCCAGCCTGGTCTCCAGCCTGGTCACCAGTCTCCTATCTAGTCTCCAGTCTTCTATCTAGTCTCCAGCCTAGTCTCCAGTCTTCTATCTAGTCTCCAGCCTAGTCTCCAGCCTAGTCTCCAGCCTAGTCTCCAGCCTAGTCTCCAGCCTAGTCTCCAGTCTCCTATCTAGTCTCCAGCCTAATCTCAAGTCGCCTATCTAGTCTCCAGCCTAGTCTTCATTCGCCTATCTAGTCTCCAGCCTAGTCTCCAGTCGCCTATCTAGTCTCCAGCCTAGTCTCCAGTCTTCTATCTAATCTTCAGCCTAGTCTCAAGTCACCTATCTAGTCTCCAGCCTAGTCTCCTGTCGCCTATCTAGTATCCATCCTAGTCTCCAGTCTCTTGTCTAGTCTCCAGCCTAGTCTCCAGTCTCCTGTCTAGTCTCCAGTCTAGTCTCTAGTCTAGTCTCTAGTCTAGTCTCTAGTCTAGTCTCTAGTCTAGTCTCTAGTCTAGTCTCTAGTCTAGTCTCTAGTCTAGTCTCTAGTCTAGTCTCTAGTCTAGTCTCTAGTCTAGTCTCTAGTCTAGTCTCTAGTCTAGTCTCTAGTCTAGTCTCTAGTCTAGTCTCTAGTCTAGTCTCTAGTCTAGTCTCTAGTCTAGTCTCTAGTCTAGTCTCTAGTCTAGTCTCTAGTCTAGTCTCTAGTCTAGTCTCTAGTCTAGTCTCTAGTCTAGTCTCTAGTCTAGTCTCTAGTCTAGTCTCTAGTCTAGTCTCTAGTCTAGTCTCTAGTCTAGTCTCTAGTCTAGTCTCTAGTCTAGTCTCTAGTCTAGTCTCTAGTCTAGTCTCTAGTCTAGTCTCTAGTCTAGTCTCTAGTCTAGTCTCTAGTCTAGTCTCTAGTCTAGTCTCTAGTCTAGTCTCTAGTCTAGTCTCTAGTCTAGTCTCTAGTCTAGTCTCTAGTCTAGTCTCTAGTCTAGTCTCTAGTCTAGTCTCTAGTCTAGTCTCTAGTCTAGTCTCTAGTCTAGTCTCTAGTCTAGTCTCTAGTCTAGTCTCTAGTCTAGTCTCTAGTCTAGTCTCTAGTCTAGTCTCTAGTCTAGTCTCTAGTCTAGTCTCTAGTCTAGTCTCTAGTCTAGTCTCTAGTCTAGTCTCTAGTCTAGTCTCTAGTCTAGTCTCTAGTCTAGTCTCTAGTCTAGTCTCTAGTCTAGTCTCTAGTCTAGTCTCTAGTCTAGTCTCTAGTCTAGTCTCTAGTCTAGTCTCTAGTCTAGTCTCTAGTCTAGTCTCTAGTCTAGTCTCTAGTCTAGTCTCTAGTCTAGTCTCTAGTCTAGTCTCTAGTCTAGTCTCTAGTCTAGTCTCTAGTCTAGTCTCTAGTCTAGTCTCTAGTCTAGTCTCTAGTCTAGTCTCTAGTCTAGTCTCTAGTCTAGTCTCTAGTCTAGTCTCTAGTCTAGTCTCTAGTCTAGTCTCTAGTCTAGTCTCTAGTCTAGTCTCTAGTCTAGTCTCTAGTCTAGTCTCTAGTCTAGTCTCTAGTCTAGTCTCTAGTCTAGTCTCTAGTCTAGTCTCTAGTCTAGTCTCTAGTCTAGTCTCTAGTCTAGTCTCTAGTCTGGTCTCTAGTCTAGTCTCTAGTCTGGTCTCTAGTCTAGTCTCTAGTCTAGTCTCTAGTCTAGTCTCTAGTTTTCTGATATTTTTTGCCGTTAAAGGTGTTATTTTATGATTGTAATAATTTAATTATCCAATGTACGTAACTTAATGTTTAAGGTGAGACTCAACTCTAGTTCTTACTATCGATACTTCATGAGTGCTAAATATTTGAAAATCTCGCCACTTCCGTGCGATATACCCTACATAAACCAGAGGTTCCAACGAGTCAAGGAGTGTCTAGTTCTAAAAATCATACAGAGTCGCTTGATAGCTTGCTTGCTTCGTTGTTTGTAAAATTCCTCAATTCACTTTCTTTAATAATATTGGACAAAATTCAGCTTTCTCAAGTAAATAGACAAAAAACTAAAGGACCTATATTTGTAACCACCTTGAAGAAATACAACTTCAGTTTTCACATTACAGGTAATCAGAGACTCGCACTAATGCGTAGGGAAATATTCACGTTATCATTGGACAAACTTATAATGATATCTCGAGTAATATTGTGCAGACATAATTTGTTAGATATATGAATTTTATTTTTAAAAATTCACAAAAATGGGCTATGTAAGTAAACTCTTGAAGGGAAAGTCACTGTCCACTCACTGCTTTCAGCAATAACGTATGACAGAATTCAACATCTTATGCCGAAAAAAGTATGAGTCGTTTGATATTAAGATAGGAGGAATTGACATCCATATCATTTCAATTCCTTATAAATTTATCCCCCCTTAGTATTATAGGAACGATCTGTTACAAATATCTATTTTATGAAGAATATTTCCCATTATTTCTTCATTGAGTTTTCATGGAAACATTTTTTATATCGACCTTGTTTACTGTTTGCAGTTTGAAAACAGTGATTTTTTATCACTGTTAAATAAATTTTTTATCACTGATAAATTTAAGTAACACCTGGTAAGTTTAAGTTACACCTAGTACCTGATCCAACGAGTCATTGGAGCAAAGTTTTCTCATGAAAATCTGATAAAGATGTATGTTTGTTGCTTGGTAGCTCGTTAATGTCGCAACTACTTCCCTTTTTACTTAACAGTTTTCAAATTTTTGACTGGACTCATATTTCAAAAGGAAATTAAGTTCCCAATTTCCTCTGCAAAAATTGTGTCCAAGGCGCAACGCGAAAGATCTCAAAGGCATTCATGTAAATTGTATACGTTTTCTAGGTGCAAAAGGTAATTTTCTAAAAACTAAATAATGAGGGAAAAGGACAAAGCAGAAGGTCAATGATTTAAAGTGCCCATGATGGCCTAAGTTATTTATTTTAATGACCAGAAAACTCTAAAAACTTGATTTGTTCATTATGGAATAAGCGATGTATTTTCTTTCCAAATTTTCGATTAATCGAAGGTCTTTGTTGCGTCGCTCAAGGCCATAGAAATAGCCCTCTTGATCCTTGGGAAACTCAACTGCTTTTAGTTCAATGATAAAGTATAGAAACAAATTCACGGTACCCTAATGGGCAGCAGCGTGTAGGTTTCTCTAGCGGAACTGACCACGTAGCATGTTGAAAAACGTTTTTGCCTCAATCTAAAACTTTACGTAGACAACGCCATTGCGATGTTGCGTGTGGATGGTGATGACCAAATACTTAAACAAGCTATGACGAGCATCCCCGAGCTAACCCATTCCCTCCCCCGGTAGTATCTCACAGGAAATCGTTAAGTGTTCAAAGAACTGTTTCTATTCGACTGAAAATTACTCCTTCATTCACAAACTTGATTTACAGTAATATGTTTTTCACCTATTAGTTTTCTGCCGACTATAGAAGGCTATGAACAATTACAGAACACAGACCTATAGAAATACACCTATTTGAAAGATATGTGCGTAACCTGTATAAGGATGCTGTTTTTATTAACCCGGTGAACGTTGTTTTAATGACTTTGAGTTAATGAAGGTGAACGTCAACAGTAATTTATTTGATTTTCTTTCTCTTATTTTATTTTTGGTTTAATATGTTCAGTCAAACTGAGAATCCGCTTATTGTACTTCCCATATTCTTTTAAAAAAAAATTAAATTTTGCGGTGCAGTATTTTGTGTTTATAATTTTCCAATGCTGCCGTACTTAGAAAACTAATTCCAGTCGCAGTTTAACAGTTCCACAATATGATGCTGGATGTCGAGTGGGCTGTAGTGAAGGACAAAAATTTGAAGGACCACGAGTGAAGGACGGAGATTTATTTTCGAGTTTCTGCTTGAGGGTTAGATGCCCGTAAAGTAGATGTAAAAACAGCACGCGTAAAATTTAATTTGCAAAGATTTAGCTCGATAAAAATATGCATCACCTGTTTTCAACCAGAGTTTTATCGCTTACGAAATGATACACATTTTGAATGTTAGTATTACAAAAAATATCCTGAATCCGGCCTGAAAAATTAATGGGAACGGTGGATTCATTTTTGTGACTGACAATTGTAAAAATAATGATAACTGGCTTCATATTTAACGATGCTTTATCAGTTCTATAAAATTATGGGTAATTAAACTCGTAATTCCAGCAGAGTATCTAATATATCTAGCAGGGATTCATGCAAACGGAAAAAATTAGTGATGGCATCAATGGGTGTTTCGACATCAACTGGAAAGACAAATTCTATTTTTTTTTACTCCAGGTAACTCTCGAATATGCACATATCAGGTTCGAAAACATCGAGTTCATTGTTTTACATTGAGTTAATTAGTATTACTCAGTAGCGCACTGCTAATTAGAAGCCCGTTGTTTCACAGCCGAGATCAGAGACGTGCGGTCAGAAGGCGTGATAGCGATACCTGCTCTGCCGTATCAGACGCGCTGATCGCAAGACACGTTGCCCTTACGCCACAATAACGACGGACAGCAGCCGCTCCCGTGCCGGCTTACCATCCTTCTCACATTGGGTGCGGAAGACGCGTGGCTCAGCACGCATTGATAAATCTTCATTTCCAGATAACAGAGAGATAATTTAGTATGGGGTCATGCCCTCCGGTCAAGTGCAGCATTTTGAAGTTGATCTTAGCAATTTGCTTTTACTGAAGAGTTTTGAGGGTTAATTATATTATGCTTTATGAAATTGTAATATCTGCTGCTCAAACTTCACTTTCAATAATTGAAAGAGTTTGTGGCTTTGTATAGCTTTAATTAATAAGAACTTTATGATTTAGTTTTAATTATGACAACAACAAAAAACAGAAAAATCATGAATTCAAAACATATCCCCTCACACCGCGGTCGTAGTTCAATTTCTATTGCTCATTTCAGGAACGACTAGTCTTCAAGACTGAATAAATTGTTTATCATAGTATTTCCTTCAATGCAAAACATTTGTTAGTAACAACCATTGAAAACACCATAGTTTCATACAGGTTGATTCCTCATTCTTAATGACCACTGCAATAGTTTCCTTGGTGTACATTAGCGAACTAGTTTGAAAAAAATAAGACGAATATAACTCAAAGACGGTAAGCTCACTATAATCTTCCATCAAAAAAAAAATTGTGAGTACATACTGTCGAACACTTCATCAAGGTAACCATCCTTGCTGATTTTGTATGCTTTTAAATGAATTTTACCAATTTAATTCAATTATTATCCAATTATTTTTACAGAATAATTGTTTTATGCTTTCGCTTTTACTTGTTATAAGTATATTCGTCCGTAATTAAGCATTTCATAAATTTATTATCTTCCAATTCCTGTTACTAAGGTTACGAAAAACTTTTCGTGAGCCTGTAGTTCAGATCGAAAAAGTCAACGGGGCCAATCCTTCAAATGCTACCTCAAGGATGCTTAATCTTCAAGTAATCCTGCTTCAGATTGAATACTTTAAAATATACTAATTCAAAATGGAAAATACGCATACGTTTTTCAGCTCTACAGTAAAACAAGCGTCAAACAAGCGTCACTGACTGAAAGTTTATTAAGTGACGCGTAATTTAATGCACACACTTTAACCATGTACTGAAAAATGCTAAAATAAAACGATTTTAATAAATGATATAACCCTGAAAACTCCTTATATTTCGTGAAATGACGACCTGAAATAATTTTAGATTCTTAATGGAATAGGCATACCATTCAGCCAACGAGTAAAATCTAACTTCTTGGGCATTGGGCAAGCTGTTGGCGCGCGCTTTGGGCTATTCCTATAAGGATCTAAAATTATTTAAGGTCATAATTTCCCGAAAACGAAGGAGTTTTCAGGTTTGTGTCACTCCTGAAACTCGTTTTATTTTGCGTGTTTTTTTTTTGGACATGGATGAAATATGCCCATCGAATTACACAACATCCTATATGTCTTCAATCTTCCAGAACTTTGTACCTGAGCCAAATTACGTTTTAAGTATACAGTTGAGCAAAGTTCTCGGCAAGATCAACAGGTCAACTAAAGTAAGGTAAACTAAAATTAAACAATCAACTCAAATAAGAGTTAATTTTAGAGACCAATTTTGAAAATCACGAACATTGAATAGATGATGCCTTTATTTAATTTTCATTAAATATTTATAAAAATTGAGTTAGTGGCTGAAGGTTCAGCCACCGGGGCCGGGTTGCAGACCGTGTCAGGACGTGTCACGACGACGTAATGCATAACGCCGGTTAGTAGCTCAATGGATGTTGAATTACTGTTTCGGTTGGGTGTGTATTTATGTCAAGTCACTACAGTTCTGTAGACTTACAGTTGCAGTGCTTGATGAATTAATTAATGCAGAAACAAATTATGGTTATTAAATATACCGGGTGTCCTACAAAAATGTCCCTGAGTTTTTAATTCATTCTATCTCCACTTTCAATTAACATTTTTGAATTGTCTTTTTTCACAATGTAGTAAATTTTGTTTCCTTTTCAAATAACTTAAGTTTTTGAAAATTGTTTAATAATCACTTTACAGTGATCGATTGACTGAAAGAGGTAGAAAAACAAATTGTTCATAGGAAAAATTTTAAAAACAACACTGGTGTTCTTCTTCATTTCTCAATACTTATTGTAAAGGAACGCGTTTTCAAAACAACGCCTCCATCATTAATAATTAATCTTCGACAACGAATTGAAAAAGTGTTTCAAGAACTAAAAGAAAACGGTGAAATAATCCACAAAGCTGTTCGTTTAATGGTGGCTAGAAGTAATACTTGCCTTGAGAGAAATAGCGGGTATGTCAAAGGATACTAAATTACTTTATGTATTTAAACTTTATTTAAGGTAATGATTTGTTACTCTTTTAAATTTTTGTCTGTTCGTTTTTTTTGGAAAGTATATAATAAGGGAGAATATTAATATTGTTTTAAAAACTTTTCCTTTGAAAAATTAGTTTTTCTACCCCTTTCAGTACATCGATCAACGTAAATTGGTTATTAAACGATTTTCAAAAACATAAATATTTCGAAAAGAAAACAAAATTTACTACTTTGTGAAAAAGACAGTTGAGATATGTTAATTTAAAGCGCAAATGTAATTAAATAAAAAGGCGGGGACATTTTTGCCAGACAACCGGTATAATGACTAAAAGAAGTGCGTCAGCAGTATGGAATTACTCTTATATATCGGTGAAGAGTGTAGAAATTGCATTATGCGCCATTTGTGAAGCAAATAAACGACTAGGAGCGGACGGTGCATCTTAGAAAACTTTCTCAACTAAATCTTTATGGGGCCACCTAAAATCGGCACAAAATGATCAATTCCTGGAAGCTGAAGAAAAACCAAACAAAGAATAAGAATTGAAAAATAAAAACATAACGAACAAGAAGAAAAACTAAATGTCTATGTATTAAAAATAAACAAAGAGAGTTTAGGTTGCAGCATTGGCAAAACTGCCGATTGTAGCAAGTCGTCTTCGTCTACTGGCAAACAGCTGACTTTAAAAGAAACATTTACTCAATATAAAAACTGTGAGCCAAATAATACTGACCAAGAACATGGAGAGAAATTGTTAATTTACTGGCTTTGTTACGCGCTCAATCCTTACGATCCTGTGGAAAAGGAACCTTTTTTAATTTTGTAGGGTTTTTGAATAAGAAGTTTCAAGTGTCATCAGAGAAGGTAGTTACAACAAGACTGTTTCCGAACCTCAGTATCCAAATTTAGTTTGCAATTTCAGAGGAATACAAAAACAAGTTAACGAAAAGGGTGTCTTCGCAATGACTACTGATATTTGGACCTCTCCAAGTCGAGATTCTATCATGTCAGTAACTGCGCATTGGATTTTAATTACACTGGATGGTAGCACTTCGTATTATGCTACACGTTAAAGACGTTATACAATTCTACATTAATGGCAGCATGCATCCATTCAAATATTTGTGTTCAATAGGTAATTTTATATTACACATACACATACTATAGAATATGAGATTTATTTACACTCATAAAAAGATTTATACGCGTGAAATTCCATTTTATCACATATGTAAAATCATAAATGCATGCAACTACAATAGATTACCATTGGAGGACGATATGTAGATTTTCCCTTTAAAATAAACATAGTGACGAAATCTTTTTCACTTGTTCAAACGATTTTTGTAAAAACAAGTGAGGATTTGTTTCACCGACAGAGATGATATATTTGCCTTGGCCTATTAATTTGAAAGACTGGCACAATTTTTATTGCTAATGCAGGATTGCATCTGTGTAGTAATGTACTCATATAAATTGTAATCAAATGGTATCGTATAAGCACTCAGTGAATCACATTTGTATATCTTTTTCAAAGAATAAATCTACACATCGTCCAATGGTAATCATATGTAATTGCATGTATATATGATTTCATATATGCTATAAAGTGAAATTTCACGTTTAAAAATCTCAACATGAGTGTAAATAAATCCTCGATACTACTATAGGTAATATAAAATTACCATTTGAAAATAAATATTTAAACGAATGCATACTGCCATCAATGTAGGATTTTAGAATAACTTTAATGAGTAGTATAATCCGAAATTTTATAATTTACTTGTATCGTTTATGCCGCTCAAAGATCTGAATCACAATCTGCCTCCTGATGCTGGACTCTTGCCACATTTTACGACAGCTTGTTTTTAGATTGCAACATTGGCAGAAGTTTTATGTATTCCTTGCTGAAAGTGAAAAGTTTTTCTTGTTCGTTACACCCAGTAGATACATATTTAACACAAACAACGCTCAAATTGACGACTGATTATATCAATTCTTAACTCAACTTAGGGTTGGATTAATTTGAACTTGACTTGGATTAATTTGAACTTTATTGGATTAATTTGAACATGACTTGGATTAATTTAAACTTGACTTGGATTAATTTGAAGTGAAAAAGGTGTAGTACAGTACTAAAAACCCCGGCTTAGGGCACTTTTCTGCCGGGGCTGGGGCCGGGGTCAGCAAAAATGACCGGGGTTGGCCGGGGCCGGGGCCCCGGTCGGTATATAGTGGGCACCTGGCGCATGAGCAGTGGCAGGATAAATAAATACCTGTCCCTGTCCAAGTCTTTTGTTGACGGCGGGCGAAACGTAATCTGCACCTATATGGCACTTGTGGCCGCATTGTGGTTTTATTAACGACCTGGCACGACCTGAAGCGGTGAGCAGCAGGTAATTTCTAAGGTTTGATCAAAAGGCCCAAACAAAGTTTGCGGTTGTTTACAACTTAAGGCTTTTTCCTCTGGAGCCGAAAAACACAGATTTTTATTTTCATCCTTTTATTTAAACCATGAAAAACGATATTCATTCGAGCTCCTTTTGTTCAAGGAGAAACTCGCATATTTTATTTGCTGTAAATCTGAAAAAATATGAACGAGCTTGCTACGTTACATCCACGGCTAAAACACGAGTCTGGATTTTCGCTGTTAACGTGTTAATTCGGTATACTAAATTTTCGGTTTAAATTGTTATTTTTCCTTTGCAGCTGCGTTGAAAATATGATTTTAAACTTCATGAAACTGAAGATTTGTTTTGAAAGGAAACGATACTATAAAAACACCTTCAAAACTCATAAGTCATTTGTTGATATGGATCAAAACTCGATTTGTCATAATATTTATAAAATTTCTGAGTTTTTTATGGAAATCGCATTTGTTCAGGAAAAAAAATCCCTAGCGTTTTCAGTTTTCACTACGCCATATTTTACCTTTTAATATGATTTTCTGTAATTCGTCAACATACATGTTGGTGTCAAGGCTTCTAATACACTCCAGTATGTTTCTTTGCATTCGCCGATTGTTTCATATATTAGTTCTCGCCATCTATAGTCACTCCACAAGCGAAAGGTTCAAGTCGGTTTCTCGATTTGGGAATGAAATCTAGTGTCCTAGTTCTCCCCTGATCTCATAAGGGATAAAAAAAGAGTTTTTGTCCTATCAAGTTGTTTCATGCTTATTGGACTCGAATATTTCATGGGCTTCATAACTAACGCCAGGATGTGATGGTTAGGTCAATGCCCATCCTAGATACAGATAGGAATAATTGAGTTAGCCTTGTTTGATTTGATATTCATTTTACATTCTTGAATGTTGTGTAAAATTAAGTCTTAGTTATCCTTTTCCATGTGATGAAATGATGGTATTGCTGGGAATTGAACCCACGACCCTTCACGTGATAGGCGAGCGCTTTCAATTGCTTGGCCATGGTGGAATGCCCGGATATTTTCCTGCGTGGATACTTTAAGGGCAAAGTGAGCGTTAATTAACCAACGACTGCTAACTCGAAAAGAAGCGCTCAAATGTAGATATGAAACACCGACAGCAACACCTCGATGAAAGTTATAGCAAATTTTCTAAAAAGGTCAGACATGTACTGTAGTGAAAACGAATTATACTTACTGGAGATTCTTTCCTATAAATAAATATCATTTGAAAAAATTAGACATGTAGTACATATTCTGACATATACTGTAGAGTACAGTTCTATCGTCAATGACTCACCACATTTGATTTTGTTTACATATTGTTTGATTTATCAATATTTTTCCTAAGACATCGTGGCTGGAACACTCATCAGAACTCAACATCTAAACTGAGTTGAATTTTGCTCCCATACGGTTTTTGCAACAACTTAATGATAAATAGCATTCATTATCCTCAATATTTAGCCACCATGCATCTTAAAGGTACTTGGCGGAGTTTGTTGTGCAAGGAAGGCAAAGAGAAAAATCAGGCGTAGAAAACAGAAGAGTACAAAGTAAGAAAGCTTCCCCCGACATGTGCTGCAATAATACGAACAATTCTCGAGTAGTTGTAGTTTACAAACATAGTTGCAGTTCGCGTCAGAATGCGTAGGCACTATTACAGCACTGCTTTCTAGCACTGAACAGCATCCTGATAACAGTTTTCCTTAAAAAATCCTCTTTCCACTTCTGTTCCGAGTCTTCTTCTGTCAAATAAACATCGATGTAAATTAAAAATAAATTTCGTAGATTAATTTTTGGGTTTTAAAACAAGTGTGAAGCCTTAAATTTTAGCTGTGTTGGATACTTACATGTACTATACAACTTAAACGTCCTCCGAGTTATCTTCAGAGAACCCTTGCATTCCATGCATTACGTGAAACTTTACTTTTCTCATTCGAGATTTTCAAATTTGTAAATCTTAAGCTCGATTTGTAGTCTCTCTCTGGTTTGAAACTTCATTCATTCCTACAAACATCAAAAAATGAAAATAATGAGATTCATATATGCCTCATTTACCTAATAATTGGTACAATGCATGAACAATTTCCGATGGAAATAAATCATGACTTTACAGCAACGTTTGTTCTACGCTTGATTTGTCACGCACAATCCAAGTGAAATGTAAATGATATTTAATAATAATTTTATCAAGTTTGTGATACATTTGTATTCCTTATATATGGATTAGCGCTTTATTGTTATTGCAGAAGTTAAATTGCAAATTGATTAATTGCAAAAGTTAAAGAAGTCAAAGGGAATGCGTACACTTTCGAAACTGGGTTACGTAGTCTGTTCTTTTGCCCGCCGGCGTCGACCCAATTGACTGAACAAGGACGACACGCCGACTCCTCGTCTTGCTCGTAAGTGCGTCCAGGCCACGGTAGAAGAAACAAGCTAGGGTCAGACCAGTCTTTTTTCGTCGACCGTGTTGCAACGGTGACGTCATGACAACGAACCAATAGCAGCGCTCATATTGCATCTGACAACACTGCTGGCCTCAAATCCGACATCGTTATTGGCCTAACGACATGGCGCAACGATGACGTCATAAAGTTTGTTTAAAACAACGCCTTTCTATTGGCTAGCTGAACAAGAGGAGATGTATTTTCCCCCATAGAAATGACTCTACCTTATTTTCTATGCCGTGGTCCAGGCCACTACAGCCTGAGCAGCTTCTAAAGAGCGGCGCCGGCAAGCGCGCCAATACCCATGGGACGCGCTGGTCAGTCGCGTCGTTACGTGTATGAGGCATAACGAAATTTCCCATTTCTCGGTGTGTTTTGGAGGCATTCTGCCTCACTTGGACATTATTTCCGGTACACATAGGCCTGATCTTTCCTATGTTTCAAAATTCTTCACGAAGGTTCAAGAACGATTAAATTAAGAATAAGAGCAGCCTTAGTGACTTATGTTCTCATGGACAGAAATGGAAAGCGTTTGATTTTCGAGATCGGATCGTAATCTTGAAAGAATCTTTCAGTTTATCGAGCGTAATTAAAAAAAATTGAAACTGTTTGATCTTCAACACCAGATCGAAATCTTAAAGGGAACTTATGGTTCACCGCGCATAATTCATAGCACAATCGGAGTTTAGTTCTGATTGATCCACAGTCAGCGACTTGGTTCTCTCAGACAGCAATTTTCCAACATTCTATTAATTAAGACATTAGCAAAAATTTTACAAACGCATCAAACAATAAAGGCTAAAAGTATCATGTTCGTCTCTCTTCACATATTGACCACGGTGGGTTAAAGTTAAACTAAAGTTCAGCATTCAACTCAAATTTAAAGTCAATCGTAGTGAGCAGTTTTCAAAATAGCAAACATTAAGTGGATCGTACCTTTATTTAGCTTTGATTAAGTATTTATAAAATTTAGTTTGTGACTACCATGGGGCTCACATCGCGGTCATTGTGTTAACAAAACGCAAACAACTCACGCAATTAAACGTTTTAAAGATTATAAGCTCATTTGAGCCTCAGTGACCGCCAAAAAGGTGTTCCTAAGAGAGGTAAAATCAAAATACCGTTTAGTACGGACTACGGAATATAGAGAACGCAGAATCTATGCGTAAGATGGTTTCCCACGGAAGATCCCTTACACATAGCCTCAGTAAATCAAAAATGAAGTTCATGCTTTAAAAATTAAACGTTAAAAGAACGTAATAGCTGCTGAAAAACAGGACAGTAGTGAACCTAAAAAATATGGTCCTCAACAAAATAAAAAATCTTTTTTATTTTAACAAAAAAGAAGGCCTACCTAACTCTTAGCTTGGGACCTCACATTTTCTCCCTGAGAGCGCTAATTTACATGAATACAATAGCTTTATTCCCCAGAGGAGAACCAGTTTCCATAACAAATATATCATCTTCGAAAATTAAACAAACTTAAGACCGACCTCCTACAGTCCTGGAACACATCTTTCTGAGAGATAAGTTTTTGTCGCATACCAAACGAGAGATTTCACGCTGGAAAACAAGTGGTTCTAGTATTTTCTTAACACACCTACAATTAATCGTAAAATTGATTTGAAGAAAATCATTTATCTGGTCCACTCACGTGATTACTTTTTGATGTTCGTGGTAATATTCAGATTACGTAGGAAGTATGAATAAAGCGGTCAACCAAAACTTCAAGCTGCTAGACCTCTCACTATTAATCGTTTCTGGTCATCAAGGGAATGTTCACAGTTCGTCACAAGTTAATTATAAATAAAACTGTGTTTTGAAGTTCTTCATTGAAATTTTAATTCTCCTTAAAGCTTTCGAATTCATTCGACAACGTGTATATTCTTCGTAACTATAGACAGTAGAGAACGTCAAGAACGTCTGACTTCTTATATGATAATACTTTGTCGATGAAATTGATGTTCTATTTCCTTAAATGACATTTCTGTGCCGATTTCACTACTTGCAGAATTTTGTTCATGCTTTCAAGATTCACCTGGGAAATTTGATCCATATCCATATAGTAATTTCTTTGAAATCAAAAGTGAATTCACTAATTGCGTTTGCTGATTGTTCCGGACTGTAAAAACTCATGGAGTACAAATGAAGAACGTTAAGATTAATTTTATAGCTTCGTAAGAGTGAGATGTGTATAGAAGATAATTTTTGAACTATGCGTTATACGCAAACGGTGTAATTGACTATGACTGTCCAAACAAATGCCTGACTATCATTATGCAAACAACATAATTATGTTTCAATGACTATATGAAAACAGCATGTATGGCAATCGCAATAAAAATAACATTACTGAGGATGAGTATTCAAAAATTGTAATTGACCATGATAATGCAAATACTATGCTAACAGAATTTCAGCCTTACAAATGGGGAAATGCTTTTTCCTATGCAGGTATATCATTTTAGCGGACCAGCAATCACTTTTCCATCAAAATCCTCCAAATAAAACGTGTGAACTATCATTTACAAAAACGACTAGGAATGCCTAAAATCAAAAGTAAACGTTCGTATAATTATTCATCTATACGTTTACATCTGCCTACGATTGTAAATAAAAGATCATTGAAATTTGTGCACGTAGATTAGTAGGCATTGTACCCAGTCGTATGTATGTTCAGACGAGTACATCAAACCATGCGTACATGTGTACGTGAGAAAATTTTAATGTGATTGTAAAATATAGCATTTTGCACGAACGAACGTATACAAGTATAATTATATGAACTTTACTCCTGTTTTCATTTATTTCTTGTAGTTTTATTAATTACAATATTTACGAGACTCGAATGTGACGTCTTGAGATGCGAAGTAGTCCCTGAAACTGCACATATGCGCATGACAAGGTTTAAAGAGAATATAAAGAAGCGATTAGGTGTCTTAACTGATATCTGGATCACCCATTGGGAATGAGATGAAACAAACGTCTGCTCCTTCATTTATTATATTCTCTCCCTTGAATGCCTAACGGGAGTCTGATTCAAGCATCCAGTACTACTAAGCTTTACCTACAATTTTAAATTTACTTTGTTATTGTAAAGTTTACTATTTCATTAAATTCACCCTTGTTCACACAACTAAATGCAGCTTATGTCTCAGTTCTAATTAGGGTGTCTGACAGACACATAACTGATTTTTTTTCAGTCATCTCCAGATGATCGTCAAGATCGTCTCAAAGAAAATCATCAAAAATCTTACAGTGCTTCAGGTGATGTACATTCACCACTAAAAGTTTCAAATGCATTCAACGCATTAATTCCTTCAGAGCAACAGAGTTTCCTGATCATATTTCGCTCAAATATTATATAGTAGGGCAGGGTGCATATAATTCGTCATCTGAGCTGAGCTTAAGCAAAGCATCACTGATTAAAATCGTGAATGTTTTTTTCATCCAGCCTCTGGTTTTACCTTTGAAATGGTCAATTAGGAACTATAGCTCTCCTAACTGCTTGTTTACAAATGAAGTGATCTTTATCAGTGTTATTTTCTTGTTTCAAATTTTCATGTCTACTGCATCCTCTCTCTCTCATGTTCATTATAACTCAAATTCTTTTATAACTCAATTTAAAAAAAATACCTGATTTCTTCCAAATTAAGATTACGCTATGTTTTCTGAAAATGAAATACTTCATGCGTGTAGATATTTGATCTTATTTGAAATGCGAGGATAAAATACTTGTTCTAAAATAATCGTTGATTTAAAATAGATCGCTAAAAGTTACTAAACATCCATGAGAAATCTGAAAATCGCGGCAGGCATCAAAAATTAATTAAAAAACAAAACCTTAACGTTTAACGCTATGTTTACATTCGTTTAACCACAGCAGAATTGAAGACATATTCATTTTTTCGTTGTTTCTAATTCATTGAGTAATTTTTTCGTTCAACAATCATGATCAACAATCGTAAACAACGGATGGTATTCAAAAGTTCAAATTTTTTCTAACATTCAAATGGCCGGCTAATGAAAGCTGTAAATTACCGAATGGAAAACCCTCTGCACTCAATATTTCTCTGGCAGTTGTGTAACTCTGAGACACCGTGCGTAAGAGACGAGAATTCACTGAACCAGGAAGTGTGATGATAGTCCGTCGATTGAAAAAGATTTTTCACTTCAGCTCTCCTTGAGCTCAATCAGTTCAGCTGTGCTAATTTACTTGGTCTAGAATTCTTACATCAATAACCCACTGAAAAATAGAATAATCAGAGTAGCGCTTTACCACACTGGCAAGCTAGCTGGAGAGACGCTACGAAGTAGAATACAAGCCGTAAAATATTTTGAAAAATGTTTCGAGCAATTATTTAAGAGAGGAACCCAGTCAGACAATCATTTTAAATCTTTCAGTGGTGTAACATTCCTTTTGCCCTGTTTTGTTTAAAAGCATCTAGCCGAGCTAAACTAAACCACGGCTGCAGTGTATTCGTGAAAACAATCACCTTACCAGAGCGCCTGATGGCAAATATTTGTGATACAGAGGCCGACAGACAAACCCTCACCGGGTAACAGAGTATCAGATGACTGAAAGATTAAACAGACCTGAAGACAAATTTGTTGGCCAACACAGACGTTTCACTTACAGACCGAACATTCGCAAACGTTAGACAATTGTACATTTAGTCACTGATTTATAGGCGGACTTGCAAACAGTTCATAAACATAAAAACTACTCAGCAGACACAGAAACGGATTTCAAACTGTCAGACAGACTCTCAAACTGCTAGACGAACTTGTTAGGATTGTAGACTATGTGATTGTAGAGGTACGTAGTGCCGAACAGTGCGAAAATTCAAGTGATAACAACGCGAAGAGTAGAAGCTGCGAGCAATTAGCATAGCAGCTGCATAGAGACGAGGCTGCAGCTGCGTACAGGTGAGACGGGGCGAGCGCAGGCGACTGGAGGAGGCGGTCACCTGCTGTCGAGGGACGCAGCTGCTCACAGCGCAGCTGACGGTGATATGCTGCAGCAAAATCTTGCGCGGTTGTCTCCTCTACTGAGGGTCAGGTAGCAGGTTTATTCCCAACTCCCCAGCGAAGAGTCCTCACAAAGGGGAATTATGCCTCTTTTTACTCAGAACTCAGAACTCGTGAAACGCTACCATGCGTTGTGATTGCTGCTGAATGCTCTAAGGTACATTACTGAAAAGTAAAGCTTAAATCGACTGTTAAGGAGGCAGTAGTCTTTAGTTCAGCACATTTCAGGGCGATGTTAATTACGTATTTTTTAATATTAGTCACACGACACAGAAGACAAATAAGTTTAATATTTTTATTCTAGGTAAATACAGCATGTCTCGCTCTACTTGCGTCAATAGAACATCATACCCACTCATTTCTCACTTCAACTCATTTTGACCAATAATTAGTTTTTTCAGCTCTTCTTGATCGCGCCAGGTCGCTGGAATCTTTAATTAAAAGCGACGGCAGAGACTTTGCTCTCATAGACCTCATCCACGCCGGCAGACGACAGCGTCTTCCTCTCGATTGGACTCCGAGATTGAGAGATCACGGCGTGACGTGCCTAAAGCTGCATCTGCACAACCACTTATGTGACCCGTACAAGTGAAGAGAGTGTATTGTGTGAACACGTGTTCAACGAGTGCTAATCTCGCCAATTCTACATCTGTCGAGTCAGTGCCCTTTATGACGGTAAAAAATAATCTTATGCAGCTTTGTTAGAAATTCAAATCATCAATACCATACCTCTGGCATTTTTTTGCAATGCGTTTTTCGCACAAGGCTTAGTATTTTACTGTTCCATAAATATTAAAATACTCATGTGAACAGCAGGCAATCAGTTTTGTGAAGCAATCTTCTTCTTTTCTCTAGAGAAAATGAAGCGCATTTAAACTATGATAGTTGACATTCATTTAGATTTTTAATAATCTGAAATGTTGCAGTTAACATATCCAGTAAATCATCCAATGGATAATGACCGTATTGGTGCATACGTTTTTCAAGGGAAAAGATGTCATAAAAACTTGTTAACGTTTACCACTAAGTGGTACGTCAGCCCCACGAGCATTCACAGTCACAACATAAATGGATATGGTATCCTAAAATATTATTTATCTCAAATTTTCCCTCCTTTGCGTCCATTTCGTTACACTCCACATCCATTCCACCTCTCCACTTCCAGAGGAGAAAAGGACAGGAGGAGGCACCCCGTCCTCTGTAAGCAGATGCTCAAAAGAGACGCAGCTGCTCCTCACATCGTAGAGACCTGTTGTATGAATACAGGTGTCGACACTCAAACGTGCACATGGCTCAAAATAAAAATGATGCACACACAAAAACTGTGGCAAAAACCAGTAGTTTCATGCAAAATCTTCGTATCACTGGAGCAAAAAAGAGCACAAGTAGAGCCGCTTAGTATGCATGCAGTACGCCTCAGATGACAATCAAAAATTTTATACTGCTGTGTGATGATGGGTAAAGCTGCATCAACCCAAACAATGAACACATTTAAAACGAGATGATTGCGAATGTCTTTATATGTGGGTTAAGATGCTTGCCACAATGTACGCTGTGATCTTATGCGAAACTTATATCATTAGTGTTTTTGTTGTTGCGTTCAAGAAAATTTTGAGCCACGAAACAGCTAGATTTTCTTCAGCACTTATAAAGAATGTGCATATAAGACATGTAAGAGGCGGGCTAAGAATCCATTTTGAATCGACGACGGGTAAAACTTTTGTGTGAAGCGGCTGAAGCCCCTTTTTTTTGCATGAACTATATTTTGCCTTCCCTGTCTTCCCAAAGCTGAAGCGAAAGCCATCGCTTTCACAAGAGCAGCTGCTCCAGTCGTAGCGAACTCAGGAGCCGCGTCTTACGCAGCTGCTGCTGCTGTGTTTGCACAGTTGAGCGATCAGTAATTATTGCTACAGAATAATGTTAGCACTAGAGACCAATTCTGTGAGATCGAGATATCAAATACGTCACCAGGTCTAGCAGTGTTTTCTTTATCAAGTTCTTTTGAAAATTTTAAGCGCATTTTTTCTTTATTCCTTGGCTTACGGAGCTAGAGCAGATATAAAAATGATCCGCCTATAACCGTCAATTGCAATCAGAGAAATATTTTTGGAACTTTACGAGCACATTTAGATCTACAACGCTAAGAAATATTCATTACATTTTTTTTGTTGCTCCTGTTCTTATTTTTTATTTCACAATACTTTCCTTTTACTTCTTCCTATTAGGAATTCTTCTCGCTGTTATTTTTTCAAAATCTATGGATTTAAAGACAGTAATATTTTCAAAGCTGGTTGACCTCACTCGAAATGTTGTGATGGTCTTGTATTCGCGGGTGCAGTTCCTGGTGGCCAACTGAGATGCCGGCCCGTGCACCACCCGGCCAACTGAGATGCCGGCCTATGCACCACCCGCCTAACTGGGATGCCGGCCCGTGCACCACCCGGCCAACTGAGATGCCGGCCCGTGCACCACCCGGCCAACTGAGATGCTGGCCCGTGCACCACCCGGCCAACTGAGATGCCCGCCCGTGCACCACCCGGACAACTGAGATGCCGGCCCGTGCACCACCCGCCTAACTGAGATGCCGGCCCGTGCACCACCCGGCCAACTGAGATGCCGGCCTGTGCACCACCCGCCTAACTGAGATGCCGGCCTGTGCACCACCCGCCTAACTGAGATGCCGGCCCGTGCACCACCCGGCCAACTGAGATGCTGGCCCATGCACCACCCGGCCAACTGAGATGCCGGCCCGTGCACCACCCGGACAACTGAGATGCCGGCCCATGCACCACCCGCCTAACTGAGATGCCGGCCCGTGCACCACCCTGCCAACTGGGATGCCGGCCCGTGCACCACCCTGCCAACTGGGATGCCGGCCCGTGCACCACCCTGCCAACTGAGACGCCGGCCCGTGCACCACCCTGCCAACTGGGATGCCGGCCCGTGCGCCACCCTGCCAACTGGGATGCCGGCCCGTGCACCACCCGGCCAACTGAAATGCCGGCCCGTGCACCACCCGGCCAACTGGGATGCCGGCCCGTGCACCACCCTGCCAACTGGGATGCCGGCCCGTGCACCACCCGGCCAACTGAGACGCCGGCCCGTGCACCACCCTGCCAACTGGGATGCCGGCCCGTGCGCCACCCTGCCAACTGGGATGCCGGCCCGTGCACCACCCGGCCAACTGAAATGCCGGCCCGTGCACCACCCGGCCAACTGGGATGCCGGCCCGTGCACCACCCTGCCAACTGGGATGCCGGCCCGTGCACCACCCTGCCAACTGGGATGCCGGCCCGTGCGCCACCCTGCCAACTGGGATGCCGGCCCGTGCACCACCCTGCTAACTGAGATGCCGGCCCGTGCACCACCCGGCCAACTGAGATGCCGGCCCGTGCGCCACTCAGTTGTCAAGTGAGACGCTCGCCTGAGAGCATGACACATTCAGCAGCCAAGTGAGGCACGTCCGCTCAAAAGTTGACTCACAGCAATGTGTTTTCATCAACACATCTGCAGTCCTTCCGTCGCTACTTGTAGATCAAAGCTTAAAATTTCACTAATTCTGTTGCTTGGATTTTGTTGCCACGATATGTACTTCTCAGCAACTTCGAATTTGGTTCTAAGCAACTTTGGTGGGAATAGCTTATACCGGTTTCCTGTACACACTAAATAGATGGTTCCCAACAACGGCTTAGAATTTTCCTATGACTAGCGTAATGTAATAATTATGGCGTAACATACCTCTGAATGCTAGCTTTAACAAAGGAATGCAAGAAAAAAATGAGTTGATGTAACGAGTATTAATTACGAGTAAAAGTTATTGTGAATGGTCTTTGGCGAACGTTACGAGAGGGATGCGTGGTGGTTATTTCTGAGAGACTGCCCCACCGATAAGGGATATGAAAAATCCTTTAGAATTCTTTTCTGATTGGGCCATGTTTTATGCTCTCACTAATTCATTCCTCGTTTAATGGATACTTTCAGAGCATTTGTTCCTTTACTCCTACTACCGCACTTACAATATTGAAAAGAAGCAAGTACTAAAAAGAATGGACTGATTAACTGAAGATTTTGCGTAATATTCGAAATGAAACTGAGCAGATGTGTGTTGCCCATGGATATCCTAGCGCGCGCATGCGTAGATGTCACACATATCTACCACACCACCTTACCAGTGTCTCTCATGCATGAATCTCAGCACTTCGACTTATGCACAATTATGGTTACAGTAATTTCAATATTCAGATATAGAATACGGTTTGATGGAAAGACTGTAATCCAGACGGGAGCGTATGACATACAGTGGCTTTTCCATCGTCTTTGCTTAGAATATAACATATCTTATTCATGCACTCAGACAGTAGAGGATGCTCGATTTTACAGGATTGTGGGAATGATATCAAACAAACAAAATTCGATGTCAATTTCGGTGTTCAAATCGAATACCTAGACCTAAGCTACATATATGTAGGTGATATGATTCTGAGAAAAGTTAACAATGAAGGGGCCGAAAAAGAAGCATATTAAGAAAGTTTTTGGAGGGTTCCATTTTTTGCTTCGCTTTTCTACGTTGTGCAAGCTGTTTTTTTACGTTGATCACAACTTGTGTCCTGACTATTTATGTCCATTAAAACGTATACATAGATGTCCCTAACACACAGGTTATGACCATTGTATTTTTATCGATTGCAGAGTCAAATGTGAATCAATAAGAGATTAATTCGAATTATTAAATTATCCAGGTGGGATTTTATTATTTCCAGCAGCAGAGTTCCAAAAAAATATATATCATAATTTCCAAATGCTCAGAATCTTCATGATAAAATGAAAGGAGTCTTTTCAAGCAAGATTTCAGAAATTTCAAGCTGTTAAAAATTTATTCACATCGGATCAGTATATGCTTACACCATAGTACAAAAAAGCATGATTCAAGTATTAATTCTTTTGGAATGGAACTAACTTAGTATTTCATCGCGATGAAATTTTAATACTCAAACGTCCAAGACTACAGAATGGGCAATCACAAATTCTATTGAGCTAAAATATTTCAACTTGAAACCGTAAATAGTTAATTCAAGTGAACAAGTTTCTTGAACCTTCATAGCGTTGAAAAAATGCAAATGTGGCAGTAGGACATCGCAAAATAAATTAAAGTATATGTATTCATGTTGAAAACAGGCTTTCATAAACAGCTTTCGTCTCATGATTCACCACTAATATTGTTGAGAAGGCATATTTTAACCCTGAACTCAAGGCATGTTCACACCCTCAACTGCCTCGCATGTCGTATACGACAAAAATAATTAAACGCGTCATATATGTATTTTGTCTCGGGTCGAATTTGTGCCATCATGTGTTTTTGACGTTCACTGCCGAAGGTCGGTTCCGTCCTTATTCTGATGTCTAGGACAGCCTGATGTCAGTGCCGATCTAATGACGATGGTTGCAATTAATAGCGGCAGCGGGAGTGAAAAATATTGACGGTTAAGAGTTAATTAGAAAAAGGAAACCCAACATTGCTAAGAATACCATGATAAGAACAAACGTTTCGGATCGCAAAAAAACTTCCTAAGTGCTTTGAAAACAATAAATTAAAGTGTTTAAAATATTTCTAAGCTCTATTCTTTAATAAACCAAAATAATACTTTGATATTAAAAATACAATAATAAATCAAAAACTATAGAAAATTTCAACAAAAAATGGCGAGTTTGACTCCCGTGTCACATTCATTTATTGACGGACGGTTTTTTAAGACATGCATCGATTCTAAAATGCGGAGATCAGACACAATTGGGATTAAACCCAAAATCCGGAAATTTGTGTTTTTAAAAAAATGGTCGTTATTCAAACAATGTTATCCTATGGACGAGTTGGATGGTTTGGTCAAGTTACAGCCGGTGCGAAAGGAGACTCCTGTGTTGTGCACACCTCACAAATAATTGGAGCCCAGTGCTACCAATGTGAGAGCGCTCGAGATCGCAGCTGTCACACGTCTATTGATATACCACTGAGGTGCGCAACATCACATCTGGAATATCCCTTCGCTTATAGTAGGACTCAATTTTCATTTCGTTTTTAAAGTGCATACAAGGATTTAGTTGATAAAAAACTCTAAATAATTGACGATATTTTTAATTTTCATTTTCTATGTACGGGTTTATATAAAAGGCAGCTGAAAATATGAGCGTAACTTCAGCACGGTGAGAACGTTTTGCTTGGTGAGAAACTTTCTCCCAAAAATTTTTCGTAATTCCGTGGTAAAACTATTTTTTGGGTTACTACTTGAGTAGAAATAATTTTACAAATACTTCATTTCTAAACGGAACAATTTGCAGGAAGAAGATATTTCAAAAGCTCTGTGAATTAATGTTCCCATCCCTGAAATTTTATATTTATAGTAAATATTGCTAAAAAAAGTTCGTACCCTATCCCGTAAAAGGTGCTTTTCGAAACATTGAAGTTGTACGGTTATTTTCACTCTTGTAACTATCACATCTAAAATCGACTATTCATTATTCATTTCTAACTCTCAAGTGAATTTAACACTCCTATGATATTGGTTGAAATACTGAAAAAACTGCTCAGAATCTCTGTTGTTTTTGAAAGAGACAAGCGTATCATCAAGGTATCTCCGATAAAACACTGGCTTAAAATTATCAGGACATAGTTTCAAGAGCTTCTCTTTAAAATTGTTAAGGAGGATATTAGCCACAATGGGTGACAAAGCGGAACCCATTGCCAAACCGTCAACTTGTTTATAAATGCTATCACTAAACTTGAAGAATCAGTCCTTAAGTGTCAACTCGAGCAGTTTTTGGATAAACCTTCATGAACTGTTGAGGGTTCTGTGTAAATTTTATCTAAAATAACGGATACTGCCTCGTTAACTGGAATAGTGGTTTATGATTCAAAGATTCATCATCTAAGCTACACATAAAGAGAGAATTTTCATTAGAAATAGAATTCAAAGATTTAACAAATTCAAACGAATTGTTTATAAGGTTTTCGTTTGGCACCAAATGAGACAAGTACGGAATTAAAGCTTTACCTAAGCGGAAATTATGCATATCGCGCGCGGAAAGGATTGGACGGATAGGTGTATTTGATTTGTGGATTTTTGGAATTCCATGTAAAAACCCAGCTGGAACCCGTAGTTCCAATGGTAGCGCTGGGTTCTAATCATTTGTGAGGTGTGCACAACACAAGGGAGTGTTCTTTCGTACGGGCAATAATTTGACGAAGGCATCTGACTCGTCTTCGAAAGAACATTGTTTGAATAACGACCATTTCTTTTCAAACACAAATTTTAAAATTTTGGATTCAACCCCAATTGTGTCTGATCTCAATATTTTAGAATCGATTTATATTTAAAAATAACCGTCCGTCAATAAATGAATGTGACACGGCGGTCAAACTTTCCATCGTTTGTTGAAATTTTCTATAGTTTTGTTTTATTATTGTCTTTTTAATGTCAAAGTTTTATGTTCGGTTTAATAAAAAATAGAGTTTAGAAATGTTCTTTGACGCTTTGATTTGTAGTTTTCAGAGCACTGAGGATGTTTTTTTTATGATCCGAAACGTTTGTTTTTATCATGGTATTCTTATCTACGTTGGTTTTCCTTTTTATCCTAAAAGTGAGATTTCCTAGAAATCGGCCTATTTCATTTATTTTGAGGTTAATTAACGTTTTCAATGGCATCCATTTCATGCAGTTTCGCTTAACTGCACGTAATAGATGTTCAACGTTTGAAGATTTACAAAATTTGAATGACTTATTGCTAAAATAGTGCAATCTCACATCAATGTACATTTTACAGCTATTATACGAAAGAATTTTTTAACATGCGTATAAAAATATTTTACGGAATTCCTTATTCTAGCTAAACCACATTTACTTCACGTTTCAAAGGACGCATTCGCAATTACTTCACTTCGCAGCCGTCGCTCTTTCTGAGCTTCGAAGAGAGCAGCAACGCTTGCGGTTGAGACGCAAAAAAGTGAGGAAGCGAGCGATCAGTGCGCAGGTTCGCACAGCTGCCCGCAGTTGCGCCCCTCGCGTGAAGGCTACGCTGCCTCCCACAGGTGTCCGAGTCTCTGTTCACCTCTGGAAATTACGGAGTCGACACCCTCACTCCTCGTTTTATCATGAACGTTGCAGCTGCGCGACTTGATGAGGGGACAGTTTAGAAACTAGGAAGTTTTTCTATAAGTGGATATGTAATGTTTGAAACGGAAACGCAATATGAGTTTCAAACACTGCTATAGACTTTTCAAATTTTTTTCGAGAACCGATTCTCAGTTTTGCAGAGCAAATCAGAGAATCGAGTGCAAGTCGAGCAATATACGTTGGAACTACTAGTTGGAACTATTGAAAAACATGAGTACGCTAAGAATGATATATTAGTATTCTTATCTAGTATACATGGATTTTTTTTAGCTGGAGATAACCACTGTCTGCTCTGAATGGCAGCGTATATGCAAGGGCTCTTACAGGATCGAGTGCTGACTTTGGCTGAACATACTGAAGTCGTGAGGACTGCACACACTGCAGGCGAGCGGAGGGTGAGAACTTTTACAGAGCAGATATCGCGGTGTTGTGCACACACTGGCACGCTACTGAAGTGTGTGCGGGCATCATGGGCCGGGAACACCTGGATGTGGATAGAGTGCAGTCAGCCCATTATATGCGGGCATTATATCAGCTAAAACAGACGCTACAAAGCTAAGTAACGAAATACGGACGCCTTGCGTTCCACCGGAATAGAGAGTAACGGAAGAAAATTATAATTTAAATTCTGTTTCTAGAGCCATTGAAACTTACTGGCTCTACTATCAATAAGGCTCTTTGCACCAAGTGTCTTTTAACTTTTTGACCCCAAAATAATTCTCAAAACAAATTTGCATTCATAATAGCCATCGTCATGAAAATTAAGGCAACAATTTAGATCATTTTTATTTCCCTCTGAGTTAAATAAATACTAACTCAGTAGAGCGACTTATAACTTCAAAATCTGACGCAATAGCTTTCAATTTAGCGATGATTAGAAGAATGAAAGCGCAAAATTATAGACAAAGCAGCACGACTAGCAAACTCGATTATTTCAGCATTAATAATGTTTTATTTCAATAATTAACACTCCTTGCCTCTAATTAGCATCTCAAACGAGATGGCAGAAAATATCTCTTAAGAATTGACAACGCGTGAAGTTTCGGCACGAACAGATAGACATCACGTTACGTAAACCATGCTATATTATTATTAAGTAAAATTATGCAACTACCGTCTGCCCCAACTGCTACCTACGCACATTATAAAGTAATACAGCTCAGTGAAAGATGAGGAAATTCATTTGCATGGATTACTGGACTCATCACTAAGTTTCCTTGAGCTCTTAAGAGTCAACACCCAATGAGAAAGGAAGCTCGACAGTTGAAAACGGAAAATAACTCTACATCAGAGAACTTGAACAGATACAACTATTAAAATACTGAAGCGCAACTGAAGTGAGTAATATGACTATATATATATGGAGGCATGTACAGTGCCAGCACATTTTAGAAAGATACAGTATAAGAGTATTTTTTGTTCCGTGAGAGCATTATACTAGCCTCGTTAAGACTCAACAATAAAAGCGTGCAGTGAAGAACAAAGTGCCGCGTTCTGAGCTCATGATTCCAGAGGCCTTTGACACGTACAGCCTTGATTTGATGGAAGGATCTCAGAGTATTTCTAACTCAACCGCCCATCTACAGCACGTATGAGTTCCGAGACACTGACAATTTCTTCTTTCGATAGCATCGCGTGAACTTTCAAGTACCCTAATCGAGCTGTAGCATTCAATACTTCATTGATTGCAAGTCTCCGTCATGTAAGCTCCGGACTCAAGCCGGCAGCAGGGCGTGATCAGCGGGAAGTCGCGGACGCTCTGAGTCAGGGGCTCGCCCAGAATTCTGCCGTGTCGCCTGCGTAACGATCATTCAGCTGATGAAATGAGTCACGAAACTGTACTGTGTTCGTACAGTAGTACGCGCCTAAACAATAACGTAACAGAGACTAAATATGATGTAAGAATAAGATTGTCTAAGGATCACTGCTGAGATCAACACTTGTGCTGCTGCGGTGGTAAAACCAGGAATATAATAATAATGTAAGAATAAGACTCGTAAACACAACGGCACTAAGGAATGATAATATAAATGTTATATTTATATTTAAACAGCATGAACTAGAAGGGACAGAATGAATGCTGCTGTGAGAAAGTACCAACTGCGTAGTACGTTTGCAATTAATAGAGTTTAGCGACGACGTATGAGCTGTCTTTTGCGTGTGCTTGAAAGGGTGCATGGATGGCGATTGTTTTCGTACGCGCAACCCTTACTGTTTTAGAATTAATCTGCTCTTCCAAATTTGAGGTATAAAATTGGGGGAAGAAATGTCAGGAAGGAATCGTAAGAAAATAACATCTACATAACATCCGTTACATAATAAACAGAAAGCAGTAACTGGTCGATATGAATTCCTTTTCATAAAATTTTTTTCGCTGCGGTGGTTGTACAGATGGTATTACTAACGAAACAATATGAACTATTAGATCAGGAGACACTGAGCAACTTTCTCGCCCAGTACACTAAGATACTCGTACTTATATCGTATTACTCTGTTCAAGCCTTTAGTGCTCACCCTCGGACTTGTGTTCGCAGCCATGGAGATATCAAACATAAAACGCGAGCAAGAGACGCACAAAAATAGCAGCTAGCTGCTAAACCATTATTACGCTCTGAATTCTTGACGATACTGAAGCAAGTTACAAGTTGAGATGTATAGGAGCGTATAATTTTAAAAACTTTACCCGTAGCTGAAACCAATTTTTATTGTAATATCTGGTTGAATTGTTGACAGCCACTCATGAATGAGAAATCAAGATGCGCAAAGGGTGCTGGAGCTTCCTTGGTTCCTTCGGCGTACACCTTGACTTAGCCAGGGAACTTATTCTTGAAGCTGAACAAAAACTCAGAAGCTGATAAACGAATATTTTGAGAGGTATAATTTCTTTTCAAGAATTTACGATGGACCATGCTTTCTACTTCACAATACAGATTTGAATATCAGTGTAATAAAGAAATTTTTCTACTATTGATGATATGATGCAACACCGGCGCTTGAGCTAACTGTGGTTAGTGAATGTCTTCGATAAACTAGAAACCATTATGAAGTAAGGCGTATGGTGGAAATCAGCTTTTAGTTAACATTTTGGGAGATAACTCCTTATGTTTAACGTAAACATCGCCACTCGAACTAGGAGGCAAGGAAATAACTTATCCTGCAACTTTAAATAATTAAATTACTGCATTTACTGGTCTTTCAATAATAATAATAATCATCAAGTTTTATAATTTGTAGATTTTCCCAATAAAACATCACAAATTGTCTAGCTCAGTAGTTTGAAAATGATATTTTTTTAGTTCATTATGAGATAAAACTAAGATATTTACAGGGTGTATTGCATGTTAAAATTCCAAAAATCACTCGAAAAGTGCTAGTACAAATTTTATAAGCTTTCCCACGCGACTCGCTTCCATAGCTAGGCAGTGCAAGATTTTATTTTAGCTAATACAGCTTGGCAACGAAAGATTGATCCTAAATCAAACCATTAATGCATGCACTCTGATGAATTAAATGGAAATAATGAAGTGATAGGAAGTAAGAAATTTCACTTAACATTCTACAACCTCATTAAAGGAAGGTACGAAGGCTACACGATAGTTTTAGGAAGGTGTACATAATGTATTTAGCAATGCCATTTGTCCATGGTTTCCAAGCCCGTGCATGCCTTCCAGGGACGAGGTTTTTTGTACCGCATAACGACCCATCGTACACAAAGTTTGCAATGTCAGAGCTGGTCGTAGAAGATTTGGTTAGCAGAACCATGACTTAAGTGTAAAGAACGTGCAACCTCATTTCTGGTAACTCGCCTATTCTCAGTAACCATCGCTCAAGCTTGTTGATCAGTGGTCGCACTTGACTTCTGTTCCAGCTCTTTCTTCTTGTGTTACACTTGCCTGGCAACTTTCGTTTTTTTAATTCATACTAATACTTCTATGAGATAAAACACTGTCTCCGTATTGTATTATAAGTATTGGCTGACTTTCATCATCTTTCACGCTCTTAGGCTTTTCAAAGCTGGTTCCTTATAGGGGTACACCGATGGTCGAGTGGGCATGAAGTGTTCAATCATCGTAGTGGGCAGGTAGCTGACGTGATCGTAATAAAACTCTGCTCGCGAAACTACACAAGCATCAACTTATAACACAGGAGTGTGCTGATACCTCTCAGAAAACCTACAAAGTCTGTTATAGCGAAAACGTTATAGCGAATGATCACTTTTATATTAATATGATTTTTCTACACCTAATAAATTGTATTAAAAGCGAAGCACTGTAGGGAATTGTAAAAATAAGCACTGCAACAACGTAATGAAGACCAATTCATCATAGAGGTTGAAACTAAATTTTAGTGCACTTGAAATGTAGAGTGGCTCCAAATATTCTCATCAGAGTTTTTAGATCTTTGTCAAAATTTATTACGGGTTTTCTAAAAATTTGCGAGACGCACAGAGAGAGAGAGAGAGAGAGAGAGAACAACTATATTGACTATATTGACATTAATTCAGAGCTGAATCTCACGATTAATTATTCCACACTAATATTTTGATAATTATTTTCTGGTAGGCCGAGTAGTTAGTTATGAACACATAAAAGCGTTGTTATATAATGCATTCGAAAGCCTAAAAATAATGAGTTGGCAAACCATAAAATTATGAAATTGATTATTAGCACAATAACACGACTGGATTATTTAAAATCTAGAATTCAGATGTGATTGCCAAACACATTATTCCTTAAACAGCATGAAGCAACTCAAAATATCTATAGCCTGAAGATACACGCAACCAGGTCTATGTAGAAGGCAACTCAGCTAATATTCATGGTTCGAAGCTACAGCTATGTCGATTTTTTAGCGGCAGTGACGCGCAAGAAAACTGGTTGCAATCTACGAGAGAGTGAGGCTTTTCTGCGTTGGCAGCAAACAGTTCTCAATTGAGCAAATGGGTTTACATTTTGAAGGGAAATTTACACATTCTTTAGTAATTTACTGAATTACGTTGAGTGTGTATCGTAAATACGTGGAGTCTGCTATAATAGCAAAGCGTGATCGCGTTCTAGAGCATACCGGAAGCTTAGACTTAGTCCCCTAATCTCCCATGCTGGGCTTCTTCGGGTGCTCTCGTTCCTATACCTCACCGAATTCCTCCCACCCAAAGTAAATTTAGCGGTTAGCTTCTGTTTCTGACTCTGTGAATATTTGTGTTGCGGAATTGCTTTCCATTTTCATTTCATGCCAATGTTAAGCGGTACTGAGTCAAAATATCTCGTGTTAATTTCATTGCTGTAAGTGCTTATGTCAAGAACCACTTGTTTGAAATTTGTTAAACTTTTTAGAAAGATTTGCGAACAACTCTTGGGTGCATTTGTTCAAAATGATATTATCAATGAGAATCGTATTTCTTTTTTCTCTTATTTCAACACCTCTTCATCTATCAGGCCATAAACTTGAACATTTATTTAATCACAAGAAGCTAATGGCTATTGTTGGAGACAAATGATGAAGTATTCTAGAAAACTAAATGACAAACAATAATTGTGAAATACATTTAAGAACTAAGCCGAAATTTAAATAATTCATGAGCTTGATTTCGTATATCGCTTCACGTACTCGTGAAGGAGGATAGTGAGGAACGGACAACAAGCTTCAAGAGATCTGAAAGAGGAGTTTCCGAGACAGCGTGAGGGTTCAAGCTCATGTTACACTGTGCGCGGAGGTGGAACCTGAGAGTAGAAGAAAACAGCTAGAATAATAAATGCTGTTAGGAAATTGCGTATAGATGAAACATTTTCTTTCACTCAACGAATGGGTTCGAGGTGGGAAGGAGAAAAATAGTAATGAAGCTGTCAGTAAATAGTGTTGGGTAGTTTAGTAGAAGTTAAAATGAAATAAATATATTGTCAAATAGTTTGTGCTTTTATAATAAAATCGAAAATTTCTAATTGGGAAAGTTTTCAGCCAGAAAAAGATATTCTGGAGGCAAACTGAAGTTTTTACGATTGAGTGGAGCATTATTCTCAATTCTGAGTCGGAGTATTCATTCAAATTAGTAAAACTCTCTCAAAGAGCGAAATGAATGGGAAGGGCGTTAGGGCTATTAACCCTTTTCCGTCATCAGTTTTGTTCTCATGCTACCGTTATTGCAACCAACATAATTAAACTGGCTCTGGCATCAGGTATAGTCACTGATATCGGGATGTGAAAGGAACTGCCACTCGGCTGAGAACTTCAAAGAACGTAGCAGGGAACAAATTTAACAAGAAAACCAATGTGTTGAAGCGTTTTTCGAAAGGGGACCGTATCGTTCCCAGGGGTGTTAAGGGCTTAACATATACATGCAGCCCCGATAGGACAGGTAGCGGTCGCAAGGTCAGCTCCAATGCTGCTATCACCATAAAAATGTATTGTTGTTACTTGTAGTGATCTTATTGATGCTTGCGTGAGTGGGTGAAAAAGTTTGCGGTTGCATTTTCCCCAGCACATCCCCTTTCCCAAGGGAGAAAGAGATTGCCTGGAAGGTTATAATGTTCATATATTGCGGAATTCATCCTACACAAAATTACACGCAATCGCTGTTCCCACATATTTCCGGAATTAGCCTTGTCACCGATTCCGGCAGCTGCCGAAGCATTTCCGTTGAGTTATCTTCTTCTTGCATCGCAGAAACTTGCCGATAAAATTCCAGTAAAAAAACTCGTTTCCTTAGCGAAGGGTTAGTGCCTAGGATGCATTCGTGGGAAAAAAATCCCAGCAGCGTTTTTCAAGACAATTACCACTCGAGAATTAGCGTAATATAAAGTTGAAACCGTCACAAGTAGTCTGTTTTGATGTGAGGATGATAAAATTTATGAAATGTGAACTGCGTGTGTGTGTGTTGTGTGTGTGTGTGCAAAACGTGTGTCCTAAGTTTTGTTTTACATGAAAAAGATGTTTCTCATGTTGTGAAGCAAGCTCTTCTGTACCAATGAATACATATAAAGCTTGCAATCATCAACGATGGAAAAATTAGACTATAAAAATTTTTTTTCCTCTAAACAAGAGGAAACAGATCAGTAATCTTCAATTCCTTTCAGGGGGATAAAAATATTGTATTTATTGGGAGTTAGCTCTCCCAGGAGGAAGAAGTGAGGGCCCGAGATGATGGTTATAACGATTTGCATTCCTTTAGTTGAAGTATAATAAAATTGGATTTTGTTTTTATATGAGCCCTCTGTTTTTGATTCACTGCTGTCCTTCTTATCAGTTTTCATTGTTTTCTTCTTCTGCTATTTTTATCTCGCTTCATCCACTTCTTTTAATCTTGCTGTGTCTGCGAGCAGAACATGGGACACACATCGTGCTTTGATTCGCTAACGCTTTCCTTTCTTAAAAGCACTCATGTTGCAGTTAGGGAGGGTTAATTAAACTAACTTACAATCTAATAATCTAATCTGATCTTTCATTGTTAACAAAAACATTCGAACAACTTTCCAGTCTTTGGCTTGCGTATTTTGAAAAGTTGGTGCATTCATTAGTGTTTTTGAACTGTTTTCTATGAACTAATATTTTCGTGGTAGAGAAAGTAGGCTATCGTAAAAAATTTTGTTGATATTTCACAAATTCGCTAATTATTATCTTAGATCTGAGAAAATTTTCCCGTGTACAAAAAAATATACCAAAAGAATCATACTAGGCTCATGACATATAATTGAATTTACTCTCAAATTTCTGTATAATTTGGGTTTAAAAAACGATTTTTAGAGGTAAAATACAATTTTCATGATTTGTATTTCGGTACGTATTTTGGACGAGGATGTCAATGATCCAAAAATTTTAAAAATAATGGCCGATTTATGCATAAAATCTTCAGATGGAAATGCAAAGTTGCATGAAAACCTCTTTTTTCGTTTACCTAAAGCTTCCTCGATGTATTTTATAATATTTTTTTCATATCAAATGCTTTCATTGGGCCTTGAATTGTCAATGCAAGTTTGTTCTTTTTAAAATTTGTGTTTAATGAGATAACATTCGCATCCATACCTAAGAGAATATCAAAGAAAGTAAAATAATTTTAAGTATGTATGAATATTTTTGTGAAAGAATCTGTCTTTATTTTTTCATTCATTATCTGAATTTTAAAAAATTTTAATCACTTTTTTCGTTTCAGCCATGCCTATTAAGAAAAATGCGTGGACAACACGCTTGCTTTAATTAATCGCCAGTAAAATTTTAGGTTAAAAAGTAATTTCAGAAAAGCAAGATTTTCATGCGAAAGAATTTATTTGTAGTAAAATGCCACCCGTGCTTGTTGGAGCCATGTTGAAGAAACACTGCAAACCAGGGTTGCCATATTGGCCTTTTTAAGGCCAAATATCACAAATCTGGCTTTTTTTGCAAGCGTTTGGCTTCGTGATTAGAAGGTTGGCCTTTTTCTAAAATTTGGCTTTTTTTTGGCTTTTTTAGTCATTTTCCGGTTTTTGTGCCGTACAAGTCGTAAAACTGAAACGTGACAGTTGAACGCAGAGCAACAGGATCAGCTAGTCTCCAACAGGATCAGCTAGATCTTGCTGAATACTATAAAATCCTTTGCGAATATCAAATCAAGTAATCAAAGGAGAGTTTGCAGATTTGCACAGGCTGTATTTAGCTCAGGATTGTATCAATATTAGTGAGCCGCAGTACCGAAAAATTAGTATCATAGACAGGAAGCAGGAGAGCATTCTGACGGTGTTGAGATTCCTAAAGACACTATGCAGTTTTGACTTGGTTAAAGAACTCTCAGGTTATGCGCTCATTGCCTGGTGACTCCCGCTAGCAATGATATTGTTGGAAGAATGTTTTCTATGATAGCAGTCAAAACAAAGCCCAACATTAGATTACGAACTTGAAAGCTAGGTGAGAAAGTGCAAATCCGAGCCACATCTCAACAATATTTCTTATGTTGTAAGGACTTCAAAGTGGCCTCAAGAATGCAAACTAATATAAAATCGAGCATCTTTTATCAAACGAAAATCAAGAAACTAGCTCTCTAGCTGCTTCTACCTCTCAAACTTCTGCTGAGGATGTAAAGTAAAAGTAATTTATGTTATTCCTTGAAGAATAGTGCTAGTTAGGTCTATTTTTTCTTTGTATTTAGATTTTTTAATGGCTAGTAGAATTATGATACTCTGAGGCACGGGTCTCCAAACTACGGCCCGCGGGCCAAATCCGGCCCGCCAGTGTGATCAATCCGGCCCGCGACACTTGAGCCGACCGCGTACTTGGCGAGTACTCTAGAAATTATAGATAATGGCAGGAAAATCAAAGCTTTTTTGGCCCTTGGAACTTACTGCAGCAATCAATATGGCCCTAAGTCTGTCAAGTTTGGAGACCCCTGCGCATATGGGCATCTACCTGCTATATTAGTTTACCTATAAATAAATTTGGCCTTTTTTGGCCTTTTTCTTGGTAAAATTTGGCCTAAAATTCATGAAACCATCTGGCAACCCTGCTGCAAACGCCCTTCTCTAATTTACAACCTTTGTTACTAAGCGCAGCTCTAGACGGGGCAGTGTTGCCAACTGCTAAAGGCACAAAATTTCTTTTCCGGAGGCACTCATCTTGAATGGCCATGAGCATATCAAAAAAATGATTCAGAGAAACTTATACACTTCAGCTATTGTACAATTTTCTGTTGCAGGTATTAAGTTTATGGACTTCGAAAGTGACTACGCATGAAATTTCGTGTAGATTGCCTCAAGCGTTGTGTTCCGCTCCAACAATTATTACGAGCCCCTCTCGCAGCGTCTACTAGCCTGCGGACCGAAGTAAACAGGACGAGATTGTATACGGGCCTCCACGTCTGAAAAAAGTACGGGAGGAACGCAGGATGTCTACTGTGGGAACACGCTTCGATAATTCTTTCGAGGTCACCTGATGGAGCTCCAGAAGTACCGAAATTTGACGAGAGGAACTCCTCCGAAGCTCGTGAAGCACCAAATTGAGAGCATCTTGAGAAACTTTGCAGGCAACACATCAAATCAAAACATTTTTCCAGGGACAAATGCAAAACGATGAAATTTGGAACACACCAGAATATTTCGGTAGAAGGAATGTGTCAATACATTTTGATACGTTACGCGCATTCAGCTGATAGATAAAATGTTATTGTATTGAACTCGATCTATTAAACATGGAAGGCTTTATGCACATAATACAAATCAATAAAAATTAAAGTTCCGAATTTGTTGAAGCACACTCAGTAATTAAAGTCGATAGAGACTTGTCGGAATAGAGCTTCCACGCTTGACTAATGTCTTGTAGAAATCTCCGTGTAAATATAAGAGACATTAGCTTGAGAAACTTTTACAGTTGATGCATGTGCGTACTCAACAAAAGAGATAAATGCCCACAAAAGAACATAGGTGAAGCAGCACGTAACTGTGCGCAGTGCACAGGATACCAACAGACAACCTTGAATTTTAGAGGCTGTCAAGCGTTTGCTCTGTTTATTTTCACAGATTTCAACATCTTAAATTTGTCCTTTTCTGAGCTCGTTCACGATTTTTATCAAAAATTTTCACTTGCAAGTTTAAGCGAATAAAATACAAAATACAATATAAAATGTGAATGCAGGAAATTAGTTACCGCTCTTCTTTTTCTACGGTAGGCTTGTCGCACGCTTGTTTTAAATGGAAGTGCAAATAGCTAGACTCTTGTGGCACAGACCCACGGGCCGTGACGCGCATTGCGCAGTGTGCCACAGACAGCGGCACACGGAGAACAGTGTTTAAAATAAAATATAATGAAAACGCAGAATAAATTAAGGTGGATTCACGTTGACATTTGTGTTAAGAGCTAATATCAAAAGAGCTAATGTTTATCATTCATAGTTACGCTTCGTATTCTACATGGATATGTCTTTAGATAAAATAGATAGAATGAGTGGACAACACAGCGACTCCTAAAATACTCTGTTGTTGGTGTAAGAAATTCAAACGAGATATTTTTTTCCTCTGATCCAGCACCGCCCTGTTCCTACCAAATGAAGAAAATAAGACCTTTACTAGAAGATAGCCAGACGTAGCCGCAGCAGGAACCTACTTACGTCATGACACGAACCTCCCTTCGTTGGTTGCGGGCGAAACTGGTTTAAACGCACATGGCTAGACAGCGCGGGCGCGTAGATGTTTAGCATACCTCAGGTTTCAGCACAGGTCTCCCACGCTTCCGATTCGGCACAAGCGCTTCAAGTCTAGTGTACGCTACACTATTCTATCCTTGCTTGTGTCGACTAAATAACTTTGAAATAATAATAAATAAATTTTCCCAAAACCTTCGAAAAAAGCGGGGCATTGCCCGAGGAGGCATTTGAAAACTTTTTCAATAGAAATCATTCTTCCGGCCTGGAGAATTCTGTCCGTCGAGCTTTTTTACTGAGTAAATTCAGTGCCAGCGAAAGATTTCCTTCAGACTTTGGCGAAGATTGGAAGGAAAACAGCACAAAAGAACGTGTAGACAGTTTTATTCCAGCTCGTCACATTTTGATGAACTGTTCAGGCAATCAAACGCTACCATAATATCTGGCTGGGATAGTGTAGCGTTTAGAGCAGAAATCACAGCGCCGAGTCGAACATAAAGTTCATGGAACCCTACGGACGACAACATTGCCTCCTTGACCTTCAGACTGCGGTGGTACGGAGGACAGAGAGGGGGCGGGAGGCTTCCCAAAACAGGGGTCGGGTGGGAAAGTTCAACTGCAGGGGTAATGCGTTCAAGCGGGAAAAGAGTGGGAGAGGCGGCAGCGAGACTGTCTTCAGAAAAGAGGCTGTTGGAAATGCTCATGCTGTGACGTGAGCCACTCCCAGCTTCAGAGCTCTTCACTCACAACTTGTACGTAGTGTGCACAAGTATGTTATGTAAGGAAACCTAGTGATGAGAAAACCGCATAGGTACCACGTGAGAAAAATTTTCCGTCATGAACTTGAATTAGGACTCTAGAGCATTATGGCATAAATGACTATGTCTCATTGTAGGCTCCGAAAACTCGTAAAGTAGACAAGAACACTGAGCGACATTGATCAATGTGAGGGTAATTACGTGAGAAAATGATCGCTTTCATGTTTTCTCGGGCTGGCTGAGCTTCTCAGTCCGTGCTTAGTTCCAAGGTCAGCAGAGATCGCCTTTGTCTTTGCCATCGTTCTCAGGGACGCGTAATCGTGGCCTTCGCACGCACATTTGATCTAGCAAATTCTGGCTCAAGCTACCAAGTTCAGCATTGATACGCGTTGTTATGTAAACTAAATCTGGCGGTACAACGAGGAGAAAGAGCTATTCGAACTGCAGCACTAAGACTGACAAAATGTAGTCGAAGTATAAAATGCTGAGCCATCATATGTACAGTTATATTGCTATTAAAGCGATACATTAAACGAAAGTTTCTGACCATTTTACATGTACGGCGCGAAGTTCATTGACTGAGAAGATCACGGTTGGCGCCCAGAGGCCCAGGAAATACGACTGGATGGAGCGTTGCCTGCGGAGCCGCGTCCGTTCACCATCAACACTCGGCAGGCAGCCGGCGCTGGGAGTTGGTTTCCCGCCATAGCTCACACAACAACCTACACCAGCTTTGCTCCACAGCTGGCGACTCCACTTACTTTGCTCGAATTGTAGTGACAGTGAATATCTATAAGCTTATTTTGAAAGTAAGTATCAAACACAAAAAGTGAGATTTTTTAAATGATGAGACTTTATTTCCACGAGTACATTCATTGAGTCCATGGGGTAATCGTTGACCCCAATTTTAAAGTTTTCGGGCGTACTGAATGTTAAGCACAGTAACCGCACAAACATAGAGTCTAACACTAATTCTTAAATGTCTTTAAGAACTGTTTTCTCACAGTTAGCGCAGCTCTGATCTTTTTACGAGTCTAGTGTTTCCTATGGTTGTCGCCTGAAGGAAGATAGACGGGCATGCCGGATACGTATTCGAAGGCAGGCCTAGGAGTGAGATGCCCGGTGTGTGTGGGGCTCGAGCGTCCATCTCGAGAGCTCCTTGCAACCGAGCAGTTTATCCGTCGGTGTGGCGGTGCTTACTCATTTCCTCCTCCGTCGAAAAATGTAACAAGAAAATTCACTACGCTAACAAAAATAATATCATTTAAATGAAACATCATTTTGCGAAACGTTAGTATGTTAAATTATTAAAGTAATTATTTTTTATTGCAAATACACTCACAACATTCTGGTCTTCATGAAAAAATATTCTTTGCTAACAATTTAGAACATAAAAATTGTCCCGCAGAGACAAAATAGACTGCAAAACTCGATTACCGTTTTGGCTCGGGTGTGAATTGAAAAGGAATTTTTCTGAATATTTTTGTTTTTCTATCGATGTCAATTTTAAAGGTAAATATAGCAGAACAAAAATCGTCAATGAATCTCAACCGCTTTTTGAATAAACATTTAGCATTACGCATCGTTCACGAATGATCGTGAAATGAGAACCACATGTTTCGTACGAATCAATTGAAAAATGCTCTTGGAAAGATGCTTAGAAATAAGATAAAAATCAATTGAAAGTAATCACAACTAGGCAATTCACTCACCCAATTTATTAAAATAATAATATTATGAACAGAACCCAAAGTAGAAGTGTGACGATATCGTGTGTGAACATTTTATGTTTAATCAATGAATCAAACAAAACAATAACGTCAAATTTTGATAATCAACCACTTATTCAAACCAATTGTTTTAGTATAACTAGTAACCAAGCATCAGATTTAACATTTGTGGGCGCAAACCTAACAAACAAAATGAACTTGACTGTCTAGACTCTAGATCATCCTTTGCTATGAGTCGCAAAATCAAAAAGAAGCACACGCAACGCAGCTAGCACCTCCTCCAACCACCGAGCTGCAGCTGCAACTCGCCGACTGCACCTCTGCTGGTTCACTAACCTCCTCAGGAGTCTCCAGAAGTTCACCTTGATCATGTTCTTCCTCTTGTCCTAGGAAACGCAGCAAGCAAACGGCAGCAGAGTTTTGTCGAGAGGCGATGAGGTTCGATTATGAGACGACTTATGTCCTCGAGACTCCCCTCCCAACGTAAATGCGTCTTGACGTCCACGAAAAGTTCTATCAACTCATCGAAGAAGTGCAAGCTATTTTGTGAAACGTAAAACAAGGCGCTAATTTCGCCAGCTGTAGTAATGGTATCTGAACCGCGCGCAGAATAGTGGCGCGAAAGGAAATTCCAGACATCCTTGGCTCATTCTTGAGAGGGGACCCAAAGGCCCGATGCTTTTCTAAACGCACGCCGACTCCACCTCACCCCCCGCCACACCTGTGTCAATAACGTGATCGTAACATGTGAAAGATTATGACAGTTTTTACACTAATCTCTTAGACTACATATTAATTTTGAGTTGAAGTTATTTGTTGTGAAATCTCCTCTTCTCAACTCTATTCAGTGTTCCCTTATGCCACAGAAATGTCATTGATATCGAAATTATGACGACGTCGTGAATAATGAAATATCTAACGTAAAACTTATTTTATTGGATCGTAGTTATCGTAGTTCAAAGAACTTTTCCCCAGTTGATGTTGTAGATGAACATACCGAACTATCATGAGCATAGTTTTTCTAATTCCATAGCTGTGAGTGTTTTTTTTAAAGAGTGTGAGTGAATATAGATTTCAAGGTTTACTTCGGTATGGTATTCATATGTCTTTCACTCAATACTTTCTGCTTAGCCTTCTAAAATTCCATTAAATCTACGCCCACTCATACTTCGTGCATTTATAAATATATCCAATATACATACATACATTAAACTATGTAGCATTTTTTAACCGTGCTATTGTGCTATTTAGGTGTTAAGTGTAGTTGCATTGCTATTGTACTATTAGTACTATTTAATACAGCTCACATAATTCTCATTTTCATTATTCAAAATTAGCACTGCATATCTTCTGATTCAATTTATTCATTGAATCAACCAGTCCAGCAGTGGGAGATAATTAACGCATTAATGATCATTACTACGCTGTCAGTCCATTGTTCATTGGAAATATCATTTTTATTGCCTTCAATTACCATAATGGCAGCCACCAAGTTATCAAAAAATTTAAGAGTTAATTTCATTAAAAGAATAAGATATTTTAACTTGGAAGTATGCCTTTGGAATTCTATAAAATGATTTTTTTCAATCTTCAGTTTCCGCTGACTCTTTAGTATGGCGGAATAATTGCCCTTCAGAAACAAGCTTGTGATATTGACCATTACTCCCGTTTCAAAAACAATGGCCGTCATGTTTGACTGAGCGGAAGAAACTGAAGTATGATAATTACCAATTGCAACATACTAAGCAGTAGACAATCCAAGCTAGTTTTCATGTGCCTGTTTCCAGTTTGGATGAGTGCGCAACCTTAAGTGAGAGGGGCATCTGGAGTTCGCCCTCATCCGCATACCCTTGACTTTGGCCAAAAGCACCCATGGTCTTTTTTCAGGTCCAGAGGTATAACAACAGTTACGGGTTTTATTACGTATTGAATTTTCCGCCCCCAATGTGTCCCTCCATGTTCACAGCCAAATGGCAGTTTCTTTCTCATCATGATGTAGGTCCCCACTGCCGGTCTTATAACGGTAGATGTAAAAATGTGATATGAATAAAAATTCGGTCTGTAAAGGGTTAATGAGTCGGGTAAGAGAGGTTCATGGGATTTCCAATAGCTTATTGTTAATTAGCGACGGAAGAATATCTCATTACAATATATTTAAATAAAATATTTTACATTTATTGCGTTATACAACACATTATTAGCTATTAACAGTAGTAGCAAAAAACTATCCAAACGAGGGCAACATGCCTACTAAAATTCTGCTCTTCCTCTACGTGGCACATCTTTCTTCTTACCATTATATCTCCAGGTTGTCAGGGATGAATTGATAAACAACAGTTCTCAAACTTTTCCTACACTACAAAAATGTCTATAGATAAAACACACTCAAATTTTTGTGATATTTATCCTAAAGTAACGGAATAGTATAGACAGTTTGCATTAGGTCGATGGTATTAGCGTGGATATGCACATACAAACTCACATTGAGCCAATTAAAGTCTTACGGGATAAAAATCGAATTTCTCTCTCAATTCAATTCTAATTCGAGGTTAAGCACAAAATTATGTCCGCTTAGTAACATATTTGGCTATGCAAGATGGGCAGAAAATTGTTTAATTAAGTTTCGAGCACTGGTTGTCAAGACGACCAGTGCAGCAGTATCGGTGTGTACAGTATTTACTTGCCTCAAAACAATCGATGACGTGAACGTTCATGTACATCCCTTTTGATCTTCATTCTTCCTTCTCCCGAACGCCCTTTCCGTGGCTGAAGATTGCATCATGAACTTCTTAAACAAATTTCATCGTGTTTGATTTGGAATTAAAACTCGAAAATCTTAAACGTATGTCCAACAAAGTTGTAAACCTATTCTGAGAGAAGCGAACGGACTGAAATGCAGCTCATGACTCTGGCTCGGGTAACCACATCTCAGTAAGTCAATTTCAGTTGGCAGGTGAAACACAATTTTGAGCTTCGGAGGATGAGACATAAATACGAGCGGATTATGGGGCTAGGTTTGTCATATAGGTTCCGTAGCTCGTTGCTGATCCGCATCTGTATCCGGAGCTGAATCCGTGAGTAGCCGATACATGTTACGCGTGGATTTCGTCGAGCTGATGCACACTTATTTGTCTTACACTTATGAACATGACACAGTCTAACGCGGAGCTCTTCTTTGTTGACGGGGTTGGTGTCTTAACTCAGGTGCAATGCGTCTTACGTTAAATGAGAGATTTTTCACGATATGCATGACGACTTTTCAAGTCATATGGTCTATGAATATTGTTACTCTAATGCTTCTTTTCAGTCAGCCAACAGAGTATTTATTTAGTCGGAGATATTGTAAATTGGTAACAGATGGTCTCCCCTTATGAAAATTCTGCCTAAATTATTTGTCACAATAATCAACAACCTCAGAGTGTCCTAAAACTTTTCATATTGGATTAAAATATAAATCCTCATTAACCAGTACTATGTTATACGTATTCTGGAACAAATGAACAATAAATTAAATATATATAATATCAATAGATTAGTCAGCACATGGCATTGAAACTTTCAGCGATCGAGACACTGTCGAACTACACGACTGTTATTGAACCATGTGATGATGGTCCAATTTTAAGAAATGATTCTGGAACTGATACCAAACAAAGCTGTTTACCTCTAGTCAACAAACTTTACTTAATGCTTTAAGCTCTTGAGATCCGGTAATGGAAGATGCTTACAGGGTGAAGTCGAGTATTTTGCATTGGCGATGTTGAACTCCACTCGGGTAAAGGAGAATAAATCTTCAGCAAATTCTTAGTCAAGTAGCGTTCCATTTTTTAAATTTTCGAACATACGAAGTATAACATTTGTAGCCGCGAAGTAATTTGATTGATCACTGAATTCATTACATAAATAAATCGCATAGGGTAAACCCTGTTCGTTAGAGAAATTCTTTGCACGGGGAAATTTTCATGACTGTTCTTTACAATGGAACCTACTTCAGTCCCATGCTGATACGCGTCTGTACTTTGCCACGAGGTTACTGATCGGGACCGCCCATTCCTGTCGCCTGTCTCGGCAATGTGTGAAATGCTCTTGCACGGTTGCACCCCATGAAAATTGAAAGTTATAGTAATTTGTGAAGTAGACGGAGTGCGGAATATTGGTAAACGGAGATTTTCCCCTGTTTGACACCGTCTTTTAATCTATAGACATGTCAAGGAACGTACATACTTGCGATAACCTGCAGGGTGCGCTCTGGTAAAAGTATCCTTTTAAGATTCCTGATCCTTCATCAATAGTTTGCATACACTTCTTCAGGTAGTCGTGCTATGACACTGCTTGACCCATCAGTATTTATTTCTGTATTATACGGGGAATGACTAGGTGGCACGCTACAGAATAGGCAACATGTGCATTTGTTGTTCCTCTATGGGGTACAATCGCCAGATTGTTACCTCGCCATTTTCCGTCCTTCTAAGACGATACTATGGCGTATCTAGAGAAATTGGCTCTCCCAGGGGAATATACGAAGTCCCGTTCTAAAAGTTGAGTGGGCCTTTCTTACGTTAAGACGAAAGTTTTTTGCTTCTTACGGACCATCATTTTTTAAGGTTTATTACTGTCCTGTTTCCCAGTACCTAGTTCATTTGAAACTTTTTTTCTTGTTTGAACTTCTTTCGCAATTTGATTTCATTGTTTCTTGTACATAGATTCCGCGTTCCCTAAAGTCCACACTAAAGGATGTTTTCCTGCATCCTCTCTGAAACGCTCGTGTTACTGTTCAAGAGGCTTACATTAACGTCTGATTTGTTATTTTCAGATCCGTCCTTGAATCTGCTTTCTGTGCAGTTTTCAGAGCTCTTAACCCACTGGAACCTTTCCCTCTCCCACCCCTCCTTACTACTTTGAAATTCCATCAGCACGTTTATCTTTGAATCAACCCTGATAGTAACGTGCTCTGCCGATGGATGGGGGGGGGGGGGGGAATTGCTCTCCTGTTGTCACTGGTTGATGAAATCTGTTGCTCTTTACGCTCCTAATTGAATTATCCTTCATAACCGGGGCTCCAAACGAGAAAGTTAAGAGTAAAGTGCTCTGATGATAATTTGTTTTGCTGCACAGATTAGGGTGTGTAGGTTTTGAGATGGACTACTGCACGTGCGTGTATTTCTGTAAATAACATTCTCGAGTCCAGTTGATGACCGTCTTTCTTGATTGACACATTATCTAAGACGTGACCAATCCGTGGTCACTCTGGTCATTTTCAAAATTCTGCTCACAGCCCAGCTGACTGATAGACCTTCTTATATACTTCCCCGCAGAACTAGATGGAGCAATCTACTAAATGTTAGTTACCCTCAAATTGATCTCAAATAATTCCAATTTATTTTTAAAATAGAACTTCAGTCTACCTCGCCAAAGTTAACCGTGTTAATTCTAACACTAGTAGTTTTCAGACAGATTCCCATGGTGAATTTGTAGAGGGAGATGAAACTATTGTACCAATAAGAATCGGGGCTCCCAAGGGATCGAAAAAAAGTTCCGAGCAGAATAAGTAGCCTCTTTTTTCTTTGTTCTCGACAGTGAATGTTTATTATGCTTTGTACCATTAACTTCTGGGGTATTGTCGCATGCTCAAGAACACCTTTAGGCGTGTCATTTTTCCCCGAACTTCATTCTAGATCAACTTCCTTCTCAATTAACTATTTCTCTGAACATGTCATGTGAAGGAACACGCCATGTGCACGTTGACCTCGTTCCCTGAACTGGATAGTTGATTGTGCCTTCATCCTATCACTTTTTGGAACCCATGCTGTAGTTTATCGCGAGGCTTGAACTGGCTGATTGTAGAAAGTTTTTTTTAATCGTTCAGATGTTTCAGGATTACCTTTGATGGCTTATCTTAAGAAAAATTGAGGTTTTGTTTAACCTTGGCTATTTGTAACGGTTTTCAGTGGTACACCATGCTAAATTTATTTAGTTTAGATAAATAATCCAGTAAATCATATCGAAGTTTTTGCGGTACTTATTTGAAACATGAACGGCAGGTGGATTCGTCAAGTCGGATAAGATTTAGGTGCAAATAACTTGCCTAGGCGTATAAGTGTTTTAGAATGGACGTGTATTTCTTTATTCCTCTCATCATTTGAGATGTGGAGACAAATAGCTTTCCCTACCTAGCAGTTACGCGCCTAGTATGATCAGTTTCCGAACTCATGCCACGCAAATGACGAGTGCTGTAAAATTATTGAAACATCGAGGTTTTACCTCGATGGCATAAGAGCGCCTTATAGTACCTACTTGAAAATTGGTTCGTTAGTGGATTTTCTGCTTTGATATACTCGGTAGCCGCTGTAGCTGAAACTAACTCTTCGTACTGATCGATACAGATGTTTCGAGTTATATTTCATATGGGTGGTAATCGGAAAATTGTATATGACAGCTTTTAGCAATACTATTAACCACTTCAGCGGAGGCTGAGTTCAGCCGCCCAAAATTTTAAGCCAGGGCTTTAATTAGGTTGTAAAGCGCAACTAAAAGTACATAGTCTGCTTTAGTGTATGAAGTGACGATCATGCACCGTGTTGGAAGTGTATAAATAGCATGAATGCTTATGCTAACAAAGTATAACCTTCGTAGAGATCTTCCCAATCAGAAATATATTTGAAGCTTGTTTAGGATCCCAATTACTTTCTACTGCCAACTCCCAATTGAAAACTTGACTTGTATTTTTAGACACCCTGTAAAATAGTTTACACATTGTAGTCTAACTACTCTCATTTTCACTGAAAACTTTAGCTTGATTCCGGCGCGAGTTAGCCGTAAGAGATGCTTGTGAATATCGAACAGTCCCTTTATTTTCAGCGTTATTATCGTTCCTCGCTCCAAAAAGCTCTGCACCATTTCCATCCAGATTCCTCTGACTAGATTTTTCTAGCTTTATTCATTGTTAGTTTCAGCCCCCCTTAACTCAATCGGAATCTACGGAGAGGATGGGTGAAGGCATTTAGCATGGCTTGAAGGGAACGCGGAATCTAAGCACAAGGTGCGGTCCCGCCGGTCCCTCGCAGAATCCCTGTGCTGACAAATTTAATTGAGGAAGATTAGGAAACAAAATAAAAGTTGTAGAAGAAAGTTAGAGGGACAGAAAAACACGACGTGGGCAGTCAGTAAAAATCCTTGGAAACTTGTTTCAACATGAAGGCCTACCTGTCAGCTCTAGATCTGGTATTTTACTCCTGGAGTGCGAATTCTCTTTGATTCAATAGTTCTATTGTCCCGAATAAGATCTTATCAGCTTCTGGTTGTAACTCTGATTACATGCAGCAGATGCTAGTTCATAAATTGTATGATTTAATGACATTGGCTTCGTTATCATTAGTGATGTACCGATACCATTTTTTTGGCCGATACCGATACCGATACCCATTTTTTGGCCGATACCGATACCGATACTCCGATACTTGAAAATACCGATACTTTGACCGATACTACTACCGATACAGATACTTTTACAAACATCTAACCTAATAATACCCGTTGTGTGTTAGTTTATGTATTAGTTCGGTGTCCGCTTCTTAAGAAACATAGGATGTCTGAGTTTGCGGTATCACGGGGACCGAATTCCTCAGTGTAACATTGAAAGATCGTCCGTACATGCAATAATATGTTTGAAATTTTATCAGGATAGGTTAGTAGTATTGGATAGGTTGTTGTGATCGCCGTAATTTGCGCATTTTCCTAACCATGTCGCTTTTGTGCAGCTCTCAGGCCATATTGAATAATTGAAAGACATTGAATTAAATATAGTAATTTGGTGAATAGCTGTGCCAGAAGTAATCATTTTTGAGTAATGGTGATTTGTCACCAGAGGGGAACTCCGAGTCAAGAGAGCTTTGTGTGTTCTTGTGCATATGTGTTCGGCATAAACATTTTAAACCTACCCGACTTTCCGTTCTACGTATTGGCAACAGTGGAAAACGCATTAGTGGTGTAGGGTCTACAAGAACTGCAGTTGCTACCATGTAATGACGATCGCTAGGCCTTCGCGTCGTGAACGTGCTTTGCGGCGGTGCGAGTCACGACATAGAATTAGGATAGCATAGGTTAGATAATGTTGACGGAATTTTCCCATGGGTCCATCTAGCTTATCGATGACATTGTCCTCGGCATTTCCATGGGTCATGCTGCTACCTAATAATACCCTTGCCCTTGGTTTATTTGTTTGGTGTCTGTTTCTTCCATTTCTCTGTCACGCTCATAAGATAGTTATAATGACCGTAACTGTGATACGAGTTTCAACGGTGCGAAAAATATTTTTCATCACGGGTACTGTTAGGATGGATATACTGTATTTGTTTATCATCTACACCTTGACAATTCGTTCATGAAAAGTATTGAATCCCATTTTTGGTGGGCCGTGCACACTTGTATTAAAATAAAACCATTATAACTCCTACATGAGAGTTATAATAAAATTATTTCCTTATATATTTAATAATACAAAAATATTGACAAAAAAGTTTCCGATTGTGAAAAATAAAATGCTCTTGCTATGTTAACTATATTGTTGAGAAAAACAACAAAATGAAATCCATTCAATAGATATGTGTTTCTAATCGCATTGCAACGTATATTGTAGACTAGCTATAATAGCAACTGGCTCCAAAAGTGGAACAAAACAATAGTTTCTCCAAAAAAGGATTGTCATTTTCGTGTTATTCACACCAAATACGAGTAAATACTTTGGCGAAAGAAAATATTAAAATTCGGTAAGCCCCGAAACCGAAAATACCCGCAAACACGCAACCATCTATAAGATGAAGAATTTAAAAACGACAATTTCAAGGAACTTGATCATATTTATTAGGAATACGTTTCGGAGTCCAGATCCAACATCAGTTCGTAAATTTACAAATCATTATGTCTGCAATAAAAGATAGAGCAAAATGTTGGATACAGTCATTAAAGGAAATCAAGAAAATAAAAATAAAATTAAAACATGTCCCAGAAAAACTAAAATCGACAAGATTACTATTTAGTTACAACTTGTTATGGGTAGGAACTATCAGAATTGTTGGGGGCCGGTTTTCGTTTAAAAATATGTAGCGACTCTATAATTCTGAGTTCACATGCAGTTGAAGCCGAATATACGATTTAGTTGCATTTTACTGCGTGATTACGTACTGCGGAGTGTGAGGAGTAAGCTAATTAGTTCCCCGCGCGGAAGCTTCGACCCCAACGTTCGACCATTCTGTTATAAAAATTTCATGACGTCATGCCGACGTACGATGATGTGCACTGCACACAACTGTATAACTGTTAAAATAAATCAGAGATCGAGGTTCGCATCTCCATCGGAAGCGTATCCTTGTACCGGAAAAATGAAGCAACCATAAAATTATACAATTCCGGTACAAGGATACGCTTTTGATGGAGAAAGAGCCTTTCTGATTTATTCTTACAGTTGTGTGCAGTGCATATCATCGTACGTCGGCATTACGGCACAAAATTTTTATATCAGAATGGCCGAACATCGGGGTTGAAGCTTCCGCACGGGGAATGAATTCGCACAATTCGTACGTAATCACGCAGTAAAATGCAACGAACCGATATCCTCTGCGGACTTCAAAATCTTAAGTTCGGCTTCAACTACATGTGACCTCAGAATTTCAGAGTCGCTACATATTTTTAAACGAAAACTGGCCCTCAACAATTCTGACAGTTCCTACCCATCGTAAATTGGAAGTAGATCATGTCGCTTTTACTTTCTCTGGGACATGTTTTGATTTTTTTTTGTTTTCGTGATTTTCTTTAATGACTGTATCCAACATTTTATTTTTTCTTTTATTGTAGTCGTAATGAATTTTAATTTTACGTACTGATGATGGAGCTGGACTCCGAAACGTATTCCTAGTAAATATGATTAAGTTCACTGGAATTTTCCTCGTTTTTAAATTCATCAAGTCGCGATGAAAGCAATCAACTGACCCGTTCGAATGTATTGAACTATAAGATTGTTCGTGAATTGTTCAGACATCTTGACATAGAAGAAAAATGCAAGATTCGTAAAGAACGGTGATATGCATGCCAAGTTAAAATAAATTATTAGCTTCGTAATATTTGGCGATTTACAAGCTAAATTAAAAAAGAATTTTCGGCAATTTCTATATTAAATTCACAAAAACTTTCAAATGCACCTTCAACTTTATTAAATTGGTTTGGTTTTTGTTAGCCTGTCACATACTTTAAGGTATGGACATCGAGTCAAACTATAAAGGTTTAGTCGTAAAAGTATAAAAATTTTATGTAGCTACAGGGTTTAACTATTCATTTTACATAGCTTTCAGTTATGACCGTGACTCATCGGGAATTCAAAGTAGTGAATTCAGTTAGCGGGCCTTATTGAACGCTATAATTCAACAGTTAGCTATCTAATTTACTAGGTATGAAAAGGCTCTTTATTTGATTACAAGTACGCACAGCCCGTCAAAAATTACGGGACTCGCTAACTTTCTTGAACAAATTTTCCAAATGTGATGCCCAACGAATGTATTCATCCTAACAGCGCTCGTGATGAAAAATATTCTTGTTCTTACGCACTGGTGAAACTCGTATCACAGATACGGTCACTATAACTCTCCTCATGAGCGTGACAAAGAAAATGGAAGAAGCGGACTCCAAATAAACCAAGGGTATTATTAAATGGTAGCAGGATCCCTCAGGGGGATACAACTATTGTATCTATGGGAATTAGCGCTCCCAGGGGGACTATGTGAGGGCCCGAGCTAAGGGTTAAGTAGGCTTTCTTTTTGTTAAAATAGAATAGGTTTTTGTTTTGTTACGGACCATCTTTTTTCGGTTCACTGCTGTCCTGTTTTTCACCGCCTACCACTTTCTTCTTCAACTTTTTCTTGTTTCATGAACTTCTTTCTTAGCTTTGTTTCTGTGCCCTTTCTGCATAGATTCCACGTTCCCTTAACTCCATACTAAATGGTGCTTTCTTCCTTCCTCTCTTTACATCTCATTGTTGAGGATAGGGAGGCTTAAACTAACTAATAAACTAATAAACTAAATGGTAGCAGGACCCGCGGAGATTCCATGGACAATGTCATCGTTAAGCTAGGCGGACCCGATAAAAAATTCTGTCAGTATTACCTAACCTGTGCTAACCTAGCCTATCCTAATCTAAGCTAACCTAATCTATCCCAACAAAACCTATCCTGATAAAATGTCAAATATTTAAATGCATGGAAACGCCATCTTTTAATGTTACACTGAGGAATTCGGTATCCATGATACCGCAAAATCACACAACGCGGACACCAAATAAATATATAAATAAACACACAACAGGTATTATTAGGTTAAATACTTTTAATTTCATGATTTATGACCTTCATTTTATTGATAAAATACGCATTTTTTGAAAGTATCGGTAAAGTATCGGCCGGATTTTGCCGATACCGATACCGATACCGATACCACTAAAAATGGCCGATACTGCCGATACCGATACCGATACCGATACATCGGTACATCACTAGTTAGCATAATCGATAAACTTGCTTAAAACTAACATTTCTAAAATCTCAAGTGAACTTTGAACTTCCCTTAATTTTAGGCTGAGAGGAACCTCGTCGACCAATATCAAAGATTCATTGATATTTCATTCATTAGGTGAATAAAAATCTTAGTCATACGCCAGATGCGCGGCGTAAATTGCTGAAAGTAGTTATCCCCGTTTTTCTGTTGAAAACGGGACACTTGGATGTCGAACTTTTCGCACTATTGCGTCTGATACCAATAGTGGACTATTCTTTCAACATAGCGCCACGAAGCCGTAAGAGTGTTCAATGGCGCTAGTGGTATATTCTGCACTTGAACTAGAGAATTAAACCATGCGTGGCAAAGGACAACTGAGCAGACAGACATTCGTTGGGAAGCCTTGATTCTGTCTCATTTCAAATTATTTCATTGTCTCTGTGAGAGAACTGGTGTTGACTTAGTGTAATAAACCAGAGGTGGAAAAGTAAAGCATTAACGAAAGGTTTCAGGGGGTCAGAAAAAACGTATGACTGTTAGTCAAATCAGAATTGTTCCCAGCAATAGCTTTTACGCAACTAAGCTAGTATGCAACAAATGCAGGCCATTTATACGGATCTCGTCAGTGTTAACGTTGGAATCCAATCGTCTATAGGCAAAACTTTTAGCATTGTCGAGAAGTACGGATTCTCAGCAACTTCAGCTACCCAGATCAGTTTGATCACTGGATAAGCCTCGATGAACAAAAGCGCGCTCGGAAGTTGCTGAGTGCGACTACGCGGTCTGGCCTTGGCAGAGCGTATAGCGCTTCAGACGGCAGCGTTCACTGTGCAGCTGCTACACAACCCGTCTAACGGAAATATCTCGCAGGAGCACAAGATCCACCAAAAGTAATTCTAGGACGTGGAGTCTTACTAGAGAATTTCACTAGCTTCCTGGAATGGGATGCACCAAGGAAACAGGCGGGAGCCTCTCGAGACGGACGAGTGTACATACACCGCGCTCAGGAAATGAATATTGTTGGGTTGCTGCACGATCAGGCAATAATCCGGTCATGGCTTGATTCCGGAGTGAAGGCAAGTGTCGTAGTTTCTTGAAAATAAATATTGGAGAAACTCGAAATTTTTAGTTAACTACGTACAAATAAATTCATTAAATTGTTGAGACGACTGGCTTCTTATCGTCTACTACAATATTCGGTCGTACTAATAAAGGAAAATCCCCTCGGGGGGATACAATTATTATATCCATCGGAATAAGCGCTCCCAGGGGGAAAATGTAAGGGCCCGAGCTGAGTTAGGTAGGCCTTCTATTTTGTTGAAACAAGTTATTCGTTGTTAAGGGACAATCTTTTTCGGTTCACTGCTGTCCTGTTTTCCATCACCTACTAACTACTTTCTTCAACTTTATTCTCGTTTCATAATTTTCTCTCAACTTACCGTTTCTTTGCCCTTTCTGCACAGATTTCTGGTACCATTTACTCCATGTCGAATGGTGCCTTCCTCCTTCCTTTCTTTGGATCTCTTTTATGGCGAATAGGGAGGTTTAAACTAATTCGTCTAATCTTCAGAATAGACACAGCCTTCTCGCGCCTAATTGTTGATCGTGGAAGTGCGAGTCAATAGTTCATATTTTCCTCATCATTGGGAATCTCGTCTTCATAATCGAGACTAGACAACTGTTCAGTGCTGGGAATACCTGAGCTCCTGCTCGAGGGAAAGACTATACAACTCGTTTATTGTTGACGTCCAGAACTGGGGACAGGGTAGGCCTTCCTTTAGTTGAAATTTAAAAGGCATTTTTAAACTTGCGAACCTATTTTTCGGTTCACGTACTGCCTCACATTTTTCAGCACCTATTAACACCTTTGTTTCATAAACATCCTTCCTAACTAGTAGTTTCGAGGCACATGGAATCTCGTATGGATACCACACATTGAGCAAGCATTCTGTTCCCTTGCCTTCATATTAAATAGCATATTACTTTTTCTTTGCATTGAACACTATGGACGTGTGACAGGCTTGAACTATCATCTCGTTTTGTAATGATAGCCTTTCAAAGGTAAAATCGTGAATCAGCCCGGACATCAGCACATTTCTTTTTTAATGCTCCTCACAACATTCATTAGAGAAATTTTTGAATTTCATCTTATATTGTCTAAAGTTGTGCGTGCATTACATAATGTCTAACTGTTGCGAGCTAAAGTCTGAAATATAGTGTTAGTCAATGCAGGACACTAAAGTGAAGTTCGAATAGCTTCGTAGCTTTAGCTTCTACGGAGTTCAACCTGCTGCACTCAGAGTTTAACCGAAATTTCTACTCTACAATGGTAGACTGAATAATAGTTCTGGAGTTCCTTGTGGGCAGTGCCTTCTTAGACGGAAAAACATGTGCTTGCTAGAATGCTCCTACTTTTCTCTGAACAAGTTTAGCATCGGTTGTGTTGCTTGCTGAAGGCGTTGATTTGTGTTCTTGCAGAAACTCTGAAAAATTTGCACTCGTCTGGAGGTTTGAAGCTATTGTCTCTATGGGATCGGCATTCCCAGGAGGAAAATAATATGCCTCCGAGTTGAGTAGGCCTTTTCTAAACTTGTGTTCCTCGCTTCGTGCCGGGCATTTTTTTCGTTGGCTCTCTGCTGTCGCGTTCTTCAGCACTTCCGAATTTTCGACTTTTATCTTGTTTCGCGAGCTTCTTTCCTAACTAGTTTCTATGCGCATGGGATTTTGAGTGGGAATACATCTTGTGGATAGGTTCTCCGTTCCTTCAGCTTCTTGCTGAATGGAAAAATTCGAACAGAGATCCAACTCTCAAAAATATTCAAATAATGTATGAAAAGGGGCAAGTACATGCTGTAAGATAAATACTTCACTGTTTGAAATTCGAATATGCTTGCCAGAATTTCATGCCATCTGGTCAAGTCATTCGAGCGGAGTTGTCCTTCAAATTATCAATTTTTCACCAACTTCAGGTGCTAAGTTTCTGAATTACATTGGATTTCAGTACTCTAGGGAGCTTTCACGCATACGATGACTTCAATCACTTTTTTCCTCGTGGATTAAAAATCTCGCTTCTTCCAACTTGAACCGCTATGTGGGTGCACTGAAAGTAATAAATCGGCTTCATATTGATAAATAAATCCATGAGAATTGACGATATTATTGTTTAGCTAGTACTTGAATGCAGAATTACATTTGGGTTGTCACAAGTGACATATTGAGCATCCATATATTTGGATGCATGTAGCTATTATACTGCCATATCAGGAAGCGAAGCGTGCCCTAGTCATGGTGTGTGGAAAAATCTCATTCACGTATCAGCCATGTTTGTAAAATTTTCATGCTTGTTTTTTTCAGTTTTTCAAGTGCAGGATCATATTTAAATGCTCGGTTTGGGGTCCAAAAAACGTGCACAATTATAAAATACATATATAAGTAAATGCGTACACTTGTAATTATATTTTCCTAGCTTTTAAGCATTAAAGCCTTCGGATACACAGTGCGTGTATCTTGCAGATGTAGGAAGAGTTCTCGTGTTAGAAGAAATTCCCGAGACGCTCTGCTCACTAGATCCACGTGGTGGCTGAGTCTAGCGTGAGCGTTAAAATACGGTGCTCAGAGCGCGGGAAACCTTCGACTATAACAAAAGCTAACGTTCATCACGGTGAACTGTTTGAGACAACCTCATTCCTCAGTTTCAAAATGTATCGTGTTGAAACCTAAACAAATGAAAATATAGGTTTCACAACCTGATTCATTCGAAAGACATCATTTGATGATTATAATATCGCTGCAAAAGTTCTTGAAATAAATAACAGATATGTAGGTGGTGTTCGAATTGCCAGAAATACCTGATTTAACGTTTTCTAGCTAAAACTCAAAACTCCCACGAATGCAATGAAGCGAACATTTAATTAAACTCTTCGGCAGATGAAGCAATTTCTAAGGGCTTTCATCATTTACCGATGCTTTCGCTATGAAGAATATGGAATTAAAAATTATTTAATATTACGTAGCTTACATAAATTTCTCGCATCAGAGATACTTTTGAAATGCAATTCTACAATAATTTTTTGTAAAAGGTTCCGTAGATGGATTAAAAAAATATTAAACCAATAAATTATTCAATTCTCTGAAAATTCTTAATCCATAAATATCCAAATTCATTAAAATAGGCAATTCTGATGCTAATGAATAAGTGCGAAACACCGACTGACATAAATTCAAAATCCTAAGTATATGATGGGAGTCGTACTACTATACATCGCATCCAGACAACCGAAAACAAGAAGAGGGCGGGAAATTTCAAATGTTTCATCCCTGGGAGGTGAAGAGCTGAAATGTGGCAACGCCTTTGGTTATGTAAAAAACAGCCTTTATATTTGATGTACTTTTGTATCAGAAGCTGCATAAATTTCTGAAAATATAAATTTTGAACAACAAAAGGTGTCTAAAAGTTGTATCAACAAGCTATTTCTATGTAAATTTAATAATCGCATAAAGACTAGCAACGTTTGTGGCATCGGAACTCTGCAGTAGTTATGCGGACCAATCACGAACCAGCTCTGTGCCGGTGGGCGGAACGTTGGATGTAGAACTAAGAGTATAAAAGACGATCGTTTATGCTCAGTTGAAGTTGGGAGTTCTTCGTTGTAGGTTGTGTGATAGTGCGGCGCTAACAACACTTCTTTCAATTTCCTGTTGTGTGTAGTAGTGTCTTTTTAGTTCAATCTTTATTCACATTTCCAGGTGACGACTTGAACAGCCTTTCCTTGTGAAAGCCTGTTCACGAAAACGAAAGTTGATGCCTGCTAGTAGTACCTACGATTCGGGCACAATGGTTACGAATCCAAATATCCCTCAGTCAGTACAACATTCTACCATGGATCATGACAAAACTTATTCCCTGGCGTTGGAAATATCATCCCTCATGCACCAGCAGCAGCAGTTACAGCAGCAGCAACAACAGCACCAGCAGCAACAGCATCACCAGCAACAGCACCCAAATGTCGATTTCTTGAGCGTTTTCTCGCACTTGGACGAAAACAACCCGTTGGTATCATCGCTTACAGAAGCCGAGCGAAGACGTTCGCAGAACATGACTGAGTGCGTGGCTGTACCTTCCTCGGAGCACGTGGCCGAAATTGTCGGCAGACAAGGTAAGAAAATCTTTTTAATTGTTCAGTGACGGTGGTTTCTTTTACTAATCGCGATCCAAATCTTTACAGCTTTCGCGCCTTGCACCTGTTGAATCATATTCTATACCACGTCCTGCTTATTTAACTGAGCAGTACAGGTAATTTGTTGTCCCTGGTTGCGATGTAATAAGAAACTGCTTGCTAATACTTGGTCGCTCATAAATCGTGAAGTATTTAGCTGGAGAGTCAATTTTCATATTGAATGGTTGTATTACTATTGTAAAAGCAACATTTTAATGCACCTAATCAAGGTCAGTACGAAAGATGCCGCTTTCCTGAATACAGCTTCTTTCAGAGGAGTAATTTAGGCCTAATTGTTGATTGAATGCCGAAAGTATAATAATAACCTTTCAAGTCTTGAAGCTCTGAATTTTTTCTGCTTCCTAAAATTTAGCAAGCACAGTGTGGAGTGATCCATATTCTATACTGACCAGGGAAGTGGTTATTTGAGTTATTTGAATAACGATTTGTAGTGCATGGGCAATTATTTCCTGCATATGAATTTGCCAACTTCTACCCATTTAATATTCCTTAGCTTAATTGATGGCAAAGATAGTGATAAAACTTTTACATGTACAGAAGAGTTTCCACTAGTTTTGTTACAAATGAAGTATAAATTCATCATGTTTGTCAGAATAATAATTTTCCGTCATACCAGGTGGAAATATAAGTACTTTGATTGATGCCATAATTTGTTCACAATTTATGACGGTAATTGTGCAAGGAAATTTCTAAGAGTTCTTTTCACCTCTTCGTGAATCAAATTTGAGGCCCACATTTCAGATTTATTTTGCAGTATTTTCTCATACTGCATGCCTGAGCTTGTCAAGTCTTGGTGATTTCACATTTGTAGAAATTTCACGTACAGAATTCAAAGCAATTTATTCTATAGTTTCAACTATTGAGGCACTTGAATTAGATATTAAATAAATGAAATATTCTTAATTTTTTGAATTGTGCTGTCTACTTCCTTGAAAAGTTTTGCAGGATATTCAGGATCCTGTAGAATAACACTTTAGGCTGGTGAAATACAAATTTTCCTTCTCTGACAGTTGTGTGCAAGTATTTTCAGGTTGCTCGATATGGTCATTTAGTATTGCTTTTTTTTTGTTTCAAATTCTCCTCTGTACCCAAATGTTACTAACATTAGAGTTCCCACTAAAATTTGATGCCTTGCTAAGGAGCTAAAAATGTAAAAAAGTTTGCCCTGCACTCAAAAATGTAGAATTAGTTTAGCATTTTGGAATTCCTTAACTCCATTGAAGATTATAAAAATCTTAGCCTTGCATTAGGTATTGTGTACACAATTATTACTAAATTTTAACAAGTTTGACCCGCTCAAACCGGTGTTAGGAGCCCAGCTCCATCCAGTGAAAGAATTGGTAACAAATGAAGACCTTGACCTCCATTGTGGTGGTTCTGCCTGGGCACCAAACCTGGTCCCTTCGCTGAGCTTTGGTGCTGTGGGGTGGAGCTAGATTAAATAAAAAGTCCTGATTGTGTAGTGTGCTCCTAGGTACTTGGCTGAACTGTTTTGATTTAGGTAATTAGGATTTAACTTGTTCCAGTGAAGTTTATGGGACAAAAGTTGACAATTCATACTTCGGTGAGGTCGATTTCATCTAATAATGGCTGCTAAAATTGCTTTTTCTGTGTTCTCGTGAGGTATGAAACAATGTTAAACCAGACTGAAGTTAAGAGGCAATATTCTAAACTTTTAAATTTCTTGAAGGTAAATTCAGTTTCTTCAATTTCTTCATTGACTACTTTCTGATCAGATTCATATGGTGGTAGAACATGGCTGTATTTCTGCATGAATTTTATTTTATTTGATAATTTCTTCTATATCTTATCCAGAACTCTAACATAGTTTTTCATGGTTTGGAATTTTACTTGAAGGTTGAGATTCACATTCCTAATTTCTTCTTTCGAAGACGAAAGCCGATCTGAGTACTATTGAGGTGAAGGGTGGGGTGCGACCATGTGGTCCAGGCGCGCGATGCCTAATACGGCACGTCCTGGGGCTGTAGAAGGCACTGTACAGCGCGGCTGGCGGCGTTGTCTTGAGCGTTACGGAGGGCACGCCCTCAGATCATCTCGCTACACTTTCAAATTTAGAAAGAAATTATTCGCTATGTGACGTTACTACCTTATTGCATTCCCTATAGTAATGAAAGCGGTGTCCAAATTTAACTAGTGCTTGAATCATGTCCTTATTACCGTTAGGCGCTTGCCCTTGGTGAATTACCGGTCAATTATTACAGGCAAGTGTTGCGTATTTATTTTATGGGGAATTGAGCGTTATATTGGTTGATACTTGACGAGTGTCCAGTAAACGGCTTGATGCCCCAGACTAGGACAGACCGTCTGTCTTAGTGTCGGGTGGCCAACCCGGAGAGTCCTTGACCGCGTTTGGAAGAGTGAAGGACAGCCGTTGTCTCTCCCCTCTCCATCCCTCCTATACTTTAGGCAGAAAGTAGGATCATTGTTTCTAGCTCCGGGCAGTCGCAGGTTCAGGCAAAAGTTAAGTTCGCGTATTGCCGATGACGTCGATCACGGGTGTGCCCTTAGAGCGAGGATAGGACTGTGCCAAACCGTGCCAGCACGATTAACTGTTGATCAGTTTTGAGTTATACTGACCGATTGAGTTGGTCATTTTTTGTTCGTAGAGTCTCAGGTGAGCTTTAAGGCTGCTTGATCTCTTGAGAGATAGTTGGATTTAAAATTTAGTCCCTTTGTCATAGCTTTAGTCCGTATTACAACAGTTGGGACTTCTAGTTTTGTCTCGAGTGCTCGATGTCTTCGCCGTTCCTACGTAGAGTCGTGAGTGCCCAGTCCTTTATTTGATGAAATCTTGAATTATTCGTGGAAAAACTTAAGATCATGTAGATCTCTACACAAGCGTGTGGTATCAGAACCCACGTTTGTCTCCGCACGCTAGTCAGGTAGCTAAAATTAACCATGAAGGAAGGAGGCTCCTCTCTACCCTCCCATCCCCGCGTCCCCCGTTACCGGCACGTCTGCCGTCTTCCGTCCTCCACATGCGGTCACCATCTGAGGTGTGCTCGCTTCTCGGTGTCTTGTAACTCCAACTTATGATCTTACGAACAATTATAACCCAGCTGGGAGTGCACACAAGGATAGTGAGTTTGATTGCTGTAAGGATGTGCTGACTTCTGTTAGTTTTAAGCAATGTATCGATCTTGTTGATCATTTTCTTTATCTTTGGCTTGCATGTATTCATACCTTCTCGCTTGCTTAGTCTGGCCTTTTGGATACTTCTACTCGAGCCATGGTCTTGATTTGTTTCTTCCACTAAAATAAGAGCATGTTATTCGAGAATCCATGGAAACAGTATGCAGCTACGTGCCCTTCTACATTTTATAGACGTCAATGCATACTCACCGTGAGTAGTTTGAGATAAATCCGCTGAAATATAATTGTCCTGCTTTACGCGTTGTTGTAAGCTGTCTAGCGTTGAATCCTCGTACTAATGTGAATTACCACTTCTGCTCCTGGGATATACTTTTAAATCAGCCGAAAATATTCAGAACTTTTGCTCAAAAAGGAAATATTACTCGCTTGGTTTATTTTATTGATTTTTTGAAAAGAGATTTGGCGTTCGTAGAAATTTACTTTGCTGAACTCAAAGTTAAGTCTCCGTTTTGCAGCAGTGAATTGAATTAGAAGCAATTAGTTAACCCACTGTTTGACGCATCTTACGCCGGATCTTGACGTCACGTTGACGGTCAGGCAAAGCCTTCTTCACCTGCGGGTGCTTTCATCGTGATCAGTCAAGTTTCTGAGCAGCGACTCCATTACGGCGCTTAATGCTAAAGCAGATGGGTAGTCTTATAATCTTGTTGAGGCCTGGCTTGGGAGGAAGGCAATCTCGCCCAGCATCTGGTGGAGCAGAGCACACGCCGCTCGTGCGCTTCAGTTAGGGCTAAGCTTGTCTTCATTGCTGTCCGAGATCTATTGAATGGTCCCTAACGTCTCTTGCGGTTTGATTCGATGTAGGCTGCGACAAGTTTTTAGCGTCGGTTTCTGAGAGGAAAGTGCATTCGCATATCTTGTACTCGAACTACGGGAAAATTTGAAAAAATTTTGAAATGTTCTCAGTGTCTATTAATGTTGGGCGAAATGTCAACTTGAATTATCTGACAATAACCTCATAAATAGATTGCTCCGGATCTCAACATTTCAAGAATCTGCTGTTGATGCGCATTCGCTTTTAATGTATTTGACAAAGCTTAAATGTTCACTGTCGTTTAATCTCCCGCTGAGTTCTAAAAAATGATCAGAGGTGGGGTCCCCTAGCTTTGTTTAGACTACAGCTTGTTTGTGTCGCTACTGATGGCGAGGTAGCGACAAACCTTTCGGTCCTGGTGGTGGTGCTAGCTACTGCTCTACATGCTGAAATCTGTTCTGCCTTGCTCATACAGTTCTAGTCTTTAGTTAGTTGTGCCAAGAATCGGCTGCCGTGTTATATTGAACTGCTTAAAGCCGTACTCTATATTTCCTTACGCTTGTCAGTCTAGTCTACGTGGTAGGAGATAGACATGAATCACATGATCATCGCAAATATTGTCGGCTTCAATATTTTATTTTCCTCACCATCGTGGTTCTATCGACGGCGTTCTCAAACAATCGAATATAGGGGCTTTGGTGTTATCAAAATTCACTTTGTTTCGGTCTTTGTTTGAAACTCCTTCAGTTGCTCGTGTTTTGCAATATGGAGGCAGTCTTATCAGAATTGGCGTCTCGCTGATGTTATCAGATAAGTTCAACTTATGCCATTCAATGCTAAGGTTCTGTCCACATCCTTACTGACTTTGCCATTATGCCATAAATATTCTAAGTTTACGAACGAATTGAATATAAAGATAGGAAGCTTCTTTTGAGCATTAGTGATACCAACTTGGAACTAGGCTAGCCTTCGGTTAAAGTCGGGCACCCGTGTGTGGATTGATGCAAAGGAAGCTCGCATCCATCTCTATGATAGGGGCTACCGGTCTGCAGGACTAGATGGGGACCAAGGGGGTGGAGGAAGTGTGACTGACTAGGGAACTTCCTGTGAACTTTCCTTTTTGCTCAGAGCTTTTGTTAGGATGTCGTCCGTCCTCCTCGTTGTGATGAGCGCCTGTACTTTCTAGCTGGTACAGGTACTGCTGCTGCTATTCCTATTTGAATTTCACTTGTACATTCGTGAGAATTGTTCGGAAAATTTACTAAAGAAGTTTTATCCTCATCATGGTAGTCCTCAGTTGAGGAACCACGGATATTCTAGTATCAGAACGTTCATGTTTTCGATCTTCCATTTGGGATGCATCTGTTGATAAAAAGTAGATACCCTAGCTTAAACGGCACTTCATTTTTTTTTACTTTGAAGTCCTTATTGGTTTGTTGAAAAAGCGGTGTTTTTTTTTAGTTACGAACTTTCTTCTTCTGTCCTTGGGTATAGTATTTGTCTTGAACTCCTTAGGTTTCATAAACTTTTTCAATCTGGCTATTCTGTGCCCAGAGTGTTGATACATGCCTTGTGGTTAGGTTCTTAATCTGAAACCTACAGATATTGCGGCTTGCAGCTGCTCAAAAACATTTTTAGGAGTGTGAATTGATCGCATTTTCAATTTTGAGTTCTCTATAGGACAAAGTTTTCTGTTTTGCGAACTTATAGTCCGTATATTACCTTGATTCAAATTTTGAGTAACAAGGGTTTCATATTTGTTCACCAAGCTTGAGTTAATTACAAACCCTAGTAGTGAACATTTTTCTGCAATTTTTTGATCATTCAGGAGCCGAAATGGTTTCCTACACCGCCCTCGAGCCGCGACGAAAAAGTCTCACAGCAGACTGAGCTTTTTGCTCGAATCATTTTTGTCGTGCTGATTTGTGAAGAGGTACTCTCTAGTACGGGCTGCTCGCCTTTGTTCCCCAAGCTTGTTTAGTCTTCCTGCCGTCTGCCTTTGAGCCGCCATCTCACCATCCGGTCTGCTTCCATGCAGGATCATGCGAACGAAGGATAAAAAGCGTTTTGCTAATTTTCGTTCTCGTAAAAGTGTGAAAGTTCTTGTGGGATTTGCAGTTAAGGAGTGGGTAATCGAATTAAATTTTTTTGGAATCAAATTTTATGTTGTAGAAACTTACGTACTTGATGCAACTAAGTTGCACTTCGCTTGTGTATCAAACATCAGGCATACGTACCTTTGTTTCTCCGTTTTAGAAGACGGTAGCAGTTCACGAGTTCCGAAAATTTAGGTAGAGCATCATTCTTCTACAGAAAATACGAACGCACTGAATTGGTTCCACGTGATCATACTCGCGACTGAGAAGCCGTAGAATGGATTGTGGCTGGGCAGGGATGGCGTGGCTCCAGTTGTGTCGTGCAAGAGGATATTTGAGTCCCATTTGAAAGCTGTGGGAGTTCGGGTGGCGAAGCACTAAAGCTCGCGTTTCTCGCGTGCGTGAGGTCAGAAGAGCGTGGGTGGAGTTGCTGTTCTGTTAGGCTTAGGTTTAGCTTTCTCGACCTCGGCTCCTTTCTTGGGCTCGAAGAGCAAGAGCTCGTTTCTTAGAGTCTCGTACGTTCATATTTTCGAGTTACCTCACGAGACGCCAATGTCAGCTATGGAGAAGAAAGGATGAGTGGTCGGAGAAAGCATTGTTGACCTTGAAAATGTTCAGCCAACCCTGCTCTGTAGCTCATCCAGTAGACAAACCACTTTCACTGAGTAGTTTTCATCTGCCAACCACTCTGAAGTGGCAGGTTTGTTGGAGGCTGATGCCATTTTCTTTCACTAGATGCTGAAAAAAAAACATAATCGCCGCGAAGTAGCCGTAATTTCCTTGCTGTCTCGGTGCTTATCAGTTTAGAATAAGTTACCGATGGCGCGTTGAATTTTTCTTTCCAGTATTTAGTTCTCATTATGGGCTGCTTGGAAAGTTCGCCCACATGGCGCGAGTTTTGACAAGCTAGCTGGAACGCCAGGGCGTGGAGCGTCTCCAGCGCCATATTAGCAACCGGCGTCTGGCGCTGGTAGCTCGGAGCGCGTTGCTGACTCATGCCGACCCTGCGACGTCTTGTTGCTAGGCAACTAAAATCTTCACTTTGTCCTCGTGCTCATATTTCAGCTGTCCATCTACTCGTGTGTGTCCTAGACAGTAGCTGAACTCGCGAGTAATCCACCCTGGTTTCTGTGGAGTCGGTCCAAAATCCTTGACAGCACGCTCGGAAATGAATCTGTGGAAACGCGCGTCCAAACCGAAACAAGGTGCTTGGTAATGCTATTGATAGTGTAGCGCTGTTCCGTGTTGATTTCCAACGTGTGACGGGTTTGATGCGTGTATATCAACGTGTGCATCGTCAAATGCATTCTTAAAATTTTTTGACCTTGAATATTTTCTTCTTTTGGTAGAACGTGCTGTGATGAGTTACTCGTGAGTCTTGAAAAATATTTTCCACAAATTGTTGTACTCAAGCTAATGAGAACTCAATTTGATTCATATCTCCTGTTATCAACTACTCGGACGACCCAATTCCCTTTTCTGCCTTGTTTAATTAAAACTTTATAGTGAACCCCTTTAACTGATAACAGCACTGCAGCGGATTCTCATGCTCAGGAAACAAAAGCTCCTGACATCTTTGGTCGCTAACTACTGCTTTTGTGTCGTTTGTGAAACTATTTCAGTGTGGAGTATTGTTTCATTCTCGTCATTGTCAATGACTGTTCCGCTTCAGTGGAGTTAGTTGAACAATGAGAATGATCAGAGTTGGCCTGCAGAGTGGTCGATGTGCTCCAAGGTTGCGACGACCGACGCATTGCGGTCAACACTGCAACCTTACATTTGACCTTGGCTAACTTGACGAAAAAGTCCGTCAAATTTTTAAGTCGGTGCTTTCATAATCTGCAGTCATGCTGATTATATGTATTACATTCGTATTCTGTCATTCAAATAGCATATGGAACTGAAGCTACGAAGTTATATTTTAAGTTTGATACCCCGGTAGTTTTGACAGGATAAACCGGATATATTCCCATAATGGGGATAGAACTCTTTTAATAGATTAGCTCGATTTGTGGTTGATTGACAATATTTGTTACCACTGTCATTTGAAGTAGTCTCGTAACGGCTTGATGAAAATGTCTGCAACACTTCTTATTCTTGGGTGAATGATTCTTGACAATACTATCATTCTGAAGCTTGTTGCAGAGTTCTCAGGGAAGGCCATTCCCTTGAATGGCAGTAAAAATGAGCTTCATTTATATTTCTTCTGAGAACTTCTTGCAAAGCGATCGTCAATGGTAAAGTTAACATGCTCCTTGTTCATGCATTTGAATAAACTGCCTTTTTCTTCACAAAACCCTGTAAAGGTGTTGGCGGTAATTATCTGTGCCTCTATTAAAAGCCACTATATTAGCACTCTTCATCTCCTCTGATCTATTTCTGGATAATTCTACCTAGGTTTTTCACGTACAAGATGTGTTCATGTAACATCTTCACGAATAGTAATTTCTGTACTGCTTTAATCTATCCTCCAGAAACTTTGAATGTTGTCAAATAACATACACGTATTGGTGCTGGCTGGCGTGACAAGTCGAGAAGAGTAATGGCGTAGCGCTCGCCTTCCATTCCATTGATTATCTTCGATCAATGAATCTATTTTAACCTCTCGTATGTTATTCGTAAGTCTTCGGTCATCAATGAAGTTTCTAGAGTGTGCTGTAACGCGCTGCGTCTACGGGCTTGTCGCATGTGTAATCAAAGTATCGTCATAGTTCTCGAAAAACTCGCTTAGGTGCTTTCACCGAAGACCGTGCCTTGCTACGTTCAAGAAGCCAGCTGAGTCCTCACACCGGCACTGCTCCGTATTGATTGAGAAGCTTGCGACTCCCTCGCCGGGGTAGAGCCCCTCGAAACTCCCCTTGCTGCGTGGCTCCCCAGTCTGCCGCAGAATTTTCTCCCTTCGCTGTCAGCATTCTAGGCCGTAAACTGCTGCACAATTTTAACTTCTGTGAATGACGACAATTATGCGATACATCGCAATGAACTAGAAGGCTTTGGATGGGGTTGGCGAAGATTTAATTTATTGTCCCTAAATTTTAGCATATTTTGCTTCGATCTTTCTTTGTCAACGGACTACTTACGTTGCTATCCATTTTGTGTAGATACTAGTGCCGTGCGTTCGTTTGTTCTGGCTGGTCAACAAAGCTGCATTGTTCAACAACTTATCTCTCCAGAACGAGGCTCGCTCAGCCTATCGCTGTTCTCGATAACAAGCTTCCCTACTTCTTCTGACGTGCCGCCGCCAACGCTTCATATTCACTCATTTCCGCAGTCGCGTTAACTCGTCTTGCTTTCCTAATTGTGGTGTTGCCAAAGTTCCAGCTTTTATATTGACTTGAATTGAAAATGAAAGATTTTAGGTCGAAATTACAGAAATAATTCATTGGAAATTAGAATCTAAAATGAAATTTATTTTCGCAAGCAGAAGTAAACTTTTCTTCTTGAATTCTTGAGGTCAATATTTTAAATTTTTTTTTAAACCCATACGGCCTTGAGTGTCCTGATCTCGTGTACCTGACTAACAAGCCATTTTATTTTTCTGGTTCGTCATTAGCAATTTCTATCAGCTCAATTGAATGAAACCTAACATGAGAAATGTCTCCTGAGACGAATTCATGCTTCATTTAAATTTAGGCTCCTGGTAATAGGTCTTTGTCGCAGCCATGGTATACTCTTTTGCTGGGAAATGTCTAGTATGATGCATGTTCATCTGAAGGAAACGGACGCGAAATGTAGCTTTTTCAAACGAGAAATTCTAAACCATCGTTGGTTATCAACCATTTACTGTATTTCAGTAGTTGCCGAAATTTTCATGACGTAGAAACCGGTACATTTCTGCTACCTAAACGAGTCTTGCCCTCAATGTTTTATACATTGAGCCTGGCCGGACCGTGCTGGTGGCGTTGGTCGATAGCGCGTTGGGCGTTGGTGGTTCGCGTGTCATCGCTGGTGACGAGTCTACACATGCCTTCCCTTGGTGCCGTCCCCCTGGCACGTATTTCACACCTTGGTTCCAAAGTACGTACAGGTTTTCGTTGTTTTCTTGATGGTTTTCAAGTGCAGTATTACGAATAAAAGTGGACACGCAGGTCTCCACTCCAGTCTACTTTGCTGCTTTCTTGTCGCTGTTTTAGTTTAGTTCTCTGTGGCGAATCTCCTCGGTGGAGGGGAAAAGGACGTCCACGGGTCGATATGGGGGGTTGGTGCAGGGAGCGCGTAGCCCGGCAACTACTGCAGTGGCGGCAGCTCTGCGATTCTTGAAATTTGTACTTGTGTATACACGCTCGCATTGTATTCAATTAGAGGTAGGCCACGAGAACACTCGTTGGAGTTAAGGAAGGTGTGAGCTCTTGTAAAAATCGCGGTTTTCTATCCGATGAAGGCAGAGGTTTCGTTAGTGAAATCGTCAGATTTGCGCTTTTCATCAATGTTTGCGGTTAGGTTACAAATGGTTTTCTGGGATAGTTTTAGCTGAAGAATTTAGGAAATATATTTATAGTCGAAGATTGCTTTACTCGAAATTTTATACTGGATTTTGAGTCTTCTTGTCCAATTTTGTGTCACCTCGCTTTTGAATGCGATTTGTTCTTAGATTGTTAGTTGAAAAAACACTTGAAATTCCTATGCTTTACATTCACATTATGGTTCATAATCTATCACATTTTCTTCTTTCGTCGTGCCTCCCTCACTCTGAAGCTCTCAAGTTCCTTTTGCTGAGGTAAAGTTTCATTCTCGTGTTCGCATAGCCAGTGCACGTCGATCCTGGTCGTGTTGCTTCCGGCTTGTTTGTTTGTCTCTGCCTTGTCATTCTACCTACGAGGCAAGATTCCAGCGTTTCAGGTTGGATCCACTTCTTAGCATGTTACTTTGAATGCCGTTTTGCTCAATCAGCATATCTTTCATCTTGGACAGCAATGACGCATGCGCGTTGCTGCTTGCGGTGTTGCAGGATGAAGTTAGATGCCGAGCGATTTGCGTCTGCGGATAGAGTGTTGCAGCGGCGAAGGCTTAAAGCTCATCTTGCCCTCCAGTGTTGGGGAAATGCCCTCGTCATGCCGCCCGCCTGCCGGCCGGCGGGCTGCTGTGCTCTCTTCACTGGTCCTGTGACTGCTGCTACATAGCACGATGTTGAAGTCTGCTTCCCCCAAGGCTTCCCCTCTTGAGAGGAAATAGGCTGCCTCCTCCCACACCGCCACCGCAGTTCCCCATTCTTGTCTGGCTGCGCTCGTTCCATCCTCCCTGCCTTCCCCTCTCTCATCCCTTCGTTTTCCCCATTACGACGACACGAGCGGCAGTCTAGCTCGGTCCGTATTGATCCCTCCCTCAATTGCGGGAGGGTGTGCGACCCTCATTGTGCTCCCCTCTCTCCTCTTTACCACACTCGTGCGCTTCCCGTCGCAGCTCGTGCTGTTCCTCCCCTATAAGTCAACTTTTCAACCGCTATGCCATGATTTCATCGGGAGCTTGTGTATTCCTGTCGTTAAAACTTGGTCGTCTTATCGATATAGAATCAATTTAAACCTTGCAGGAGTCCATGGAAATTTTGTTCATAATCTGTCACGCACTCTTTCGAAGACAAGATCATCTCTTTGAGTGAGTGTCGAGACTGCTGGCCGACTTTTTCTTGTCAGTGAGCGTTTCTGGGGTGCGTTGGCCCAGCTAAAAATACGCGTGCTTTGGCGACACACGTTCGGGACCCTCGCTTCTGTTGTGCGGCGGCTTCATCTGCTCGTCGCTCTCGTTGCTTCGTCTAGAGTATGTGTTTAAACTAATATCTTCTAAGTTCAAAAACTTGCACCCTATTGAAATGAGAACTGTCGACGGAGACTTGCTTTAGTCACGCAAATACTCGGCAGGTTGTTTGACCAAGAATGTTGCTTAAGTCGCTTGAGGTAGAACAGTCGTGCTCCGAAGGCACTAAGCCAAATAGGTCTTCGTATTTGGCCTCAGTGATTTTGCTTAGTTCGTGTCAAGAGTTCTGTGTTGAGTGGTCTTGTGTGACCAGATTATCCCTTCTCCTAGCGTATTAATCTCATTCAAATTTTGATATACCAGGCTTTGCCATGGTTGACGGTAACCCATATCACGTACGTCATCACTGATCAGTGAAGATCAGCGATCACTTGATTTACGAATTTTCCGTGCACACACAGCGATGTGTTAAGAATAGGATATCAATCTTTTTTCCCGTGCTGGCGCTTATTTTTCCAGACTCCTTTCCCCTTCCATGGCTGCTCTCTTTCCCCCTCGCGCAGTTCTAGGGGCAGGCCGGAGTCTGCTCGTCGCTCCGACAGGGCCTCTTTAAAATCACCCGGAGCTCTCGGGTCTTCTACTCGTGGCTGAGAGTGTTGCTATTCTTGCTTGTGGAATCCTTCTCTTGTCTGAACGAAAATGATCTCGCAGTAGAGCTCATCTTTCTAAATGCCGTAATTTTATGCATCAAATTCAGATTCCCTTATTGCTTCGTTTTTCAAATAAAGGGATTCTTGTAGTTCCTGAATTCTACGTCAACATAGTACTAAATTCTCTTCCTATGAAAGGTTGGATCAAATATTCCATCGTTTAATCATTCGGAGCATTGGAAATTCGTTGTTCATAAAGGGAATCGAAATGATGCTCATCGGCGCGCCAGGGGGTCGTTCCACGTGCTCGAGCGCCGCCATGCGATAGTCTCCGCTGGTCTGTGCCCTCCACTGTCTCGCCTGGTTCTGCTCTAGCTTCTTGTAGCTGACGCGTCGTGGGGCATGCGAATTTTCTCGCACGAAATTTTGTAGGTAGTCTCAGCGACGAGTCAGCGTTGACTAGATCATTACCTCCCGCTCAATTTTTGCGTAATTAGCGACTTTAGGTTTCTTTACGGTCCTGAATGTTAAAGTTAACCATAATTTTATCTGAAAGTTCTAACATATTCGATAACGAACCTCCTCAACCGTTCAGGTTTTAGAAATGAGGTATTAGTTTATACTCTCGAGCTCTTTATTTTTTCAAGTTTCCTGCGTAACGTTGTTGAAAATGTTTTGGAAACTGGTTAAGCGCAAGATTTATCGACACGCATGACATGTTATTAAATTGCACTCGTTGATTGGACCAACTGACTCCTTAAAACAGACACAATGTTACCCCTGAACATGTCCTTAGCAACATACGTCGTACTTGACAGCTGTGTCGTTCAATTAAATTTTTAGTTTTTAAAATTGATTAAGCTTGTATAAAGCTTCTCGGTTCTTCTAGCTTGATATCACAGCCGCCAAATTTGCCCCCTCTGTTGGTCAACTGTTACAACATCGCGGTTAGGTTATTCAATCGTAAAAACTCGTCCGTTTGTGGCAAGGTCGTGGTCAACAGCGAGATTTCAGCAAGCGACCTGGCTCGGTTTGGCCTGGCGCTGCAGCGTAGGGAGGTGCCGTCGCGAACTTGTTGGGTAACCAACCTTCTGCGCATATGTGAACACCTAACATGTTCAGCGAAAGTTATTCCTCCTGTAGCATTTTGGTGAGGTTTTAACACTTGCACGTCACGGAGTTGTCTATTTCAAAGATTACAACGTGCCTTACAAGTCCTTCGTTCATAATTTTAGTGTAGAACTTAATATCTATGAAATTGACTGATTTTCAGTTCCAACATAAAGCAAACGGTGAACTAGAGCGATTATGTACCCGTCGGGGGATACGACTGTTGTATGTCGGGGAATAAGCACTACCAGGGGAAAAATGCCAAGTCCTTAGCTGAGTTATGTAGGCCTTTCTTCTGTTAAAATGATATTTTTTAAGTCCATCTTTTTCTCAGTTCACTGCTGTGCAGTTTTCAGCACTTCTGACTTTACTCCAGCAATGTTAAATGGCGCCTTCGTCCTTCCTCCTTCACATCTTGGTAGTATGGGAGGCTAACACTATCTTATCACTCAATCACTGCGACTCTGTACGTAACGTAAATTGCAACGCGCTTTTTGCTCCTCAATTTGAAAAGTATGAGTACGAAAAAAAAGTTGCGATTGATTTGTCACCAAATCAGAAGTTATGTACTGAAGGCATCTGTTTTTTTTTTGTTTTCACTGCAAACAATTCGTACTGCAGTCGAGAACTGTGAAGCCTCAACGTGCACTAGTTCTTGCGCACTGGTCATTGTTCAGGTGAACGAGGGTATTCAAAATTTCCTGGTTTAGAGGGCATTGAAATTACGCAAGGCTTTGCGTAGCCTTTTCGCTAAATTTTTGCGTATTTATCGGTTTTTTAGAAGTAACTAAGTTCTTACGTCATTAAAGTTGAGTTAAATTTGTGGTATAGGGTTTCAACCCATAACGGAAACTCTATATTATAGTCGAAGCTTAATACCGAGTAGAAAATTTCACACCGGTGCGTTGAATAGTCAGAAGTCTTGCAGAGTGCGTTCACGAATGAGAACCACAGGCGGTGCAAGAGTTAACTGCTCATTTCTCTTCTTTGTGTGGAGTTTGAATATTAAGACATATTTTAACATTCAAATGACTTGATGTGTTTAGACGAGGCAGCGATTGCTGAGCTTAGGTTTGTTTGTCCTCGTTGGCACCTGCGCGCGTTGGTCGCAGTTGACGTGTTCGAAGGCACAGATGCTGCCGCTGCCGCCCAGCACCTTGCAGCTGAACAGCACGTGTTGCCTTAACGTGCTGTCATGTCATTTCCTTCCCCAATTCCCCGAGTCTATCCTTCACATAAGCATGTTTCGTCCGTTGTTGACAATGGTCAGGTAGAGTTTAAGGTTCTTTACTGAATTGTTATGCTGAACTGACATGATTCTGAATGGCTATGTTAAAATTGCCGCATTCACAAAAGTCTCGAACAATTACCCGTATGAGAACGTTCAGAACGTTCAGAACAGGGAAGAGTTGAAAGGCTCTCTGTTTTGGACTGGCAAAGAAAGGCAGCGGCGCACAGCCCGCGACCTGCCGTAATGCCGCATGGAAGCTTGGCACTCCTGCACTGCAGAGGCCATGCGGCGTGACCTGCCATGCAGTCGGTGCCCATTTGTCCGCGTCGATTGCTGTACATGCTATGCTTATATTAGCCTTTCCCTTCTAACTAATGCTGCTCGAGTTTTAAGTTGACGAGTTGAGAGAATTTAGATCTTCGAAAGCGCATTTGGATTTTCGTGGGACTTTTTTGTTGTAAAATGAAGCTTGTTAAAAGGTTGACTCATGTACGTCGAAATACTGACAATCGTACCCTACGCGTTGTAATATACCCAAAGATATTAGGAATGAGCATGCGTGCGCATCGCGCACGCAGTTGGCTATTGTTCTTCTGTGCGATCTTGATAACCAGATTACTTACCAGGCTACTACGGCTTCATATGTGCCGCTCTTAAAGCATGTATTGCTCTCGCAGCTCTATATATCTGTAGGATGAGACAAAACTGTTCCAATTTTTTAATTTTCCTGAAGCGAAAGGGCATCAGTATACACAGCCTTCAGATACCTATCTATAGGGAAATGCGCAAGTCCTTGGAAATTGAAGTAATCGCTCTTGGAGATTATTTGAATCGAAAAACATGAGTATTCAGAAAATCCGAATAAGAGGAGCAGGAGTTCGTGTTGCTTGTCTTGTGTTCTCTGAAGCTTTCAGAGATGAGCTGCGGAATCGGATTTTTTATTGTAAAAGAGCGAGCATCGTTTTTTTTCTTTCTCGGTCATGGATGGCTTGCGACGAGCCTCTCTAGAATAGGACTAACCTGTGTCATGTTCTTCGCTCACAATTCCGGGTAAAGGTTACACTTCAGTAAATAATTCACCATTCTTGTTGAGCATTAAATTTTCGGTTGCGCGTTGAAGTTCACCGACCTTATCTTTTTCAAAATGAAATGCTTGATGACGATGAGCAGCCTTACCATCGCTTCTCATCACCAGCACCCTTTGTGTTGCCTGCGAAGCCGCCCCTTCTTATGGTTGTCCCTGAAATAGTTTGTTGCACCGAAGTTGGTAGCGTCGACATATTCGTGCCTCTTCCACTACGCTTTTGTGGATTTTTTTTCTTTAATTTAGTAATTTTTTTAGTGCTGCTGAGATAGTGCGAATTTTGAGGAATATATATTACACGGCACCTTCCTTGATAACGATTGACAGTTTCCGTGTGCCCAGCTTCGGAGATCGTGCATCTCTTTAGATTTGCCAAAAATTCATGCTAGCCGCTGTAAAATGTTAGGCAAGGTTCAATTTATCTAGTTAGGCCAGAACATAAATTCATTGACACCATTTGATCATTGGCATTTCCCCTATTAATTTCACAACTTGGTAATGTGAAACGAAAAAATGTTACTTGTCTCGAGTTCAGTATTGCAGTGACCCTACAGGTCGCGAGTCCGACAATGTCGTCGGAAATTCCGCTCACACGATGCGCCAAGACCAAAAGCTCGCTTCATGGGATACAATCGTGTCCCTAAGTAAGAGAGTTTAGAGGTGGGCTTGCTGAGCACCGGAAATGACTGGAGTTGATCTCCAATTGAGAAGATACTGATTGTATTTTTGCATCTTGTGCTTAGGGGAAGTAATCGCACGTTTGTAATGAATTCTCTCCTGCCTGAAGAACGTTACCCACTGGTCTCGCCGGGGTGAGGAAAATAAACGCAAGTTGCGCATACCAGGCTGGGTTACTTGGCATTGTTGGCACGGGTCGTCAGCCGTTGTCTGGCCCACGCTCAAATGAAGGGCCCTTTTCTCTTGGCAAGTTCTTTTGGCAGCTTTTATTGGGAGGCCGACGTGGCCATCGCTCTATCTACCCTCATGGCTGCGACACAAAGCAGCTCAATTCAGTTCATGTAGCACCCTTATTTCCTGACCTAAATTATTGAACTTGTTGTGATTAACAAATTTTACGCACCAAATACATAGGTTCAATGAATCTAGCTGTTGCAAGTATCTCTGGGAACTTTAAATCTTATTGTTCAAAGGACGAAGTTCCCTGCGTTTGACTGAGATAATGCCTCTAAATTCTCTCCATTAGCAATAACAATTTTGATTTCTTTAGACTTGAAAACAGAAATGACAATTCTAGGGCATATCGTGTTAACAAACGATGTTCTTATGTGTGACATTTATTGTGTTGTAGCTTTGTTGAGTTCTTGTGAACATCAGACCGAATTTCACCGGTCTTCCTTATCGCGTGGGAGTGACGTAGCAAGCAAGCAAGAAATTCTTTCTAATGTATTGCGTGTGCTGTTCTTACGATTTTTTAGATGCATACTCAACGCTTTCATTTTTCACCTATGGAACCCAGTACGTGAATCCGTAGATTTTGAAATGGTTAACTCATATCAAGGCGAATAGGTTCAAAGTTCTATTCGGATGCGTTGACGCACTTGGCGTGGCGCCTATTGGAACGACTTCCCTCGTTTGTGGGATAGTCTCTCACAGTATCGAGCTAATCTGAAGCAGAGACCGTTTGGCGCACTAGTGGTTTGTGTTTAGACCGCTGTAACAATGTTGTGGAGGTGACTTGTGTGAGGGAAGAATGCGAGTGCTCAGGAAGCTAAGGAAGTCCATTGCTCCCAACCAGTATTCAAGGTCATCACTTCACAGGCAGGCAAGCGAGAGATGCGCACCTGAGACGCATTTTGCCTTCGTTCGTTCGCTAGCGCGCTCGCTCGCAAGCAGATAAAACTTAATGATTTGTAAGCAAATTCATCACTCTTCTGTACTGATATTGTTGGATATGACCTTTTTGTTTATTACAAATGAACCTGATGGTAAATATTATTATTGAAGTCCTCCAAGATTTCTGCGGAATCGAGTGCGATAGTCTGATGTTGGCTGCGGAAACTTTTAGTTCGCATGGCTTGAAGCAGTCGTCTCAGTTCTGCCGATTCGTTAGGAGGTAGTTTCCTCAACCCTCAAATACGCAGCTGGCTTTAGGCAGCAGAGTTTGCTTAATTTGTGGGCGCTTTTAACCAGCAGCGTTTTGATCATTACGTGGGTGGCACTAGATGTATAATGGTGCAGTTTATCTATGGAAATCCGTCATAGCTCAACCGAAAACTTAGATTTTTCCTACAACGAAAAACTCCATAAACCCTTTAGCGTTCTGTAGCTGATTTGAGTTTGTGACGTGTGGTAAAATCTGGAACCACTCGATTGCGCGTATTGCGAGGCACGAAACAACCATTAGAATCCAGGAATAGTTAAGTTTAACGTTAGACTTGTTATAGGTACGTGCGATCACTGTACGCTGGTACAATCAGGCTTGCGCTCAATCTTGCTGGTTTTGCAGCGCCCGCATTGGCGGGCTGTCCTTTGTTTGAAGTTCGGATGGATTTGAATGTCAGGTCTCTTTGTCGAGTGAACGCCAGATTGTTGCACACCTGGCTCGGTTTAATAGTCTTCCTGATGGTATTTTCCATTGATTCGGCATTCTACTCCACTGCTCTATTTACTTAGCTAATGCTCCAAGCATTCCTGGAAGGTAGTTATAGATGGCAGCTGTGCTTTGCAACAACTGTGCGAATTGATTTTAATTCATTCAATACTTCCAAGTTCGATCAACTGACCTCTTGACCTGCGTACTTCCGATTTATATGCTGCAGGTCCGTCCTCGGCACGAAACTTCCGTAATTTCCGGTGAATCGAAGCCAGGACTTGCTGACAGGTCGATTGCAGTATGAATTGTGGCTATCGTTCTTCGTTTCGAAAAGATAACGACAGCGAGAAAGTTTTAGGGCAGCAAAATAGATTGGCATGCTCTTGCAATGTCGATTCTTCTTTGTTTGATCAATTCGGGGTAAAATTAAGTTCGGTTTACCGCATTTTCGCTTCCATAATTGCCAGAGCAAATTCTTACCATAGGTTCTGTATTGAAATTTAGTCGAATTTCGAAGATTAACCTGAATTTCAAAATTTGTACGGAGTTTCACATCTATTTCAAAACAGCAATTCACTTCTTGGGCGTAGGATCAGAAGCTTGCATGCTTCTCTGACTGCAGTATCATCTGGTGTCACTGGCTGTAACAATTTGTAATGAATCGTTGTAAAGATTCTTAGCTCACTTTGGGTTTCCTCGGCGTGGCAGGCAGTGCGGCGTGTCCGTGTGTAGGCTCGCGTCGGTATCCGGGGCGAACGCCCCCAAACAGACGCATCCTCTCCTCAGGGGATCCCCCTTCCTTCTCCAATACCTCCCCCTCCTCCGTTTCCCGGCAGCCAGATCCTCGCCAAGCCCAATCTAGACCTTTGGAGCGGCGTGCTATAGTTTGCACAAATCGATTTATGAACGGAGTTTGACGCGTTTCTGCTACTTTGGCTAGCCAAATGACTAACTCCCTTAAACGCATATTATGTAAATTAGCGAAAATGCTGCGCATTTCTTTATAGCGCAATGGCTACTTTTGGGCCAGAGCACATTTGTTTCACGCAGCAGCGCTAGACGAGTGTTGCTTGCGCTGGGGATAGAGGGGAGCCTCCTTCCCTCGCGTGTTGAAAGCAGGGCGTGTCTGCTACACCTCTTGGTGGCGAGGTGACGCAGTTGGTGCATTACTGTATCTCGGGTCCTTCACAAGAAGCCAATTTCTTGGTTAAAGGTTCACACTATAACCTTAATTATGCCAACTTCTTAGTTTCGCAGTGGTTCGAATTCAAACGAAACGTGTTTTTTTCGAAATTCAATTTTTTTTTGTACTTCTTTGATGTGCGAAGTAGACATTACTTGACTTATCGAGCATTGTGTGGTACATGCTGTAAAGATTTTGACATCTTTCTTCTTCGAAACTTGATAAAATTTATTAATGGTACTTGAAGGTTTATTAATGGTTTTCAAGTTCGGTTAGATAGTTTGAGCGTTCTTTCTTTGAAAATACAAATTTTCTCGAATTTCCTTAGCCAGCTAAGGTGAAAGTTCATTTTAAATTGGTGAATTCCTCTAACTTACTGCCTCACATATACTTTAAGCTTGTAGTCTAGATGTATTGATCGTGGTGCCGCTGCTACATCACCGGTGTACTCCCTCGCCCTAGCAACTGGAAATCAATACTTCACATAGATCAGTTCTCGTAAGTTTAATTTTTAATAAAGCGAGAAGGTTCTGTATTGAAATCTGACATTTTCGATTCATGGGCACAAATCTAGGTTAATATAAATATAGTGATTAGCCTAACGTTTCTAGCATGGAAAAATAAACTTTCAATAGACGTTCAAGCTCATAGTGTTTCAGGTGTTTTTTTTCAGAAGCTGATTTTGATACCTCTCTTTATTGACCTTTTCCCCACGAACGATTTTAGTTCGAAATACAATGAAAAAAATTTTTCCCCAAGGCGTAACTTAATTTTTGGCGCAAGAAATTCTTCTTGTCTTGTCTACATATTACAGCATACCTTGCATTGCTTCTAGAAATAAAGCTTGATACGGGTGATAGTAGCTTTGACAGTTGCAGTTTCTATTTAGAGTCCGATGAGCTTGTGAATGAATTCTTGACTGAAGTAGTCAAGGTACCGCGTGATGACTTTGAGGCGCAAAAATCGAAGAAGGCAATTGTCTCTTTCCCTACAGCGTCACCTTGGTTTGTGTCCATTTTGTGTTCCGTGTAATGTGACACTCGACTTCTGTGGGCAGGTTGCAAGATAAAGGCTCTGCGTGCTAAGACGAACACCTACATCAAGACGCCGGTGAGGGGAGAAGAGCCCGTCTTCGTCGTTACAGGTTTGTTCGGCGTTAACCGAAGTGGTTTCTTTGTGGTGAAGTTACTCCGTATTTGAACTGTGATTATAAAAAATTTTAGTAATTACTTTAAATACGTGCGTTAGGTTCACTCCATTTTCTCAGCATGGAGATGAATCGTAGCAATAGATAGTCAGGCGTTTCAGACGTGTTGAAGCTTAGTGCAAGATCTCGATTGCTAAAAGAAAAGATTAATAACAGGAATGTTTACCTAGTGCGTAACTGCGCTCTTTTTGTAGGCAAAGTACTGCAGTTAAATTATTTGCCATTACTTGACCTTGTTCGTTGGTTTCTGCCCGCAAAGCCTTGTTCCGGTTTTTGAACAGCTGTCAAACGATGGGAAGTGAATTTATCGTAGTTATTATCGAATTCCGAGGGTCCAAAGCATCAAACGAATTTGAAACAAAAGTATTTTTTAACACAGGGTAATTTTATCAAGTAAAGTTTCCTTTTTCTACAGTTCGGGGTGTTGCATTTCTGTTGAACATATCAAGTGAAGATTTTTTTAAGGTTCTTTTTGCAACTTCCTATCATACCAAACCAATCAAGGCTAGTTGCTGAAAACTTCACAAACGTATAATGTACCCAGTGTATTATCTCGTCGATCACTTTAGGACCAAGCTTTGGGCATTAGGTAGTATTTTAAATCAATCGTGTGGATAAATTGATACAACATGTTGTGGAGTTCGGGTTTCCACACTACGTGCATGCGCGCTGGTACGAACCCTTTTTCTTGGAGTAACTCGCGATGCTCGATTGCATGTCAGAATGTTCTGTGCATAAACTTCATCTACTAAGATTACAGTGCAACACCCTTATGCATGTGTCACTCCTGCTCCTGTTTGAATTCGTTCTTTTATAAAGTTTTTTCGCAGTATGGTCCTAAGAGATCTCAAATGTTCATGAGTTTAGTAGAAACGTCAGCACCCAGCTGAAGAAATAATCGCCGTCAAACTAATTTACATACATGAATTTTTATTATTTTCTCTGGCAGTTGTGCGGTGGGAATGCCCCAACTTCTAAGTTAGCTCATTCTAACTGATGAATGATGAATAATGAATAATAATGATAAATGTTTCGATAATTTGCATCTTCTGTTTCGCAGATGCAGGTTTCAATTCGGCTCAAGTTTGATCCTTGCCTGAAGTTGGTTGAACGCTTGCCTGCTAGCGCCAACTTTTTACTTTTTTTTCTTTTATAAGATTTTGTGCACCATTTTAGATTAACATTGAGTGGTTGAATGCATGAGATTTATTGTAATTGGGCTACAATGTTTTCAGTCGGAGATTAAAGTTGATGATTTTTACAGGACGCAAGGAAGATGTGGCCAACGCCAAGCGTGAGATTCTGTCGGCTGCTGAGCATTTCAGCCAAATTCGGGCGTGTCGCAAGAACAATATCAACGGATCGATGGCCCCCGGGCCTCCCGCTAACGTTCCTGGTCAGCTGACCATTAACGTAACGGTTCCATACCGCGTGGTAGGACTTGTCGTCGGACCGAAGGGAGCCACCATCAAGCGTATCCAACAGACCACACAGACCTACATCGTGACCCCCTCAAGGGATAAGGATCCGATCTTTGAAGTGACGGGACTGCCTGATGCGGTCGAAGCCGCTAAAAGAGAAATAGAGAGTCACATTGCTATGCGCACTGGGAGCATGATGGACGATGATTCATCGGTTGCCTCGTTTGATACTTTGGGCAACGGTGCGGATTTCTATACTGCTCTGTACAATAGTACAAAACAATCCTCCATGAACGCAGCTTCGCTCAACGCTCTCTTGAGCTCCAACAGTGGGTATCAGCAAAATGTGCTTGGCAATGCGAACTCCCCCTACTCGATGTTCAACGGGCATTCGCAGCCAACGGCGTCAAACGGCCATGCAAGTATGTCGTCCGGAGTTACGAGCAATGGGTTGAGTGGTCTAGGTTCGAACTACAGCACCATCGGCAGCAACGTTGGTTCAATGATGGGCAGCGCGCTATCGTCGAACTCGCACACTTTGGCAGACCTGTCTTCCTTCAACGGGCTAGGCAGCTCAGCGAGCTCCAGTAAATTGCTGAGCAACGGGAGTGCCCATTCCTACCACAGCGGAAATTCTAGCGCTGGAAGTCACTCGACATTTGGACCATCCTCCAACGCTTTCAGTTTCAACTTGCTTGGAGAGAATGCGAACAACATCCTGAACTCGAAAAGCTCTGGTCTGAACAACGTTTCGTCTCCTGCGAACCTACTGTCCTCGTTCGGTAACGTGTCAAGCTTGGCTTCAGGAAACTCAGCTCTGCAGTCCATGTACGGCCTCGATGAAGGTCTCGGGTCTTTAGGATCGTCGATGGGCTCCTCGCCCGCTCTTGATCAGACTCAGTTCTCTCAAAACATCTGGAGTGATGCCAAGTACCAACTACCTCCTGTGAGCAACTTCAATGGGCGTCCCTTCGGGTGCGCTAGTGGCAGTGCTTCACGCCCTCTGTCGCCAACTCGCGCGCTCAACCATGGCTCGGTCCAAAGGTCCAATTCAGACCCGACTCCCAAGTTAGATGTGCTGTCATCGGCCATTAAAGAACTTTCTGTTACTGGTGGGCTTCGATGCAGCAATGCTTCGTCTCCAGATGCTTTGCCTGATTACGATTCGACTCCGTTCGCCACAGTCACGGGGTTTTCGAATTCCAGCCCTATCCGTAGGTCTCCGGTGTACGAGCTGATGTCGATGGTTCCTGGCGCTTCGACGCCTGCGTCTGTCTTGGACAGCTTTTCTTCTGCTTCAGTTGTGCCACCTGTTCTGGCTGCTTCAGCCGCTAGTGCCATACCCATTGGCACTCCAGCATCGTCCTCTGCTCTTGGGCCGGTTTCATCGCCCAACCAAAGCGGTTCTGCTTCAGGAAGCCGCCGCAGTAGCGTCGATGTCGCTCTTGGTGTCAAGACTTGCCCCACGTGCAAAGGCGACACTTTTGAGGTTGCCTTCGTTCCTTGCGGACATCGTCGTTTCTGCCTACCATGTGCCCAGAAAATCCAAGACTCCACTGGATGCTGCCCGTCTTGCCACGCCGAGTCTAAGGAAGTGATCCGCATCCGCGATGATCACGAATGAGTAAATCTATCGCAATTGATGTCCGTCCCTCTCATGGAAGTGGGAAATAATGTGATGTGTGAAGGTTCGATGAAGTGATGTGAAGGTTCGATGAGAGGATGTCAAGGGGTGGCGCTCAGTCTTATAGAAAAATAGAAAAACTTGACTGTAGGATCGCTACTGAATCACATGCGCTGAAAGATGCGGCAAAAACCTTTTATTTTTTTAAAGAAATATTATTTTTTTCATGTTTTAGGGCTTCAAGCGTCTTGTTTTGCCAATTCTTCTATACGTGTGTGAATAGTGTGCGGTTATGTCGCTCATTCGGATTAGAACTGAGTTCTATGTTCGGGGTCGCGATTCACAGGAGAAATGTAAAGGGCCGTTTATACTAGGAGACATTTCGGCCGTGAAGCGCGACACATGTATACGAGGCTTACTCCCGATTGTCATATTAGTGTGTTTATACGAAGTTTCCTATTTGCCACGGTAGTTCTGAGGCTCTTTGATGTCGCGGATTACGAATTCGATCAGAGCTAATAGGGAACTTCGTATAAACACTAGCCTCGTATACACGTGTCGCGCCTCACGGCCGAAATGTCCTAGTGTTAACGGCCCTTGAACTCAACGTCAATTTCATAATTTGCGTGTGTTGAGTCAACCTCTTCTGAATTGCCTTTAAATTTTTACTTTTAATTTTAGTTTGAACTGTGGCTTAGAAGTTCATGCCTACGAAGAACCGTGGTTTGTGATTAGTTCTTCAGCAACGAAAATGCATCTGAATACCCATCCAGATGTTCCTCTTTGTGGTTGTTCAATTTATGCAAGCCTTTGTATTATATACGCAACTATTTGATACCTTCTAGGCGTGCTTCTGCAAAAATTTGAAATTTTAGGCTTGTTTAAATAAATTCTTTTGAATAGTTTTTATACCATTGAATTAAAACCTATGGTTTAAATTGAAATAATATTCTAAATATATGCTTTTCATTTCATTTGAATGTATTTTGCTAAACTATTTCTTCCAGGATTTCTATTAATTAGCGTTTCCTGCTTGAAAGAAATGTGAACTGTTTTCATTGACTACGGGTGTGTTGCCTTTTATTGACGTAGGAAAATTTTTTGTCTTGCCTTTTGCCCTTGATGGCTACTTCTAATTTCAGTTGCTTCTTCATTTACCGACTGACGTCAGGAGTGCTTCCCTCTACTGCTTTGTTGTGTAAACGAAATTGCCTTCTTATTTTCGTGTAACCATTTTTATACATGACTGACCAATTTTATTTGATATAGAAAACAATGCTTGAATAATTGCAAAGTTGACTGGTGCGAAGTGAATTTTTGGACTACTTTCTTCTAGCTTAACTCTTCAAAGTTGTACTCACAATAGGATGTACTGGGAGACTTGTTATTTCCCACGCTCCCTGCACGTTCCGCCGATCAGGGTATAGGCTACATCTTCAAGCTTTCCATCAGTGTCGCTCATTGTCGCGATAAGATTGATTGTCGAGTGTTTGCGTATTTCTCTCGTTAACTGAAGCGAAGTCATTGCTGGAGCCTTTTACTACTTGATGATTTTCGGGGAAACGGGGGGAGTAATTTTCGCAAACCAGTGCCTAAGGGCAATCTCGGCTAACTCTTTAATCGATGCGTGGCAACCTAGATTAGCTAGAGCGTTTGCCTCTGGAGATGTGGTCCCGGTCCTTCCTGTGTGTGACAGAAACCTCCTAATTATTCTGAATGAAACAATTTTATGTTGGTGTAGGTAAATCTCCAATTAAGTAATTTGTAGTTGTAACAGTCATTTTACGATTTAATTTCCTGCTGTTGTCCAATTAGTTCTTTTGTCTGAGAGTATTATATTTATATAGCAATTTAGGTGTCAGAGGAGGAAATTTACTGACCCAAGATGATTCTCATCTTAGCATTTTCGTTAAGGGCATTACGGCGTATCTCTGTATACTTCAAAGGCGTCTGAACAGAGTTGAGCTCAGCTATAGAAAAATATAGAGAAATTATCCTTCCTCATATTTCTTGCACGGACATAACACTTTTGTGAAGCCCTTGATAGTTGCTGATAGGCTTGGCGTTAGCTTGATGGAGATATGTGCTCATGTAGGCTCACTCCTAACATTCTTGTGCAAAACTAGAGGCAAAGTTGATGGTTTCACCCGTTTTCTTTTCTTCTTGATTTATTTCACTGTATTTTCGATAGCGTGGCGTGTGTGAAAATTTCAACCTGGTATCTTGCTGAAACCCTCGCCTGGCTATCGAATTTTTACAGTAATAAAGCAGCTGTCTTGGGCGAATCAAATAAAGTTTTGTTCGTATCGAACTCTGTACAGGAAATGAATGGATCGATATTTCTTGAATATTTTAAAAGATGGTTTATCAAAGAATGTATTGTTGTTGCGTATGAAGTTAACTATTTCACATATTTTCAGATGGAAATAGAATGTGTGGGCTATTGTGAACTACGTAGTCGATGATTTGGCTGAAGTCTCATTGTATTCAGTCGATGGAATTGGTATCTGAACAAACCACTTCTCCCGACCAAATTATTTCTTGTCGCCTCGAATATTTGCTTGCGTAGCATTTCGACGTCGTGAACTAATTTTTGTACTCTTGTATGACTTCTGCCTGACATCAGGTTACGTTTGTGCTCGATTGTGTCATTGACTTGGAATTTAGCATATTAAACATTAAATTAATCTAAGGTTAATTATTCTTTCCTTCGGACTAATTCATTCTTTTGAGTTCTGCCTGTGAACCTCTCGAGTGATCCCTCCTGCACGTTGCACGCCGCTCCTCATTTAACACCTCTGCTTGTTCCAAAATGCTTGGAATGCCTCATTAGTTCCTAAGCTCACGTTGCCCTGGTGTGGGACCACGAGGGCGCTGACCAGCACCAAAAAATCATGCGTTTAGTATCTAGAACATGACCGTGAAAAGTGTATAATCTGGTCAAGTTTCAAAGAACAGAAAAATAACTTGGCGAATCGTAAGGACGAAACTTCTCCAGGCTGCCTCGAAGTTGCCTCTCGAAGTTGAACGGAAAGTTGGTCGAGAAAAAATGTCCGTTCCATCATGTGCGTGTGGACATTTTCTTTGAAGTCTATAAAACCTCGATGCAAGCCGTGGGCTACAGTTTGTGACGAGGGCTATTGCTGCAGAAAAATTAGCTTTATTGCATGACCTTCGTTAGCCAATCGAACAAAAATATCGCTTTAGTGGAGTGGAAACTTTCCCTTCGAATTTTCATTTATTGAAGTCACGTTTTGCCCACTCGATAACTATGCAGCTTTCATACGATTCTCCACGGTACTTTAATTCTCGAAGTTTGTAGTGATCATCGTAGTTTCCGCGAGCGATAGCCTAACTAGTTCAACGGTCTTCCAATTGTTCGAATGAGGGCTGTTAGTTGAACTTGATCTACTGGAGCGTGGTCACTATCTTAGCTTTCGCTTTACTCAGTCTCGTTCTCTTACTCTTTCTCGACTGTTAACGTGTCTCATTAGTTCAAGAATAGTTAGTTGTTAGGTGTATAGCTCCTCCTTTACATGCAGTTTTAGATAGTATCGGGACGATTTCAAAGAGCGTATTACTCTAATTGCGCCTGGAAGGCGTTCATGATCAAAGGTTGCGCACCTTGACACTGAAAATGCTACGCAAACCTAGAACGAAGAACTTCAGCGTAGTTAAGTGTTACGGTCATCTTTAACGTAGTGGTTTTCTTCAGCTCCATGGAATTGCTACGCACAAATGTCACGAAGTCTGCTTTGGTTTCTCGAACCGACGATTTGATCGTCTTTCTGTGGCGTTGTGTACTAGAGGATAATTTTATCACTGTAATCGCGCCTGATTAGTTCTTGCGTTTGGAAAATTTGCTTGGAGATGCTAAGTAGCCATTGGTCGCGTTTTCGCCTCAAAAATGCAGTAGTATCGGTGATAGACGCGTGCAGCCGCGTTCTTCGCCCACTCGAGTACCCAGGCTCTCGTCTGAGCGCGTGTAATGAAGTTAGTCACGTTGGGCAGTTCATTAACCTATGCACACTACTGATTTTATTTTTTGTACTTTTCTACATTAACTTAAATAGTAAACTGTATGTTGCGCCTTTATTTTTGAAAATCTAACGTAAAGTAGTGCATGTTCGTGAATGGTATCCTTAAGAGCTAGCGATAACTCACTTTAGGATCTCTTTGGCTTAATTCCTAAGGAATCGAGCTCTTTATTTTGCATAGACCTACTTTAATAGAAGTTATTTTCTTGACGAGTTTTATTTTTTCAGTGCTAGTAATAGAGAGAACATTGCTCCAAAGTATTTGTGCTGAGCTCCAGAAAAATTGATCTTCGATCAATGCACTTAGTGTCTGGATTTCTGTATTGAATCTCTCAGAATTTTAAGATATTCACTAGCTTCTTCATACTTCAGCGTTGGAGAGCCCTTGCCAAGTCACAATGTCTTTATCGTTCGCTTATCATTGAAAGTGAAATTTCTCAACTAAATGCTTTCTCTAATAAAGACTACTCGGGCATTGATTTCTACTCGTACGCCAATGCGTACATGTTAGCGCATTAACTCGAAAGATTTTAACTGTAATGGTGTGTCATAATATTCGCTTAGAAGACGGAGAAGCCTCGTTCTTGTCCAACTTCTAGAAAGGTTTTGACGCTTAGAGCAGCTCTGCATGGTGTCCACGTTTAATCAGCTTAACTTTGCTAGTCAGTTTCAGTATTGAGGGAGATAGCCGATTTCCTACTAAGAAATTTGAAAAGGTAGCTGCATCCCATGCGACTTGAATTCATTTAGTGGACACCTTGCTTATTCTAGGGAAAGGTTTCTGTTGTCTAATGTTTGAAATGTGAGCGCGAAATTAATCACTGATCGTGGGCATTACCATCTACGATAGCGTGTTTCAATAGGGCATTATGTCTCGTATAGTTTAGGAGATAGTTAATTCTAAAGCTCCAGCTCTCGGGTTGCGTAGTCGAGTTCTGTCCCTCTTTCTCTTTCTCTCCATTTGCGATACACTATAATGAGTCTTAACTATGTCTAGTATTCTTATCGTAATACATTTCTCTCTATCATGAAGCAATAAGAGTAGCTTGTTTAGACTTTATAGCGGCTCTCCAACTTGGGCAATCTTGCGGAGCAGTTGAGCTGCGACTAGAAATCATGCCATTATTATGATGGACGTGAGATGCATGGGTTTTATATACGTAAATGTTTATTTTGCTACAAGTGTATAGTATAAAACTAACCGGTGTGGTACGATGAGTTTCATGTCCCAGGTAACGGATACTAAGGTGCCGTTGCCGTCACATGGCCATTGGCAGATTGGAAGGGTGGTGGAGCGCGCGGTCGTATGCTTATGTACGCGTTCTTTTCGCTCATTTCAAGACTCCGCCTTGTTCGAACGAGTTTCCGTTTGCACTCAACTTTTGTTTCAGCTTCTTGAGTAATTTCTTTTCTGATATAAATACTGATGAATTGCTCGCGTTGATCGACATCCTCAGCGCGATGTAGTTAGTAGAATGCCAGCGCAAACATATCCCCTTGCAAAGACTCCTGTGATGGCAGTTTGTCAGTGGGTGTTATCGTCGCCAGCTCCACCACTCTAGGGTTGCAAATTGATTTGCTCAATATTAACGGTTGCCAACTTATTTATTGCATGTTTCGCTTCAGATCTTTCCCTCCTTGTGTCTGTTGCTGGTTTCATTTTAAGGTAACTTGCGTCTAGAGGCACTCGGTATGTTTCAGTGTCATCGTACAAGAGCCAGGTTTCATTGGTATGAAAATGCAGTTTGTTAGTGCGTAGTTTTGACGATGCGAGTCCTTTAAGAACGTTAAGATCGACGTCTTTCAAATACAGAAAAACATGAAAGGACTTTATACGCGAGTGCAAAGTGAAGAACGTGTCAGAAGCTTGATGAACCTTGAACAGAGCTTAGTGGAAGGGAAGAAATATTCGTTGATGGAAGGTCACTACTTTTATCAGGTGTTTAAGGACTAGCGGTGGAATAACAGTGAGCTGTCTAAGCGAAATTAGACTTACCGCAAGCTGGTTGTGTACAGGGTGTGCGATTGTATATTTTCTCCATCATTGCAATGTTCCCACTTCTGAGTATATTTTACCAGCTCTTCTTCTGAATAAGTTTTAGTTTTTTCTCTAGAATTGCAACGACGTGAAAACATTTGGTAATACGATGCTGGATGCAAAATTTAGCCATCGCACACCATGTCGCATCAACTCATCACATGTCTCGCGCCGAGGGTTGAGTTGTCCGCTCTCGCTCATGGAAGAACAGGATCGTCAGCGAAACGGATCAGTGCATGCGAGTTTCCTGACGTTCGCATAAGGACTTTGTCTCGAGTAAATGGTATCGTGCTGTCTGGTACAATCCACTGTAGAGAGTGTCGTAGTTTGGTTTTTGTGTTAAGAGATTTTTGCATGCTGCGTGACTTGCTTTCCTATTTCCTATCCCTTAGAGTTAAATAAGTGTATCTTGTTGTAGCCCTGTTCTCTATTTTTATTGTATACGTCTTTAAATGATATATTCAATTACTGCCTAGCTTATAATGAAGCATGCTAAATTTCTACATAAAGTCAACATAAAATTGTAAAATACAGAAAAATGACAAAAAAATCTTTTAGCTCTCACTCGTTCGTGTTTTTTGAATTGTTTATTTTTGTCTCAGAGCTGAGGCTAATTTTAAATTAGATGAATATATATATTTTTCTATAGCGTTTATATCATGTGCACCGTCGACAAGGCAGCGCGTCGCTGGCCCAGCCTACCTAGCTCGGAGTGTTGACAGCTCTGCGGTGCCCGCAATGCCCGTCTCGGCCAAGCGGCTCTCCAGTCTCCGCCAAACTGGCACCGAAACGTCTTTTTCTTCTTCTTCAAGGTGTGCCAGAAATATCTCAAGTCATATCATCAGTGAGCGAGGTTAAATGTTCAGCGCGTAGACAATTACAGTTACCTTCTATTTACATACTATTCTAACGTGGGAGCTGAATTAAACGGGCGTGCACTCATCACTGAAAATCGTTAAGCATGTTTCAAGCCTAATGGTCATCATACATGTGGGAAACCTAACTTTTCCATTTCTATTATATTCTATTCTATTTCATGAGACAACTCTCGCAAGACGTTCCGGCAGAGATAGTTCGGTTGTACGACATAAAACAACACGCATGAGAGACGCGTAGGCTGAGATGTTGCCCGCGGCTCGCCATTACGGTCGAAAACATTTAGGCTCGCGGTACTCGGTCGATGAATGAGACTGCGGCGTTACGAAGGCTAGGCTGGGCTGGGACCAGTGACGCACGACGCTAGAATGAACTTGTACCTCTCAGTCTGGTCAACTATGTGTCGTCTGCATTTGTTGTTGAGAGTTTCTTGAACAGGCTTATTTGCACGTGGGCTTGAGATCCTTCATTAATGACCTTTTCAGAGTGTTTTTCTATCTACTTTTTATGAATAAGTAGTACGGTTCATCGTTTGAAGCCTCTTTAAGTGAAAGTGCTTATTCTTATCGAAGAGCAAATTATTTATTTAAAGTTTTTACTAATTTCTTCAATGCAGATCAAAGCAGCTCTTGCATCGTCATCGGTTATAGTCACAATGTCGTATTACATTTATATAAAGAGGTATATTATAGATTATAAAATCGAAATTAAATATATATACTATTTAATATGCGAAATGCAACTTTTTGTTCACAAAACTTGCATTTTATGTTGTGAATTTCATGGTATCTGAATGATTGTTTCATTGCTTGAACTATTCTTACGAACAAACGCGCAACACTGATGAAGGTCGTATCCGTGAGAGGCGTATGCAACAACACGTCGCTGCCTTATTTGCAATAGTTTGTGTTCTGTACCTTTGTCCCTACGTAGAAAATATCAATGCCTTTGTGGCACGGTCTCTCGATCGTGTGGCACGTTCAAAGTATCCTTTGCTCTTCGTATCTTCATCATGAAAAACTAAGCAAAAATTACGATACCGTAAATTTTGCGCTCACGCGTCTTGAAGGATAACTTCATCTGATCTCAGTGGTTTAATGCTTAATTCTCTTGATAGTTACTCAAGACAATTGGTCAAAACTCAAGTTTGCTATATCACGTATAACTTACCTGTAATGCCTGTAAATGATAGTACTGTTTCTTGTACGGTCAAAATGAAAGTTTTCGTACTCCCATGCCGGTAGTGGATAACCGTTTTTCGACCGTTTCATTGCAGTCGTTATAAAGGAAATCATTCCGCGGCAAATTAAGTTTATTTTCAATTGAACTTAATTTTAGCGCGACTGTTTTGGCCATTTGTAATGAAGCTTTGTTTTTGTAATTTGAACGAGAATATGTATATTTTGTTAATGTCTTGAATTGTTCTATGCTATACCTCAGAATTTTAATTTGGTTAAATTTTATAAAACTGATCGAATTACATCGGTTTGACTCATCGGTGCTCGTATATATTCTTAACAGTACGAAATATGTGAATTCCCTGAAATATTACTTATGCAATGGCTGTACGCCAATATTTTCATCATGCTCAATAAAGCATAGAGTATATTGCAGGTGAAAATTTATTTTCTTCTTTGATTATTACAATTTTATTGTGGTGTTTATTACTCATCTATGCCTGTACAATCTTCGAAGTAATATTAATTAGAAGCTTTGCTACAAATTTCTGTCCAATGATAAATCAGATCTGTATATGGTAAATGATTGCCTATCGTGCATTAGTATTTAATTAATGAGGCATCAGTATGGAATTATATGATCGAAATATTGGTTAGGTTACCAATATGGTGCTCAAAAGACTGAGCTTTTGCTTTATCAGCATCCGTGTTGATCACTGCCACAACAGTAGCACATTCTTACTTGTCTCTTTAATTGTGCTAAATTTTGTCGTCCATTTTAGGTATTGATTAACCCTTTCTCTCTAAGCGTTATGTACTCCCTGCGAAGGATTTCGTGTATCATTAGCTTAGGATAGGAAAATTTAGCCGTACGTGGCATTGTCTGTGTCTGGGCAGGGGTTTCGATTCAAATGTTCATTTCTGAAAAAATATACTTGGGATAGAATCATCAAAACTCAATAGAAAAGTTCATGGGATGAAAGGCTAAGGGAAGCTCCTCCCATTCTATCTTTATTTTGAATGTTGGTCTTGCCGCATAATGATGCTTTGTCCGAATTTCCAATGGCATTTCAACTTCTTCAAGAGCAGAGTGTACTGCGGGGAATTGTTTCCCGTAGTTACGGCACTAAATGTATCCCTTGTACTCCTAGGCAGGATGCCTCAATCTCTCTCTCAACGTGGTATGCTGATAGTGTCACCTCGTCTGCTAATCTTGAGAATTCAATGTTCTTGAGAGGCCCCTCCTATCGTTCACCGATTAACAGCAACGTTCCCTACGTCGGGTTACCGTGGGTTTGGTCTGTTATTAGGTAGGCCTCATTCCTGTTCGCCATCATTTGGTAAGGGAGCCAACATCCTGCAATCGACCTCCTGAACAAGTGTCTTCTGTAGAACATCTATCTACATTTTTCTCTATTTTATATTTCTCTCTGTAGCTCAGGTGGCCAACTTAAACCTTACCAAACGTATCTCGTCTGCATAATTTTCTGTAACTTTCAATATTTCTAATTATATCTCATTTAATTTATTAAAATTGGGATTTGAAATTGGTCACAGTAAAATTAGACAATTTTTCACCTCATCTTCATGAATCCCAAAAAATTCACACCCTCATGTCACTCTTCAATGTTTGTAGTGCCATTTTCTTGTCAGTTTCACTCTGAAGCATTGAAGTTGTTAATTTTTCAGCAGAATGATATTAATTGCCTTGTTGAGATTTGGAGCACAGCTTCCTAGCTGCATGGGTGCCTTGGAACTACCTCCTCTTCTTGTGCGTATTGCTCTGATTTTTTTCTTGGCGCTGACATCAAACTTTCTAGGTCGTGAGGTCTTCTCGTTGCATCCCGAGTCTCAGTAAGCGAGGAAACCAACGGATCATACAATTTTTGTGGCAATTTTGAGTGCACTCCGAAGACGAACTGTTTTAGAGACCATCAGCATAACGTAAATGCTGCGTTTCACTGTTGTACTCTATCTCATCCGTTGAATCTGCGGAGTTAACCCGCTTGACTTTGCCACAATTACTATCAGCTTGGTTTACCCATTCTGTTAGTGATTCGCGTTAAAAAGTTGTGTCCTTAAAGTAATAAGCGTAGCTCCACCAACGAATCCATGTCTTTAATTCCCTCTCATTCCTATTCTCGGCCAGCTGCGATGCCTTATTTCCCGACGGTAAGGCGATTGCTCAGTCATTTTCCTTGATGTTTTTTCCACAGTAGCTATTGCTACTAATGATACTGAATTGTCATCAATGATAATTGTTTTATTTTGTAATTTTATAGATATATATCTTAACTAATAATTATAAAGTAGAGATTGTATGTAGTGAAAGTGGATTGCATCGTTCTTTGCTACAAGTTTCTATAATGTGTTAAGCTCCGTATAGTTTTCTCCTTCCTTCGCGTTTTAGCTAGAAAGCTGTTTTTTACTTTATATACCCTTTACAGTTGTGTAGCGTTCGACATTGTTTTTCGCAAATCTATTGTATTCGAAAATTGGTGCATCTCGAACCAGGTTTCCTCTAAAAGTGTTACACGTTTTACGACGCTGATTTTGGCTTGATATTTATAGGTTACCGATATTCATAAAGATTACTCGTCCTCTCCGACCACAGAAAACAAGTCTTGTTCGATATTCATATCCTGGCTATTTTATGAGGTAACTAGATCATTTCAGTGACTATAGTATTTTCGTAATGCATTGTCGACGCTACAACGGCAGCCATTTCATACTCCAATCTCTTATTGTTTCATCCGTTCTCTATGTCAGATTATTTTAAATTATTCACGTTGTTCATTACTCATAGAGATATTATGATTATATTTATCCTATTCTATTTATACAGTAGGGATGTTTTTGCGTGAACGTTTAAGTATGTCGTGCAGGCCGCTTCCATTTCAACTCCAGCCATGCAGAAGCTTTTCTACCGCACTGCGAATAGTGAAAGATGGATTATTCTCATAATATTCGACCAGAGTTAAAAATGTAATGTTATTACCTAATCATCGTATTTACTCTGAGAGATAGGTAAGATTTTCTCTCTTCTTAGAGTTATTAGAACTGGTTCGCTTCTTCTTGAAAATGGTACCTTTGATGCGTCTGCATATTGTGAGTATAATACCTCATCAGAACATCTCTGCTTCTATCTATAGAACTTATCATATATGTACTTCAATATTCAATATATAGTGTTTAAATATATTTTTATCATTACCGTGTGTGTGTTAGACATGCCCATCAATACCGAAAAACGCAAAAAATAACTAGCGTAAGACTAGTCGCTGCTAACGCGGTGTCTAGAGTCTACCGTACTTACGTATGGAGGTTAATTTTTTCATGTTGGCTCATAAGTTTATTTTCAGATTTTTGTGAGTGATTATAGATCAATAGAGAAATTGAATGTATAACACTGGTATTTTATTTCCCTCATCTATTATTAATTATTCCTATGTAGGCTAACAGATTCCTACGTGAATTTACCTCCTATAATGTTTATACTTGAAGAGGATAACAGTATATATACTACAGATTATGCAAATGAGTGGTTTCGAGTAGCGGTATTTACTGACTGCTATGAAGCGACGTGATGAAAATTAGCTAAATACATTTTAGGAAAGTAATAGAATTCACAACGAAAATCGTAAAAAGTATTTACTGAGAGTTTGAATTTATGATGGAGTCGGTGATTGTCTACGTTTTAAATGATGATGCTTCGTTATTTACCGGTAATACAGTTCAGGAAAACCAAATGTTAATTTGGAGTATAAATATCACGAAAGACTTGACCACACCGTGGAAATGCATAGCTAGGAAATGAACGTCATTAACTCGAGGTGATGAAAGTATGCCTTGCCAACTTTGAAGAAGCAGGCCCATGCAACTTACACAACGATACATGCATACTCACTCCTTTGATCCATAGTGCTTGCAAGTGATTATGGAAATGATAATTAATACCCTAAAGTATATGCTGAAATCACTCTGAAACTTATGCTAGTAATGGAGAGCAGCAGCATCCACGTAAGGAAGCACAGTTATCGAACTTGGTTTTCTCATTTGACTTTCACTGAACAAAATGTAATGAATCCACAGTATGCCTGGAGTACAAATGACACCACTGATCAACATCAAAACACTTCATTAGAAGCTAAAAAAATCGAATTTCTAATTGACAGTAGTGAAGAATTATGTTTCCAGAGCCAAATACACCCAGAAACCATCAAATTAATATCTCTGGATGCACTGTCGTAAATTTCGTGTAAGCATTTCTGCGACAAAAATTCTGGCAGCGCAATTCTAAACCGTTATGGGCAACAATAATGATCAAATACGAAGTAGCCAACCCGTGCAAAGTGGATCAAGACCATCTTCTTCTGAAACAATAATGACGTCAACACAAATAAGAAAAATATGAGCAATGTTGATTACAATTCTTAAGTCTAAAAACAAAAATAATACTCACAAAAAGGTAAGAATTGACTAAAGGATCACAAAAAAGTTGCGTAAGAATGAAACATTGGGAAAATCAATCTCAAGGACTCGATTAGACATGTATTATTGAAAAATAAATGTTTGAAGAAACAGCAAGTGAAATCTTTGAAACCATCTTTATGGGAGAGAATCAGACGTAGGTTCTTTCTCATCTAACACTTAAATATATTAACATTGAAGAATTACTCTTGATGTCTTTCAGTAAACCACCTTTCGTGCCCTCTGAAAGCCTCTCACATTCTCACCCAAACCACACACAAAATTGGTTCGTGCACTGCATAATGGAACAAAGCCGCTCAAGAGCGACAGTAACGAGTAAATTATTCCAGAATGTTATTAATTGATTATAAGCGAGTTCCTTTAAAGAAAATGCTCGGTGGAGATATAGGGATGTCAAACGACGTTCTACTCGGTACTCATCGCATAATTTGTTTGTACAAAAAAAAGACGAAGTTTTGAGGAAGTTCAATACCGCAAGATTCTTGAAAGTAAGAAGACTTGCCAGGAGTCAGGACTTGTGACGCTCTGGGGACGAGCATTTCGTCTCAGCCTTACTCAGTCTACACGAATCTTCGAGTTTAAACCATGAAAATGTAGTAGAATATGGTGCCCTTAACATACATTTATCAATCGTAAACTCCCAATTATTATATATATGACATTCAACATTTATATATCTTCTAAATTCATCCCATACAGCAAGTAAAGCTAAATAAACTCCGAAAGACAATTGCTGAACTTTCTGGACCTCGTTCTGATGACTTTCACTGCAGCATAATCGTGGGTAGTACCTGCTGTTCTTATACTCGTATTATTTTCTCCTAGCATCATTGGCTCTTAGATGAGGGATACTGTAGACTGGGCCGTGATGAAGGGTCTGGGTAGCTAGAAGCAAGATGACTTCAACACTGTCACAACATTCATATCTAATGCTGGTAGTGCGTGGGACTGTAATGATCGCTTACCATTGATCTCAACTACTCACTTCTTGGTGTCTATACGGTCACTGAGGACAGTAGGAAATTTTGGAGACAAATATACCACGAGTGAATTTGTTACATCGTAAGGAAAAGTGTACTTGCTCAAATTTACACAAAAATAAATTACTACTCAACATTTTGAGGAACGGTCTGAACAAACATACTCAACAAACAAACCCTGAATAACAAACTTAAGGAATAAAATCGTAAAAATTTTAATTCGTAAAATCGCACATCTTAGCCAATGCCTTTAAGTGTAAGAAATAAGCGTAGTTGTAGTTCCTTGGGAGCTTGTTGAGAACTCAGAAATGATAGGAACAGTTTCGTAGGCAGTTATTTATGGTTTCCCATCGGATAAATTTTCGTTCAAAGGTGCGTTCTTGCTTTCGCGTCCGGTAGACAATGATTGATTCTGAAAAATTTACTTGAATGAAAATTAAGGCTACCACATGCGTCCAGATGCGTCTCAAGGAGACAATCCGAATAATTTAAACAATTTAACTGTTTTTTTTCTATTCGTAATGTATTAGTATAATCATTACTTAAAAACTATTTCAGTGGATAGGTTGAGATGAATCTACTTGCGGGCTCGACGAAGTTCACTGACTTCTAAGGCATTCTCTGGAAACCTGATTTTACGTTTACAATTTGATATTTTCGTTAACATTCGACTTAAACGTACACTATACTGATCCAATAGCTATTTAGCGCGAGAAGATGCAAAAGGATATTGTTAAATTTTTCACGTTATGTGAAGGAAAATCACGTACCCGAAAAACGATTTAAGATTAGTTTATTTCAGAGCAATAGTTCAATCATTTTGAACCATCGAATAGAAATAAAGCAGCTATTTCTTCACTGCTAAATTCATAATACTTTAATAATGAATGTCACTTAAACTTCTTTTCATGTGCACCAAAACAGTTTTTCTCACGGATGTTAAAAGACATCGAGTTCCAAGCCTCAATTCCATTGAAGTGGTAACTGTATTTTTTATAATAATAATGAAGGCATCTACGGATGCTTTATTTCTAATTTCAAGCCTGATACATATCACCTTATACATTGGATTTTCAAATGCCTTATAACTAACGCCAGGGCGCCATTACGCTTTCCCCCGGTCAAGACCGGTACCCATTTCAGACACCCGGGTAGAGTGGGGTATTGTGCTTGGAATTTTTCCCCTATACCCAACAGAGAAAATCGCCACCAGCGCCGGGACTCGAACCAGGGTCTGCCTGGACGGAGGCAAGTTCGCTAGTCTCACGACACGACGAGAATATTTAGATCGTGTTTTGTTATGGGAAGGGAGTACGAATACCAAAATAAGTTTCCACCAGTTCACTTGTCTTAGGAGTAAATGCTGGAAATATAAGGCCGAACCAATACTGAGCACTGATACATAGGTTCATCTTTTTTTCTTTGTTAGGATGCGGCGCATCTCCATCGATGGGTATTAGCGCAACATAGGTTCATGACGTGGAGGATCAGTTTGATGAATGATTCAACTCTAGGTAGCCCTGCTGCTTTGCACCTGAGCATTTATTACTGGTGTCAGATCATCCATCCGGCTTGGTTTCTTGTGATTTACATACCTTCGCCACTGACAGGTGGCAGAATGCTGCGAGTGATGTTTAACTCCTTGCTAGAAATCTTAAAACAGAGATTCTTTATGTGAAACTTAACTCGAGTATGCTGATTTAAGAGACTCGATACTACATCCTCTCATTTTGCAGCCTCTTTGCAGACCCGTATAGACAACTGCGCTACTATCTCTATGCCTTAAAATTTACAAGTCAAACATCGAATTTTGGTAATTAATTGGATATCAGAACTTGAATATATCAGATATAGGTCTATCACATTGGCGTAGCAAATTTGTTGAAGAAACATAAGGAATAAATTTTAAAAATAATCAAAACATCATTCCTAATGTTTTGAGCCTAGACTAAAATAGAAATATTCTTAAAATAGAGCTCCGTGCCAACAGCTAGTCTCATGCAGAGCTAATATCAAGTGCGGAAGAACTTCATTAAATTACTTTTTTGTGATATTTTCGTTGCCAGCGGAACAAACGTAAAATCGATGGACTAGTGAGGTAAAATCTAAAGCGCAGTGGTTAAAATTTTGAAGCAGAGAAACATAGATGAAAGGTATATTAGTTCTAATCAAACGTAAAGCACACCACAATGTTTCGAAAAACTTCAAAGCGTTCGAGAGACTGAGAAACAAAGTTCACATAAATGTGTGCGCACACTGTCTTCAGAATACTTTATCTGCTGCAGCTCTATTAGACGGCTGTTCAAAGAGGGCAAAAAAGCAAATCAAGTAACTGCATTCAAAATCATTCCCACGAAAATCAAATAATTAGAAGAAACTCGTTACTTGCCGAGCTTCTTTTCAAAAACCAAAATCACGCTCGCTATCACGTAGGCAGTTTCTACCGTGGATAAATTTCTAACCTCCGCAAAGCCCCGACCTACGACCAAACTCATACCTGAAAATCAACATGGAACCCAATTTGCACACGCATTGTAGACCCACTGGATGACTTGAAACGATCGCTCGAGATAGAGCCTACCCTCGCTTTAGCTGACGGACACTGTCTCCTCCACGCGGCCACTAATCAGCTTGCATCAAAACAAATCTCACAGCGGAACAATCTCTAAAAAAGTCATTAAGACGGAGAGCACTAGAAACAAAAACCAATACGCACTATTCGTTGACAAGAACAGTGACAGCCTCGAACTCCTTATCAATAAGCACATCGATGAAAAAACTTCAACCATGCTGGTGGAGACTTCATACAACAAATAATTTCTAATATGATGAGGATACCAATTCACAAATTCGACAAAAAATAAAATGGAACTCGGAAAACAACAATTCCTTCTACTTTGAATGCTTTAATAAAGTGTCCTCCGGTGAGCATTCATCGAAAGCACAACCACTGCAATGCCCTCGTTAAAATGCGTGATGAATTCCAAGACGCTCTCACCTCCGCTTTGAAACTAAATTACATTGATCGAATTTAATTTTCACCTGTAACCGTTCTCACAACCAGTTAAGCGGTCAACATTGAATAAGAGGCTAATACTACATAGATGCTTCGTTAGACTTCTGAAATGCACTACCTCAAATAAACATTAACCAATGAAAATAAATAATATAAAATAAAATATTGGTAAAAATGTTCCCACTCTCACTGGTAAAATTGACGATATAAGAGTAATCTTGGTTACTTACGACATCGACATTTTATGCGTCTCTAAAACATGGCTCGACTCATGAGTCGAAAGTTCATACGTGTACATCCCAGAGTACGCATTGCACCGTTATGACGGAGTCAAGAATAAACGAGGTAGCGCTTCATGCAGCTTCATTAAAGACGTCTATTCAACGTCCCTATTTTCAACAAGAGAAAAGCGCGAAGACGTAAAAATATTTTGGCTCAATGTTCAATTAAACAAACCCAAGTCTTTCATCATCGGCAGTCTTTACAGACACCCATCAGGCGTCCATCATTAGAGTTCACAGAAAATATGCTTAAATAATTGATCTCAGCGGTCAAAAATCTTTTAATGTTTTCGGGGATTTCAAAGTAGATCTGCCAAATAAAAGCCATCAGCTGAGCAAAATACTGTACAGACTTAATCTGCCGCAAATGGCCCAAGAATCAACGCGCATGACGAATACTTCTAAAACTCTTCTAGTAATAATGACAGACAATCTACAAGCAGTACTCAATGCAAAGATTTTGCCCTCCTTTTTTTGATCACCATTCAGTAGAATTCAGTAGAAACAGAAACAGAGATTCCTTTACATAACGTATCGCACAAAAACTATTACTTCACAGGAATATTTAAAGAATAGCTATAAGAAAGATGGAAAGGATTTCAAAGCATTGAAAACACCGATAGTGTCAATTTTGCAGTTTCGCTTTTTGATGACAATTTCATACCAGCCCTTAATTAAAGAATGCTCACCCTTCACATCAAGAAAAGGTAAGCTATAGATAAGACATTCTAAATGGATACCAGATGAGATGTAAGCGCTGAGCAGAGCAAAGAAACATTACCTGCGAGAGTTACTGAATTACACTGAGAGTTACTGAAGAAATCAGAAGGTACTCTCCGTAAACTGTTTAAAGATTATGAGAAGCTCTTGTGGAGAAAGGCTAGTGTAGCAAAACAAAGTCACTTCTACAAAGGATAGTTAGCGGCACAACGAAATTAAAAAAAGAACTTGGGAAATCATAAGAGAAGTTGCTCAGTATAAAAACTCAAATTGCGACAGTAATTTAGACAGCCGAATGATTTCAATGCTTTCTTCGCGAAAGTTTATGAAGAAGTTTAAAATGAAGTGTCTTATCTCATTCCAAACACATCATCAGGTCAAAATACAAGCAATATTTCATCCTTTAATCCGAGTGACAAATGTAAAACAAGGCCAGTTAGTATTAGAGAAACACGAAAAATTTTATCACCGCTTAAAAATACGTAAACAGTGGGACATGATGGTATTGGCCTTCAATATATGAAAAAAGATTTCTGTTACAGCACCCTTCATTTTTTTGATAATATATATGTACATCTATAGCCACAAACAAAATTCCTGCTCAGTTGAAACCATATCCATCAATAAATCACTGCACAAATCTGGTGATATCAATAAAGCATCAAATAACAGACGAATCTGTCTCCTATACCTGTCATGTCCAAAATGTTATAAAAGTAATTACAACCCAGTTATTGTCTCACATCGATGAATCCCACTTACTTCATCGCGATCAAGAAAAAATATACAACGATTTAGACCAAAAAAAAGTTAACGCTCTTACTAGTGCTTGATCTCTTCAAAGTGTTCGACAGCGTTAAGTCTGAAAAACTTGTGTAAAAATATCGAACCTCAGAATAAACACACGTACATGCAGGGGTTTGAAAGCTACCTACTGATCCGCTCTTATGCAGTGTCCTTAAATGGCAATATGCCACCTTCTATACCAGATAGCTTTGGTGTTCCTCAAAGTTCAATCCTTCGCCCACTCCTATTTTCAATTTTCATCGATGATTTCAGCACCATGCCAGCAAACTCAAAAACTTCATCAAAATTTGCAAAATTTCATTCGATACCAGATTTGAAAGAAACACAAGTGAACGCTGAAAGCCTTCTAAAGAACCTGGAATTTCGGTACGACCAAAATGGCTTTAAACTTACGTACATAGATACATAGATACATACATACATACATATATACATATATACATATACCAGGCTTTCCCTCCTTACGGGAGGGTAGCAGACAGCAAGCCACAATCATTCATCCTTCATCCACTAGGAGGCAAGAGAGGCAGCACTGGCCGCACCAGAACTGCCCGGATCAATTGTGTAACGAATTATAGCAATAAATACCAATAAAATACTTTGTTTATAAGCAGTTTATTGTGTTTTTATTTTTGAATATGGGCTAAAATCAAGGATGTCAGTAAAGGGCAAGCTTCTTCATGAACTGGTGATGCGAGGGGATTAAATAATTTGTCTCAGATGGAATTCATATTAAAAGGGATGTTTTTGTCGACGCACTGTAAATTAAAGGAGAGTGAATTTTCAATTAATAATCAACAGTTAAAAACAGGGGACTGAATACGTTAGAATATTTTCTGGTGTATTTTTAAACAATGGTGAGATCCCGGATATTTTTCAGTTATTTGTTTCTTTTTTTTGACCCTTGTACAGTGGAGAAAAAGCTTGCTTGTCTTCAACACGTTGTGCGGCTAAAGCCGGCCATAAATGTCATATACGCCATTTTGGCAAGCCAAGTGATTCATTTAAATACTTAACTTCTTCATCAATTTTTCCTTTGTATTATTCATCGGGCGGTCAGAAGCAAATCATTATTTTCGATTGGAATCTCGTGGGAATCTTGCGTAAATGTTCGTTAATTGAAAGGGAGCAAATTATTGAAATTCAATTTATATTTATACACTCAGGAAAGTGAATAGCAGTGCAGTACAAGCGTGAGAATGCACAGTTCTTCCATCTCGGCCGCGAGAAGGATGCCCGCAAGGAACGAGCGGCTGAGCAGCACGTTAGAAATGGCTTGCAAAGGCGCTAAAATTTTGGAGTTCGTCCAGAATTGATTGCATAATCTGTCAACTTATTACGAGAGCAATATGAATTATGTGTGATTCGCAGTCAAGTGCCTTGTGACTATTCGTGCGCGCAACGATTTCCCATAGGATTGTGTTTCATGTGATTCTTGCTATCTACCTCTGATGTTTTGTGTCTTGGAGATGCGCGCGAAAATCACGTGTTGTTATGTAATCTTGTAAATAAACTTGATAGATATGCACCATTAATTGTTTCCATTTCCCGTGTTTATCTGGGGACGCTGGTGTTGAGGGCGCAGAACAGTTGCTTACCATTTCTATTTTCCACCTGTTCTATAATTCCTCCGTTCTGGGTATTTTCCTCTCTTGATTTATTCATTTCCTCTTTCATTATCGAGGTTTAAATCACTCTTTCGAAGACAGAGATTTCTGTCTGGTGACAATAGCAGCCCAGCACAACTCTTTTCCCCAGTCAGGCCCGACAGCCAGAGCTGGTTCATCCCGACAGCATCATTTGTGTGCAGACTCCCGGGCCCCGCACATGACTGGACACATCATATATCCCATCACATGAGGGTAGGCTTCCAGGGACCGCGTCAAATAATTACATGCTTATAGAGTGCTTTAAACAATTTTAACAATTTATTTACCACAGGTAATACAGAGGTAGAATGTTTCTTAAGTCTAATACAATGGTTAAATTTGAGTATAGCTACTTGTGGGCCCGAATAAGTTCAGCGACTTCTAGGGCATCCTACCATCACATTATTCTAAGGTGTACAATAATGTTTAACCTAATTCACTTAACCTAGTTTTGCATTATAGTGATCAACGAGATAATGAACTCGATATTGATGTTTCATTACAATATAGGTCATATGTTCTATATATAACAGTATGTTCGATAACGATTTCACGACTGAAAATCGGAGATATTACCCATGGCAAATTACATTATTAGGACCAGACATGTAGGAGGCAGGATTTGACTTGGTGATCTTGCACGACTAGTATTCTGATAAGAAATGAGACTCAAGATTTCTTTTGAATACCTTGTAAGAATTACTTTCACGGATCTCCGCAGGTATTGAGTTCCTAGTTTTAGTTCCAACGAAGAGGATACTGTGTTGCGACCGGGCCTTTGAATAATAGGGAAGCATGAATTTACTTCTATTTCGCGTTAGATGGTCGTGATGACCAGTTTGCGCAGTTAATAATTGTTTTAGGCTATTGTCGCCATCATTAGTAAATGTTTTGTAAATGAAATTGAAGATGGAGATTCTGTAGAGATCCGAGAGTTTAAGTATTTGTAAATTTTTGAATGAATCATTTGTGTGAGCATTATATTCTAGGTTCTTTAGCGCTGTGATGGTTCTTTTTTGTAGAGTAAAATTATATTGGTTTTATTTTTATCAGTTCCGTGCCGTGCTTCTATTCCGTATTGCAAGTATGGTGAAATGAGCGTTCGGTAGAGCATTTGCAAAGCTGTTTCAGGCAGGAAATTTTTAACTTTATTTAGGATTCCGCTTTCACTCACTTCTGTCCGCAGTCATCCCTCTCGCCACGTCCACAGTCAGACCCCTCTCATACAATTAATGCACGTTTCATCCCATCTATCCAATTCATCCGTAGCCTTCCTTCCGCTCTAATACCACTTACCTTCGACGTATAAATCTTTTTTACCAGCCGCTCAACATTCATTCTTTCAACATGCCCAAACCATCTAAGCACTCTTTCATCCACCCGCCTGCTCATCTCCTTGACAACACCCATCTGCTCCCTAACCAACTCATTCCTAATCTTTCTCTTCTTGTTACTCTAAACATGCTCCTTAAACACTTCATCTCAATCACATCCAGTTTCTTCCTCTTAGCTGCTCTCAAACCCCACAACGACTCTGCTCCAGACAGCAAAACTGCCACAATTAAGCTTTCAAACAGTCCTCTTTTGCACTCATACTCACACTCCTGCGTACAAAAACTTTCCTCATTGCACCCAATGTCTTGCAGCCTTCACTCACTCGATGTCTCACTTTAACATCCACACTTTCATTCACAGCCACATCCGACCCGAGGTACCTAAAATGCTCTACCTCCTTTAACACTTCACCATTCATCCTCACATCCAATGTTCCAAACACTCCATCTCTCGAACATCTCATCACCTTGCTTTTATTTACATTCACTCTCAACTTGAGCCTTCCGCACACTCTACCAAACTCTGCAACCAGTCTCAGCAGTTTTTCCTAAACTAAACTTTACTTACTGCAATTAAATCGCAATGGATTATTTTTGGATCAAAGAATACGATCAGAAAATCCCCAAAGCTCACGCTGACGTTTAGGAACTATAAAAACGAGCCAGTCGACGAAATAAAAACCCTTGGTGTTTTGTTAGACAAAAATATGACTTCCAAACCACACGTGGAAACAATATGCAACAAAACTAGCGGAACTTAAATGTTTTTGCATCATATTAAGACCACACTTGACGAAAAAGCTAGATTATTTAGTCTTTAGTATTATCGTGTTTGAACTATTACAGTAAAGTCTGGGGAGACATCCCACAATATCTTTAAAAATAATTGTAAAAATGTTCGAACTTCGCTGCCAAAGTGGTGTGCTAGGGTAATTTCAAGAAACGCGATCATACAAACCTTTTCTTTAGAAAATCGGGTGAATTCCAATCTTGGAAAGATTTTACATTCATAAGCTCGTCAAATGTTTTAGTCTTTCCACCTTCCTCAGAGTAATGCAGACGTTGTGAACAAAAACCAAATTGGAGGAATGATGTCTATTAACCGTTCGTCAGACCAGGGGAAGGGACTCTCAGTTTCTGGAGTTCTATTGTAGGATAGGCTTCTCCAGCGTATAAAAAACTCTCAAACTGTAACTGTAAGAAGTAAAGGCTAACGTTTCATGCCATTCTTAATATTAATCATAGAGAATAACCTACTGGAGCATTTCATTGTAAACTCAAAATAGACTATCGACCATTTTACCTTTAATCTATTCACTGCTACTTTGAAGTCAACAATTCAAACTCTGTGAAGATGAAATGCCTGCATGTATACTTGCTCTAGCTAATTTTGTTCATTTCTTTCTCCCTCACACTTAGCCTGAAAAGCTCAGTCGATTATGAAACCACAATTAGGCTCATTTGTAATCTACATACATGCAGAAATTTTGTGGTTATTTATTACTTTTGAGCGATACTAATTTATTACCGTGTTTCTATTATACTTCATGTACCCATATCTGTATGTTGTTATTATTGGGATTACTGCTAGAATGAGGAACACAAAATGCTCTTTGTTATTTTAAGACTTTAACTTGATTTTTTGATAATTCTGTTAGAAAATTAGAAACCAGCTCATTTTTGCGTTTTCCAAATTTTTATTCATTTTTGAATTTTATTTGAAGTACGCTGAGCAATAGACTCGTCATTTCGTTGGAGCAGGGTGAAGTGTTTCATTTTTGTGGCCATACAAAACGAAGCTTGAACGTCATGACGATTACATTTCAGTAAACTCTCTGCGATCAGTTAGTATTGACCTTGTCATCAGAAATAAATAGATATTTCAGTAAATAATACTAGTAAACCTTCTCATTCTTATGGAAAGATATCGATCGCTACCCCAGTGAGCTTTACAGGTTTCAATATCTCAAAATGTAAATAGATAAATGAAAATAAGCGCAATCTGTGTTTAAGGTACATAAAAAACCACCTCACGAAAAGACACGTTACCCTCTGCTTGAACAGACTGAAATATTGTCCTAAATGACTTTCAAGTTGTGAGAAAAGTGAGCCAAAAGTAATTTCCGAAAAACGTAGCACAACACACATATCTAAAACCAATAAACAGACATACACGCAATAATGAAGTGCATCACTTGTTCAACATACAATCAGTGAGATGATTTGATTATGAATGCTAAGCTCAGATTAGACATATTTTTAATTATATATTTACATTTCGAGGTACAGAACCGTGTGACGCACACTGGGGTGGCGATAAATCTGTTTTTGAAACAATGAGCAAGTGTATTAATTTTGTTTACTGAAATATAGAGTTATTTTTTATTGCAAGTTCAGCGCTATAACTGCTCGCAGAGCGTTAAGCGAATGTAATCGTCATGACTTCCTTTATTTTTTGAAAAAATTAAACACTTCATCCGGCTACATCGAACTGACGCCTGTATAGCTCAGTGTAGTCGAAAGAAATAATTAAGGAAAAACAAAAAATTAAAAACGTTTTAGGAAATAAAAAAATGAGCTAATTTCTAATTTTCTGGTAGAATTTTCAGAAAAATCGCGTCACGGTGAAAGAACAACGAAAAATATTTTAGGGTTCTCCTTTTCTTGGTATTTTCTCTAACAACAACCACATATGGGTAAATGAGGTAAACTGTAAACACGGTATTAGATTAATATCGCTTATGAGTAACAAGTAGCTACAAAATTTTTACACATAGATTAAAAATGAGCCTAAAGGCCATTTTACACTGACGGTGTCTTTGCGCTCCACACCGTCGCTCCATCCATGTTCTGCAAATTATTCTGGCAGTATTGCAAGAGCAATTTTGACGATTACTGTCTCGGGGGAAGGAGTTTCGAATTGAGCGGCAATGTAAAAGCAAGCCGGTGTGCTCTGACGCTTAATCTTTGCGTGAGAGGAGCTGTAAGAATCTTTCCGTCGCTCCACACCGCTAGTGTAAAATGAGCCTAATTGTGGTTTCATAATCGACTGCGCTCTTGAGGCTAAGTGTGAGGTCTGCGCAGTAGGGATATATTAAGAAATGAACAAAACTAGCCAGAAAAAGTTCATATAGGCATTTTATCTACACAGAGTTTCAAATCCTGACCTCAAAGTAACAGTGAGCAGATTTAAGACAAACGGTCGATCATTTAGTTTGAAATTACAATGAAATGTTGCACTACGTTATTTTCTAAGACAGAGGTACAAAATGGCGTGTCACGTTTGCCTCGAATTCTTTTACATTCCTCAATAGAGCTCCAGGAACTGAGAGAACCACTTCTCCCAGGTCAGATGAACGGTAAGTAAGACAGCATTATTACAATTTTATTTTCTGTTCGGAATACTTGATGGAAGAAATTATACATGTCTGTGTCTCTCTATAGGAGGCAGAAAGTTGGAAATACTTGTCGGACTTCATCAATGAGGGATCTGTCTGGGATTGCGGTTCAGCCAAGTTTTACTGAGAGAGGGGTTGCATCATTGCATGATCGCGTTTTCTGATATTTTCTTTGGCTGTCAAGTTCATAAATTTTTGCAATTCTCCAAGAAGATACTGTGGTATGGCTCCCCAGACAAGTCTGCAATAGTTCAAACGCGATGATACTAAACACTGAATCACCAATAATCTAGTTTTTTCGTCAATTGTGTTCTTAATACGATGAAAAAAACATTAAGGTTCCGCTAATTATGTTGGAGATGGTTTCCACGTGTAGTTTGAAAGTCATATTTATGTCAAATCAAACATCAAATTTTTATACTTTGTCGACCAGCTCGATTATATCGCCTCCAAGCGTCAGCCTAAGGTTTGGAGATTTTCTGATTGCATTTTATGATAAAAAAAAATTCAATACGCTTTACTAGTAGTTTAAGGCCATTTTAGTCATAATACGATTCCAGATTCGTTAGAAGGCTTTCAGCGTTGACTTGTGTTTTTTAAATCTGTTATCGAACTTGTCTTGGCAATTTGGACATCATCAGCCTGCTTTGAGATTTTTGTGCTTGTTGTCATGGTGGGGAAGTTATCGATGAAAATAGAAAATAGGAGCGGGCCAAGGATTGAATTTTTGGGAAAGCCAAAGTTATTTGGTATGAAAGGTGACATTTGGTTATTTAAGCACACTGCATGAGAGCGGTTCACTATAGGTAGCTTTCAAACCACTGCTTGTGTGTTTATTCCGAGGTTCGATATTTTTTACGCAAGTTTTATACTTAAGTTTTTTTACTTAACGCTGTCGAACACTTTGAAGAGATCAAGGAGTAGCAAGAGAGTCAACTTTTTTTTGTATAAATCATCGTATATTTTTTCTGTGATGTTACGCAGGGCATCTAAAGGACTAGTGTTCCTTCCATGAACATATTGATCTCGATGAAGTAGGAGTGATTCATCGATGTGAGACGAAAGCTGCTTTGTCATGACTTTTGCTAATATTTTGGACAAGACAGGTAGAAGACTGATCGGTCTGTAATTTGATGTTTTATTGATACCACCAGTTTTGTGCAACGGTTTAATGATGGATGGTTTCCACTGAGCAGGAAATTTGTTTGTGGCCATGGATCTAAACGTATTAGTGGTGCTGTAACAGGGAAGCTGCCTGTTATATATTGGAGGCTTATACCATCATCTCCAACTTCTCTAATATTTTCAAGTGGGTGCAACATTTTTCGCATTTCTTTAATACTCACTAGCCTTAATTTCCATTTGTCTCTCGGATTAGAGGTTGAAACATAACCTGGAGGTACACATCTGGGTGTTTTTGGAATGAGATTTGAAACTTCATTTAAAGCTTCATCGTTCAATTTCTTCACGTGCATGTAAGTTGGTTTAGGAATGCACCTAGCATTTTTGTACTAAAACAAAGCAATTCATTAAAACTATTGAACTATTTCGTAAGGCTGAAAAGTTAGAAAAGAAATTAAAGCTTCATCACTAATATTTGAGAAGAAAATATCGAAATCATTCGTTGTTTTTGAGGGGATATCAAATTTATTCACTTAAGTTCTTTTTGGATTTCGTTTTTCGCCAAGAGTTTTCTGAGGAAGTGGTCTTGTTTTGCCCCACTCACTTTTCCCCGTAGGATCTTTCGTGATGCATATATATGGGTTTCGGAGAGCACTATTCTGATTTGCTGAGTTTTACTCTCGATGCTAATTTCTTTTAGCTTTTCTCAACTCTTCTATCTCATCTGTTATCCATTTAGCAAGTTTTTCCTTAACCTTCTTTGAGGCGAAAGGTTCGCATTAAATAGGGCTGATACGAAATTGTCATTAAAACGCGAAACTTGTGAATTTTTATCATATGTGCTTTCCATACCTTGAAATCTGCTCCATCTGTTGAATAGCTTTTCTTTAATATTTTAGAGGAGTAGTTTTTCATGTGATAGATTATACACGGGGTTCAGAATAAATTTGACAGTTTTATGAGGAAAATGAAAAAGCGATTGGTATCTATTAAATTTGATTGATTTCAAAGAAATTCAATAGGCAAGAAGATTAGACTATTGTCGAAGAGCTTCACTCAGAATAACCGCAATTAGCTTGTATTGCAGCCTCAATCAGGGGCCGAAACCTGCAGCAATCTGATCTTCACTTTCCCTTGGAAGACCTTCAAAAACCACTTTAATTCTAACGATTAACCTGTCTCTTGTAATACTCGCACGGGGATTGGTATCTTTCTTGACAGCGCCCAGTACATAATATTCCATCGGGTAAGGATCAAGGGAGTTTGAAGGCCAAACATTGGGATTTGTGTGCATCACATCACTCTCTGAGGATACGCATCAGAAAACCATGACAGTTTGGGGAAATTTAGTCGCCTCGTAGCCTCGTGGTCCCCATTGCAATTCTTTAGTTTATACCGGATTGTTTTTACAATGTTCAGGGAGCATTGAGCAGCGACCATAATCTCGTTTTTTTTGATGGCCGGCGTGAATCATCATCTTGAAAATAAATCAGGACGGGCCATTAATACAAGCTCACGAGATCAGAGCTTATTAAAATGACAAGTTAAATTCAGCTGGTTCTCGAGCGGTCACCCCAGCCGGTCGGAGGGTTCCGCTCTCTATAGGTATAGAGAACGGAGGGCGACCCCTTCCCAGCACCCCGGAGTTTCCCAAGAAACGGCCACTTGTTAGAGATGGAGTCACGCATTTTAGCTGGAGAGTAACCATAACTTATATAATATATGGAGATAAAAGTAGGTTACATTCATGAGAATGGGTGACATTCCTAAAGTGTTTTAGGTTTACGCAATTTACGCAATTTTTCGATAGTATCGTTACAAATATTGATTTCGTATTCGTATCTCAATCTGAACACGAGTTGAACTTGACACGAGAATGTAAAAAAATCTATTCGATGAAATAAAAGTTACCGTATGAATTTTTTTTGGGTTCTCACATAATTTGTAGGACAATTACAATTGCTAGTAAGGCCTCCCAACGAATGGTCAAAGCTAGCAGCACCCACTACCTCTCCAACCAACCTCCATCGAGAGTCGTCCCACGAGGAGTCCCGAAGTGGTTCCCACGTGCCGAGAAGACCTCCTTATAGCGCAGACCGAACGGATTTAGCTCATAGCGTCGGCTGGCTGGCTCCACAAAGATCTACGTTTAGAAAACGTATAACGTAGGAGCGGCAGGTGTAACCGTACCACCATAGCAGCAGCTGATGTATCCGTGACCCGATAGTAACAGTAGCAGCAGATGTAGCTGTGACCCGATAGTAACCGTAGTAGCAGATGCAGCCGTGACCCGATAGTTACAGTAGCAGATAGTTACAGTAGCCGTGGAGGTAGCAAAAACACAGTACCTTGTCACAGAACAGAACACAACACGGCACGGCACGACTTTCCAACTATACTGCTGCCTCTTGTCCAGCAGTGACGCGCAATCGTACGCAATGGAGCTCTGCTGCGTTGTGAACATAAAAGGCTCAACGTTGACGAGCATATCATGAGCACCTTGAAAACTAATTTGAAGTGGCGTTGAGACTACTGCAATGACAACGTCTGGAATGAACAATTCGAGCAATTGAAATTTCTGTAAGGGAAAATTCTCCGTTTTCTACACATCATGATACAAGTTATTCTCTTCCACGATTCAGGTGGCAACCAGTTATCTATACCCTCCTTCAAATTTATCCTGAAAATTCTGTAAAACCGTATTTTTGTTCCTGGGTCTGTGTGAGTCCTGTACTAAACATATTAATAAAGTAAAGAGTACCCTTAGTCAAATTCTAGACAGACGCTCGTTACGGAATAGGACATGTTCTTATGAGTTCCTCTCCTATTCTCTGCATAATTATTTGGAATTTGCAATAAATGTCATAATTATTCATTGACGGGGGGCGTGAGCTCTCATTAACGCGGAAGAACTTTCAAATACTGGTATCTAGTTTTAAAATTATTATAAAAATAAATGAGTGAAGAAGTCTCAAATGCAAACCTTAACTCTAGTATTTTGCATTTATTATGATATTTACATAAGAACTCAACAGATGAGCAACGGTTGTATATTGCAACTATGGATTAGTTACTCCTAAAAAATGAAATTAGTTTATGAGAAAAAGAAAAAGGTTCTCGCTGGTCTAGAACGATGACTCAAATATACTTTTACAATCGGATGTGATATTTCTTCGCTGTCAACCAACTGCTTGTGGTCACCAACAAGAAAGAAAGAAAGAAAGAAAAAACTTTATTTCCAATAGAGATTGTACAATATTACAATCATTGGTTTTTAAATATCTTAAAATTAATACACTTAGATGATACACACACACGAGTATTGAAAAAACTCGTGTCACTAGTCGAAAAGATATGATTGAGGGCAATGTACTCCTAATCTTGCTTAATCTACATTTGACAATACATGTAATGATAATTATAAGAGATAACGCAAATTCATGGACGATGAATTTTCATTGTGGGGTGAAAACACTTTTGACAGTTTACATGTACATGACATACAACTTCGCAATTATTGATGCCAGGAAATAATATATGAATCGCTTGTTTCGGCAAATGTTCAAAAGTGTCATTTTAAGGAAGCATGAAAAAAATATATAAATACAAATCCATATACATATATATACGTACATATATATATACTTACATACACACACACATACAGATATATATATATATATATATATATATATATATATATATATATATATATATATATATGTACGCATAAGCATGAGGACCAAGAAGATTATAAATTTTGTATTTCTAATTCAACAATTTTAACATAACGGTCGTTAGTTAATAAGTATTTTATTCAAATATAAATGGATGATCGCACAACAAATGTATAGTTTGTACATGAATGCTTTACAATAATAAAGAGATGACGAGTTAGGTAATGTTACAAGTTGAGAGTGAACAGAAAATGACCATTATCTCTAGTAAAATGCTAGTTGTCAGTCTAGTACACACATATGTGCACACATACATGTGAATATATACACATATATGTACACATAAGCATGAGGACCAAGAAGATTATAAGTTTTGTATTTCTGATTCAACAATTTTAACATACCGGTCATTAGTTAATAAGCATTTTATTTAAATATAATGGATGATCGCAGAACAAATGTATAGTTTGTACATGAATGCTTTACAATAATAAAGAGGTGACGAGTTAGGTAATGTTACAAGTTGAGAGTGCACAGAAACAAGACCATTTTCTCTAGTAAAATGCTAGTTGTCAGTTTAGTACACACATATGTGCACGTATACATGTAGATATATACACATACGCATGCACAAACATACCCACGCACATACTTACACCAAACTCGTAAGCATACACAAATGCATTTCTATGCATCGAGGCAATACATACGCATTCTACAGAGTGTCATACGCATAGCGTGCACACGTACACATATATACAAGTAAGCATGTGCGCAAATATCAGCATAAACTAGCCATTATAAACCAGAATTCCAATCGAGGGGAACAGAGAAAATATCTTTTATTATAGCATGAATTTTATAAAATTTCGTACTAAAAATAGTGGCACAAGACAGTCTACTTAAGTCAGAAAACATTAATGCCCTATAAAGGTTTCATATTAGAAAACAAATCACATTATCTTTGAAATATGGCGCACATTGTCGGCAATTCATGAACAAACATAGGTATCACATTATTATAAGCATATAACTATAAGCAGAATCAGCATATTACTGCAGTATAAATGGATGATCACACAACGAATTTATTTTTATTTTTTTTACATGGATGCTTTACAATTTCAAATTAGAAAAAAACACATTATCTTTGTAATATGGTGCAGAATGTCTGCAATTGATAAACACACACACATAGGTACCATGTTTGCAAATGACAACGTATAGGCGGTCAAATTATAATACCTACGCATACTTCCAAACTGTTGTGTGATGTCTTGAATTATAAAACAATGAGCGAGGGAGATTGTTCAGCAATGGAGATTCCTAGGCAAATGAGATTCGTCAGTACTCATTCAGTATGTTCTGTAACTAAAAATTATTATTGAGACACAAGATGACGAGTTATTTTGGCTTTAAATTCTCTAGGTCTTTGAGGGACTTTAATATTCAGGGGAAGTTTGTTCCACAGTAAGGCGCCTGATATGGACAGAGCCTTCTGCCCTAAGTGAGATGAACGATAGTTGACTAAGACATTATTGTTTCTGTTCGGTTTTTGATTGGTTACAGTGGGTGGATGGAAACGCACTATCTCAGCATTGCTCTGAGGAAGATATAACGAGGAGAATACGTATTGGGCCTTCTGCAAGAGGAGCCTTTCTTGGATAGGAATCCAGCCGAGTTTATTGAGGAGAGGGGTTACGTGATCACTTCTTTTGAAATTACCGTTGCATACCACCTTGGCTGCAAAATTCATGCATTTTTGTAAGTCCCTTTGAAGGTATTGAGGTAAGTCTCCCCATACTAGGCTGCAGTAGTCAATGCGCGATAACACAAGGGATTGAATAGCTAATAATCTGGATTTTTCGTCTAGCACACTTTTTATACGATGAAAAAACATTAAAGTTCCGTAGATTTTGTTGCAAGTAGTCTCAACGTGAGATTTGAAGGACATATTTCTATCGAGCCAGATACCTAGATTTTTAACTTTTTCTGATGCATTAATTTTATCATTTCCAACTGCAAGAGTAAGATCTGAAGTTTTTTTAATTGCATCTTTGGATCCAAAAATAATGCATTGTGTTTTATTAGCATTTAATTTGAGACCATTTCGGTCGTACCATGATTTCAGGCTAGTCAGTAAAGTTTCGGCTTTAATTTGCGTCTGTGGTATTTCCGATACTGAACTTGTTATTGCAATTTGAACATCATCTGCATACATTGAGATCCGTGTGTTAGAAGGCATTGGAGGGAAATCATTAATGAAAATAGAAAAGAGTAGCGGACCAAGAATGGATCCTTGGGGAACACCAAAATTGTTTTGAATGAATGGGGACAATTTGTTTTCTATGCGGACTGCATGAGATCGATTTGACAAGTAACTTTCAAACCATTGCGTGTCTATTCCCAAGTTCAGTATTTTACGTAGAAGTCTTTCATGTTCGACGCTATCGAACGCCTTAGAGAGATCAAGTAGCAGCAAGAGTGTTACATTCTTTTGATCGATGTCACTGTATATTTTTTCAGATATATTGAGCAGAGCGTCTTGGGTGCTAGTATTTCTTCTATAGGCATATTGATTTTGGTGGAGTAGATTTGACTCGTCCAGGTGAAATGACAGTTGATTTGTCACCACTTTCTCCAATAGTTTGGACATGACAGGCAAAAGACTGATGGGCCTGTAGTTTGATGCTGTATTTAGGTCACCACTTTTGTGCAACGGTCTAATAATTTAACAACAAAGTTTGCACTAAAATAATTTTGAGCTTTTTGGCTGCAGAAAACAGAAAAGAGGGTTTGAATTTATCGTGCACTAACTAGAACGGTCATGTTTTTATTAATGATTGCCAGGAAACGAGTATTGACATCAGCCAGGACACGATTTTGCACAAGATAAAATGAATTGAATTTTTGAGATACAAGTAATCCTTGAACTTCTATTTATGTTCAAACATGGAAGATCTCTCTGTCATTTATGGGATGCTTAGGACACGGGAATGTTGTGGATGTCTGGAAAACACATACATATGCATCATTTTTCCCACGAATGTGCTTCTCAAAATTTGTTCCGGTACATTCGTTTGAAGTGCGATAAAGGTATCAGAATTCAAAAAGTGGAAATAGAATTTTAGCCGCTCGTATAGGTTGTTCAGGAAATATTTAATCGAAGGCTAATCCTATCGGTGCATTTGATCTTTAGACTTACTCTCATAAATGGAAACATTTCAACGTGCGTAGACAAAGAATGGAAGTTTTATAGATGAAAGAAAAGAAAAGAAAAAGAAAAGAAAAACAGCATATTTCCAATATAGATGGTACAAAAATAGCATCATTGGTTTTTAAAATCTCTTAAAATTAATACACTTAGATGATACACACACACGAGTATTGTAAAACTCGTGTCACTAGTCGAAAAGAAATGATTGAGGGCAATGTAACTCCTAATCTTGCTTAATCTACATTTGATAATACATGTAATGATAATTATAAGAGACAACACAATTTCATGGACGATGCATTTTCATTGTGAGGTGAAAACACTTTTGACAGTTTACATGTACATGACATAAAACTTCGCAATTCTTGACGCCAGGAAATAATACATGAATCGCTTGTTTCGGCCAATGTTCAAAAGTGTCATTTTAAGGAAGCATGAAAAAAAATATATATATATAAATATACATCCGTATATATATACATATATATATTCATACATATACGAGTATATACATGTACATATACACACATACATATACATGTATACACGTACACATAAGCATGAGGACCAAGAAGATTATAAGTTTTGTATTTCTAATCCAGCAATTTTAACATAGCGGTCATTAGTTAAAAAGCATTTTGTTTAAATAAAAAGTGGATGATCGCACAACAAATGTATAGTTTTTACATGAATGCTTTACAATAATAAAGAGATGACGAGTTAGGTAATGTTGCAAGTTGAGAGTGAACAGAAAAAAGACCATTATCTCTAGTAAAATGCTAGTTGTCAGTCTAGTACACACATGTGTGCACATATACACGCAAATATAAACACATACACATGCACGCACCTACTTACACCAAACTCGTAAGGATACACAAATGCATTTCTATGCATCGAGGCTATACATACGCATTCTATTTAGTGTCATACGCATAGCGTGCACACGTACACACATATATACAAGTAAGCATGTGCGCGAATATCAGCGTAAACCAGTCAGTATAAACCAGAAATTCCAATCGAGGGAAACGGAGAAAATATCTTTTATTATGGCATGAATTTTATAAAATTTCGTACTAAAAATAGTGGCACAAAACGGTCTACCTAAGTCTGAAACATGAAAACGATTGTGGGACGTGAATAAGAAAGAAAACATTAATCTCCTATAAAGGTTTCAAATTAGAAAGAAAAATCACATTATTTTTGAAATATGGCGCAAATTGTCGGCAATTGATAAACAAACATAGGTATCACATTATTATAAGCATATAACTATAAGCGTAATACTACAGTATAAATGGATGATCACACAACGAATTTATTGCTTTTTTTACATGGATGCTTTACAATTTCATATTAGAAAGAAAATCACATTATCTTTGTAATATGGTGCAGAATGTCTGCAATTGATAAACACACACACACACACATAGGTACCATGACGGTCTAGTTTGATGCTTGCACAGAAATGGAGAGGAATGACATAAAATGAAGATAATAGGAGAGGGTTTTCATTCCAAACTAATAATATCCGACCAATTTCTCACTCCAACTGATACTACACCAGAGTCAGCGCCCACACAAGAGCTCTTCATCTATTATAAACGGAAACTATGCAATATCTCAGTATTACACGATAGCGGCACATCACTTTAAAAGTATCATCAACAAAACAGATATTTTTTATCAGCTGAGAAGCTCCGGGTTTGAAAAGGATAGTAAAGGTTTTACGATCATTTTGGGGCACTTGTGTTGACGCATGCATCCCTCCATTAAATTGAATATTTCTCAACTTTTTTTGCTAAATTACATGAAATTTGTTTCGTACATGAGCCATTCAGTCTCCATTGGCATAAAGGGTTAATAGAACGAACATCATAAAAATACGGATGGAAATGTCAAAGAACTATGTAGTAGGTAGAATTGCTCAACAGATCATGACACCAACTAAAACTAAAAAATTTTAATATAAAATAAGGGATGCATTTCAAATAAAAGTAAGGAATGATTACCTTGAGGTACGATAGCATGTGAAACTCATGAAATGTATTCACAGTAAGGTGTGTGGGTGCAGCGAAATGCAGTCGAAATGCAGTCTCTTCGCTGCTTATCACTGCGAATCGTCATTCTGTTGAAAAAGAATTTTCCCACAATAGACGGGCAGCTTTGTTGTTAGTTCATAAAAAACACATATATATTTGGGCACAAGAACATTAAAAGTTCATTCGGTTTTCGAAGAAAAAAGTTCCCACTAGAAAAAAAAACAGTAGTTAATTCAACAGATAGTTTAAGAGGTGCCTTCCTTAAATAAACTTCAGAAGCGAATTTGCTTCCGAGCGTGCTTGATAAGTTATGACTCTGTCAAACCTGAGTGAATTTTATTGAATTTAGAAATGAAAAAATACATCACATCGATGCCTTGTCCAAGTTTTAGGGCTCTATTCCGCATGCAAATTGATTTAATTCAGGAGAGAGTAGAATTGCTCCCTACGTGAATAGTATTACTTCAACTGAAACTATAAATGTTTCAATTTAATTTAATTTAATTTTGTTTGAATTAAGGACACATTTTTTCAAATTGATATTATGTAAAATACCATTGAATTGCATACGCTGGTTTAATGGAAATACCACATTGCAATTTTAATTTAGTTTTGATCAGTTTCTAAAGAACTGCAGAAATACAAAAAACATTATATTCATTTCAAAATAATTTTGTCAACAAATATAAGCATACTGCTAGTAGCAATAAATTCCCATCTCAGATCTGGTTGTTACATCACTAACTTCAAAACTTCAACATTAGCAATAAATTCCCACCTCAGATCTGGTTGTTACATTAGTAACTCCAAAACTTCAACAAAAGCTTTTAAAGATTAAGTTCTTTAAAATAAATGCAGACTATATTCATAATATCGGTGGAGGGATTCAGCGATGATAATCGCTAGGAAAACGCCGCGATAGCTCTTAGTGTTTATACAAATGCTTACAGCTGACATGGAAAGGCAAAGAATTATCAAATGCACAGGAGGAAATACTTTTAAAACACGGAGATATGACAAGAGTATACTATTCAACTGTACGCTAATGTTATTAAAAATGACTTAGTGGAAAAGTGTTTTCCATTTTAGTTAGTGAGACGTAAGAGTGAGAGAACGAGTTAGAAGTAAGTAAAATAAAATTCGCTATATACATGAAACTTCATTAGAATCAGATCGGGTGATTGCACTTGAGCGAGGGTATACTCGTAGATAAATATAACCTTCAGTTTGTCTTCCAAGTAAAAACACATGAGGTTTGAAATTGGTCCAAGAGCGTCTGTCATTATGCTGCATATACTCGTAAAGGCGCAATTTTCCACACTATCAGTATAATCTCATGTAGCCAATGTTGCAACCTGCAAGACCGGAGGATTCAAATGTGATTATTGTTTGAATTGAATTTGCAATCTTACCGGAGTGTGTCATCAAGAAAGCAAACATTTACTATGTTTTATGTCTCTTACTTTATGTAGTTTTAAATAGGCATATATAAAAGTTTGGAATTAAATTCAAATTCGTCTTAGTATTATTACATTCAATTCTGAGCAAATTTAATTTAATTTTCAATAAATCTGCTTTGATTTAACGTAAGCTTAAGTTCAATTTCAGCAATTAATTTTCAATGGATTGAATCAACTTTCCTCTCAATGCTGGATGTAATGGCCAACTGAGATGCTAAGGCATTTGTTGAAGATCGATGAGTAAATCAGTGATGACTTCTTCGTTAAGTTTACCGTCTTGTGTTATAATTAGAAAAGAATTTTGTGTTATTTCATGAGGCTTTCCGCTGGTAAAAAATTACGGCACACTGCTAAACAAACGCGTTGCACCAAAGGATTCGGATAGTGTCCCGTGAAAATGAAAAGCTTGGCTGACTTCTGCGTTCGTATGACAGTCTGTGAGAGTTCTTGAGTTTCCTGTTGTAATTGCGTGCTTTATTTCCAATTTAATAATTATAAAATAAGTTTTCTTATTAAAATAGGACTAAAATTCTTAGGTTAATTGTGCTTTCAATTCACGCAAATCTAGCTATTGGAGTGTTGTCCAAGATTTGACAATGCTCGCATTCAAAGTTGTGTAATTCCAAAGAAAATAAATTTTGATAACATAGTGACCTTAGCTTTGAACACGTGAACGCAAACATTATGAGTAATATGCCATAAGAGAAAATAACTGAACGTCTCCGGACAAGTCTGTACTTTTGCTGAAGGAGAGCGGTTTGCCAACCCATACATTGATTCAGAAAAGTCTTTTAGACGATGGGTGTGAAACTCGTGGAAATGTCATTACGGAAGGTCGTTTGCGATAACTGAAGTTAGTTGGGAAATATTTTGTGAGCAGAAGCAATTACGGTATAAATTCAGTGAAATAAATTTTAAACAGATAAAATGATAAACAACTCATTACTTTGATTCCCCCAAAACTGACCCACACAACGAAAATTTCCTTAAATTTCACTACTAGATTTGTGGATCATTAGAGAGCAATGGTCTTTAACTTTAACACGTAGGAAATTTCAAGATAAAGAGGCGGGGGCAGTTACCGAAGATGGCTGCACTATAATGGTGTGAGGTCTAATTTGAGCTAATTTTTTGACCAAATTGGACAAAATTATGCAGCTCACATGACGTCGATGAAGAATGCTAGAAGCTTTTTGATTTTGAAGTAATAAAAATATATTCAAAATTCATCGGCGCTATTCATGGAATACATAGGAGGCACAAAATCAACAGCAAAATCCAAGCAGGTTTACAAAGTTTAGTTCTACTTTTTGTACGTAGTCATGCGACTAAATTACTCGCCAAAGTATCAGAAATTCCCAGAATATTCAACGGATGAATTACGGTCTATAAATATTACGTTGTTGACAGATTCTGTTCTGAAATTGCTGGAAAAAATTGTCGACTAATTTCTCAACGATGATGAGCAAGGAGCTCTGTCAGTTAAAAAAAATTTGAAAGCAGGATTTGTGTAAAATAAATTCATTAGCTTGCGTGGGAAATTTTTGGAATTCCTCTCACAATAATTGAGGGGAGAGGAGTACGCAAGAAATTAATTGAAAGTGATTTTCTAGTTTGTTAACAAATTCTACTGAACAAGGCAATACGACTCGATATGAATCTCTCGATAAAACATGTCTTTTAAGCAGGCGTATAAATTTAAATTCTGACCGCCAGTTAAAACATAGCCAGACCATCAAGTTTAAAACGCATCAACAGCGTCAAAAAGAACTCGTACAGAACTCATATTCAGCTTAAGCATTCAAGTATCGCAACGGCGAACTTGATTTAGGTTTATATATTACACATGGGATTCTTTGTTACTTAAAAATATTTTTAAAACAATAAAATCTTTTCGCTTGTGGTAAGGGCTCGAAGTAAGAAGACGCGATTGGTCGGCTGACAGTCGACAGCGTCTGGCAGAAAGTCCAAGAGCAAATAGGGATCTCGGCGTCCCGACCCAGACAAAATTCTGGCTCTCCAAACGTCCAACCTCACCTGTCATCGTCAGCTGAACAGTAAAATAATTCTAGATAAACACTTTCATTATCCTAAGTGCGCATTGACTTCAAATGAGGGCAAATGAGGTAAAATTAAAGAAAATTGCCTAATTAAATACCATCGCCAAGTAAAACGCAGAAGAAGTTCCGAAAATAGCAACCACAGGCCACAAACTGCGCCAAAGCGATTTGAGGATGCTGCGGGAGAAATCACGCCATTAATTTTGAATCAGAAGATCACACCGAAATTTAATATCTATTCATTTAGTTCGTTCCATCTCAGACAAATTGCGTTCATTAACAATGCACACCTGAGCTTATGGTGCAACTCGGTGTAGAAACGCTTGGTATAATGAGGGAAAGTTGAGCTTTAGAGGAAATAGGTAGGATAGTGCTCCAGAGAGAGTTAAGTTTAAGTTGAGTTATGAAGTTTAAAGTTAAAACTATAAGTTTAAAGTTTGAAGTTTTGAGGTTTAGGGTTTTAAGGTTTAAGTAGAAGGGAACCACATCACAGTATGGCAGCTCGTCAATCAGGTGGAACCCTCTATAGTTAAGGTTTCAGACCAGCAGCCTGATTTAATGGCTTAATAACTCTGGAGTACTTAAAGATTAGCAGCCGTGAGAAAGCCACTTAGCGTGAAGTTATTTAAACAAGCTTACGCACTCACACACCAATTTAAAGAAGAAGATAGAACACGATAGAATCTGACGTAGATGTGAAGATGGGGTATGAATAAGGAATTAACGAAATGGACGCCTCGACACGCCCCATGCCAGACACGGGACCTACGGAATCTGACCTCAGCATCTCACAACCCCAGCCCGCGTCAGAAGAACGCTCAGCTGCGAAGTGGCACAATTCTACACGTTATTGTAGCCTCAATAAATCTCAAAAGAATATGTCGGGCAAAGCCAATCCAGTCCCTCCAGAACTTCCCTAGAAGCTATTTGGAATCTGAATAGAACGTGACTGTTTATCGAGATACGACACTATAGGGCATGAATACAACACTATTCCATATTTAACTTCGACAATGAATAACACTAATTTAAATCATAGAAATATTCCAACACTCTAAACCTATTTACGAGCTGTATTGAAGCCTTTTCTTTATTCGTATCTAAATTCAAAACGATAGATTAAATAGTCTGACGTATAACTAATTCTAATGCTTATTCTAAAATGCGCAGTTCACGCTGGAATCATTACCATAATTTGTAACAGTGAATATCATTTTCCATTTTATTACGTTTTCTTACCGTTCGACCGGTCTAGTATATTTTTTGGAAAAGTGCTCAAGAATAAATATCACTGCATGAAAGAGAAAAGGTTACCATTAAATATCCTATAGCCAATGAACACATTCGGGCCCACGCGTAGCTATATTTTCAGTCCGGTCACTGTGACAGACATGTGTAATGACTTTTCGGATTCATCTCTTGTGAAAATAAATTATTTCTATTGTGAGAATTATTTAAATCACCAACGTACTTTATCACACTGCATTGCTGCACTTGTGGGCCTGAAAAAGAATTCACCCGGATATTTTTCTAACTAAAATCCAAACTTAACCTAACATATCTAACTACGCACAGGGGAGCCCATAAATAAGATACCTTTTTAAGAATATTATTTATATAAAACTATAAATGGTCAAGAGATTTGATTAATTCAGAATGAATGAGGAGATTTTAAAATTTTATACCACCGTATCAAGTCTAGCCACAGTCACAACATATTGCCCAAAAAATTCATAAAATCCACCCCTCAAAATGAACTGCTACGCAATGTAACAATGAGCAGAGCAAAAAAATAGTGGAACTTTACTTCCGATATAATTGTTCAGGTGCTGCAGTTCTGAGGAATTACAGGAATATTGATGGTATTGAAAGATGTCCTTTGAAGAACTGCATGGCAAAACTGGTATTAAAATTTAGAGAAACTGGGACAACAGCAGACAGACAACGTTCGGGGCAGGCCACGGACCACACGAACTGATGCTTCAGTTCAGTTTGTTGCAACGAGTGTGGCTTGTAGGCCCAAAACGTCAACTAAACTTTGAAATTTCTTCTTTTATTCGGAACTAACCAAATTTTTTTACCATTTTTAATTTAATACTTACAATAATTTTAGAAAGGTACCTTACTTTCAGGCCACCCTGTACCTACAAAATTTTAATAATATTGTGGGCTCCTCGCTTGCTTATTTTCTTGCAGGATTGATATCATCCAAGCTCTGCTTTCAGTGATAAAACACAGCATAACTTGGAAACCTGTTTCCAATTATGAAATAAGAGAAAATTGAAAAATCTGCTTATATTAATAACATAATTAAAATTCAACCTGTTTTCTCATATTACAGATAATTCAAGTCTTTCATAAACACATAGGGTGAAATTCATTTTTATTTTTTTTCTAACTTATCATAGCAACCTCATACGCTTCATTGTGTATACAGTTAGTTGCAAATGTTCATTGTATTAATAAAAACTCCCTTTGTCTCTGTGGCTAATTTTTAATCGATATGATTTCAACTAGTATTGAATTATTTCAATGTGTTAATAGCTTGATTATTAACCAATATATAGTGTATACATACAGTTTTATGGCAACCTGGTCCAATGGGTCATGGTGTCCCAATTTTAAATATTTTCAGCTTCAATATGCCTGCAACTCAATGAAACATTGCGAGACGTGACTCACACGTTAAATAGAAGAGGGTTTTATTATGACTCGAACATAGAAAACAATCGTATTTATGGATAACTATGTACGTGTAACACAAGAGTGCAGGACTGTAACCTTTCAAAGCAAAAGTATCCTTCAGAGGGCAAAAGTATCCTTCTCCTCCTTATCACATATCCGTTAAACTGGTCACGAAGTGGAGTTCGACAGCCTTGATTTCTGAACCACTAATTGGTTTACGAGGTAATAAAAATTCTGGGAACCTGTTGTTGCACCAGTAAATTAAAAATGCTTTCAAAAGTCTTTTTTATTTCCTTTATTATCCAAACTTTAATAATTACTAAAGCAATTGAAGAATTATAGTCGTGAAAATCAGCTTGTATACATTCTTCCCATTCACATTTTACTCTGTTAAAAGTTTTTCATCTTATTCTCAGTTCAACAAACTAAATATTAAACAAAAAAACTCATGCAATTTTTTATTTCTATGGATGATTCTCAAGAAAATGAAAGTGAATACTGGGTATTATGAAAGTCGGCAATTGAATAAGTGTTTTGCCACTATTTTTGCGAAGGAATAAATATGTATGTCGAGAAAGCTCCTTTCTCAAAATTTAGTGAAGAAAAGGCTTGAGAAACCAGGAAATTTACCTTACAAATGAATCTCTCATTTTTCCAAGTTCGTCTGTATGAGTTGTGAATAACACACACTGCAGGTTTAAGTTATTTACTTTTGTTGCGCTAGGCAAACAAATACGCCTGATCGTAGGCTAAGAAAATCGTGCACAGGCAAGATACAACTCGCTAGTGAGAGTAGGTTTTGAGGTTGCGCAGATTGTTGCGCTAATTAGAAGATGCAAGCGCTCTCGCGCTCTTGTGTCCTTGTGTCCTTCGGCCAGCAAGGGTTGAAAAGAGGTCTTCCTGGAGGTTTGACTCTGGTCTCGAGCAGTGGTCTCGAGCAAAGGTGGAAGAGAGGTGAAAGGTTTACTGCACGAGGAAAGAGAGAAATTGAGATAATTAAATTGCCAAAGTAATTGGATGAACGTAAAAGGCTCGTTTAATGAAAAATAGTTACAAAATCTGACACAAGCTCTCTTACCCTCTTAATGTTCGACGTTCGTGCAAATGGCGTGCGCTACGTGACAAAAGAACGAAGTTGCAGGAACAAAGGAAGGTGATTTGGCAGTGAAGTGCAGTTATACTGTAAAAGAAGGTTAGGAGTAAATATACGGTAACAAGAGAGTTGGAGCATATAACTCACTGTTTCAGAAATAATTAATTCAATATATAGGTCGGTCGCAACTCACCTAAGGAATTTATCCTCAGTGAGGTTTCTCCTCTTTCAGTGGAAAATAAGGTGCAAGGCTCAAGAGGAGCAACAGAACACAGAAGATAATAAAGAAGGCCTTAATAATACCTTAAAGTAATTAATACTACCTAAGTTAAAGCGTCGCCTCACAAGGAGGACGACAAAAGGTAAGTTAAGCGTCGCCTCACAAGGAGGACGACAAAAGGTAAGTTAAGCGTCGCCTCACAAGGAGGACGACAAAAGGTAAGTTAAGCGTCGCCTCACAAGGAGGACGACAAAAGGTAAGTTAAGCGTCGCCTCACAAGGAGGACGACAAAAGGTAAGTTAAGCGTCGCCTCACAAGGAGGACGACAAACGGTAAGTTAAGCGTCGCCTCACAAGGAGGACGACAAAAGGTAAGTTAAGCGTCGCCTCACAAGGAGGACGACATAAGGTAAGTTAAGCGTCGCCTCACAAGGAGGACGACATAAGGTAAGTTAAGCGTCGCCTCACAAGGAGGACGACAAAAGGTAAGTTAAGCGTCGCCTCACAAGGAGGACGACATAAGGTAAGTTAAGCGTCGCCTCACAAGGAGGACGACAAAAGGTAAGTTAAGCGTCGCCTCACAAGGAGGACGACATAAGGTAAGTTAAGCGTCGCCTCACAAGGAGGACGACAAAAGGTAAGTTAAGCGTCGCCTCACAAGGAGGACGACAAACGGTAAGTTAAGCGTCGCCTCACAAGGAGGACGACAAACGGTAAGTTAAGCGTCGCCTCACAAGGAGGACGACAAAAGGTAAGTTAAGCGTCGCCTCACAAGGAGGACGACAAAAGGTAAGTTAAGCGTCGCCTCACAAGGAGGACGACAAAAGGTAAGTTAAGCGTCGCCTCACAAGGAGGACGACAAAAGGTAAGTTAAGCGTCGCCTCACAAGGAGGACGACAAAAGGTAAGTTAAGCGTCACCTCACAAGGAGGACGACAAAAGGTAAGTTAAGCGTCGCCTCACAAGGAGGACGACAAAAGGTAAGTTAAGCGTCGCCTCACAAGGAGGACGACAAAAGGTAAGTTAAGCGTCACCTCACAAGGAGGACGACAAAAGGTAAGTTAAGCGTCGCCTCACAAGGAGGACGACAAAAGGTAAGTTAAGCGTCGCCTCACAAGGAGGACGACAAAAGGTAAGTTAAGCGTCGCCTCACAAGGAGGACGACAAAAGGTAAGTTAAGCGTCGCCTCACAAGGAGGACGACAAACGGTAAGTTAAGCGTCGCCTCACAAGGAGGACGACAAAAGGTAAGTTAAGCGTCGCCTCACAAGGAGGACGACAAACGGTAAGTTAAGCGTCGCCTCACAAGGAGGACGACAAAAGGTAAGTTAAGCGTCGCCTCACAAGGAGGACGACAAACGGTAAGTTAAGCGTCGCCTCACAAGGAGGACGACAAACGGTAAGTTAAGCGTCGCCTCACAAGGAGGACGACAAAAGGTAAGTTAAGCGTCGCCTCACAAGGAGGACGACAAAAGGTAAGTTAAGCGTCGCCTCACAAGGAGGACGACAAACGGTAAGTTAAGCGTCGCCTCACAAGGAGGACGACAAAAGGTAAGTTAAGCGTCGCCTCACAAGGAGGACGACAAAAGGTAAGTTAAAGCGTCGCCTCACAAGGAGGAGGACTAACGGTAAGTTAAGCGTCGCCTCACAAGGAGGACGACAAAAGGTAAGTTAAGCGTCGCCTCACAAGGAGGACGACAAAAGGTAAGTTAAGCGTCGCCTCACAAGGAGGACGACAAAAGGTAAGTTAAGCGTCGCCTCACAAGGAGGACGACAAACGGTAAGTTAAGCGTCGCCTCACAAGGAGGACGACAAAAGGTAAGTTAAGCGTCGCCTCACAAGGAGGACGACAAACGGTAAGTTAAGCGTCGCCTCACAAGGAGGACGACAAAAGGTAAGTTAAGCGTCGCCTCACAAGGAGGACGACAAAAGGTAAGTTAAGCGTCGCCTCACAAGGAGGACGACAAACGGTAAGTTAAGCGTCGCCTCACAAGGAGGAGGACTAACGGTAAGTTAAGCGTCGCCTCACAAGGAGGACGACAAAAGGTAAGTTAAGCGTCGCCTCACAAGGAGGACGACAAAAGGTAAGTTAAGCGTCGCCTCACAAGGAGGACGACAAAAGGTAAGTTAAGCGTCGCCTCACAAGGAGGACGACAAAAGGTAAGTTAAGCGTCGCCTCACATGGAGGACGACAAAAGGTAAGTTAAGCGTCGCCTCACAAGGAGGACGACAAACGGTAAGTTAAGCGTCGCCTCACAAGGAGGAGGACTAACGGTAAGTTAAGCGTCGCCTCACAAGGAGGACGACAAAAGGTAAGTTAAGCGTCGCCTCACAAGGAGGACGACAAAAGGTAAGTTAAGCGTCGCCTCACAAGGAGGACGACAAAAGGTAAGTTAAGCGTCGCCTCACAAGGAGGACGACAAAAGGTAAGTTAAGCGTCGCCTCACATGGAGGACGACAAAATGCAAGTTAATAATGGCTAAGTTTAAACAATAATTAAGGACACCCTAGTGAAAAAGATAACACGGAAGATATACAGTAAGAGCAAGTTTAGAGGAGATAGGAGGAGAGGATAGCACAAGAGGAACAGAATTGTTCGTCCTCTTGCTCAACCGCGGGCCTTGATGACAGCCCCGACGGAACTTCTCAGCACTCGTCCGTGTGCACAAATCATAATATTCGCAGGGACAGGTGACACTGGGTTACTTTCAGTAACGATAGTGAAGATGATCACGGCAATAATAGCAATAATGATAGTGGTAGCAATCGTAATAATCAGCGTAATCATAATAATCTTAAAATTAGGGACCAGTTCACGATCTCACCTCCGTTCGCGCTCCAAACCTCAAGTGTGTGGTGAAACGAGGTCTAGACTGCTATGTTACGGAGGTGAGCGCACTGTATTTCTTATAGAGTATGAGTTTAAACAATTGTTCTGTCTTTCTGTATGAGTTTAAACAATTGTTTTGTAGGCCCGTTGTATGCTACAGAAATTGCAGCGAGATGAGAATAGAGTATAATTCCGCATAAATATTATGTAGTTGAAAACTGAAACTTTCATTCTTAAGAGTTCATTTTCCTCAAGATCTAGTATACCAGCTGAGAAAACGTTCGTATGGGAATAAGAGCAAGGAGTAGTGTACAAATGCATTGTCAACAATCGTGACGAATTGAAATTATTTTAAAATTACACTTCATTCAGTTTCTTCCTAACCTCGTCTATTCTGCAACCTAACCAATCCTTCCCTATTCTGTCCAAATCTAACCTATCTTGACCAAACCTGTTCTAGCATAATCTAACCTTTTCCTGTATCATTTAAATTGGGAATGAAAAGCTTTTCCTCTAAATAGTACACTAATATGAAGTTTGAAGTAAAGAGTAAAGTACTTCCATTAACAAAGTGAAACATCTGTAAAAAAAGTAATGGTTACATTACACAAAAATGACAAGTAGTTATTCAGTATTTTGATTGTTTTTGTGATTTGGTTTGTGCCATATCTGGCACGCGGTGCAGAAAAGGGCTAATCTACACCAAACGACAGCGTGACTCTTAAGTACATCTCTATCTTTTTGAAATCGATAATAAGAAATTGATGAAACAGTGAAGGATAATTTAAAACGGAGCAGGATATTTTCGAATTTTATGCAATTGTTTGGTATGAAAAAATGTATTTTTCATATGAACACCATTACTGTTCAAACAATCACGTTCTCACTCAATGGTACTATCCATTACTTTTCCCAAAACATCTGGAGTTATCCCGCTAACTTTTTATAAGATATTGTGTTTTAATTTCTGCAAGTTATCAGGTTCCTTGATGCAAACTTTTTCCTCTGTAAATCCAAAAAAAGAATAAACCACTAGCATTTTATTAGGAGCTACGTGGGGCCACAATGCATCACCGTAACGTGAAATTAATCTGTGTGGAAAAATTATTTATAGCACAGCCATTGGCTTTTTAGCAGTATGAAGTGCTGCCAAGTATTCTTCAAGTACATATTTTCAACTCGGCAAATATTCTCGAATCTCCTGCCTATCACGGTTTCCACTTGAGGTTTGCCTCCCGGGATCCCGGATCATTTGGGGCTGAAATTTCCCGGTCCGGGAATTATTTTCTCCCGTGAATTCCCGGGATTCTATATTGTATACACGTTTCAAGATATTAGTGAGAAAACAACTTACAGTCATGCTGTTTAATTTGAATAATCAAATAGAGGGCTCAAGATAGGACATTAGTGTCTTGATATTATTGCAATTTACATCACTACACACTGTAGTCTACACTCTCTTATTATAATTCAACTATTCCATCAGAATATATTTTATGGTTTGGTTTGTAGGTAATAAAGAATTGACTGTAATGGATACGATGACAATGACCGATGTTGTAGAAACTAAAGCCTTTGTTCGGCGATACTGTGTTAAAGATGCAATTGGAGGAAGTGCGAAGTGAGTAAAGTGCGGCAAGAATTTACTTTGTAAAGGCTAGTCTTCCAGTGGTTTGTTACATCACCTAAAGAGTAACACAACATAGTGAAGCCTGAAAATGTAGACCCAGTTGAGAAAAAAGAATTCGTATTGGAACAAAGCGCCCGCATGCACGGAAGAGCAGTAGTGAAAGCACTAAACCTAAACAAATAAAAATAACAAGTTTCGTAAAGGAACATCAAAGTACTGCGGAAGAACAATTAAGTGACCAAGCTTGTAGCAGTTGATGGCGTGTCAGTAAATACAGTTACAAAGAGTGAATTCATTAGTGAATCCTTCACAGATGAAGGTTTTTCCTTCCCTAAATCGCCAAATACTGTGATGGGCATGGGCAACAAATTACAATAGCATAAATGTAAAATATGAAGAAATCCCGGGAATTCCCGGGATTGTCTTCCTGAAATCGATTCCGGGAGTTTTCATTTTGTCCCGGGATTGCAAACCTTATTTCCACCAACAGTTACTGCATTACCTGAAATGTGTTCTTAAAAAAATAGGGCCAATTATACCCGAAGATGTGATACCGCATCATAATATAACTTTAGCTGGTTTTTGTCGATGATGAAAAATTTGTCTCGAAATTTTAGGTTCTCACAATCAGAAATTTTGCTGTTTAATGACACTTTGAAGGAGGGCACGAGTTTCATGAGACATGATTACGAGTATGTTCGATATGATGTCTTCATTAGAAAGAGCTTCAGTTTGAAGGAGATGGTGGTCGCCCTAAAGATATTATATACAATTCTTATCATATAAATGAAATTCCGAGCTCTCCTGCATGGTTTTAAATTATTACTAATTCCTTCTGTCGCATGGTTTTCTTTTAATCGATTTTTAAAAGGATAAGTTAATCGTGGGCCACTCGATAAATCTACATGCCTAACGACAGCTGATGAACATCGACAAACATCGTCTTAAAGAAGTTTTTTCATTTCATCCAAATACATTTGACTAGATAAAGTATTTTTTCCTATTGTTTTAAAAATCACCAGGTCTGAAACAGTCAACTTCCAAGTTGCTATCTTACCAACTGTTGTTAGGTAAATAGAAAATTGATGGCTAGGTTGATAAAATTGATTTCAGTTGATGAAATTTTGAAAGGTTAGGTTAGGATTTATTAGGTTAGAAGGGATTAGATCTGTGTAGATTAGGATAAGTTACGGTACTTTAGCTTGAGGTACGAGTATTATAGAGTAAATTGTGGTAGGTGGGGTTAGTAAAGGCTAGGCGATGGAAAAATTGTCAAATTAATTTTAACGATTGCTGAAAGTCGCCGGGCATAGTAACTTTACGTAAATTTATTCCATGTTTCCTTGTTTTTATTCCAATTTGAGTGTTTTTTGTTCTGTCAAACTAAAGCGTCAGAAAAATAAAGTTCTAAGCATAAAATAAGTTATTTTTCATCCTCCAAACGATACTTAAACAAAGTTGTTACTGCAAAGTTACTCTCTTCACTTCTTACTGCATTTCTGTTGAACACGCCAGGCGGTCAAAACGCTATAGTTTGAACTCGTACATAATGCTTGTGAGTTGGAGGAACGGAAGGTTAATTTATGATATACAGCTTCTTGGTTATTCAAGACATCTTAAGAAAATCTTGCGAGAGAGAGAGAGACTGTACGATCAAATTTATGAAGTCGAGTAAATGGAAAAACCGGACTTCACATCAGACTGCTAGACAGCCAACTGTTAGCCATCGTTCTGTTTACAATCATCCACTTAACTAAAAATTACATACACTTTTCATTTGAAAGGGAGACATCGAAGATTTTTTTTGTGTTTTACGGATGTGAACCAATGTTTGTGCTGTTGCAAATTAAAATCCATCTAAAAATTGTATCTGTTTTCCTTCTTTGCAAGTGTATTCATAACCGAGTATAAAAAATTCTAGTTTGTTTTTTATCAGGTCTAAATGTAAATATTATTGAAATACTTAACAGGCATTAGGTCTCTCTGAACCCATGCTAGATGACTGACGACAAAGCTTACTCACTCCCACATCTATAAGGTCGTAGCCAAGGGGTTTTTCGAATAATAGACCTTAGTCGTTCGCCACAAGAATGACCTGCTACAGCTTGTTTACTCCCGTTGGTATGTTTTCCTTGATTGCTGTGTCTGCAGTATATCTATGCAATTTCGCCAAAAATGACTATGGCACAGAGCGCTTCTACAAGTTCAAATCTTGTATTTCTATTGCTGTCTGCTCACATCTAATTCCATCCGTCTCCCAACAAATTTTCGCTCTTTCAGAATCTTTTCATGTGAGTTTTATCTCAACGCGTAGGGATTTGTAAGAAACATTTTTGATGCAATCGCCTGACATTGCCTCGAGCTTTTCCCTTCGCAGAATAATCATTGCTCGTCATTTTAGTTTAACTTGGACTGCTATTTTTCTACATACTGCAGTATGCAGTAGCACGCCTCAACGGTCGACAAACTCGATGGTCTAATGTAAAATTATCGTTGAATGAAAAGAACTAATGTTCAAAAAAGGAAGGATTTGTACCCCTCTTTATTTATTCTTGAATATATATCACCAAAACCTTCAAAAAGCTACTTTGAAGGTGAAAAATCTACTTTTCTTTGTAATGCTTCTACTCAAGTTAGAAGGTATGATAAAAAGAAACGTAAAAAAAAGTTAAAAAAAAAATCATTTTTAACGTATTATGAACAACAAAGCGCTTACACGATGTTCACATGTATTCGCTCATCTCAGTAATCTGTTAGGAAGCCTATATTCTTAAAATCTGAATCTAGGCGTATTCTGAATTTCACTACTAGGTTCTTCAACAGAAACCTTGAACCACTGAAGCTATACAATTCTTTCAAATTATATAAGATTCTTGGGTTTCTTTGCATTGACATTTTTCTTAACAATCTCTCCCAAATTTTCGACAGGGTTCAGGTCTTGACTTTGGGTTGCCCACTGCAAAACATTTTCTTCATTATTTTTCAACCATTTCTTAACAGATTTTACATTATGCTTGAGGTCGTGATCCTGTTGGAGGACCATATTGGGTCCAGGATGTTCTTGGCCAGACTGCTTCCAAATTTTATTGAGAATATTTTTATATTGGTCTTGTCTCAAAATTTCATCAACCCAAACGAGGCTTCCAGTTCCGTTGGCCGAAAAACAACTTAATTAACCCTTCGCCTCCCGACGGGAACTCCAGTTCCAAAATGGCTAGTGCTTCCAGTTGAGGTAAATTGACAAAATTTCAAGGCGATTCAAATAACAGGGAAATAATTTGAACTAAATGAAAAAAATTAGGGCAATTAATAGTATTCCTGCAATTATGTTTTTAGACATACCAGAAATTTGACACGTGCAATTTGCTATTGATATCCACTCAATGTAAGCTTCGTGGTCTATGCAATAAATTTAATAACTTTTTATTTAACTTGAGCAAGTTTTTCCCACGTACATGTATTTACAGATAAAATTAAGAAAAACTAAACTGATATTTTTTCTCAGATTTTTCGACCATTTTTTTTGCATGGAAGCATACATTTTTAATGCATAATTTTTTCAATTTAAAAAAGAAGTAAGCGCTAGCTTACTTCCTGCTGCTTATTCCATAATTCATTCCAAAGCTTATTCTTAAAAACACACGACGGTCGCTACCGTGTTTTACGCCTGAAATAATACTTTTCGGCTCGAAAGCTTCAGTTTTTTCGCAAAACAAAAGAAACGTCCATGAGACCAAAAGTTAGATCCATCTAATTTGATCACCAAAACCGATGACCAGAAGCATAGTTTCTTTACCAATATGTTCCTGGGCAAAGGCTAATCAGGATTGAGCGCTGGGCAATATTTTAGCAGAAATGTTTTCCATGGCCTGCATCTCTTCAGTTCTTCATTCTTAAAAGTTTTTGCAGTGTTGATTTGAACTTTTAAACTCTCCATTCTTAGATTCTGTGACAACACTTTTCCAAGATTATCAGGCCTTTGCTAATTTCTTGCTCTACTTGTTTCGCCGATCGGGTTGAACGCTTCTCCTTCCTTCCTCGTCCTGTAAAGTTTGGAATAGAGCTAAACTTTTTGTGTTTCTGCATAATACATGAAAATATTGATGCACGGTCACCACATTGTTTCATTTTCACCTCTTCCTTCACCACCTTTGGTCACCATTACCTTCACCACTGTCACCTTTTCCTTCACCATGCTGTCGTGACAGTTGCTTTGAGTGATATGAAAAATTTCACGGAAACTAACATTACGTAAATGTAGCAGAATGATCTAGAATAAAATAGAATATGACCTTTATTTAATTAAATTCTAATCATACCATAATTGCATAATTAAATTATTTCGTTTCATTGCCAGAGACCAGTATGAATAAATATGAACATGATGTTTATGCTATTCTAGTTTGTTTCAACTTAAATTTTTTCAGACACTTTGAATTTGCATTTCCTTTTAACACACCTTCGAAACTTATAGTATGCGTAAGGATTATGAAGAAAAGTGGTCCATTGAAAGTTGTATTCTAATATATTAAAGAAAAATAAAGCTCTAAGAATAATTTTGCAACCTTCTTTACACAAAAAGACTTTTTATTTTCATGTTCATAAATGCTGATTTTTTCTGTATTTTACATTTTTCTGTCGTACGAGAACTTACTTTTTCTCTGCTACAAACACTGGAGGATACGCTCCCTTCCTTCACCATTCAACAGAAGAAAGGTAACCTTTTTTGTCTGAACATTACGTTGCTCCTTACAAATACTCACGCATTTTCCCTCTCCCTCCCCACTACCAGACGCGAGGGGCTTCCCCACCCCTCACACAGGTGCGAGCAAACGATGGGTTTTCCCACTCGTGGAGCGCCGTTCTTCCGAAGTCACGCACGCGGACGCGCGCACCGTGGCGAGGGAAGGAGGAGGCCAGCGAGGAGAGGGAGGTGGAGGAGGAGGTGGAGGAGGGGAAGGAGGAAGAGGAAAACGAGGAGGGAATGAAGAAGAAGGAGGGAGTAGAGAAAAAGAAGGAGAAGAAGAGGAAAGGGAGGATGTGGGAGAAGTAGAGAAGGAAGAAAAAGGAGAGAAGAAAGAAGAGATGGAGGAATGAGGTTGAACAATGGCAGCCCGGAGGGGTGTAGGGTTGTAGACGAAAGAGGCATTCATGATTCAGCTGAATATTGGCGGCTTAGACCTTCATTTCAGATACACGTTCTATCGTAATGAAGGCGAAAATATATTCATTAATTAGATGTATGATTTTGAAAATACCTTATCCAAAATTATAATACTTTTTCAGTTAATTTACAGGGTGGAAAAGAGAAGTGCAGTTGTAAGGTTTCAAACTGACGATCTGCTCATGGTTCGAACAGTTAACATAGTTTTCGAGTGAATGGTAGTGCTTTCATAAATTTTAATAATTTAGAGGTATTTTACTTGTAAACCTGATGCATCGGGAATCTGTCAGGTATACTGTAATTAATTATACACAAAAACTTAGGAATAAAAGGTAAAGGAACTGCATTATTTAGTGTGATATTTGTCAAACCTAGCGGCTGCTCCTGGGCCGATCAGGCATTAACAAACATGTAGGGATAGAATGAGAGGTGGTGGTGCTATCTCAAGGTGAGATCCACCGCGTCGTGCATGAGGGTATCAAAGCTCATTCAGAACGTCCGAAGGAAGCAGTTACAAGTTCTCAATAAAAGATGAAAAACTTGTGTCTGAATCTAGTATTTCCTGAACTATGTTGAGGAAACAGCTCACGGATGGCCCAAATGTATCAACATGGGAGTTAACGACAATTAGTTTTCAAGGCATCGACATAAATAAATAAATAAATTTTAGCCAGACATGGCGGAATTTATTCAGTGGAGATGGACAACCATCCATGCTGTAGAGGCTTGTATACTTTGAAAAGGCCATTTTATAACATTATTTAAAACAATACTTGGCTCTAAAAAAATAGGAATCTAATTCGATTTGGGCCAGTTTTTCATATTGTGGCTGCAAATTCTCTGTTTTTCAAATTACCCCAGGAGTTTGTTCGTTCTCGTTGCTCTTCAATACGAATCTGTATGTTAATTCCAAGATAAAATTAAACTGGTATTCCATTTCAACGAAACAAACCCCGATTAGATTCATATCTGCCGACTTTTCGGGAGAGATGGTAGCAAAATTTCAATGCGTTTTGGTCAAAGAAATTATAGCTACTTTGTTCTCTTACTTAAATTTGATACGCTTAAGTCTATTTAAGAAAGTACTTCTTGCTTTTGCACTTATCAGAACACATGCGCTATACTGTGTACCTAGCTCAAACATAACGGAAATACGTCACCCAACTGTGCATGTTGACTTGAGTAAACTCACCATCCTCAGGCATCATTTACTAATATACACTGTAGGGTGAATTCGTAATATAATGCAGTGGTATGGTGAGAATTAATTTTTCTTTCCTATTAATTTTTCGAAAGAAAATTCATACATATTTCTTAATTTGCAGTTTGAGACTCAAACATATATACATTTCTTTGAAACGGTGCTAAATAAAATTATTTTATACATTCTTAACCGAAAATTATTCAACTCTCCTTTTGTTTTATTTTCGTGTAAATTGGTCATGATAAACTGGGACGGTTTCTTGATGCAGCAAGTAAAAATTAAGAGCACACACTGTCATATCCTCACTCTTGAATTAGCGAAAATGTAATTTTATATTTTGCACCCAAGAAGGTTTCGTATGCACAAAATACAAGGGCTGTTTTTTTCAAGTACCGTTTATTTCTCTATTTAACCAGCAAACTGGTGGGGTACGGAACTGCGCGTCACGCGAATGCGCAGCTCCCCCACTACAATCTACGCCATTTTCGGCTCCAAGCTGTCAGCCGTTGCCCAGCTACGGTCAAGTAAACATGGCTGCCACGATTAGTACTCCCGCCAGTTGTGAGTTGCGTAGCGTGATAAGTTTTCTTCAAGCTGAAGGATGTAATGCTGCGGAAATTTATCGTAGGATGAGTTTAGTGTATGGTGAAAACTGTATGAGTGACTGTCTCCGGAGAGCGATCCAAAACAAAAGAAGAGGCATGCTCTCATCCGGCGTGATTTTCATTCACGACAACGCACGACCGCATAGTGCCAATGTGACAAAGCAGCTCCTCCAGCAGTTCTGGTGGGAAGTGTTTGACCACCCACCATATAGCCCGGACTTAGCACCCAGCGATTACCATCTGTTTCGAGAAATGAAGGCATGGTTGGGGGGCCAGCGCTTCGCTAACAACGACGAGCTTCAAGACGCGGTGACGACCTACCTGGGATCACTGGCGGCTGACTTCTTTGAAGAGGGCATAGGAAAACTTGTCTCACGTTATGACAAATGCCTCAACCTTCATGGTGACTTCATAAAAAAATAACTAAGACATAGTGAATCTTCTAGTACTAAAATCATCTTGTTATCACAATTTGTCTTTTTTTATAGCTTTTCGGAACGTGAAAAAAACAGCCCTCGTACATTTGAAAGGCTCTCCAAGGTTATAAAAACTTATAACACCAAAACCAGGAGTCAATTTTGTGTCTTTTGTCCATCTCATTTAGTGATCATAACACTTTTTGAGAGGTTTTGAATGATCTTTGTGACTCCAGCTGTGCATGAACCAAAGGCAAAATATCGTGGCCGAATGAACTCTCAGTTCATAATTCATTAGAAATAGTTTTTATAAAAATAACTCGGATCTAGTCACATGTTACGGAATTCATTCAAGAAATTTATGCAACCGCTTTATATGAAATGCTAGGAGGAAGTGTACTTACATCTAAAAAATTTGCTTACTAAATAATTATTCCAAAAAGTCGACATATAGTGGGTTTGGTACACCAATATTAATATTACGATTGTACGCAATGAGAAGAATGGCAATTCGAATTAAAAAATTTCAATTTATGTACATGGTGGGACTTTTAACGATGGTTTGTTTTGGTTTCTATTTTAATTTCCCTGAATGATCTTCAAAGTTCAAACGCTATCTTTTGACATCCGAAAATTGATCGCAAATTATTTTTTAGTTACGATTATTCTATAATAGATAAGGAAATTATACACAAATTTAGTGATCATGAATATATCTTGAGGCTCATCGTCCTGTGACGAGTCTAGGTGTTTCCATTTTCAACACACGTGGTACACTTATTCAACTCGCGAGGCTTTGAGATTATTGAACAGCGATACACAGTAGAAAGCTATCTCTTTTTTGTTATTCTTCAGTTTATTAAAAAATATACTCTGAAATTTTTTGCTCGTTAGCATCATGAAAAATGAAGTTGTTATGTGCAAATGTTTCTAGCTGTACACAAAGTCGTTTAGTTTTCCTCGAAAAACCTTGAAGAGGTGCAGAAAATGCTCATCACAAGAGTCGAGTTTCCAGCATAGCGCTGCTCTCAGAATGATCAGCAGCATCGTTATTGGGCTTAGGAAGATAAGTAGAGTCTAATTATAGCATGGAAGTTATTTTCTGGTAACTCTAGTTATCATTTTGCTTTCGCTAATACAGGTTGTTGAGCAGTTCTGTGTCAATCAAGCAAAAAATACGAAATCACCAACTCGGCTCATAATGTCAATTTGTATTATGACAAGTGATTTTTTGCCCAATTTTTTGTAGTCGATGAAACTTTGTACGATAAATGTATAAGAAAACTTTATATAAAACTCGGTTATGGTCGAAGGAGAGTGTTAACTTTACGTAAAAACTTACACTCGCTTGAAGTCGCATGTTCTTACAGAACACTCGTTTCTTACGCTCGTTTCTTACACTAACACTCGTTTCACATGTTCTGTTCACCTGGAAACTTTGATAAAGACAACGAAAACAACAGGAGAAGCATCGAACATAATTCTTTACTAAGTATTTATTATATTTAATTGAAGTCAGCTATCAATTCTAAGTCCTATGGGGTGTCTGCAACGCAACTGAGTTATTTACCCGAATTTAGGAACATTGACGTATAACTTGCCCCTAAAAGGTGCCATTCTAAAGTCTGAACAACAACAACAACACAACATGATGCTATCTACTGCGAGATTGGCGGGTCAGGGCTGCGGGCACCAGGGCTGTGCACCTAAGACAGAAACGGTGCGCCACCTGTTGGTTCCGGCATTACCGGTTTGAAATTCAAGTAACCTGAGTAAAAAAATTGCAATGTTAGGGACGGAAACTAGTCGCAAAATTATTTGGTTATCTTAGGAGGAAAAAGTTATCAAAGCTTAAGAATCATAAAACAGCTCATTAAATTTTTCTTAAATATTTAAAAAATAATATTCAATGTAAAATTTTGGATTCTTATTAGTTTTACACTTTTTTGTACTGACTGTTCTGAACAGTTTTTATAAGTTGAAAATAAACTCTTAAGTTCTGTTTCTTTTGAATATCATCACAAATGTTTTCCTTCTCCATACTGTAGGATTTTGTTTTTAAACTTGATCCACAGGTAGGCATGCTTACATTCCTATTTTATTAACAACAACTGCACTGATTTCATTTAAAAATAATTGTATGAGGTTTTCACCAAGACTGGTTCGTTTCGAAAGAAAGTCAAATGAAATTCTGAAAATGATTGACGTGGAATCATTGAGGTGATACAACTTCGCGCTGAGGTGAAAACAATAACCTACTTTCATTTGGATGTATTTAATTAAGTGGGGATAACGTTATTATTTGAATTCAATTTTCTAGATGAAATTGAAACAAAAACTACCATACATTAAAAATAACGATTGAATTGGAGGAGCGAGTAACTTCTGAGGCTGGAATGTTTTACTTCTGTCGTTAACTTTTACTTAGGCTTTTATTGTTGGTGTTGTGTTAGTAAATAAAATATTTCTTGCAACGAAGCCAATGTACCGCTCATTTTCAACCCGCAATTTTCCATAATTCAACCTTGAGGTAGTTGTTTGGGCTTTTTACAAATTAACATCGTAATTTTTCTAATAATTACATTTAGAATGAAAGTCGTAAAATAAATTCCTCAAAGAGTTTCAACATTCAAGAAAATATGATCTATAATATTTTGGAATGTTAAGGTAGTCTAGTTATGTTATTCATCTGTACATCACGAAACAAACCAAACGAAGTGAAAAACTGGCTTTGCCCATTTCTCAAAATTTTCACGAATGTCATACTTTGAACGTTTAAAACTTGGAAATATTCTAAGCGTATTTTTTGCTCAGAATTTAAACGATTAACTTAAACTATCGAGTTCCTTCATAGATTTGATCATTTGAGGGAACATGATGGGTTTATTTTGGAAAATTCCTGTAATCAAATTAAGTTAACTTTCCAAATAACGCGAATACAAGTAACCGTGTAAATACCGACAATAGTTCAGTGAGATATTCATGGAAATTTTAAAGATGATGCATACAAATCTCAATGCTCATTTGAGAAAAAAAAAAATTAAATTTGCCAATTTAAGTAAATTTAACTACTGCTGAGGCAAACTAACAAGTTTTCATCTTTCATCAAATATGTTTGTGATTAAAGAATGCTACTTAAAATTGTAGTTTGAAAACATAACAAAACTAATAATTCGATTGGTCATCTTCTCAGAAGTCGGAGAGAATTTAACGATTAGCTGTTCGGAGAAACCGTATTATTTAACGCCATATTCTTGGAGAAGATGTACGGAAAAATAGCCATTGGTACTCTATTGAACGATGACGGTAATAACCAAGGAAGCATAGTGTACGATTCATTGAGACCAGTAGAATCAGAGGTATAATTACAATTACTTAAACTCAACGTATGAATTAGGAAAACAGTGTTGCACCTGTATCCTGTTAATAGAAAATTTTTCTAAAACATTGCTGGTTAAAAGCATCGGTAACATAATAAATGGTTAGACTCACCACTTACTGATATCGTCTAAGGCTGCAGTTGTGAATTAATCCCGTGGAGTTGAAAATTTTCAATGGAGTATTATTCCAGCACCGGTATACGAGGCTCGTCACCGGTCCGTGAACAAAAGTTCGTGTTAACGTCACAGTTTTTTTAAAAAATTCGGTTTGGAAAAGCGATATGTTAAAGCAATAAAAGCTGAAAATCAGCCTCTGTTGAGCATCTTTTTATTCACAGCTCTAGTTTTAATTACCTACTTAAGCAACATCCGTTAAATAAAAAAAATTAAACATGTAATTTCTCGTGAGCATATTTCATACAACAGCATTGAAGGAGTTGAATTACAGGAGCTGAAATTTCATGCCATTGATCGCAATTTGGTTATTTTGCAGCTTTAAATAATGGACGCGAAAACATAATTTTTACAACCACAAGAAGGCATTTAGCAACTGTAATGGCATTTGAGTACAATTGAGAACAAATGAAGTACGATTAAAAATCAAAGGGATCATGTAGTTGCAAGTATTTTCTAGACCTCTGCACTCTGTTTCTACGAGCAAAATTTGCACCGCACACAAGTTTAGGCATGCTGATTATTGTTCTGACAGGTAGAGGACAACGTCTATTTTCACGTATCTTTAAATATAAAGATATTTAAAAATTCACACTCATCAGAGTATGGATAGAAGGAAGATCTTTACACTCATCCCCAAATAGACGGTAGTTGATTTATTGAACGCTTGAGTGGTGGCCACTAGCGGCCTCTAGCAGTTCTAGGCAGATCTGAGCAGATGTTCTCGCGAGTGCCGCCGACATCCTCGGCAGAGATAGTCTGCCCTAAAGCGGACGTAGCGACCGCTGCACTGCGCTGCCACTGCGCTGCTGCGCCACTAACCTCTGCCAAAAACGTCAAGAAACTGCGCTAATTTTCAACTGGGTACATGTAAAATAGATGAAAATACTAACATTCACTGATACGAGGAGGGCATACATACACACGCGTCACAAAGTGATGAAGATTTTCACATTCACTGTAAAAAGGAGGCCAGATATTTTCACGCATCACAAAGTGGACGGTAAATTATGTGAATGCCTTTTAAAGTTTAATCGCAGTCCTCAATGCTAAAGCTGCTTGCCTGCACTTCTATTGGCTCTTTTCGTTTTTTCATCACTAATCCGCGAAATCAATCTTTTTAATCAGTCAGTTGAGTAACTCCCTCTATGTCTCTGTGAATACTACGAAATACACAATGAGTTAACTCGACGTTAAATGGCACACATCCAGCAAGATCCACGAAAATGATGTCTTTTCCATACGTAGTATTTCACAATGGGAAATAAGGTACAAGATTGTTCTATTCCAATTCAGTTTCTTACGTTTAAGGTGTGCTGAGCCGATCCTTATCTTAATCATCATAGATCGTTCGCTCATATTTTCAGCTCACGTGAATTGATCAATTACTGGATCTGTATTTGATTTTCTAGCCGAGTAAAACCTCCGCACTCCATCTAAGCTGGGTGACTTAGAGACTCTAAACTTTAATTTACCCTAAATTAACGGGCAACACTTGAATATTTTTACCTTGAAGTCGAGCACTCCGAATAAATCCGACGACTTAGATAAAAGTAGATCCTACTTTATGAATGGCAGTTTGGCTAAATATCCAAAGATTCCAGGCAGCTATCAAGTGAAAATGCTACAACATTTTGATAGCGTCTATTTGCACCGATACTTGTTGCGATAGTGATAGTTAGTGATTCTCTTGATCTACATTAAAAAATAACATCAGTTAACCAGTGATTTCCAGCTAATTATAACCGGAACTTAAAATAAGAGTTTGCCACATTCAAAGAGCTGCTTCATTGGAAATTGTACTTTCAGATTCGAAGAAAGTGATGAAATTTGATCTCTATTCCATTTCGAAAATGAGAAACAGAAAGTTTGCCTGACAGCAAAAGTACACTTTTTTACTGTGTTTAAGAGCCAAATAATTAGATTTAAGTGATTTAGTAAAAGCATACCCAAAGGTTACAAAAACAAGATAATTTGTCACAAATTTGATTAAACACGTTACTTGCGATAAGTTCCACGGATGGGCGTGCTTAGGTTTTTCCTGCTGCGAAATGACCCATCGATGGTTCGTTTGAAGAATGTCAGCAATCTTTTAAAATTAATGGTATTTTTTGTACCAGTTAATGTTTGGTATTTGTAAAATTTCTTTCAACTTTTAATTTTAAATTTGAGTTGAATATTGCGCTTCAGTTCAACGCATCGCAGTCAACGTGTTAATGGAGGATCGATAAGCATAAAGATATTCGTCGGCAGTAATTTAGGTCGTCTGATCTCACATCGGAAGAAGTTATGTTATAAATAATGGATGCGAAAACACAATTTTTACAACCACAAGAAGGCATTTAGCAACTGTAATGGCCTTTGAGTACAATTGAGAACAAATGAAGTACGTAAAGTATACCAGTAAAGGTTTAGTTACTCTTTTCTGCACTTTCTTTCTTGTTGTGAAACGTTAATTTGAAAGATCTGCCTCTCAGCAAATTTTAAAGATGTGCACGTTAGATTCATGAGTGTTTCTCAAACAGTGAGCTGATGGCGAATATACGGAGTTGGAATACGGAGTGGTCGAGAAGGCTGCCGGAGAAAAAGCCTCTGCAATACGTGCTGCATTGTCTTGACTATCGTAAACTAGTAAAAGTTCACATCCGTACCTCAAATTAACCTGGCTTGAAAACGTTCAGTTTAAAAAAACATGAAATAGATACAGCCACAGGTACCATTAGCATTTTGTATTTTTACAAAGGTTGAAATCTTTTGCATTGTTGATATCTGCTGGAGAAATGACGTCTTTAGACTTAAGTTTTGAGCATAGTGAACAGCCTTGAACCCACAACATATATTTTATTTTCAACGCCAATATTATTGCTACCAGAGTTGAATTGTCATCGGAGGTTTTAAAATCTCCGGTGGACTTGCACTCTGAGAGTCAAAATCCTCTAACCACCGTGCAGTTTTCATGTGCCTAGAGCTCATCAGATGGAAGTCTGATTTTTTCTTGAAATCTTAGAGAAACTATGTATTTGATGAGTTTTTATAATGGACGAGGTTATTCATGCCACAAAATGTTTGAAATTTTCAAATTTAGAGCTTGAAGGGAAAAAATGGAGTAATTTTGACTTTAACTGCCATTATTTTTACATTTAAGTACACTTTGCAAGATATTGAGCGAGTTAAGGAAAAATTATTTTTAAATCCAGACTCATATCTGTTCATAACGTATACCCTTATTTAAGATACTCGTTAATTTAACCTTAACTCACCATTTCCTAGACTTTAGCATTAATTCCTTGTTAATCTATATTTTAACTTGACATAGCTTCCCAAACTTTGCCTAACTTGACGTTCCAAAATATAAATCAATCTACACTGACTTACCACTCGTAACCTTTTTTGTGAGCTTGAAATGTCTATAAAAGCAGACTTGGAAAGCCCCCGGATATCCTTCGAAGTTTAGTAGTTCTAGCTTGGACAATATTAAGACACCAATTATTTTTTTAACATACTGTAGCCGGCAGTTAATTTGGATCTGAGGACTAACGTAAAACTCATATTTTTGTACGTTACGTGTACAAATAATGTTTCAACTAATGTATCTCCGATTAATTTAATATTGATTCTTAAACAATTGATTGTAGTATCTTGCAGCTTGGTGGACGTGTACGTCTGCAATAAATCCAGGAACTTTTACGGTGGAAATTGTGAACAAATTGACTTTTCGATGCAGTTTAGGTAAATGTTCAAATTAAACATGGTGTAAATTCTACCGACTTTCAACTTGCTTGCATGATTAAAACGACTCGTATGTGCAAGAGAACAATGATGGAACTATAAAAAATACTGAAAAATAATGTGAATGTTTCAAGCCTAGACACTTATCATCGAAAATTTAAAAAATCTATATGTTCTCTTCGAATGAATAACGAAAAAATGAATACGTTTGGGATATATTTTTTATATTTCATTAGCAATCTTTCCGTTGTGCTTCCCTCGTGCGGATTGAATAGAAAACTCTCACTGTTCGACATGCAAAATAGTTGTCTGACAGACTCTAAGCTCAATTATAGCTTTAAAAATATATTTTTCCCTACTCCACTCAACTGCCATATAGAGCGCTTTTAACCTGAGAAAATATCCAAGCAAATTTTTAATTAACATAACTTACCACAACTTTATCCAGCTAAGATCATTTCAATCTCAACTAAAATATCCGAACCTATCCTAACTTCATCTCACATAACATAACTTATCCTAACCCAACATGACATTTCCTATCTTAATTCTGCTGTCATCTACCTTAACGATGTCTATACTTAATTCTACTGTATACAACATCATATCTCAACCCATTCTACCATCACATAACGTAGCCTAACCTAACCTAATTTATGTTAACTTAACTTGTTACGATCTCTTTCTTGACCTAACCTATTAATGATAAAGAAATTCATTTTGAAGGGTGCAAAAATTTTTTGACCTGTTTGAAGACCAACGCATCGACCATCAAGTTCTTTTTTGAAGAGAAGATTTTTAACAGTTGATAGGACTTGTGATAGACATAACGATAGCTGGATCATCTCTTAGAACACTGACGTTTAACTCTCGATGACCTCGAAGAAACCAGCAAGCGTTATGTATGACCCTTTGCGCAGTTTGTGTCAGGGTGTCTTCTTCACTGACAGCGAAAAAGTGAATGTGGAATTCTACTGCAACGTCTTGAAAACGAAAATCATTTCATGGATAAAGGCCAAGGCCAAATAAGAAGATTATGTTCCTACAGGGCTCGGCTCCCACCCACACGGTGAACAGAATGATTGCCTAGCTCAAGAGGTATGGCGTGCGATTCAGGGAGAAAAACTTTTGGCCTTCCGGCTCGCCTGACTTGAACCCGCTGGATGTCCATTTTGATGGCAAATTGAGACCAAATCTTGTGCAACGTCCCACAGCAAAGTCACAGCCTTCAAGAAGGACATCAAAAAGGTCGTGGAGTCGTTAGAAACGGCAGAAGCAATCCCCCGCCTTGTCCAGCTATCGAAAGGGATGCAGGGATGAAGGCGTCGTTATGGGTGAAAGCGGTCATATCAAATAAAAGTTATATTCTCTTAGTCTGCAAATTAACAGTAAAAATTTTAGATTATTATGTTACTTTTTCATAAGTTATTAGGACTTAGCATCGGAATGGAAATTGCACGGATTTATCGAAAAAAACTGTAGAAATGATAAGAAAATGAATAATGGAACAAAATGAGAGATTAGAACTTATCCGCTCAAGATCTTCTCAATACCAAATGTAGTTACTTCCTCGGTATATTTTTTTAGAACTCACATTTGGGTTTTAAAGTCTGTATCCCTCGACTCTATTGCGAACTTATCACTTCTTGATTGACAATATTCGTTAAGGTAAGATGAAACTCACACACTGATAGTTGCAACACTGATGGTTACATATATCACTTAGACAACACCCAGAAGTTGAAAATTCCTTCACACTACTGGAAATGATCTATTTTTGTATCTTTCAATGAAAGTTTATTCATACAAAGTTTGTTGCGCTCGTTTCGGAAGTACTCTTCACTGAAGCATGATAAGAAAAAGTTTTGAATTAGAGCTCTTATCTATTTGAACAACTGTTTTACGATGTCGTAAAGACCAATAATCTGGCGCTATGCACAAGCAGGGGTAACGCGACCATGCAGTAAGTCTGCAGTAAAAATAATGCTTGCTCCAACTCTTTGCATAAGTCGTACCGCACACAGAAGGGATGGCTGCTGCGAGGCATTTGCTGCACTCATAAACTAGCCATAAAAAATAAAGACACCTGCTGACCCTGAGGCGCATGAGCGCGGTGTATATACAGTAGAGGAAGAGACCGATCTGCAGATATGGGCCATCTGTGTAACAACCGACAACAGAGACAAGTTGTAAAAAATATTAGTTTTTAATACTAAGAGTACTTTCATTTCAAGGCTTCATGTACAATGTCGAAGTTCCATGCCTTTACATGGTTTTAGAACTTGTAAATGAAATGTACCATCGAAAAGTACATGATGACTTGCAGAAATTCTGAACAAAATCAGAGACCAATTGTGTTCCCATACTTGCTTAATAAATGTTATCATGGAACTATTTACAAAAACGAACATTCATACGATTTTTTACATTGTTTTTGAATTTTATTTGGTAGGTAAAATTGGAATCTTGGTTCTTCCTCTGAAACTCGCACTTTAATGTCTGTTTACTATGTAGGTTCATAAGAATATTTTTTCGTGCAAAAATTTTGAAAAGATAGTAACATACGTTTTACCTAATCAGATTTACCTGATTTTTTGAAGCTGAAAATATCCAGAATGTATTTTTAGCTTTGAAGGAACATGATTCTATTTATCAGTGTTCTAATTTGTATACTGTGAGTTCAACACAAAGCCAGAATGAGTTTTTATGCAGGAAATTTCAATTAGCATCATCATCACGACAGTCAGGTTTTTTTGAATACTGTGATCTTTATTCTGTCCAAGAGATTTATGAAAACCCAAGGCAGATGCTCTGTTATAATCAGGTCTCTGTTCCTCGGCCAGTAATTTATGATGTATTCCCTCCAATCGAAAATTTTATACCATTGTTTTAAAGCGCCTGGACTCATACGAGTTTATACAGTTCGTTTGTGTGCCAGTCGTTCCGTTGTTATACAGATATTCCAGTCGAACTGCAGTGGTGTGTTGGCTTAATGAACAATGAAGCTCTTGGTCTGGGAGTAGTTTTATAGATCTAGTCTCCGGCACATCGTTAACTGATGTAGCTACCAATCTACATATAAGTCAGTCAGCTGCCATCTAAATCAAACAGCGAGTTGGTCTCACTAGGGCGTATTCCCGAAGTGCCCCTAATGACTACCATGAATGACTTTGAATGCAAGCAGATTTAATCAATTTGCATCAGATTTTATGTTCTAGCGTTTTGTGCATTTCAGTACAATTTGGTAGAAGAGATAAGTCATCACATGAAATAGGATCTGCTTCAGCTATGGTGTTAATGGTGTTGAATAAGGACAAAAAAAATTGTTTCAATCATCAATCGCTAAAACAATTCTAAGAACAGTATCATCAAATTTCTCAATACGACTGATAGACGTTCAAAAATTCGCCCATGTAAAGAAATTTCCGCCTAACTATATGCATGCACAAAATTAGGACATTACAATATATTGCAGATTAGAGCGGAGCGTTACTTAATTTCTTACTTGCACAAAGTCCCAATGTTGGCCAATTTCACTAAATTCGTACTTTTTACACCAAATATTATAAACACAACTCATTTTTAACCAATAAATAAATTTTAATTGTAATTTCATTGTAGATAATAATTCTTATGGTAAGTGAACCAAAATCTCTTTGAAAGATTAATGTCCCTTACCCGCACATTTCAGATGTTTGTGGCAGTACAGGAAGAGATTTGGTGAGTGAGGCTTAGTGTGCTGTAATGTTTTAACCTTGCTGGTGAGTATAATTACATTAATCAATTTACTAATTACGTTTTTTCCTATTGGAAATAATTTAAAGGTTGATTAGGTTAATTGCCTTTAATAATTAATAGCACTTACAAGATGTTACATTTGATAAGTAAATATATAAAATAGTATACAAATTATTTAAACTGGTACAAAAACATAAATAAATAGGGTAGAATAGAATAAAAACTTTAGTATAATAGCATAGGAATACAAAAAAAAACAGTATTGTGAGGATTTTTTACAAAATAATTTTATTTCGTCTTAGAATACTTCTAACGATGTCCACTGGATGCCTCATTTTCGACGCTGGGAAGCAACCCAGTAAAAAATGCTTGTTAAACATAAAGATGTATTGCAAAATTTTAATTTCATCAGATTGGGACGAAATAACTTAACCGGTAAAAACCTCAGGTACTAAGAATTAGTTCAGCAGATCGCAGAAACTTTACAGAATCTGGAAAAATTAACCTCGATGTCTGTTGTTTATCATGCCCATTTGTTAAAAATCTCTTCAAAATATCTTGCAGAAGTAAAGGTTCTGTTTAAAATTCCAAAAATAAACAAGAAGTAAATAAAACAAATGAACACTCACCGATTTGAAAAAGCAACAGATACAGCTGACATTTCAGCCTGTAAATATTATGATTTGACTAACAGCAAGTGTCTTCATGATCATAAGCTCCTCAAAAAAGATCGTAGCATATTAAATGACCAAAGAGCACGCCTAGAAATGACTATAGGCACCATTGATACAGCAATCATAAAAAAATCTTTATATCCTCTCATGAATGACGCAAAAAGCCATATCAGTACAATAAGATGGTGTTCCCACCCAAAAAACCGTGCGTTTGTATTATGAAACAAATGGGCGAAAAGCTGCACAAACAATTGCGTGAAATGCTGGCAGACAAATGTAGCATTTTATTTTACCAATGTTTGAAAAAACCTATGAATCCCAAACATTTTTAAAGTACTTACGTAAGCTGAGGATATTGGTACACCACAGAGATTTTTTGTACATAACTAATAACGACTGCTATGCACAATTGTAATGCTATAATGATGGTGAAATGTGTACTTAGAGTGGTAAGTGCAATTCTGTGTTTTAAGATATCCTGCTAGGAACTTTATCGCAGTTAGTCTACATCTAAATTTCACGGTTAGTGACACTAATGTGCCATAACAGCACCCGTACAGTCATTACGTTGAACGTAGAGTCAACTTTCAGCGGGCGAACTGAATAAAACACATGAAAATTTCAGTGTTGGAATGCACTGAGCATTTCTTCAACAGTGTCTACCTAGAATTTTGCTTTCCTTTACAGTAATTTAGTATCAAGACCATGCAGATGGGTTGTGCAATAAAATTTTGGCCTTCTAATTCAATAAGCGACGGGTGTTGTAATATGTGTTAAAAATGCAGAGCGACTATTTGAGACTCGCAACTCCTCCGCGCTACACTCACCCTCTGGACCTGTACCGGCAGCTGCTGCTGAGGTCGTGCACCTGCTGCTGAGGCTAAGCACCTACTGCTAAGGTCAAGCACCTCATGCTGAGGTCAAGCACCTGATGCGGAGGTGAAGCACCATCTGCTGAGGCTAAGCACCTACTGCTAAGGTCAAGCTGCTGATTTCAAGCACCTCATGCTGAGGTCAAGCACCTGATGCGGAGGTGAAGCACCATCTGCTGAGGCTAAGCACCTACTGCTAAGGTCAAGCTGCTGATTTCAAGCACCTGATGCTGAGGTCAAGCACCTTCTGCCTCGAGACTCGAACACCAGCACCGGTTATAAATGTCACAAACCACATTCAAGTCTGATACTTTTCATTGATATAGCAACGTGTTATTTTGTTCGCATTGTAAGATTCCTGCTTATTTGTCATGCATTTATAGGGAATTGCAGAATTATAATTACTTAAAATTAGCTTTTTATAAAATTTATTAAGGAAATTATTTGAAATTGGTTGGAAATTCTACTGCCATTAGCAAAAATGTAAATACCAACCAACATTTACGTCTTTAAAACCATGGAACTTGTAATTAGCTCTATTTACCTGATTTTTAACCCACGAAAGTTATGGGATCAAATTACATGCAGAGGTTAATTCAGACTCGTTGTCCAGGGAACTGAGGAAATTTGAAGCGCTTCTGAAATATTTTTTGTATATTCATTTTATTATGAATCGAACTGATAACGGGAAACAAGAGAGCTTTATAGTAAGAAAATCCCTGAATAGTTTGGGAGTTATACTATTTGCTATCGTACTGCTTCGTGATATCCATGAATTATTTGAGTGCAAAATCCATTACCATTCCTACATACTTTCCTGAGACCGAAAGACTTCTCAAAATTGTTTAAATATTACCGAATTGCTGATACAAAACCAATGCAATTTGATTCAAGAGATGGTTTATTGACTGGAAATATGATATAATATTTATCGTTGTAATGAATATGAACCAAGGAAATTCATAAGAAGGAATCATATCTAACAGTCTGTATTTTGTTATCAATCCGATTTTTCGTATAAGCTGATCTAAACTGTATCCATATGAATTCAAATTTAGTATCAACATTCGCATCAGTTACAGCTACATTTCCAGGAACTGTTGTTACCGGGTAACAGGAGTAACAGGAGCGGCAACAACGGCAGAAGCAGCAAATGCAGGAGCTTTTGTGTCAGCAACATGCATGCAGACAAGCCGTCTCAGTGCTTCAAGAAGGCCTTCGGAATCCGGATGAGTTTTTGTTAAGATGTTTTTGCGATGATGTGCGATGGGAACCAGTACAGTGGTACAACCTCCCAATACTTACCAAAGCCTTATATATCAAGCGCTTGTAGGAGACAAATTCACTTTATCCAATCTCTGTTTTGCTATTACAGTACCTGGAGTTTTATCGCCATGGCGCTGGAGAGTTATAGTCATCTTAGAATTTAAGAGCCTCATTAGAGTGACGGTAATTGTCTTTAAACAATTGCAAAGACTTCAAAACTCGATAATCACCTATATTAGAGGAGTAGAAGCCCTTTAAATCGCTCTTTAGCTCTGGAACACTGCAGTCTTTCGCAGGAATACATATTTTGCAAAATAATGGGTAGAACAAAAGCTTCTACTGGTTTTCAGGTGGTCTAATTAAAAAAATATTGATGTGCGATCGACATATGATGACGGGCCAAATATTTGACAATTGTAGGTCATGAAAGTTTGATTTTAAAGCAAAAGCTCTCTTTGTGCTCGAAGAGTATACAGTTTCAAAATATTTGTAGATATTTCTAATCATCTTCGTATGACATGTAAGAATAGATCGTACCTTATTTTTACAGGTAGTTTCTTCGATCCTCTCGAGAGAAAAATTTCACCTTATCTTCTACAATTGAATGGAGCCCAACAATTTTTTCGTATTATCATTTCATTTCCTTGCAGGACGTCTTCATCAGGGAGGTTTTCAGCCTTGTCATCCTTAAAAATTTTCCAGGGGCCCCTTGAGCTTATAGTGCTTTACGATTGTTGGTAAACACAATGCCTGTACTCAAACCTTACAAGGTATAGTTCTAATTTGAGAGAATTTCCGGTATTTCCAGGATTGATCTAAGCCTGAAACAAGTCGGGAATAAGCTTTTGCTGAAAGATTTGGTTATTTTTTTAATCGCAAAACTTTATTTCGTTTGTATATTTTTTCTTCTTCAAAAATTTAGAGGCAAAATATTACAGTATACAGTCACCATTGAACGTCAGGTTACCCCTCGTGGTCGTTTGATTTCAAATCTCCCTCTAATTTTCAGCTCAAAATTTTTTAAATTGGGTGGACATGTTCAGACAGCGTTATGAAAAATAAAAAATAGAATGTTAGAATAAAATCAATTTTCTATGGAAAGTCAAGTGAAGTAGCACTGAACATTACAATTAGAATCTTCAATAAAGACAGGTTGAGAACTCAGAATTTACGTATAAAAAGCATGGAGTGTAGAATTATCGAAGCTGTCATTCAGCAGTGAACTGAATAATGAATACGAAAAGTTAGAGTGTGTCATTGTTAGAGTAGTCGTTGGAGTCTGTTCATTTGGGTGCGGCGAAGCTACAGAGTGAGTCAAATACAGCGCTTGTTAAGTAAGGAGAATGAATGTGCAAGTGACGAGTGATGGCAGCGTGTGGTGTGAGCAATCATGTCAGTGTGTTTAATTATATTCTCGTGTTGATGTTACGGTGATCTTTGATCCTAGCGTGGGTTTCTCGATTGAGTGTATTATTGCGACGAATCGAAACTCGAGAGTATGCGGCTCTCTTGCTAGAAAATCTCTTTTACGTAAAATCCAGTGAGCACATTTCTCAGTTAGCACTGTTTTCAAATATCTTTCATTAAAAAAAATTAATTTGGCCACACTCAAGAGTGTGTACTGTCAAAATTATTGACAAGATAAAGTAATATTCAAGAGGCCATAGTGAATCACCTTTGAACTTACTTCCTTAAGAAAGTTATCTGGCAACTTCGAGTCGTCGCTGCCATAGTGCCTTACTGTTAATTCAAACCTCGTATCGAGACATTCACCCTTGGCCAATATGACTTATTCATTATTTAATACGGCATTATATTCAGGCGTTGCTCTTCACAGATGAATATGCTTGAAATTTTCCGATGAGTAACGGTTAGCGATTTCAAACTTTTGTTATTAAATCTAGTATTTAAGGTGAGCTAATTTACGTACCGACTGCCTACCGCTTGTATTAGGAACGTTGATCCTATGGAATCATCTCCAACTCATAATCCTTAGGGCGCTGTAATGACGACTATTATTCGTGTTCACGCAGACTAAGTACATTTTAATTCTATCACCCTTCGGTATGTCTTTCTGAAATTTTAGCGCCATGCAATAGGAATTCACAGAGTGGTTTTCAATTCCAATTATTTAAAGATCTTTTATTTTCTTTCCCTGATTATTGAGTCACACAGAGAACAGTTCTTTACATAACTGTATTTGAAATTATTTTTTCGTGACTTTTGATTTTTGGTTCAATATATTTGAATTGGGTTTATTTAACCGAATTTTTCGGTGCGCTGTGAAATATTGGAAAGATTTGATTCCGGAGTAAGATTGAGTTACCCATTTGTACTCAAACTAAAGTCGTACTAAATATATGAAGTTCACAATTCTTGACTCGATACCACAATGTGGCTTTGAAGCATGTAACTCAGCCCTGCCTGATCACCATTCGCAAAAACCGAGCAAAAAACTTGGAGCTATTTCTACCTTCTACTGTGCGATGTAATGGAGCGTAGAGGTGACCTGGCCACACTGTTGCAGCAAGTTTTTCGGGTAGATGACCGCAGTGGTAAATGCTGTCTCACTCTACGACGGGAAGAAAGGAGCACCAGAGCGGAATATAGTCATGAGGGCTAGCAACATTTGAACACTCGAACACCGTTACCAAGCTGTGCGCGAGGTGTAGGTACCTGGTGGACGCGGAACATGTGTTCCTAACGCGCATCTTGGGACCGGTCACTCATTGAAGTTTACAGTTTTCCTAACTTTCTGCCTTGACTGACAGTTTATAATTTATTGCGAAATTTTCCCATCATTTTTATTCCTTCATTTGGTAAAATATTTCAGAATAAACGCAAAACGCAGCTACTACTTTTTGCACGCGTTCTCTTCATTGTTGTCATGCATGAGGGCGGTTTTCATTTGATTGGCTTAACAAACTCAGGTAACACATTTAATGGGCAAATAAACTGTATATACTGAAGTGTTAGTAAGAAGAATATAAGCATAGAGCAAAAGATAGATTCATCCTGCATTCCCAGATCCTCTATTTTGATTTTAATCTTCCCACTGTGAGCCATTTGATCGCTTTATTCTTTCATTCAATTATGTACAATACTCTATCAACAACTTATTACTGATATGTTGGCTCTAAATCAATGTCTTCTAGAAGTGATCAGTAAACATAAAACGAATGATTGGAAAAAGATATTACGTTTCTTAAGACAGTACACTCCAAAATTCAACTCTTATGAGATAATTCTGTTTCGGAGTGCATGGCACGACGCACCCTTACAAGGCTGACGATTGAGGGATGGGAGAAATCTCAAAGACACAAAACGGAGTCAAAACCTTAACTACGAATGAAGTTGAGTAGTGACCGTAGAACTGGGACAATTAGGGAACAAATGAATATTACACCGTTGGATGAACTATGGGGAACAACGTTGTCTGCCATAAATAGGAGTTTATGCGCAGAAAATACATTAAAATCCCCTATGATCCTCATGGAAGGACTTCATGCTTCCAAAACCTGAACATGTGGTGAAGATGATAACTTTGGTCACTGAATTTATCCCACTCATCAGGTAAACTGACTGATAAATATGACTGAGCTCCCAAAGCACTTGCTATGAGCGTAATGAGAAAATTGAGTCCATGAGAGTAATAATTATAAAAGGTTAGGACACAGATGATGAATACATCGATATCCCCAGGGTGGGAAACCCTTAGAATCGCCAGAAAATGACTGTAAGACGCCATTACTGACAAATAACCCAGAAGGGCAATGAGCTCATGCCTGAATCTAAAGAAATTTTTTTTTTTATTCAAGGAGTATGGGAATTTCTTCAACTTCCTTTGACAGCGTAATCGCCAGTTTACGTAAAGTAATTCAACCATTATAAAATATATGCAGTCCTGAATAAGAAACAGATTTCCATTTCTAATTTCTGAAATAAGAAGCAGAAAATGTATTCCAGAATAAAAAACAGATTTTCATCCTGAAAGTAATTTACTGGCGTAGTGCATAGAAGAAGATAGAAGCAAACTTAAGTTCAGGCACCGTACGAATCTGTTTAGCAAGGAATAGTGGCTGCTGTCACTGTACATGATTAGTTAGTGTAAGAATAATAACAAAAATTCATTCGCCTATGGTAATTTTAATCGCATGTAAGATTTCATATTATTTCCGTCTTGTTCTCTTGCCAGCTTAGTTAAGAGCAATTAAGATCACTGTGCACCATATTCCATTGTGTCTACAGCAGTCACTCTCTGAAGTCAAAATCGTTCGTGGTCATTGGAAGCGAAGAGGTCTGCTCATTTTATAGAGAGAAATAATCGCTTTTAAAGTCGTTGCCAAATCTAGCTTAACATTAGAACAAAATTGAACGCAATTAATAAATGACTTCCTTTGTTATACTAAAAACACATTTTATTGCTGATTCACATTTAAATCTGAAACAAAAGTATTTCTTAATTACAGCAGCGTATAGTGCTCAATCTAGAAATTATAAGAAGCACAAGGCTTTTTTTTCAAAATCAATTGAAATGTTGAGAAATGCTAAGAAGAAAAGCGTATTAAAATTTGAAACTAAGCAATTAGCTCACACAGTGAAGTATCGACGATTCCGCTCATCGTATCTTCAAAATCAGTGAAAAAGAGTGACATTTTTTCTCTGAAATTAGGTAAAAACAAAAAATAAATGTATCTCGGACAAGATAAGTTTTTGATATAAGGATGTATTGCTTTCCATGTTTGGCATTGCAGAGTACGTTCATTTGTTTTTGCATTCGTCATCAAATTTTTCACCAAATCATTGAACTGAGTGTTATGCAATTTTGTTAAACTAGTGTATTAAGAAACTCAAATTTTCAAACCGGGTTCTGTCAGACATGAATATCGGATAGCAACAAATTCATAGCTGCCATCATTACAGAAAAGCGACAAGTCCGATGGCACCTCCATTCTAGGAAAGTGATACTTATGTGTGTCTATCACCTCATCCATTCCAGGAAAGGAAACAGTGGTCTAATCTCCCTTAGGAGTTGTGCAATGCTATTTTGAAGTATTCATAGTTGTCAGAAATGGAAAGCAATTACTCTCAAAGCTTTCCCCCGTATTTGTTGCACTGCTTCCTTGCAATTTCTTCCTGGGGAAGCAACTCGCCGACTTCCTGCAGCAATATATGCCGGCGGACGGGCGCCATTTTCTGTTATTCAAGGCAATTATCTGGAAGGGTCCAGGAAGATTGACCATGCGCAAGCTTGAGGGAAAGCATAACTGCAGGACACCAAATAATTATTATGCATTGTCTATTCGCAGCTAATGCAGGCCAACAACTTGAAATGACCGGATAAAACTGAAAATGAAGAATATCTGACGGGAAATATAATATACGGTGTCATGTGAAATGAAACCTTGTACTAAAGATGGAGTGATATTTTCTAATTTTCTATAAATATCTCTTGTGGTTCTACATCGTTATCTTTGCACATTATGCTTGTTATAACTATGTTTGAAAGTAATTATCGCCCCGTAATACTTGTCACGTAGATACATATTTTGCAATTTACGGTAGGGTTGATGTAAATGTTTTGCTATATATCCAAACGCACAAAACTTAGTTGGATGATAGTACCCACTGTGTAAAAACTTTTGTACAAACAATTGTTATTAAATTATAGTTTTTCCTGAAAACCTTTATGATGACTTTTTGCAATTACTATAGACGCGACATTCTCCGATTGACGGTCATTAATGGGTGAAAATATCGTGCTAGTGATCTACAACATCACTGACGTTGAAAAATGCGAGAATCCCGTAGAAACGCTACTACAGCAGGCAGTAATGATCGCCTTACACCAAAAATTGGCTGTAACCGCCAAAAGTCAGTCGTTGCCACCGATAATTGACGGTAAACGGTAATAAGGCAGCACCTGCTCGTCTCCTCAATGGGGCTTCCGCGCTCGAGGAAATGGTTCTTAAGTACACCATTCTCGCAAAGCTCGGGATAAACTTGACGATTAAATGGACTATTGCTCACAGCACAGGGGCGTCACAACCCAACATTAGTGGGAACTTCACTCCAAACTTCTCGTATAAAAACAGTTCATGCGGCTCATTGAGAGAGCCTAACTCAATGCTTGAGACAAGAGATGAAGATATTCCTCATTATATTATACCTAGGAGCTGTAAAAATGCCTCAGAAATTGAATGGTTTCATTACTTTTTGTTCGAAGTTTACGCATTCGCGCAAGTAGGGCGGATTCGCAAGTGGTGCGCAAGCAGGGCGGATGCAATCAAGGAATGGGGGTTGACAAAAATGAATGAAAGATAAAATCCCGGTTAAAGGATGTTTCATTTGTATCAAGTTACTTATATCATCTCGAGCATTGGTTCTTCTAAGGTCTTATATTTAAGGCCAGGAAAAATATGCGGGACATTGTAGAATAAATTGCAAACTAGTATAGCATCTTCATGTTAAACATGTTCACATCTTCAGTGTGGGTTGTAGATTTTTGTACAAAACATGCCTCGAAAGATTAACAGCATTATTGCAATCACGGAGGTGTTTTAGATTGAGTGAGTTACTTTGGACGGATGTTTAAAAATAACCGTAAAATAAACTTAGTAACTCGATCTTAATCGCTGGGAACTTTCAGTTAGTATTATATGATCGGATGTGAACGTTTTTCCTATGAAACCTGAGAAGAAAGTTAAAGTCAAGGGCAGAGAAAACATCGTCTTCCATTTTTATTTCCTCCACATAAGATTTCAGTTGCAAAGCTATAAAATTATTCTGCATTTCAGTCGGAAGTGAGCCATCAAAAAATTATTATCATATTTTTGTACACGTTCTTCCTAAAAAAATACCGTACAAGAACCTTAAAAATGATTTTGGGTGCGGCAAAACACTGTACGTGTAGTTGCATGCTATAGTTATGATTTACTTGGAAATAATATTTCTACTGCTGGAAACGAATATACCGAGTCATATCTTTTAGCTATGGGACGCGTCAAACCTCCTGATATTTTCTGTGACTCATCAAGGTATTGCTTTGCTTGAGGAGATCCTTTTCTCTTAGGCTGTCCATGTAGATAGAAATATCAAACATACTTAAGTCTTGGAACCTAATGGGCCAGTTTGCATTGTCAAACAGAGAAATCAATTTAACGGGAACAATATTTTTCAAAAGTTATGTTGTTATTAAAATGAAAATGATGGTCATACAACGTATCAAAGCTATGCTAGCAAAAAAAGTATAAATAAAGCGGATGATTACAATTTTTTATAACATGAACCAGCACACAATTTGTTGCTATTAGTTTGGGTAGACTGCCACATATACCAGTACACTTTGGCCCTTAATCGTCAGCTGGAACACATTAAAGCAAGTAGGTAATCTTGGACAAGAAATTTCAACACTGTTTAGATGCTAAAGATACTTGTGAGGATATTGAAAGTAATGATTATCCCAATATCAATTAAAGAACATTATTACTTAAAACATTTTTTGCTCAATGCTTTTAAAATAAGAAAAATAGCAATTACATTTCACAGAAAACAGATCATTTAGCAAACAATTTGCTATTGACTCCTTTTCTCACTGAAAATATTTTGGGGATTCTCACTGTTTTTTATTGCAACCTAATAACCAAATATCAATACATGAGATTCAAATGACTACTTGTCGCGCTTTCAGCCATAACTTGTGTCAGGTATATGATTAAATATCGTTTTTGAGCTGCTTGTAACAAGCGTTCAATCATTATTGCGTTGTCTAGCCAGCTATTTTCAGCTCAATGTCCCTCTCACTGTGGAAGACTTGGGAGGCGAGGGAAGGATATTTTCTGAGTGGGTTTTGCTAGCAGATTTCAACCTGCCGTGAAGTATAATTTCCGCTAGAATAAGAGCTGCTACTACTGCTACAATGCGTACCTACTCAAGTAACGTTTTAATTAATGTATTCACTTTCAAATAACTTTCAGCTTCTAGAGTTACAACTGTGAATTTATGTCCATTGAGTCTCTGCTAAACGAACCGTGCAATGGTCAGGGAGAAAGATTTAGATGACCTAACAATATCATTTAGCGCTTGTGCAACTGACTCGTAAACCTTGTCGTAATTTCAGTCATTATGACCCAGGAAACGCATTGAAACTGGCCAAATTACAGTGAAATCTTCATTTTCTCTAGAGACACACGTGTGTTTCCGACATTTTCCTTCAACAGTGCTGCTCAAGTCGAGTCGCAGGTTTGGGCTCTTGAACATATTTTAAATATAGATTTGCAACTGTACTGTAAAATTTTCGTTAAATCATGATGATATTAAGCTCTTTTAAATTTAAATTCAACTTCGAAGTTGTTTTAATAACTCTACCTGGAGTCGTAGTCTTGTATCAAAATGCCATAACATGATGAGAAGTTTGAGCTATGATCTCATTCGGTGTAACGACCTCCCAAGCTCAGCTCCTTGACACTGAGTTTCCGTGGAAAATGGTGCGCTCTGAGCAAACGCTGAAGGGTGCAGCTCGTACTGCACGGAAGATTGAAACAAAATACCAGCCAAAGGAATAAATTGAAGTCAACCAAAAAACAACAACATGGGGTATATCAGGAGGACTGAAAAGACGTGTGATGTACTGGTAGACCTGCTGGTGAAATAAATGCAATCCATTATCCGGGTAGTGTAGTGATTTATAGCCGTTAAAATTACATCGATTTTCAACCCACAGAGGGACTAAGTTTTCACAAAGCTCGCGTCATAGAAGTTGTGGGTGCGAGACAGTTTTAACGTTTTTCTCAGGTATCGTAAGCCAGTTTATGACTTCGCAAATAATTCATCAGCTTACTAAGAAAATACGAAGAAAACAGCCAGAATCATTTACTTGAAAACGTATCGATAAGCTCAATGTTCACGTCCACGAAATTTCATTTTTTTATAACTGCGAATGAAACTGAAAGCTGGAGTGTGCATTTTATATTAACTCTAATTTGAAATTATTTTTCAATACATTAGAAACTCATGACAGCGAGGTTTCTCATTGTTATTTCTAATAAAATTTCAAAGGCTTACTAGTTCATTACAAGATAAATAATACGTGTGAAGCAAAATTTAGAATTTTTTGTGATGTATTTTTTGTTGGTAAACTTATACTAAGATATTTCTCATTTTTTATAAGGAATTGAAAACTTTAATTCAACTAATTCATGTACGATAACTTCATTATCGTTCATGAACCTAACTGTACGTTTTATTGAATATGGATTATTATCAATGATGTGAAATAGTTGGAGTACGTTAAGTTAAAAATAACAGTTAGGTGTAAGTCAAAAACAATGATACGGATATCTGTGACAAAGTGTCTTTTCGGATGTTTTCTGATCAACACCTAATTTTACATTCAAAGGAATTAAATAATTCCTTTCCTGAGAAATTTTTGCAATTTTGTGAAACTAGTTTTTAAAATCAATTTCCCGTTCTTACCCACTCACATGAGAATATTAGCTGTTTCAATAGATAAAATCTTTAAATGTAATACATACTTTAAATGTAATACATTTTCAAAATAAAATGAAGAACAAACGTCATAGAGAACATTTATTGTAGCAAACGTTTCAGAATACAAGTTATTCCATCATCAGTGCTGGAAAAATAAAAAATAATTTTCAGTCATGCATAAGACGGATAAGGTCTGAATAGAAATACCAAGCAAAAAACGCAAAAAATAAAAATTAATCCTTTTTCTAACGACTAGACTACCACACTTAAGCGTTTAAGCAATATACACAGTACATACAGGCATACATAACCATACACACCCAACACACTCATAACCCTACAAATTTATACATATATATATATTACACACACACATACACACACGCACACTACATGCACACACACCCAGCACACCTCAGCATACCGCAAGTTAGGAAGTAGGGGCTACAAATAATTTTGTCGCGCTGAAATCGGTATTAAGTGAAGGTTTATTTGTGAATATATAAAGAGATTCTAGAATGCGGAGGTCTTGTTCATTAAATGCTTTGCATAGAATGGAAAAATTAGACATTTTATTAGACATTTATTTCATTTTATCTATCTCTTTTTATTTTGAGAATAAGATTCCCTACGAATCGCCCTATAAGTAATACTGAATTTTTTATACCATCACTTGAGAATTTGTCATCGGTCACTATGTCATTCGCATTATCGATAAGTGATTGGTATCCACATTTCCTTCAAAAGCTCACGCGTATTGATTCGTAATTTGAACGGTTTCGGTTTTTGATTCATTTTTAGCGAACTATTACAAAACGTTTGTTATTTCTCATTCTAACGTAAGCAAATACGATGACTTGAAATTCTTAACTTCCTCGGTAATTGAGTGCTAAATGTAATAGTACTTGCAGCTGGTAAACGCTCAATTCGTTTTGTAGAATGAATATTTGGTGAACATTTGGGAACAGCTACGAGCAGTTACATTGAGGAGAACAGGAATTGCATCACCGAACGGCTAGAGGCGTCGGAAAAGTTGGAGCCTCAGAAACCGTTGATCAGGAAATGCCAATGCCTTTTTTCTATTTTTTCAAGAGTGGGGATCCTCACACAGTTATTTTTCTTGAGCGAAGGAGAATACTATTGAACGAATTAAGCAGCTGTTATCTTTTTGAATGAATTAAAGGTTAATATTAAGAGCAATTCAATCCAGAGTTAAAGTTTATTTTCAAACAATTTCATGACAAAATTCGTATCGAAAAATCTGAAAATTGTTTCGGGATGTCATACACTCAGGAATTCCCTGGAGGGATTGGTAGTTGATGCCTCAATTGCTGCAAAAATTCATCGGAGGATCATTATCTATGCAGCGTTGCAGTCACCTTCTCGTAAAACGAGCTGTGAGCTCAGCGGTCGGCTTGCTCGTTCCGAAGAACATTTTTCCCATTGTTCTGAATACTTCAATGTTTAGAAATATTGAAGAACTCCGGTAGAACACTAATATTAAGGTACTTTAGCGCTACTAATATTTGACGCGCGATGATCACAACTAGTATTTACACTTGATTTAAACCACTAGTACTTCACAATCGACTGTGAGATTTTGAAATGACATATTTATTGGCTCCTTATTACCGCTAATTATCAGTAAACCTAATTTTTCCAAATATTTGCTCAAAAATTGTAACATCAGTGTGGAAAAATTCATCGCACATTGGGATTTTCCGAGCAGTCGAAGAGGGTCTAAATTCGGGAAAAAAGCTCGTTGCGTCGAATAAAACTACCGACATTCCGTCGAGGAAGAACATTCTTTCTGACGCAACAGAGGATGAATCGGGAGATTTGAAGTGCTGCCATGCGTTGGTTGTCCACTCGAATTTTTTACTGTCTCTTTGAATTGAGATGTGTCATTCTCAGAAATACACGACTTGAGATGGATGCGAATGGAGAAACAAATGTTTTGTGAGCGGCATGAAATGTGTTCTATAGGTTTTCTTAGAAAGTCAATCTGGAATGAAAATACTTTTAAAGAACGCACAGGCGTGAAACGAAGCGCGAGTGCATGAAAGAAGTCTGGTACACAACTTTTACATGTCTGAGTACTTATAAAACGGAATATTAACATGATTAAATGCTAGTCAAACATAAAATTGAGGCCGACAGAAAATTGTTTTTCAAATGAATCGAAGAATGACTAAGTTTTCATTTTCTTCAACTATCTTCGAGATAATATAAAAATGACTACATAGCATTTGTGCATTAGTAGATGTCACCACTCAAAACAGTAAAATAATGCTGAGTTTTTTTTTCAGAAATTTGGAATTATAATAATATTCAGAGATGAACCTCATTTTCCTTACAACCGGATCCACATTGGAACTCGGTGAAGTTAAAGGTCGAATTTCCTCTTGGATCACAAAATTTGAAAGTTTCTGTTGGCATAGCTTTCTGCACTGGCGAAAGAAGGCGAAAGCGTCTCGAAGAGACGAAACAATGAAATAAGAATAATGAATTAATGATGAAGACACTTGTGCAAGAGGTCAGTCGTACAGTACGCCAACCTCTCCACGAGAGAGAGGTCATGCCTAACTACTTACAAATCTAAATCGGCAACAGGTTCCCGTCACAAGTGCTGCTGATTCTGTACTGGCTAGGCGGGGTATCACCCAGGAGCAATATTTCCTTAATGTTCGCTGACGATGAGAGACACTATCAGTATTCCTACCTGGGTGTGGCTGACACGTCCTACAAGTCGCTGAGGAGCGAGAAGCCCCCAAGATGCGCCTCCAGTCTCCTCCAGAACATTCCCACGGGAAGTTGAATTAAAAAAAAAATTGTCAAATTTTTCACGATGAAGAAGTCCATTATGGGGATATAGACCTGAAAACTCTTATCCTACAACTGATATCACTGATGAAATTAAAAAACGTGAATATTGTTACAATTAGTTCTGCTAACTTTCTTGCTGTAATCAAAGGGTAAACTAAAGAACAGGACCTAGCAAATCTCGCGCAGGGAATTTCTTTTTCCCATAACTGATTGCCTTTTTATTTGACAATATTAGTTCAGAATTTTCAAAACTTACAAAAGCTTTGAGTTTAACTTGAAAGACAATGAAAAATGTTTCGAAATCCTAGAGGTAAGATAAACATGCACTGAAAGTGATGTCTCAAAATTATTAGAAGGATAAAACGCTACGGGGAAGTAAATACATATCGTAAAAGCACAATTTTTTGAAGCTATGATGGATAATTCAAGTCATTTTAAAGAACTCTTCAAACAAATGATACCAAGAAGTCTTTCAGACTTCCCTAAGAAACGGCGAGCATCCAGTGAAGCATACTGCACGCTATATAGCGTTAAGTTTCCATCTCCCGTGATGCTTCGAATTTCATGGGTTTGTGGACATAAAAATGTCTGCTCAAAAGAACTGTGAAATACAAAGTTGTATTGTTGTCAATCTCACTGATAAAACTTTACGTTCGGTTCGTGTGCTACTCGATTAATATCACATTTAGTCTACTAATGACTTGAATTTTTGACTGAATAGGTGTTTTAATTTGGCAGCGCCCTCGTTTTTTCGTAGGATAATTTGGTTTTGATTTGGCCGATTATTCGGACTTTAACTTTAACATACATGATTACAGTAGCTGTAGGTTCCAGTACGATAATTGTTGAAAAGTAACCTTTCCCTGGAACGAACGAGTTTGAAAAGGAAACTAGAAGAGAATCAAGCACAACTAAACAAGATTAATGCAAGACCCAGATAAAACAGCGTTGGCACAAACTAGCAGTATATGCTCCCTTCTTGGGGATTTATATCATGTTATCTGAAAATTTTGTAGAAAGTTTCTGAATAATTGTACCTGAATGTGAAAAAAGTAATTTCTTTTGTTGCTAATCATATGTTATCTCGATTTTAAAAACCTGTTCCTATTGCTTCCTATTGTTAAGTCTCTGAGTAATGAGAAACTCTATAAGTGGTGGTCATGAAATTGTCCTAAGATATGCAGCATGTTTTTACTTATTGTTTTTCTCGACGAGGTCCTCATCAACATGAAGCAATATGCGGCGGAACTAGGCTGTTCATTTATTTATGTAAACAGCAATGCAGTTTTTCAAGAATTTAATCAAACGACATTTCTTCTGTTACATTTAACAGATAGAAAAACCGTATTGAAAATATTCGACTTCCATCTTTGCGGTCCTTCAAATCGCTCGATAAATAACGCAATTCATTTCTGATAGCAGTTACAAATTAAAGAAATCATCTCGAAAACCAGACAGTGCTTGTTTTCAAATCCTCTGGGAGTCAGCTTCACTCTCTACAAACTTTTCGTGGACTCACCCATTATAGTGCAGCTTTTGAAGCGTCGCTTTGCGACATTCCCCGACGCCATTACGTAGCGCGAGGCAGACGCCGCTGGATGAGACGAGAGAAGCAAATAAGTACGTGGTGTCCCGCCGCTCTCAGGAGCGGAAGATTCAAAGAGTTCTGAGCCAAACCTTGTTGGGCAGCTTCCTTTTAGACAATTTCTGATTCAATTTAGTGCGCCAGTATTTCAAATTTGTACTCCGTTACGAAATCCACATTTATATTTACGTTATAAATTTTGCCAAACGGAGTTTCCATTAATTTTCAACATGCCACACGAGGTTTGAAAATTGAAAAATAATAATTTTGTTCATATGCGATACTTCATTCAACGGTTTCTCGTCTGGGTATACGGATTGAGGACGATCAGTTACACCAGCTAAAGTAACAATCAAATCAGTTTGAGTGTGCAGTATCATAATCCAAAATATTGGATAAGCCGGAAACGTAGCACGTCAGTATTCCTTGAAATATATTCGCACCGTTGGAGCGGAGTTGCAAGCTGTGTCTTCAACCGAAACTTCCTTTAAAGTGTCGTGGTTTTGTTGTTCAATTGAGTAAAATCTCTGCCAGACACACTGATGTCTATGAAGCGCTGATGTCCAAGTCTCGAACACCATAGTTATGGAAGCCGGGGAGCTAATAATCTTCTTCTTTCATAACATACTCTGCGTGAACAACTACACTTCCTGCTATGCTTGAGGGGAGAAATGCTATGGTGCATTGCATGTATTTCCCCCTCCTGAACGTAAAGCAGTTATTTTTACATTATTTTGTCATCCATTGTTGAATATTTCCCGACAGGCAAAAATTCGCGTTCATTATGCTAGAACCCAAATTTAATATGCTGAGGCATTTTCCATTCGAAGATCGTATTGCTTGAGTTCTTCTGTAGAAAGGAAAATAATTGCTTATTTATGTTTCATGTCTTGAACAGGGTTGCAGAGGCAGCGGAAGTAGGATGGTCACGCACCTGCATCCAGTCATCGGGTGCGCGACTGGCCGGGAAGTCCTGGCCGCTCCAAGTCTTAATTCGTTCGTATGTTGGTGTGGCAAGTGAGCGAGACACCGACCTCTCACGATGTTGCCAAATGTAACAGTGCGTAGGGTGCAAAGATGACGTCATGGAGACCACGCACGAACGAACAAAGCCACCAGACCGGCAGAGACAGACATTTTTCCTAAAAACAACTATTTCTCAATTTCCTTCAGTTGTGAGCTTCTCAGGATGATACACATTGTGAAAATGATGTCGAATGCATCGATGCCATCGGAATGTTAATTTATTTTGTAGTTATTAGGACAAAAATTGGTAATTGAAATGTGTTCACTATTTAAAATAAATGAAATAAAGCGTTAATTAGCAATCTTGCGACTAAAAATTAGCAGGATTACTCACGTTGAACAGAGGTTCAATTGTTCATGACTATCAACGATACAAATAGATTCGTGGATTATCAGACTGACACGAAATGTTAGCGTGGTAAATCCTTTAAAGAGTGAAGTGTTTCTCGTTTATTATTAATTAAAAAAAAAATTCTATACATTTCTTAATTAGTCAGGACTTATCCTCAGTCAGGCAGTTAGTAATGAAAGATAAACTTCTGTGCTTGTACTCTAGTACGGAAGTTTTATTTATGAAAGGCTTCGGTTTAAAGGAACAGAATTCCGTAAAATTTCTTAGCTGTGAAGAGGGCAGCCCTAAGGAAGGAAGTTTGTTCAGAGTCATTGTCTTTCCTTATTTTTTATTTATACACCTCATACCGCAACCCTCGAAGACATCAGCTCATTTTACCAGGTAGCATCACACAACTCCGGCTTCAACAACAACAAAAAAAAAAAATCCCAAAACATAGTCAGATTGATTATGATGCAGGACAGCTGAATGAAACCAATGATTTTCATTCAGTTTAGGAACGTCAGGATAAACGTGAAGAGAGACTGTGAAATAAGTGATTTGGCTTCAGGTTTTGCTAATTAGCAAAACCTGAAGCCAAATCACTCAACAGCATGACAGCATGACAACATCCCAGAATGTATTCATCTATTAATAGATGAATACATTCTGGGATGTTGTCTGCCTGACAGTTGGACAATGTTGTCAAAAAGTTCATACCCCTACAATAGGTGTCATTATACGAGTACCACTAAAATAGTTGTCTGTCGAAATTACAAGATGAATTACATCTTGTTTTAAATCGTTTACGGCTGTTAGAAAAGTGTCTATGCTATTTCACCAATTTATACTATTTCACGTGTAATTTATGCTTCAGCCGTAACAAAACTGCGAGTGCATTCGATAGATTCATTTAATTTTCGACCAGAGGCCTTGAACCTGTTTCATGTTATTTCTCTTAGCACGATGAAAACGTATACTTTATCGTCTTTCTAAGACAACGATACACGTGGTCTTCCATACATTGTTTTCGTTACATTTCATATACAGGTACAGAGTGACTTTGTTGAACAAACTTTAACATAAGGCTCTAACCGTTGAAATAGACACTTTTTGCTCAACAATCCTGAGGTCCAAAATGTTTCGCCAAAGAGTTACGATTTGAAATTTTCATCCGGTTTTCTGAAAAGTCCATTACATCACAAATAAAAATTTGTTTGTTTGCATTGAACATTTTGTCAGCTGCAAGATATTAAAGACAATGGAGCGAGTATCCGATGCTGCATCAGTAGGTGTGCACCTAGCTGACGGTGTAACAAATCGTAATTCTAGGGAGGCTGTTCGAATTTACGCGCTAAGATTTCCCGACAATTGTGTTCCATAGCATCAAACATTTGTAGCCACATACCGGAGACAGTGTGAAGATGGAGCATTTTGAAGAGCACATCCTGATGGAGGACGCTGTAGACGATTAAGAGATCCGGACATTAAGGAAGAAATATTAGATCATTTTCGAAATAATACAGCTACAAGTACTTGTTTCGCTGTGCGTGTCTTACATGCATATAAGTTAAAGTGGAAAGTGCTACACGATAATGGTCAACATCTATTTCATGTTAAGCGCGCGTGAGGAGGAATAGTTAGCGTCCTTCTGCACTTGTGGTTTGATGTTATTAATCTACATGTTACGAGACAATCTACGACTCTGGTTAAATTATTCGTAAAGGTTTGTTTGACGACCACCTGAAACTGTGAAATGATGCAACTTTTGGATTTTCTAAGTAAAGTATTCCTTACATTGTTAGAAAATGTTTCATTACTCGATATCAGACGCATGTGGTGTCAACACAATAGTGCTCCTGCACACTTACGATTGCTGTTAGGCAGTAATCCGATGCTCGATATCCAAATCCTTGAGTTAGCTGAGGCGGCCCTATCGCGTGGCCACCAAAGTCTTCAGGTAAAACGCCCATAAATTTCTGCTTCTGGGGACATTTGAAGAGTTCGGCGTACGAAACACATATTTATTACACAGATATCATCGACAGAATTATAATTGATTGAGGGCTATGCAAGTATTCGTGAAACTTCTGCATGGTGTCTTCGATCGCGTCAGACATTCATTGCACCGACGTTTGAAGGCGTGCATCTTAACATCTTTTGTAAATGCGTATCCAAATATGAAAATCTGTTTCTCATAGTCATTAAAATTAAGGCTGTTATATGATTTTTTGTGTTCATAATAAAAATATTTTTCTATCTTCTACAGCTCATTTCCCTGCCGCTCTTAAAGATCAAATTTTTCTCTAATACGTTTGAAATTTCAAGTTCTTGTAATTCTTTTAAGAAATATTTTAGACCACTCGGTTATCAAGTAAAAAAGTTTATTTCAACGGTCCCAACCTTGTGTTAAAGTTTGGTCAACAAAGTGCCAGCTGTCCTGTATAAAAGATTGTTAGTATCAGCGGGGACAAATTTGAAATAAAAATCTAGCGCATGTTTATATACGTATGATATACGCGTTATTTTATGTATGTAAGTCGAAAATAAAAACCTAATGATTTTTCTGTCCGTATATTGCAGTGTTAGGTGTCTGTTCAGAATATAGGGGTAGTTTAAGGTTCTTATTTATTTTGGGTAATTGATGTACAAAATGTGTTCGACCGATTTTCTGCATTTTTCAGTATGATTTAAGAAAAGGTAACTTTGGTACTCGATTTACAGTAAAAAAATCGCCCGAATTGAAAAGTTTCAATCGACTGAAAAAATCCTGTGTCAATGACTCACAAGGTATCACGATGACGTCAAATGTGACATCACCATGTCTAAAAGCGATGTATATAGTATTAATTAATTTAGGTTAGGTTAGTTTAGGATAGGTGTGGTCAGGTTAGGTTAGGTCATATTTGGTTGGATTAGGTCAATTTAGTTCATATATTACGAGTGTAAATAAAATTTCAAGCGGTTGAAATATAGGTCCCAATTCTCAAAGCAGGGCTCTGTTGTACTATTGGTGAAAAATATACTATTTTTTTCAAGAAATATTCATGTACACATATATTCATGAATACGGTAGTTCAGGGTATTAACGTCCAAAAAATATTCATGTACACATATATTCATGAATATGCGGATTGACGTCTAAATACGGCAGCGTTTAGGGGTCTCTGATATTGGGGACCTTTTGAAGGTCCTTATCTTCTGTGACTGATTACTATACAAAAAATATTTTTCAATTTACTCCAATTTATAGCATATTCTTCGTAAGAATGACTGTAATACTTCTTATCAATTCCAGAGAACCAATTTGACAGGAAAAATGGTAGGCCATTGAAAAACAGAAATACCTGCGTTCTGATGACCGATGCAAGAATTCTCTACCTGTCAACTTCGGTTTAAAATGTTTTAATGAATCGATTTAAGTTAAGTTAGGCTAGGTTAAGTTAGTTTTCTTACATTTACATAAATTGACTTAAATATTACAGTACAAATATGAGTAATAACTAATGAAGTTACATTCAGTGGCCTCCCACAAACCTTTCAAGCAAGTCTAATAATGAAAATGCCATATAAGAATGCGGATGTCCTGGTAGCTCAAGCGCTGCGTTCGTTTCAATAGTGCATGTCCGCATTTGCAAATTTTTAGTTTGATTTGTTAGTTGTTAGTGTATTGGATAGCTTCTTTTAACAATAAACGAAAAAGTTTGCATCATGGTTAGTTATTTTTGTTTCGTAAATAATATTTAAATCTTTGGTATTGACGTTTTATTCTCAAGATTGAGTAAGTTAGCTGAGTTTTTGGCTGTTAAGCTGTGTTGTTGTCGCCCTCTTACCTGTTAAGTTTGATTTGTGCTAAAGGCTAGAAATTAGTTTATTCCGACTGGTGATCAAATTTCAGTATGTATATATAGGATTAGCATGAATGTTAGCTAAATGGAATATCTCATAATAGGTTTCAAGGTATTAAAACGTTCAAATAGTTATAAAGTGATTGAAAACTACTGCATGATCTATGTTCTTATTGTTATGACCCATTTTGGTAGATTTATCTTTCGATAATCTAATGAAATCATTGATGGACATCTGTGCAATTTTAACCCAAATGCAAAAATGAGCATGGTTTTAAAATGAGCAAAACAGATGTTCTTTGCTCATGAGATAATAATGATTCCAGCTCGAAGAAGCACCAATTCATGTACAGTAATTATTCTATTGAAATAATTTCCCACGAAAGCTCCCTTTTAGAGCAGCTATTGCCATCAGCGAGAGAAATAATGTAGAAACCGGTCGAAACAGAGACGCCGGAGGTCTAACTTATCAATATCTGTGAGGTTCATAATCAGTCGTACGTCACGCGCAACGAGTAGCGCTAAATCAAGAGCGGCGCTAATAATTATCATCAATGAGCGTATATCATACACGCTCGAGCGCAGCACGTACAGAAAGCAATTCTCGCGCACCGAAGTAATCTCAAGTTGTTTTTTCATATGAGCTGGTTCTTGTCTTTTTCGGATCCTGTAACTCTACAGATGCTTACTTCCGCTTTTAGTGCATTTTGCTGGAATTAGGATGACGTGCATAGTTTTCCTTTTTACTATTCTCTATAAACGATCGCTTTCGACGTTTTACCACTTTTTGTGCCTCAAAGGTTATTTTGATACCGTCGTTCGGGCTGACGCTGTAATACGTGTCGGAGCAGGGTCGCGAGCTGAAAAAAGGTGAACGTTTTTCTTGAATCAACTGCACTGAAAAATTTTAAAACTTGAATTTTTACGTCAATGAAAGTGCTGGGTTTTATTATTGTTACGTTATTCAACGAAACATCTCCTCTTAACGTAAAAGAGTATATGATAGCGCGATTGCGGTATGTTAGAACTGATTGCTCTGTATTATTCCTATTAGTTAAAAAGTACTCGGATATAATTAAATAAAATTCAGAGAAGAACTATAGAGCAAGCAATTCATTTGGATTAATTCAAACATTCAATTTACTAAATTGAAAGCTCTGTTTTTTCAGCCAAAACACCATAACACAATAAAATGAAGGTGCTCGTAACTGTTTTGAGCCAGTGACGAAAATTTTGTCAGGTTATAAATTACCAGACTTTTTAATTCAGATTTAGTTGAAATAAATAAGTTTTTAAGGTTATGTCATATAAACATTTGGGTCACTTCAGACTTCATCAATAAATATTAGAGGAGTGTTGCGTTTACAATATTTCGACTATAGCTGTGGTTATATTTACAGAGTATTGAAACGTACTCTAGGCTAAATGTTGGCAAACCTAAACGTCTCTTAACTTTCATCTCGAGTCTGAAACTGATTATTTTAGATATTATGACGTGTATCAATTTTGCTTTAGTCAATAACTCGGGTAGCTGTGCACTAGTAAGAAATTCGATGGATCCACTGATATCTTTGTCATCGTTTGCCAATTTTCTTTCGAAGACTGAAGAAGAACTTATTCGTAGTTTTTTCAAACTACTACAGCGTTTCTGTCTTCTTCGAGTACTCTTGTCTTCGTTCAGTAGCTCATGGTATTGCTGATATCAGTCCTCTTGCTATTCAAACGCAGCTTCTCCAAGACGTCATTTACAAGCTTCAAAAAGTGCTTACGGCTTTTGAGGATTCTTTCTGCTCTCTGATTGCTTTTGTTTATTTATGTTTTGATGTTATATTAAGCTATTGATTTAGCAGGAAACTTTTTCAGAGTTTAAAAGTTTTACTCTTGGGTGTCCCCTTAACATACATACATACTAATTTGACAGCTTGATGATAGTTGAATATAATTATTGATATAAGAAAAAAAACTCCGAATAATTTTTGAAAGTTAAACAATTATTTACATGAAAAATAGATCTGTGACTTGGCTGTCACCAGCTCTTTTTTTAGTACCTCTATGAAAATTGACGTGAGATCAATTCAATTGATAAGTTCTTGGTAATTTGAAATCGTAAGAACTTTTATTCGTGAAAACCTTGTCAAAGTTAGGGCTATAACAGTGCAAGGCGTGAAGTTCATCGGGCGTAGAAAATATTTTAAAATTCATTATAAAAATTCGAAGACTTGACAAATGAAATATTGGTTTAGTAGAAAAAACTACTCGTTTCTTAAGTAATTGTTGGCTGTTTGTTCCCGAGAACAATTTCCGAGATCTGATTCCGTAAAATTTATTGATCATAATATTTGAAAATTTAGTTGGACATTTAAGTCTTTTCTCAAATCAATTTCTGCGAAATTTAATTTTTTTATCTCGCACTATGTTTTTGCATATTTTTCAGAAATTTTATGGAGATGAAGGATTGTATTTTTATTACCTTATAAATTATGCAAAACACGACTTTCAAACTCTAGAGATGACTGGTTTTTGATTGTGTCTGGCGGGAGGAATTTTAAATTGTGGTAGAGAAAATTCTGTTGAGGGATGAACAGACTATTATTGTAATCTGACTTTGTCGTACGAATTGGTCGTCTCGAAAGGTATCTAATTAGTGCATCTCTAGCGCCGAAATAATGTAGTGGTTAAGCGTGAAATAAACACAATTATTTCTGTACATTTCAAGTTTAAATGATTTTTTATTTAAACTCTGGAAATGAAAAGTTTACAATACGGAACGTTTTGAGGCCTAAAGTGTTCAGTTTGGTTCTTCTTTCGATGTATTGCACAAATTTTTTTAAGGTAATATATAAGCTTTTGAATTTTTTTAAAAGATTTATTATTCGCAATGTTATATTTTACTGAGATTTTAAGTCACTCTCTACATCACTATATTCTTAATATTTTTGATTGATCTCACTTGAATTATTCGAGCATAAACGAAATGTTGACGTCATTTCAGAACATGAAGTACAATATATACAGTACATATAGTTTCATTAGAATTAGATTCTGAAATTTACTATGCTTGACCATACTTAATGTTGTGAAAAAAGCGTCATTTATGCTGTACATAAAGCAAACTTTTGTTTGTCGTTCATGCTCATGTAACCCCGTTGAAGCTGCACCAAATTAATTTCCATCTCTTTCAAATAGATCTTTTATCTTTAGTTCTCAGGAAAAATTTCATTTTGTGCGCCCCACAAAAGACTTTCAGGGACGGAAATTTACCGAGACGACGCTCTCTCACTCTACGTAAAAACAGTATTTCAATTGTTACCTTTGGGTGCCTTCATTTAACCCCTTCCCACCCTCATTTCAATATTTGCCTTCAACTGGTGACGATTCTAGCGGGAAAACCCAAGCTGTCGCTTCACGGCCGTCGTGCGTTCCGAAGTGGATTTAACGGTTGGACTTCTTTGGTTCGCAAACGGCCGTTTGATGTGACAGATCACGAAACAGTACTCCGATGAACTCAAATTGGTCTAAAAGATTAGGAAATCACAAGGCAAGTTGATTTGAATTAGGAAAGAGAGCACCTAGATGTATATGAAGATAAGAGAATGAAATTGTGGCTTCATGAGTGGAATGTTGTAAAAGCCGTCAAAAAAATCTTTCATTCCACTCACAAGAGGTTACTCGTATTTGCTCTTAATTGTATGATGAAGCATTTCCAGATTTTATGAAGGATTTAGGAACGAAAATTTGGGCAGATGATAGGATAAATGATACTCTTTTAAATGCGATATAATTTTTTTCAACTTCTGAATCCGAAGAAATAGCTCACCTGTTGCACTGAATGACTGTGTTTAAAACTTTTGTAATACAAACTACCGCGCATGTGAAGTTAGTGCAGATTTTGTTTCGGATAACTAGGCGTGCTCAGAAGTCCGTGTGAGGCGCCAAAAAAAAGATTGTTTCTATCAATAATTATTAATCTTTAAACAATTTCAAGTCGTACAACACGCTTATCAGTTGCACGTGCAAACATTGAGGTGTTCAATAAAACAGGAGCCACGTGACCAAGGTTTTTAACATCATAATAAGGGTTGAAGAAACGAAAATTTGATGGGTACGAACGAGTTCCGGGTGGGCTTTTTGTATGCAATACGTTCGTGTGTTGTGCTTTTATAAAACCATTTTATGAGATGTCCAGCTAAATATACCTCTGAGGCAACTTTACTGTATTTCTTTACCTTATCTGGACTCAGATATTGGAAGCAAAAACGATCAAGTTGAGCACCTCACTATATGTATCCCGTAAAAAATGTATAAAACCAATCTCATTGACTGGATAATAGCTATTGCTAATCTGAGCTTATTTGTGCAAATTTAAACGCCATAATAATAATGACACGACGACTAAATGCTTAAGTCATTCCTTAGGCGGTTTGAATTATATATCCTCATGGACATAATTGGTGGGATTTAGCAGAGTTTCCCGGATGAGAGCCAAAATGGTTCCAGGATTCTGGATCGTCCAGACGGGAATCCTAGACGTAGAATGACTCAGCAAGTGCTGGAGGATCTAGGAGGTGTGGTTTGCCAGTCTCCGCTCTTCTGCAGGGAGCTTTGACGTTCTGACGGATAGAGGCATTGCCTCAGAAACCATAACAGTTCTTCCTGAACTTTTAAAGAATAAATTCAGAATATCTGGATGTGACACTTGTGCTTACTCAGGCCAAACTTTATTGACAATTTCAAATTAGGGGGACAAAGTTTCGGGTTCAAATAAAATATTTTTGGAATTTAACCACCCTTGTTATTTTTCTCTTGATCGTCACTGTATGAGCTTGTTTGTTCTTTGTTATAATTATTTAATAGGATAGCCCCACTGCCTAGCTTTCATGCTCAGGATCGCTAGGCACGCGTACTTATGCACTAGTGGAGGACGCGTTGAATGCAGCGAAAAAATGTATATGTCATAGGCCATCCAGATCTTCAGCCGCACATGCTTTCAACTTTTTGAAGGATGAAACAACGCAGGTAAAGCCATATTTAGATATCATTGTTATCATTAGAATGTGAATTCGATTATATCTCTAACGTGATATTAGCTTCAAATGCTTCTACTATTTTTTTGCCTAGGGGCAGAAATTGGACGTTTCACAATTGCCAATAAGTTTTATGTTGAGTCACATTCGCATTCGCTTATTGCTTTCTAGCTCACTCTAGACCTATCCGCTTACAAGATACATATTTTATTTAAACGAAGTTGATGAGATAAATTGAGGTAGTATTAGTAAACAATACATTTATTCCTTCATTTCGTTGAGTTCGACTAATTAAATTATTTAAGATAAAATTTTCGAAGAGTACTCTAGGGAAACAGAGTACTGCCTCTTAAAATGTAGTTATTTACTTGATGTATAGAAGGAATCCATTTTATAATTTTGGAAAGATTTTGCAGTAAACAGAAATCTATGTTATAATTTCGACAACGAAAAGACATTATGTTCACATAGGTGTCTTACTGTCTTGTTACATCAATTGAACCAAGTACAAAGAGGTTTACAATGCATAATTAAATAATTAAAATTTTGATTTCGTGTGCTATATCTGCACTTCCTGTTACAATAAAAACTTCGAGAAATGTAGTAAATGTTACCCGTCGCAATACACGAGGAACAAAAAACTAAATGGGAAACCGGTCCCTACAGCAGCTCAGACAAAATGCTCAAAATTGTTTCATATAGCGTTTGCTTTTTGTGGAACCGGGTTTTGAAGCAGTTTAAGCCGTCGTAGAAAATCAGCGTGTAGCGTACATTTCTTTAAGTAGCTCAGGTACTACGTAAATTGTTAATCTCACGACGGCGACGACGTACTGTAGCTCTACGATGACGCAAATGGTTTCAAGATCTGGTCTCAGGCGGAAATATAAGTGCACTTGTGATCCTCTAATACTGTGATTGAGGATGTGAAACGCCGTCCTGTGTAGGAACGGTCGTGGTTGTGCGCACCATTCCCAAATCAAACAATCATATTACTCCTAGTTAGGGCATGAAAATCCCAACGGCTTCTTCGAAACAAGTTCATAAATTCCATTTAAATTTGAGCACTGGGATTTGTTTTCAGAAAATTTTTCCAAAGAGAATGCAATCACACGCGCGTAAGAGGGAGAAAAAGATTTAAGCTCATCTAAATATTATCTTGAAGAACCAAATTTTTTTGGGAGAAATCAGGATCCAGAAAGATAGAAACGAAGAATACTTTCCGTCACGTGTACACATGAGATTGGATGGGATAGATATTTGACTGCAACTGCATATTTCAGGTAACCAATGGTGTCTTAATGTTCCAAGAATACATTTTTTATTGTAAATTCACACAAAAAAAGTTTTTAGCGTTTGATTATTCCGAAAAATGCAAGTGCGTGCATTTCTAAAAAATTACCATGTACTCAACAAGCAATGAGCTCAGAACTGGACGGAGAACTTCTTATTATAATCCAACCAGAATGAAATGACCGTTTTGGGGTGGGACATGAAACGTTATCCCCGTCGCCAAATTGCCATTTGGGGTACATTTTCTTTAATACAAATAGTATTAAGGGCCAACTAATATATAGTACGCTTTGTTTTAGGTAGGAAAAAATAACGAAACCAAGAATGTGTGTTTGGTATAATCAAGTAATTAACATTTCAATAATTACCAGTAATAATAATTCAACTGAACAGGTGTACAGCGTACCACGACCGGAAGGCATCTGGCACCGGATGACATCCACGGGACACGAATATGTTTCAACAGTGTATGAATTCCTGGAAAAGATGTGCCAAACGTACCAAGAGTGCGGCCATTATAAATGTAATATACATATATAGCTTAACGCATGTTTGAATATTTTAATAAATATATTTTGATATTAAAAATTACCCCTTTTCTGTTGAAATTATAGTTGTTGTCTAATATTTTTGACAGGTTGGGGTTTGTGATTTGGTGACCATGCATTTCTGGAAACGCCTTTAAACGGTCATTTCATTCTGGTCGGACTATAGCAGTCAAAGAATTGTTTGGCAGAATAAATAAAAGATTTTTGGTTCTCAAACTTTAAACAGTAACTAAATTTGATATGAATAGTTAGTTCCTAATGGTCTTTGCAAGATTAGAATCGCATTTTGTTTAATTAAACATTAGAAATTCATTTGATGCTTCATTTTTGGGCGAAACTTGTACGTAATGGAAAAATTAGAAATGAAAACGGAAAATATTCCAACACCAAGGGCACACATGAAATCATGTATCAGCTGTGTATCCTGGTCACAGGTATCTCAGGGCCAAAATTCCGATGGCAGTGGGAGGGAGACTTAACGTTTTGCAGTTTATTTCTTTATACTGGGAACTTCCTGAATAGCTGGAGCCTGTGGCGAGCAGGCATTTTGTTGACTTGAGTATCCTAGCAACCTACAGCCATGTGGCTGCCGACTGCTTGGCTGGCAGCTCGTCCAGCTCAAGTTGGTGGTCACGGTGCAAGACAAACTTAGGGAATTTGTCGTTAGTTGCTGACTCACACCCAAGCATTCTGTCGCTCCAGGACTTTAGTTCAATTCAAACAAATGATTGAACTCACGTGATATGAATACGAGCTTAAATTGCACTCAATCAAAGCGCTATATATCTTTCTACAGGAACCTTGACGTAAGCAAATAAAAGTCGGTCCCAATCATCACCAGTTATTAAAGTATCGTATTAGTTGAATGACGGGTGTATTTCTATCAATAACATTTTGAGTGCGCATTAGATCTTGTTCAAGTAGAGGATCGAGTGCACATCCTCAGGTTCGATGACTGGTGAACACAAATCAGGTTGTCTCAAATTGCTGCATTTAGTTGATTGGAGCAAATAGAGTGCTCCAATAAAACTCATAGTTCAGGTGTACATGAAAATTTAAATAAGAAACCAAATTATTTATGACTGAAAAAAGACTATTTCGTTAATATTAAGCACTTTGAACTACGGAACACACATAACCGAACTTGTGATGACCGTAAGAAATCATGAGAAAGCGATATTAAAATCGCCTGTCATGCATGAACGTGGACTGAAGTTTGTCGTCAGGTATTAATGATATTGAAGCTAGCGATAAATAGTTGGTGGCTATTTTTTCTCATGACTTGTATAAGCCTGAGATAGAATTACGAATTTTATTCGAGTATTTATGAAAAATTTACTCCGTTAAACTCAAGTTACAGAGCGTCCTGGAAAACTAATGAATTAACACTCACATATTTGTAGTTGCATTCACCCCGCACTAAAAATGTGCTCATCAGATAGGAACTGAAAATTTCTCGTTGTTTCTCTTTGCAGGAATGGTATTTATTTTTCGTTCCGTTGGATTGCAGAGAACAAACAAGGAAAACAGATCTCAACGCACTTTAAAGAATTTGATGCAAATTTAAAGTCTTGTCGCAGTTCCGTGAGAAGCGAAGCAAAAAAAGATCCTCCAGGATGTCAGTCCTTAAAAATAAAAGCACTCTCGTTATTCGCCCTTCTCAACCCTATGGAATTCAAGGTAAAAATACGCAGACGTATTTCGATGTAAAAAATTGATAATTATTTAACCAGTAATCATCAAAACCGTCTGTTAAGTTCGATCACGGTAAAGTAAAATATGGTAGTTGAATGCTTATTTATAGTCCATATTCTGCACTAGTTCTTCCTTCAATATGTTAAAACCGAATCAGCGGAGTCAAGGTGACGTTTTACAGAACCCAGAAAGCGCACCTGCATGACGACACCTGTTACTTTCTTTATAAAAGGACATCAAACAGTTATAGAAAAGCAGGATTAAACAGCAAGTTCGGTGTTGTCAGAGTAATTTGACCACATGTATTTTGATTGGTTAGTTTGTTAGATCAAAAACTCCTGGGTAATAATAACTGCTTCCTTAGTCCATTGTTTTTAATTTTTACACGACAATACTCTTTCAATCAATATACTATTATAACTCTGGTTATCTAGTTCCGTTGTTTACTTGCTTTTTTGTCACCATCATCTTTAAGAAAGAAAATAAAGGAAAACCAACATCTTGTAACAACTGACGACAAGAGGCGAAATTTGCAATTCCCCCGCTCTGTATTGCACATTGGATCTGGTACAAATATTCATTTTGCGAAGAACATTTCTCAAAAATTGAACACAACCTGAACCAACAGTTCACAGGAGTTCTAGTCTCTTATGATATTCTGTTTCTGGCTTCCGTTTCACAGTCGGGGAAATACTGTTCTCCCAGTTAAAAAGTGTTGGACGAAATCAAAAATGTTAGGTAAGTCACGTTGAGAGCGTTCAATTTTCTACACAAGACCAATTCTATATAAGGCCTCGACGGCGTTCCCCGATATGTTTCCTTGGAGGAATACCTCACGCTTGGGAACCCCCGCTGCAGTTCACATCATGGATTTCCATCACGTCCACTTCACGAGATCCGCAAAAATAGCGAATGCATTGGCTTGGGTGTGATCTGCAGGTAGGAGTGGTTCACCATACGGTAATAAACATGAGATTCTGTTTATGATATTATGTTCTTTATCAGACGGTGTTTTGTCACAGATGACGAGTTCAATACCGGAAACGAAAGTTACAGATTCACGAATTCATCATTATTTTTTCCTGTCACTTCAAATACGAAAACGTATGTCATACTTCAATCATCATACATTCAATAACATCAAGCATATATCTTATGTGCGAGACGGGCGTTGTATTAATTATTGTTAACTATGAACCCAAATATCGCGTGGTAACAATCAGTTTTACAATTTACTGCTCTTATTTCACGTCAGCATTCTTGTTGACATGATTGCGGTGACAACATAAGCCATCAATGCAATCATCTTTGTTTTTTAGTTTAGGCGTTCTCAAAATGGACTTTGGATATCCATCGTGTAGATCCAGAGCTCTGCAGTGTGTGTAGCTCTAGTGCCCTGCAGTGTGTGCAGCTATAGTGCCCTGCAGTGTGTGCAGCTATAGTGCCCTGCAGTGTGTGCAGCTCTAGTGCTCTGGAGTGTGTGCAGCTCTAGTGCCCTGCAGTGTGTGCAGCTCTAGTGGCCTGCAGTGTGTGCAGCTATAGTGCCCTGCAGTGTGTGCAGATCTAGTGCCCTGCAGTGTGTGCAGCTCTAGTGCCCTGCAGTGTGTGCTGCTCTAGTGCCTTGCAGTATGTGCAGCTCTAGTGCCCTGCAGTGTGTGCAGCTCTAGTGCCCTGCAGTGTGTGCAGCTCTAGTGCCCTGCAGTGTGTGCAGCTCTAGTGCCCTGCAGTGTGTGCAGCTCTATTGCCCTGGAGTGTGTGCAGCTCTAGTGCCCTGCAGTGTGTGCAGCTCTAGTGGCCTGCAGTGTGTGCAGCTCTAGTGCCCTGCAGTGTGTGCAGCTATAGTGCCCTGCAGTGTGTGCAACTCTAGTGGCCTGCAGTGTGTGCAGCTATAGTGCTCTGCAGTGTGTGCAGCTCTAGTGCCCTGCAGTGTGTGCAGCTCTAGTGCCCTGCAGTGTGTGCAGCTCTAGTGCCCTGCAGTGTATGCAGCTCTAGTGCCCTGCAGTGTGTGCAGCTCTAGTGCCCTGCAGTGTGTGCAGCTCTAGTGCCCTGCAGTGTGTGCAGCTCTAGTGCCCTGCAGTGTGTGCAGCTCTAGTGCCCTGCAGTGTGTGTAGCTTTAGTGCCCTGCAGTATGTGCAGCTCTAGTGCCCTGCAGTGTGTGCAGCTCTAGTGCCCTGCAGTATGTGCAGCACTAACGTTCAGCAAACAGCAGATGCACGGCCCGCATACCGCGGCACGGCTCACAGCGCCACAGCGGCGCGGCCTCGGCGCAGCTTCAAAGGCTGCATGCAGGAGGCGGCGAGGCTCCAGAGGCTGCGTGCAGGAGGCGGCGGGGCTCCAGAGGCTGCGTGAAGGAGACGGCAGGGCTTCAGAGGCTGCATACAGGAGGCGGCGGGGCTCCAGAGGCTGCATGCAGGAGGCGGCGGGGCTCCAGAGGCTGCGTGCAGGAGGCGGCGCGGCTCCAAAGGCTGCGTGCAGGAGGCGGACGGCGCCACCACCCCAGCACGACGCGCGTCCGGGCCTGTCATGGAAATGTCATTCAATCAACTGCCGATAAATTAGCTCTTCAGGGCTGCAGTCATCCTATTTTCCAAAGCTTGCGTGCTATTCCCGGAGGCTAGCATGCAAAGCAAAAATCATTTAATCAGCGTGCAAACGGAAATTTTTACGCGGCCTAAAACATTTGAAGCTGTCGAATGATATTTCACTGGCAACATAAAAAGAAAGAAATATTACACTTATTACGCTGTAGTTTCGTTTACGTCTACTGATTTCATGACCTCGATTATTGAAATCGAGATATCGAGTACATCGATGACGCAATTTTCATTGAGCAGCAGCGTGTGTGATACTAGTGTGAAGATGTACTTGTGGGGTTCTGTTGTGGCTGTGCATATATTTGTGTGAACTTGGTTGAAGTAGCCTAGCTATAGATGTACTTCTAGCATTTGAAATTATCTCATAATGTTAAAATTATTGAGCTATTTCTTTGCTCTCATCTTAACACGGTATGGGGAGATGAAGCTCATGTATTCTCTGCAGTTCACATTTATCAACGAATTCAGAAAGACATTTTAGCTTGCCGCTACAATGAACTATTTTCCCAGGCGCTCTGGTTACGAACTGGTTTTGAACATTGAGTGGTCATAGGTATGATATTATCAAGGTTATCATAGCTTCATGAAGTCGAAGTTTTTTTGGCTTTAAGATTTTTTCCTGATCGTGTAACACGATCATGGAAAAAATCGAAAACCAAAAAATCAAGTTCTTTAATAGACAAGTTAATATTCAAGTTCTATAGACAAGTTCTCTGGGGCAATAGACAAGTCAAAGATCAAGTTCTTTATACAAGTTCTTTGGAGCAAATTTTTCAAAAAATGAAGTGTGAGTGAGTACAATTAAAATTTTTCAACCATTGAAGCATTTTAGAAAAAAATTATTCAAGAAATGAAGTACATCGAGATGAAGGTATAAAAGGAGTTTAGCTCGTTCGAACCATTTTTTTTAGAACAAAGAGTAGTTTTAATTATGAAGTAATTCACAATAAGACATTCCTATTAATTTTTTCAATTCAGGAAATGAAGGGAATAAGAGTAAAAAAGTTTTTAATGAGTAAAAAAAGTACTACATCGAACGAGGTGAGAAGAATCAAAATACTGTAAAATATTTTTTGTGAACTATGTGAGTAATTTAGACTCGATTAGGCGGGCATTTTTCTCCAGCACTAAGTCTCAGTTAAAGTTGTGTAGCTAGACGAGCAGTCAGAAGACAGAAGTAAAACAATCGAAGCAACGTTCGAGGGTAAATATAGCATGCTTGTAAAGAAGCTCATGGGAAGTGTAACAAGAAAAGATGAAATCGTTCGAAAAGCACAACATCAAAAACCACGAAAGCTCCGCTATCACAGCTCAGGGCTGGTTGAACAACACTGGTCATCGCTGCATCGATCAGTGGAAATAACGTGGCGATTGATGTGCATACAACTCCACTTTAGGAAGGGGCGACACAGCTGCGTATCAAATCTTGTTTTACAAACTTGAACTTCCCACGCTCAAATACTCATACTGAGGCCCATCAGAGTACACATGATACCCGTAGCGTTCCACAATATTGTGATGAATGGAAATACCTCATTCACTAGCAGTTTTTGATCGGAGCATGTTATATTCTCTCTAAACGGCGGGCAAAGGTAGATCAGTAGATTCTAAAATCTATATCGTGAGTCGTGCTGGAATATTACGCTGCAGTGGCCTACAGTGTGGAGCTCTGTATACATGAGGCTTATGTGCACAATTATTGCATTGTACAGTTAACATCCTGATGACGGAAACTTATTCATATTCATTCACGTGCTTATTTACATTTGAATGTGTATTTTAAATTTTTGGCTACATTTTCCTATATATGCGGTTTACTCGATTAATTTATTTTGTTCAAACCATGCCTCGCTCTCTTGAATTCTTTGCTTGCTACCAATTTCGTGTCGCTGTGCAGGTAAGTGCTATTGATAAAACTGAATGAGCGTGTTACGACTAAGAGCCAAGATTAAAATCATTAACGTCAGTTCCATATCCTATAAGAGTTTACGTAAAGGAGCCTCCTCGCGTAGAAGAGAGCTGTGGTGTTCACGTGCACATGCACCACCCAGCTGCATACAAGCGGGGAGAATAAATATTAATTCTCACTCATCTCCGCTGAGAAGATGTGAAAAGCAGTTGTAGAGTTGTGTGTGGCATTCCAGAGCAACACGAGAAAAATTACAAAGCTAAATAAATATATTTTCAATAGCATTCAATGCAGCTATCAAAGTAAACTGGACCAATATCTTAATGACCACACAGAAGATTTTGTCCGGCTGCTCGAAGACTCTTGCTCGGAACACGGTGCGACATGTGTGAACAGCAGATAGACGGAATGCCAAAGCGTCCAGCAGCTGCAGAAGGTCGAAGGAGAAGGAGTGGACCTTGGCAGGAGAGACTTTGCAATGGTTGTATGCAGTTTCTGAGGTAGCCGAGGATGGATAAAGCGATGAAGGGAGCCGGAGGAGAAGGGGGAGGGAGGGAGATGCAGGGGCGCCCAACTCTAGTTCCGGGAGTACATCCTGGGGCGTCCCAAGACGCGTTCACGCAGCGCTCAAAGCCTGTGCCTCGTTGCAGTTGCCAGCCAGCGCGTCCACACCGCCCTCAGAATTACACACAACCGCCACGCTACGTCAGCAATGCAGTGATGACGTTCGAGTTGCGATGCTCCAAGACGGACGACGTAACAGCCCCATTAAGGGCTGCCTGGGAGCACTGCTCTTACGTAGCTGCCGATACCTCCCTCCACAGGCGCGCAAGGACTGCGAGCCGAACTATGCACCAACTTCACTCAATTATCACTGGAATCTTTTCGTCTTAACGGCAATGTTTGACTTTATTTGTCCAGAGAATTCCACCACCTTTATAGTCAGGTTAGACTCTCTATCGTCAAATTTCTCGTTTATGCTCACTGTTTTCAGGAGTATTTTTTGGCAATTGCTTGTAAGAGTTAATGCAAATTAGGAACTATTGAATTTTTTGCTGGTGTAGATGAAATTGAATCCAAAAACATCGGACATGCTGTGGTGCTGCTTGCTAGTGCTGGCGACTATGATTTTATCAATTCGTGCCTTGTTTGTCGTCCAGTTGCATTCCAATCGTACGGCGCGGTGGTAGAATATAAAAGTGATAGCACACATTCGACACTGCTTAATTGAGCGTCCAGATGAAAATTAATTAACTGAGTTCTATTGTTGTTGTTTAGACATGTTTGTTGAGCTGGAAATATCTGATGCGGGTTTTGAGAACTGCTTAACATTCTTGAAAGTCCCTTTACAATCAACTTCGCATCACTAGATCAACTATAGATCCTTAACCCTTTATTGCCCTGGTGGATTTCGGAGCTCACTTCGATAAGCAGCTCTAATTCATTTTATTTTTTTGTCGAATTTGTATGTACTCTAATGCGTACTGAAGTTCACTTTTGTGTTGCGGTTCCTTCCTCATTCTGACGTCGGTGATAAACTGATGCCAGTTCCAGTCTCGTGATGGCGGCAGCCATCAACCGTTGAGTGAGGAAAACGCTAAGATGGTGCAGGGTTAAAACGGGTCATTTCCTAATGAAATAGTAAGGAATGACGTAATGTGCCTCAATGTACAGTGTTTTCAACTCCCTGCTTCTGAATCGATTTCAAATTTGTGACGTTCATATTTTGATATAAGTGAGTGCCGTTACTAGTGGACGTTTTAACTTTGATCGTCATAATTATACTACAACCTTCATAGTGTAATTGATATGCATTGAAGCATGCATGAGATTCTCATTTGTGTAAGATTAAACAGAAAATACAAGTGCTGTTACAGCTCTTGAAAATGCTAATAATTTGCAGAGCACTATCGTAGGGACTTGTATAGTATTATTTATTAACTTTAGATAATTATAATCAACATCATATTTTCAAATTCTTTTTTTGTAAAATATCATTACTTCCACGAATCGTTAAACGTAACAAAATATATCTCAATCTCAACAATATATTACTCTGAAAAAAAGGGACTCGAATACTTTCCAACTTCTCAACGTTTTATAAATCGCATTGGAATGTTTAAATTTGTACTTGCTTCTGTGAAAATCGTGCGATGAACACCAATTCGCAGGTTTCTTGCGTTACATTTACTTTTCCATTACGGTTCGATACACAGACAGCCCTTAAGTGAATTTCTTGCATTTTTAGTTCGTGTAGAAATCGGTTTCAATTTGTCTGTTACGCGAACGTTCGTGCATGATGAAGGAACGTGAAGTGGGACGTGGCCGGCGGCTTTGCATGGAAGGTGTCTCGGAGCGCGGGCTAGGTTGTCTTCTTTATTGTATCGACATGCCTGCTCTCCTCTTGGCTACACAGTTCAGAGATCACCAGGCTCTCTATTTTTTTTCGCTTCGTCTTTTTCTACACCTCGGCGCCGACTCCCTGCTCTTCGAGTGCTATTCTAACTCAAAAATAATATCTGGGGTAAAGGGTGAGTTACCGGTAAGTCTGGACGGTTGCTGAAACTTGTTATGGCTATTTCAGCAGTTCGTTAAATTTTTTGTAAACAAATTTATTCAATTGTCAGCTGCAGTGTTATATTTTCGAATACAAGACGGAAACATTATTTTGTGGAAAGGAACTGAAATTCCCTCTTTTATACGTAACTTCTCTTATTAACAGTAAATGAAAAAGCAAAATCTACTAGAAGCGACTAAGATGAGAAATGAAAGACTTTCAGATTGACAAATGACCTGAGAATTACCGAAAAGGTGTGGAGATATTTTGAAGTTAATGGGAGGTAGTGAAACATGGAATCATAGATTGCCTCGTGTATAATTAGTTAGATCTCATTTGAATAAAGTGAGTGATAAAAAACTTTTGGCTGAGTATCGGGATAAATAATTTCGATACACCAACTATCTTGTATCGAAATAAATTACCTTAAAACTCATATTGATGGGAGAAAATAATTTATTTTTGTCGCTTTTTCCGCTACTTATGGTAGCTAAGGAAGGAAAAAATTCAGTAACTAGATTACTATAAGAGTCTCACGAAGCCCTCGCAGTGTCTTGCCAATTTTAAACGATGCTTAGCTACACAAAGCAGCAAACCTCTCCGTAGCTACCGAAAATGGGTCGCGAAAAATAAGTATATGATAAAAAGGAAATCGTGAACACTATTCATTACTTTGTTCCTGTAATAAAGTTTTTGCTATATGTGCTACGGTAATAAATTCCGGGCATTTTTATTTTAGTCCAAGGTATTTACTCGTTTTTTTAAACACCTGACTCCTAGGTATTTTGCCTGATGACAGCAGACATGTTCTATAAAAATCAAAATTAAACGCAAACGTAAAAGACTGGTTTAAGTTTTATCTTTCCCTATTACGTTACTAGTAGTTCAAATAAGTGCCAATCAGTGTGGGAGTATAGAGTTTAAAAGCTCTGGCCGTTCAATTGACTGTACACATAGGTTCTAATTTTTAGTCCCTATTAAATGAAGGATGGCAACTTGAAAATGTCGTTAGTAACATCGTAAAGCCGCATTTTCTAGACCGGCAATAATATAGAATTTTATAAATAGAAAGTATTTTAGTAGAAATGGTTTCCAATTTTCTACCCACTTCATCATTTGAAGTACTGGAGCTATTTCGTTAGATTGATAAATCGTAAAAGAAATTAGCTAAGCGCGTCCCAGTCATTTCATTTGATGCAGTGTGCCTGGGAGGTCGTCTCCCTATACTTACACTGATATTCGCCTATATGATGGAGACACGAGACTTTCAACGTTGACCCATGACTTTACGAAGAACTTATTATTTCGTGAATCGAAGCAAAAGATAAGTTTAAGGAATGAGCTGAAAGTAGCACTTAATCCCGAGAATGAAAATTTTCAAACGTCTGCATGCGATGAAATCTGACCTGAATGCGAAGATGTTTTTGATTTAAAAGAACTCTTAAACAAGACAGCAACTTCCATCTATTTCTCGCCAGCTCAATCGACTGTACGATAAATATTAAAGTTTACAAGAGAAATGTGATAAATTTTAAAATTTGACTAAAGGGGTATTTGAAGTGTATGAAATCGAAGTCTTGAATCTAGAATCGAATAATCACAGTAAGTATCGATATGATCCTATTAAAAAACAGGTGCATTTACAATAAGTTTCTCAAAATATTCTCAACTAAAATGACGAGGAACTTGTTGCTGTTGAGCCTTAGACTCAACATTAAATAGATAGACGCCCCTGTGATAGAAGCACTTAATAAGGGCATAACTCAACTTTAACAGCAGGCCATCCGTAACTTGTGGGCTAATGAAGAGATGGTTATGAGGAAAGCAGACGAATGGAATGAGCAAGTGCTGTTCAAGCATGACAATTATCCTCAGAAGTTAGGTTATATACTCGTACATAACCAAAAATTTGAACATTAATTTGCATGGGCTTCAACGGAAATGTTAACTTATTTCTAATGTTAGTGGTGTTCCGAAAAATACAATCTAAAAAAATTAGATGGAGAATTTCAATTCGGATATATTTTCGGTAATGTCAAACATCTTAAGAATCAGAATCAATCGCTGAGGCCAATAACATCTCAGGTTCCTGCCGTCACTAATCCTCTTGGTAAGGCTTGAGTGAAATTATTCCGCCTTACATCCGCAAAAGTATCATATATGCTGATATCAACTTATGAATTCGATGCCTTATTTCGTAGTGAAACCACGAGCGGCATAACAGCATCATGAAATTTCGAACCTTTGTTCACCAATGTACCTATCTCTGATACGATAGAAATAATTTTTATTTACCAGTATAATAGTAAAGACCTTTCTCCGCCTCATCTGTTTCCTGTTTAATACTTTGTTTATACTCTTTTTCATACTTTGAAATAATTCGCAACGTGGACTTCTGAAGCTCCTTTTGGTCATAGTGACGATAGCTTGTTATGACAGGTAGATGGTGTGGGTATGGGTTCACTTTGGGGCCCACGTTAGCACGCTTTACAAGTCCTGTGAGGAAAGCCTGGTGTTGAACGGAGCTCATTTTAATTCGTAAATTCTTGGAGTTGAACAGTTGTCATTCGATAGCAATATCCCTAGAATTCAGACTGATAAAACTATTGGCAACTTTTTGAACCAAATTTTGAGCTTTGACAGTAGCTTTGGTCTCAGTACGAGTCATATTAAACATTTAATGGCAACAAAAGGCAAAAAAATTGCAAAATTGATGAACGAGACTTTAAGAGCATTGACAAAACGTTTATTCAGTCGATAGACGCAGCTACGGTAATTAAAGTCTACGCAGATGATGAAAATCGTAAAATCAATGAATTGTGAGTAAAAAATAGTATTTGCAGATCTAAAGTCAGTGATATATACATATCAAGAGTGATATCAACTCCAGTGTAACAGAAGAGAATGTAAGTCTCAATAAATGTTACATTGGCATGCCGAGGATGACCTTGAAACAAAGATTAACTGCACGCAAATATCAAGGCTCTGTTATTTATCATCTCCGTGTCGCTCATGGTAGCAAGTCTTTGAATGCAAACCTATATTCAAAAACAAAAATTCTACATGATGTTTTCAAAAGAGGGTAAACTTAAATAATAAAAACGTTTCGTTTTCATAAACTATTGCAGCTTAGAAGTTTAAAATTTCAGCTCTATCGTCCAGTTCGCCTTCGTCTCAAGAAAAATGAGCACACAATTTTTTGAAATTTTACTAGCAAGTCGTCTCCTGATTTCATATCCCTGTTGTACATAATTTGCTCATTTAGTCATCTTGTTCTGCGATTTTCATCAATTCCATTGAATCTGATGTAGCTTGAGTTTAAGATTTACATTTTTATACTGTGACTGAAAAATGTTTCCATACGCTTGCAGCCTCAGAGTGATGTTCCGTTGGAAAATATCACCTACAGTGATGTATAGAATTTTGTATGTTGATATTATTTAACAAATTATTAGCAATTCTACTTCGTGATGAACTAGAACAAAATATTAAGGTTTAAGTCCAATGGAGGAATTGGAAGGAAATAAATTTTGTGCCAATTTAGGTCGCTGGTTTTTGCGCTCTAAATAAATATTCAAGATACGAATACATATCTTTAGAAAATATATATCTTTTGAGGGAGTTGCGGACAATATTCGACATGTAGCATTACACAATAGGACGAAGAAGTTGCAAAAATGTACAAAATATCACAAATAAGTACCTTTTACTTACTTCTAACGCTTATACGACTGAATTTTACTTCTTGCACAGAAGACTCATGTGAAATTTCAAAGTTGGTCAAATGAGTTGTAGACGATTTTCCGAGTTGAACATCAATTTCTTAAAAGTTATCGCTCAACATGAAGGAGAGTAAACATACGAATAGTTTTTTAAAGTAGAACTTTATTTGTGCTTAGAAGCACGAGTCTAAAAAGTTTTACGGAAAATATGCGATAAAGCAACGGGGAAAATATGCGAAAAAATGGACTACTTTATAAAGAGACGTTGAGGCCCTTTGACTTATCACTGAGTATATCTCATTGAGGAAATGAATGTAAGCTCATGCGCTGTAAATGCCAGGGTCCGTTAATTCATATGCATAGGTATTCGGGCAACAATCTTGACCGCATATTCCTATTATTCGCAGTATTATTCATACGCGTGAAATTTTCATGTTTCTTGTCCTCATTTTGCTACCACCAGAGGGCATTGAACAATTTAAACAATTTAAACAATTTAAACAATTTATTTACCACAGGAGATACAGAGGTAGAATGTTTCTTAAGTCTAGTACAATGGACAAGTTTGAATATACGAGTAGCTACCTGTGGGCCCGAATAAGTTCAGCGACTTCTAGGGCATCCTACCATCACGCTATTCTAGGGTGTACAAAAGTTTAACCTAGTTCACTTAACCTAGTTTCGCATTAGACTGATCATTGAGATAATTAACTCGATATTTTACAAGTCGGCTATATTTAACAGTATGTTCGATAAAACGATTCAAGAGCAGAGAGAAGATTGGTTATGGTACACAAGGCAAGTTACATTATGACATTATCATTAGTTACATGTAGGAGGCAAGATTTCGACACGGTGATCTTACACTACTAGTATTCTGATAGGAAGTGAGACTCAAGATGTCTTTTGAATACTTTGTACGAATTACATTCACGGGTCTCTGCAGGTATAGAGTTCCAAGTTTTGGTTCCAACGAAGAGAATACTGTGTTGCGACCTGGCCTATGAATAATAAGGAAGCATGAATTTACTTCTCTTTCGGGTTAAATGGTCGTGATGACCAGTTTGCGCAGTCAATAATTGTCTTAGGCTATTGTCGCCATCATTTCTTAATGTTTTGTAAATGAAATTACAGATGGAGATTTTGTAGAGATCCGAAAGTTTAAGTATTTGTAAATTTTTGAAAGAATCATTTGTGTGAGCATTATATTCTAGGTTCTTTACCGCTCTGACAGCCCTTTTCTGCAGAGTAAAAATTTTGTTGGTTTTATTTTTATCAGTTCCGTGCCATGCTTCTATTCCGTATTGCAAGTATGGGGAAATGAGCGTACGGTAGAGCATTTGTAAAGCTGTTTCAGGCAGAAAATTTTTAACTTTATTTAGGATTCCGATGGATTTTGATAATTTAGAACTAATATGAGTGATGTGCTCTTTGAAGGTCAGATGTTTATCTATTATGATGCCCAGAAACTTACATGAGTTGGTTTCTTCGATTTCACCTTCGCCAATTTTAATGCATGGGAGAGATACATCTTTCTTGTATGAGAATGTAATATAATTTGTTTTATCGATATTTAGGCTTATTTTATTAGCTTTGAGCCACGATGAAACCTTGTGAAGTTCAGTATTTATACTCTCCACAATCATAGCAGGATTTTGGTTCGGAAGGACCGCAGAAAGCGTACTGTCATCGGCAAAAAGTATGAATTTGAAGAATGATGTAGATTTTACAATATCATTGATAAAAATCAGAAACAAGAGAGGCCCGAGAACAGATCCTTGTGGAACTCCATGGCTAATTGTCTGTGGGTCTGATTTTGCGTCGTCAATGACAACGTATTGCTTCCGATTTGTTAGGTATGATCTGAACCAATCATGGGCAATCCCTCGAATGCCATAACAGTGTAGTTTCGATAATAGTATTTTATGGTCCACACAATCAAATGCTTTTCGGAAGTCAAGAAATACAGAGAAGACAGGCTTTCCTTCATCTATATTAGAATAGAGGAATTGTAAATTATTTAATATAGCCTGTGTTGTTGATTTTTTAGAGCGAAAACCGTATTGTTTATCGTAAAGAAATGATTTTTGTTCAAAATAAGAGTACACTTTTTTATACACAATCTTTTCGAATACTTTGCTAATAATTGGTAGAATGGAGATAGGTCGATAATTGTTTACACAGGTTTTTTCACCACTTTTAAAGATAGGGGTTACTCTAGCAATTTTGAGGGAGTTCGGGAAAGTGCCTAGTAAGAGAGACTGGTTAATAATATTTGATATCAGTGGGGCTACAATGTCAGCAATAACTTTAAGTACTTTAGTCGGAAACGTTTGTAACCCACTCGATTTATTTTTCATGTTGTTTATGCACGTAATTACATCGGAGGAGTTTGTAGGCGTAAAGAAAAAGGAGTTGGGTTCTCGAATATGATCCATAAATTCCAGGTGATCAGTAGGTTCACTTGGAATACCATCAGCTATTGTTTTCCCTACGTTTACGAAGAAGTTGTTAAAGAGATTAGCAATTTCTTTCTTCTCATGATATTTTACATTATATTGAACAACATATTCAATTTTCTTTTTATCGGCATTATTCGGTTTACAGCAGGAGTTAAGGAGATGCCAAGTCTTTTTAACGTCAGTTTTGAATTGAGTAAACTTGAGCGTAAAGTAGTTCTTTTTTGATGTTCTTATCTGGTTTGTTACATAGTTTCTAAATCGGTTATATGTTTCTCTAGATATTCGTCCTTCGCAAAGGAGGGCTAGGTACGCTTGACGTTTCTTTATATTTATCACGATGTCTCTGGTAATCCAGGGCTTATGTTTATTTTTCGGGGTAACTGTACGAGTTACAATTGGGCAACACTGATTGTATGCGGTCATTATAGTTTCAGTCAACTTTACTACTGCTTCATCAATGCTCGTAGTATTATTGTTTTGTTGAGAGATGTGCAATGTAGGCATTGATTCTTCTAGAACGGTGCGTATTTCTTCAAGATTTGATTCGTTTATTTTACGATATGAGTAAGTTTCAGCCCGTGCCTTGGTGCAAGCAATATACGAGGCCTGTCGAAAAAGTATCCGACCTTTGGCCAGAAAAAATACTTCAACAACCTGACGGGGTTGGGACCCTAATCCCCTTCAAAGTAGGCTCCTTGTGCTTCCACACACTTAGCCCACCGATCCTTCCACTGCCGGAAACACCTCTGGAAGTCTTCTTTTGGAATGGTGTTCAGCTCTGTCGTCGCGTTCCGCATTATCTCTTCTCTACTATCAAAACGGGATCCTTTCAGTGGTGTCTTCAATTTTGGAAACAACCAGAAGTCGCAAGGAGCCAGGTCTGGAGAGTAGGGAGGTTGGCGAACGGTCGTAATTCCATGTTTGGCCAAGAAATTGCGGATCAAATGGGATGAATGTGCGGGCGCGTTGTCGTGATGCAAGTGCCAGTTGTTCGCAGTCCACATGTCTGGTCTTTTGCGCCGAACTGCATCACGAAGTCGCCGGAGAACATCCTGATAGTACTCCTTTGTCACTGTTTGTCCTTCCGGTGCGTATTCCAATTTGAGAATCACCAAGCTTTTGACAAAATTTGATGCAGTGTCTTTGCTCAATTCGTTCAGTCATCTTGCAAGAAAACTAAATCCGACAAAAACTTAGAACAGCACCTTACTTGGCGACCACCAGCCAGTGACTGGCCCAAGTGAATGCGGTGAAAAAAGTCAAGCATGCGCATTAAGATTCCTCCTTCCACCGTGCACAGTGGCGCCGCCTTAGAATCACTACTTTGCGCGGGAAAAATTAAGGTCGGATACTTTTTCGACAGGCCTCGTAGACATTTTTCTTAATAAGAAAAACTGGGAAGTGATCTGATAAGTCAGAAGTAATTATTCCAGCAAGAAAATCACTAGGGTCTGTCATAAAGATATTGTCAAGCAGCGTAGCACACTCTGAGGTTATTCGTGTAGGCTTTGTAATGATCGGAAGGAAGGATTGAGACTGAAAGGTAGTTAGGAAATTAGAGATTGGTTCATGGCTTTCATGTTTCAGTAGATCATAATTGAAGTCACCGCATATTATTATGTCATTGTATAAGGGCCTGTTGAACTGAGAAATAATACGATTCAATTCATTCAGGAAGGATATAGGACAGGCTGTAGGAGGCCTATACACCGTTCCAAGCACAATGCGTTTACCATCTCTAAAAAGTTCTACGAAGAGTGATTCTATATGATCCTGATTCATGGTTGCACTTGCTATGGTTCTCGAGTCTATGTGGTTAGATATATATGTGCTGATGCCTCCGCCCCGCTGGTTTTTTCTTAGCGAATGGTAACTATGATAATTTTCAAATCGAATCATGTCTTTATTCGAGTCATCTAGCCAGCTTTCGGTGAAGCTAATCACGTCTAGGTTATATTTAAGTTCAGTAATAGTACATTGTATCTCTTCCAATTTTGGATAGAGTGACCTACAGTTCCAACACAGGAGTGAGAAATCTCGGTCAGTTATTCGTATAGTTTCGTTGAATTCTGATATATTAGTATACCTACACTCTTGAGAGTCGTTTAGGTTTGGATATATTCTGTTCAAATGATTGAAATCTGGATCGATTTCCTCAAATATTACAGGGTGATCAGTCATTTAAAATAAGTAAAAGTAAGAATTAGGTACTATAGAGCTTAAGACGAAATACAGAGTCAAGCTTAAAGGGATATTTCAGTCTAAAAAGTAGCTTATTAAGTAAGAGAGAATAGAGTAAAAAAGAAAAATCTAGCGCGATTTCGTGAGTACACACAAACTCAGTCCATGAGCGAGTGATAATGGAGTTCAATATCACAACATTGGTGCAAACAGATTGCTAAGGGCGTTTTCGCAAGTTCACATACAACAGGTAATAAGTTTCTAAAGATTATGACGACAATGATACAATCAGCTAATATGGTTTACGCGTAATAATAACTGTAGTGGTAAATAGAGAAGAATTCACAGTAACATTGGTTGGTGAAAAATTACTAATTGCGATGTTACAAAATGTGACACACAGTTGTCATAGATGTTAACACACACATCTATTATTTATTTGTTATAATATTGGAGTTCGATATCACTACATTGGTGCAAACAGATTGCTGAGGGCGTTTTCATAAGTTCACATACAAGAGGGAATAAGTTTTAAAGATTATGATGACAATGGTACAATCAGCTAATATGGTTTACGCGTAATAATAACTGTAGTGGTAAATAAGGAAGAATTCACAGTAGTATTGGTAAGTGAAAAATTGCTGATAGATTATAATGACAATGATATAATCAGATTATAAGAAGATTACAACGACAATGATATAATCAGATTATAAGAAGATTACAACGACAATGATATAATCAGCTAATATGGTTGTACGATGGCAGTGGAGGGCAGAAGCGATTATCAGATTATAAGAAGATTACAACGACAATGATATAATCAGCTAATATGGTTTACGCGTAATAATACTTAAGTGGTTAAGAAGAGAAAAAATTCACAGTAACATTGGGAGGTAAAAAATTGCTGATTGCGTTGTTTCAAAAGTTCACACACAGCTGTCATAAATGTTTACAAGCACATCTGTTATACACTTGTATAGATTCAGGTTGAACGAGCATCAAGTTGAGGTTTACTGACATGATACCTAATTGAGGTTAAATTAATACGAAATTGACATATTTAGGGGATGAAAATGAAATTGACTAATTTAGGGGATCACCTAGTCTAGGGAATTTAGGGGATCACCTAATGACAATGATATAATCAGCTAATATGGTTTACGCGTAACAAAAAAACTTTAGTGGTAAAAAATGAAAAAAATCACAGTAATATTGGGAGGTAAAAATTGCTGATTGCGTTGTTGCAAAAGTTCACATACACCTATCATAAATGTTTACAAACACATCTGTTAAACATTTGTATAGATTCAGGTTAAGCTAACATCAAGTTGAGGATAAGCTGATATGATATCTAATTGAGGTTAAACTAGCACGAAAACTGACAATCAAATTGAGGAGATCACCTAGTCTAGTCACCCATGACTTGTTTTGATGTCATATTGAGTTGTTGCATCAGGTATTGCTCGAGGTCATCTGGCGTGTTGATCTCGCGGCGTCTTGAATCTGGGTTTCCGGGGTTAAATATGAAAATGTTTCCATCCTGTGTTTTTGGGGTTCCAACTTTATCCGGGAATTTCCTTTTGGCCATCCTCAGAATGTACATGGCGTTAGCTCGTGAAGGTATGAGGTATTCATTTATGAAGAAGAACTTTGGTTTCTTTTCTCGGCAGGCGTTTAGAATTTCACGTTTTTTGTTGTAATCTTTTAGTTCAAATGCAATGTTTCTTTGATCTAATTGATCTAATTGAGTGCCTTAATAGGCAGGTTCAATATATGAATTACTTGAGTCAAGTTATATTCAATTGAAAAATAGATTACTGTATTCAATAAGCCTAGGTCCTATAAGATTTCAATTAATGTAATGAAAAACGGTGATCAAATTTTGAATTGAATTGGAAAAAATTTTCAACGTTGCTAAAATCCCCCCTAATATCATTAAAAAAACATTGAACAAACTGTAGATTGCAGAAGTCTTAAAATATTAGCTAAACTTATTACGGGGGTAAAAATTAGTTGAAATAAATTAGTCAAAAAACATTTATCATATGCTATAAAATGAACTAGTTGACCCGTCTGAGTTAGATTTCGAATGATGTCATCAAATAGATTCACTGTAATTTTGACTCCACAAAATCATAGCTCAATCTTGAACTTGGATTTTTAAGTTTGAACAGAACGAGAATACATGCATGATTGACTTGATTTACCAGTATATCAGACATGGTTACCTAGTCAGGTAAAGTTCATATCAATTAGCCTAATTTCACAGATTCGAGATATTCATGAAATGTTATGTCAAGTGGTGCGGTGTGCACCAGTGTAACTTAACTCATAACATACCAGTGTAACTCGGTGTATTATGTCAGTGGTGTGCACCTTCGGTAACTCTAAACGATAACACTACTTGCGCGCTTCGGTAGAACTTGCGTGATGGAAACCGAAAATTTTTCGAATACTTGATTACGAATGGTTTATTACAGACGAACGGATCTGCCAATGGTCTCAGAGCTTTTATTTTACTCAAAAGAAATGTTTTGACATTTCGTTCACCATTGAAACCCGAATTTGAAAGGTTAAGGGAATATTTTGATATTTTGCACTAAAATCTGGTTGATGACTCCAATCTCAATAGTTGCCTACCTTGCAGAAAATTTAAAAATAATGATACAACGATTGCGATTTGAGGAAATTATTTTAGGTTCTCTCCTTGAACCAGAAAATTGAGACAAATTATTTAGACCCGTTTAAGTGTAATGCAAGATAAATTTCACGCAAACACACCCACTTTTTCTTACACGTCGATGACAGATGCACGCGTACCGTTAGCTGTTGAAAAATGTATTGAATTTTATAAAAATATTTGGAGGATATGAATTTAATGTTTTGTATTGAGTGATTGCCTCATGGAAATATTGTTCGTATTATTAAGATTAGATGACGGATGAATGTAACCTGACGAAGGAAAATCGAACATATCATAACAGAACAATGAATTTTTTTTGGAATCGATGCTGTTTTTTCACGATACGTGGAATCAAATGCCATGCAGTAAAGTGGCACCTGAGAACATTAAGTGCACAACGGTGCTACATCAAGTTATAATTGGGTAACTCAAGGAGCTTGGTGCGTAATTTGCGCTATGTTCTATAGTCTTGGTTCTGCTTAGGTGTATAATTTGGTAGGCAAAATAGTGTGTCTGTTGGCGTTTGATAAAAACGAGTCTGAGCGAAGGGATTTTGTCGATTTACTGTAGGCAGTCAACGATAAATTGAATTCTCTTGACAGGCATCGCAAAGCTTCGCAAACCAGAGTAGTTTTTATTAATTTTATTCCTCCGACTTGACTTATATAAGAACTACGTAGCCATAGGCTGTTCACGAATTGAGCATAACTAAATAATTTGATCGATTCTAGTTTGTTATTGTGATTCATTTTTCGAAATACGTCAAAACCATAAAGCAAAATTTTACACACTGACTGATTTCCATGCTCCCTATTCTGCAAAGCAGCTAGAGTAACACTCAAATCATCGACCAGATTTAAGTGTGCTCAAGGAAAAAGGAGCAAGATTTTATAGGTCACACGGTCCGAAACCCAATAAGATGTTGTTCAGCACTGACAGAAAATCTACGTAAAATTTATCATAGGAATAGTATTCACAATATTGTTGCAGTTATTGAAGAACACAAATAATTCAAATCAAGGGGAGTTTTCGTTACAGTAAAATTTGTTAATTCAAAAGTCTGTTTAGTAGCCGAGAAAGAAATGCCTTGGGAAATATCGCCAGGAAAGAAGATAACCAAACTGCAGTCTTCGCTTTCGAAGAAATTTTTCAGGTGGGGCGTTTAAACTGCTTTCTAGGAAAAACTTTTCTTCTTTAGCGTACCAAATCTTGCTTCATAAGACATTGAGCTCAGCTGATGAATTTTAAACCTAAAATGGTACGATTGCTCGAAACGGTTCAATAAATTTGTACAATTTTGACAATTGCATAAGAAGATATCTTTTTTCGAAAAATGCTGTCGCTTAAAATATTTTCAGTTTCTTCAGAATGGAAAAAATATTAGCGTTTATACGGTTAAGTATCTTACACAAGTCTGCACACATCCACAAGCACAGGTAAGGCTAAGTATACGAGCAGGAGCAAGAAAAGTCTATACCAGAGTACAACCTGAATAACCAAATCTCATTGTGAACATGCTTGGGAGGCGTTCGATTGAAATAAATAGATTTCTCGGAAAATATTTCGAGTATGAGAGAAAATACTTTTGCATAGAACCCACGGAATTCGTAATCGGGGAATTACTTCTTAGTAAACTGCTTCCGGACAACTGCCTCCAGAGCAACTGGCCTCTCCGGATAACTAACTGCCCCCCGATTGCCCTCGGATAATTCGAGAAATAAATTTTAATATTATGCTTCTGGATGGACGATATAAATATTTTTCTAAAATTTTATTTAGTGTATAGAAGATTAGTTTATGTTAAGTTAAATTGGTTTAGGACAAACTAACAAACGGAGACAATCTTAGAATGCTCGTAGGGGCAATAGTCATTACTGTGGAGTAGTTTCCCAGGAGGTTATCATCCCATAGATCCCTTGGAATGAGACAAGGTGATAAAGTGGTGCACGTAGGAGATGACATGAGACGTGAAAGAGATATCGAATAAAGAAAAGAGTTGAGTGGCAGATGTTGGAGCAACACGACGGGACAAAAAGAGAACAAAGTTTGGTGCCATGGGGATTTAAGTGAGGGGAAAGTGCGCTGTGAAGTGAAATTTGATGGGGTTGGTGGATATAGCGACAAAAGCCTTGAAGTTAATATTAAACAGTCGTACGTTGTCAAACACTGCCTGAACCATATCGTGACTTTGTATAAAATGGGAAAAATGAATGGTTTAAATACTTTCGCATCTTAGTTATTAATTTGAAACTATCACATTTTAAAATATTCCTCGACGTGTCAGTTCGAAGTGAACAAAAATGGTGCGCTGTGTAGCATATCTTTGAATTAATTGTGATGTAAGGCATGATGGAGCAAAGTTACACAAGGTCGTTTCGTTCGAGTGATAATACAATCAATACACACTCGTTACACAAGCCATGCGGCAGAAGTATTTAGACCAGATTTGCCTGGTTCAGTCTGTAAATCTTTAATCGGGCTCCCACAACTGGAGCGAGAGATCTGCGAGTTGCCGGAGCCTCACAGGATGTGGGAATGGTTTGTATCATGTCCGGCGCTCCTGACATGGGAACAGAGACTGGGATCATTTCTAGGGGACGAAACCAATTTGGTGTGAAGTGATTTTTTCAAATCTAGTTAAAGTTCACACTTCAAAATTTTATGATAAAAATGCTTATTCTCCAAAAAGCATAAGTATTCACTGTCGTAGCATTCGAGCATTCGAGAATATTTCTGTGCATGGCAATGGAATTATCTTCAACGTACGCGATGTTTTTAATAAAGTCATTAAGTTAGTGATTGAAAACGCAACCTTTATATGAAACCGTACCTCGAGCCATAATATCATGTACATTTCGTTGTTTCTATGAAATATTTTCATATTGTTATCGTGTACGTTCATCTGTGTTTTTGTAATCCATATCAGAGAAAAATATTTTATTTAAAACTGTATCAAATTCGGTGTCTCACTCATCTATGTTTTTGTAATCCATATCAGAGAAATATATTTTAGTTCAAACTGCATCAAATTCTGTGTCTTACTCATCTGTGTTTTTGTTATCATATCAAAGAAATATATTTTATTTCAAACTGTATCAAATTCTGTGTCTTACTCATCTGTGTTTTTGTTATCCATATCAGAGAAATATATTTTATTTCAAACTGTATCAAATTCTGTGTCTTACTCATCTGTGTTTTTGTAATCCATATCAGAGAAATATATTTTATTTCAAACTGTATCAAATTCGGTGTCTTACTCATCTGTGTTTTTGTAATACAAATCAGAGAAATGTATTTTATTTCAAACTGTATCAAATTCTGTGTCTTACTCATCTGTGTTTTTGTAATCCATATCAGAGAAATGTATTTTATTTCAAACTGTATCAAATTCTGTGTCTTACTCATCTGTGTTTTTGTAATCCATATCAGAGAAATATATTTTATTTCAAACTGTATCAAATTCTGTGTCTTACTCATCTGTGTTTTTGTAATCCATATCAGAGAAATGTATTTTATTTCAAACTGTATCAAATTCTGTGTCTTACTCATCTATGTTTTTGTAATCCATATCAGAGAAATATATTTTATTTCAAACTGTATCAAATTCTGTGTCTTACTCATCTGTGTTTTTGTAATCCATATCAAAGAAATATATTTTATTTCAAACTGTATCAAAATCAGGGTATTCGATGAATGCCCTGAACACTAACGACTTCAAGGGATACTGCATTACTCGTAAATGAGGAGTATCACTCACTATAATATTGCATTTTTTTATCAGCAATCTATGGGTAATTTTGCACAATACTGTGGAGCTCAGTCTGTGTACTCAGTATAACGTTAGAGGTCTAGATTACTTGCGCCGCTTCGTTACCTCCAAAGGTTAATTATTAAACTGGAACTTTGAAAAGAAATAATATTCGTTGATGTTTTGAATTATTTACTTAATGGCTAATATATTTTCGTGTTAAGTTATGTTGACTACCTGTAAAAATGAATGATTCATAGCTAAGCGTTAATTTTTTTAATATTGTTTGAAAGTAAATCGTAGTTTACCCAAGAACATATCTGGAAAAACACAAATAAGCGCCAACGTTCCGTCTCAATTTAATACCACGAGTTGAGTAGAAGTAAACTTCAACTGAATTACCTGATCACACAGAAGCCAACAGACCTGAGAGAAAATCTTTTTGGGTAGCAAATAAGGAGGATTTAACACTTCGGTTTGTAACGTTAGACGGTGGTCAATGTCAGATCATTATACAATTCCGTCTGATGGTATCCTTTTCTGGAATCAACTATCCAGACGACGTCGTTAAAATTTGGTAAAATTAGCGTTTCAAGAAAAAATTAAAAAAAACCGGAAGATATACGTAAAAAACTGTGTTCGTGAAAAGATCAAACAATCCTCGAAGGTGTGTGCACAATATGTACAAGGTTTTAAATTGAAATTCGATCTTGGGTTTTTGCTTTGCATTCGATCACAAAAGCAGTTCAGCGATTTCATGCCTTAAGAAGAGAATGGCAGTGAGCTTTTGCAGAGCAAACTGGGTTGAGAACAACATCCGGGTGTGAGGATCCCAAGCGCTTCGTAAAAAATCCGAGGACATCAGACGGCCTCCAGAGCACCTCCGGAGGCTGCGGGCATCGGCGAGGAGTGGGCGGAACCATTCCTTGATATTTGGCTTGTCATAAGGCAGTATTTTCCTAGATTTTCCTGTGAAACATTTACTAGTTTTTTCATAGGCTGGAAAATGCAAATAAGGCAAAAAGATTTGAAATTATTAATCTAACCTGATAGATTTTTGCCAGCTCTATCATACAGTAATCTTTTTCGTTATGTGGTCAAGGTTGTAAAATTTGAGACACGTAGTAATAGAAGAAAAAGGAAACTAACATGAAGAATATGAGTCTAAGGTACAAATGCACTACCTAAGGTGTAATTTTTGTTGCTGTTAAAAAAGATTTTGATATCTATGGGATACGCAATTTTAGCGATCTCTTTTTCGGAGAGCCATGAGGCAAAATTAAATTCTTGTTATCACTAAACGTTAATTTGTTGATTTGCCAATTCATTTATTAGAGTCCCAATAGGGTGACACTAGTAACCAAGGCATATAGTAACATTTTAATTTAAAATTTCACATTGAAAATCACCGTCTCCCAACAAACCTCAGTCAGAGAACATAAATACAAGAGTTGAATAAAATCAATGTCTAGTCAAATACTGCCGAGTACAAATCATCATCTATGAAAAATGATAGGTTTTTCTATTCAGCCTTCTTTATCTATAAACTTCAAACTGGCAACTCGTTCCTATGGAGGCTTACAGTGAAGAAGCTCTCGCTAATAATACGAATCAGCAGTATTTTCAAATATTTCATATAACTCTATTTTCCATTACGTCATTCATGCCATTAACAACTTGTATGTTGACGTGAACGCTGGATATGATATACCAGCTTTTAAGCGATGTAAATGATCCATCATAACAATTGCTTCACTACTGATCGATTACAGTGATGCAATGCAGATCAGTCTCCATCGAGTGAGCCTGCAGGCCGGTACTTTGATTCAGTATGCGTTGATTATTATAATCTTCGACGTCAGGAACGGAGAGAGCTGCTCAACTAATTATCCACTTGATGTTCTCATTCACTTTATTGCAAAAAGTACAGTTAAGGAAAAGATAATACGGGTAATTGTTTGAGTTTTATGTTACGTCATTTGAACAGCGTGTGATTTGAGACATGTAAATAGAATACTCAGTGAGTTGATGGATTAAGACGACGTGGACTTTATAGCTAAGAAATAAAAACCAAGGACATAGAAAATATCTCCACGAGCTAACGGAACAATTACTCAAGGTTATGCAAGCATGGATCTACATGGATCGTGGCATTCACTAGCATAATTCCATATTATTTCTGTCCGTGCAAAAACTCTCTGAAATGTAAGATTCTAAGAGTTTGTAGTGAAAGTCATCTTTCATGACATCATAATGTCGAAAATTTTACAGCTTCCTCAATATAATCAAAGCTGCTACATCGCAGTGACTGTCACACAATCGACTGATCAAAACAATTTCCATCTACAAGGTAAAATGAAAGTAACTTCACCAATCATAATGACTTGCAAAGCTGGAGAAACTCTTGTCTTGTTGCAGCGAGCGCACGAGGTCCGGCTACCTCACTAAGCAACAAGCGGCAGCAAGCGGTCGATGTTTTGCTGCTGGGAGGGAAGGCCCAGCTGCCAGGGCTGCTCAGCGTCTCCGAGCTGGGGAAGTTTGGCCGACTGGATAACAAGTGCTGGTATTTTCCAGCGTACCCGAAAGCACGTTCCGCAACACAATCTGAATCTGACACAAGAAGTCGATGCGGTTCATGATGATTTACGTAAACAGGTTGTGCTCTGTGAAATTTATCGGGAAAATCCCAGTAAAACAACCCGGAAGTTAAGGTGACAGGGTTATGCTGTTTAGAGTTTTGTTTGTTATGATACTGTCTATGTAGAAGTGCATTCTAGTTGAAAGTGAAGTTCTTGAAAACTGCAATTTACGTACGAAAAGAGTCTACATTTCTCTTGACCAAGATATCACGAGATGAATGTGAGAAACTTCACTCACGGTTCTCTATGATTGTGTGGTAGATCATTTAATGGCTTTGTATCTATCATCATGTGTGCTTGACACCTCAAGAACCGTTCATCAACGTATCACCTTCTAATTTTCTACAGTCCATGTGGGAAATACTGAGCAAACGATTCGTAAGCGCAGAGCGCACGGTAATTCCAGCGCGTGTTCACAGTTACCCAAGATGATTAAATACAGTATCTCCCAGGTGGCATTCTCTCGCAGTTCACCTTAATATTCGCTTGGTGACGCGCGACACATCAAAATTCTCTCCACGAACGGGGATTCACGTGCAGCGTGCGTTTGCCTTGTCAATTCTACAGGGTAAAATCCAAGGCTTTGGGCAAGAGGTATTTAATTTGTCAAACTATATGATAAATTTCGTAGTTTGCAAATTGAAATGTTATGTTCTTTGTATCATCCCCGCCTTTAATTGTTCACTGGCTTCTGCAAGTCTTTTAACGCTCACGAAGAAGTAATTTTCAAGTGCCTTATTTGAACAAGAGGAGAATAAAAACGGGCTTTCAAGCGTAATCTTGAACGCAGCTAAGCTCACGGCATCGATTAAAGCACAAGGTTGCAAGACGTTCAGTAAAATGACGGATTTCCCAAGGAAAATATCTTTTGTTTTGCATGCATTCTGCAGCAATGATTTCCTCCGTTTTATGACATTTTTTGTGTTGATTAAAAATTCTCTTTTGCCATAGATATTATACGAAAGCGCCTGATATTTTTCAAAATGTATAACAAAGAAGCCATTAATTTGATGCTTTTAATTCAAAATTATATTGAAAAAATACGATAGTTTTTAAGTGTATTACAATGAAATGATTAATATAATGCCGTTAATGCAAAAATTATGTATAAAAAACAAATTTTTATATAATGTTTCATTAAATCAATGCAGCTCTTGTATTTACCTCGACTGCGCAGCTTTTGTACTTCAATCAATGTGAACATCTTGAAAATAGATATAAATTTCAAGCAAGCAGTAATCTCCTCATTTCGAGGTTACGAGCTTGTATCAACTACGCCAATGAAGCAACGAACAGCTCGACGGCGCCACCTGAAGCTGACACTCAGCGAGCGGCAGCGTTGCGGCGCCACACGATGTTGAGCGCGACACAAAAGAGGCAAACTTGAGGCATTATGTCACCTCGACTTGAGCCTGTAAGGCTCTCCCCTAAATAGGCATCCTGCTCCAGCACAGACTGTACACAAACTTAATATTGATAGGATCTCATGATAGGCGTGAGCGTTCATGTGTAATGAGTTCGATCCTTCATGAGTGTAGTAATTTTGACCGGTGTGTTGAAATGCATGGCTTGCGCAAAGTTTTGAGAATACGTAAATATACAGTGTGTTACTATTACAGTTTGACTTGGGCTCTTGCATATTTGTGGTCACTTGCAGCTGTTGCAGGCAACGGGTAAAATTACTTCAGTAAATGGTTAGAGACTTAATATTAAAAATAGCTATTTTACTGATTGATACTTTTAATTAACGAGGTGAACGCTGGGTTGAAGTGTTTGTTTAGTTGGTCAATATTTTATGGAGGTATATTGATATATGAAGAACTTAACCCTTTCGGTACGATAATTCAAATGGTTTGGGTAAAAACTTGCAGGGGAAAAAGTTGTCGTTACCCTGAATTGTCAGTGAAATTGTCCTAATGTGGGTGCTTTCAGCTTAAGTAAGTGCCTACTTCATTATTTTAATTTTTAAAAATTTTCAATCTTTGAAGCTCTTTGCTTGGCGACAGAAATTTTTGATGTTGATAATTAGGTTTTTGTATTTACGAAGAAATTATCTACGAGTTCTTGCCCGAATTTATAAAATATAAACAAAGTTCAGTAAACTTGTTCAAGTGCAATGGAAAGGGTATTGAATGTGTTGCACGGACCCTGTAGCATGAACATACGCGAGCCTATGCAACAGGGTCCTTTGGTAATTACAGGGTCCTATGGTAACCTATGGTAATTTACACGTGCAGGCTTCTGGAATTGTTGAAAAACTAGTTTAATGATTGTTTTCAATTTCCCTAAGTTTTTTATTTACTCCAAAATATTCCCTCACTAGTTAAATTACATTAAAACTAGGTTATATGCCCTAAATTGGAAGCACTAGCAAACTTGGCACTGGAGTAGCCGTTAGTACCGAAAGGGTTAAGTTCTATCAAATTCACAAAGGGGTGAAATTTCCCGGAAAAATTATTACGTTGTGCACAATTTCGGAAATAATGGTCTAATTCTTTTAAACTCTTTTAATAAAGTCAGTGTGTGAGTATATAAAATACTTACCCAGCCAGCGCTGGTGAAGGCAGTTACGTAAATCACTTGCGTGGAAATTATAGCACGCTGCAATGAAATGAATTTGTGCCTTTTATTTCTGGTAATGAACATAGCCAGTAAACATCTCTATTAACGAAAAGAGCGCAAGAGATGAGATGATCTTTTTTTAACAATGATTAAATTTAATGATTGGTAAGTCCTCCAACGTTTGGTCATTCTCAAGCTTGCCTCATCACTCGATATGATGAAAGTGACCTCAGCGTTTTACATTTAGTCCTTTAATTCCATGATGCCCTGTCCATCTGCCCACTTTAGTTATGCTCTGCGTGTTACAGAGCGCGTTCCGACCTTACACTTAACAGTTTAGTAAACGAAACGTTGCTCAGAAACGAGTTTTACAAATTCACAGCTGTGTCTTAGCAGCCAACGGTAAGCACGTGCTCCTCAGCGCTTGGATTCTTGTCGCCGAGCTGCAAAAAGCTGGGTGGGTCGCCGACCTTTATAGGATCTTTGGTGGGAATTTTGAGCTCATGGATCCAAGAAATCGCTGCCAAATTCCCCGTAGTTTGCGGTAAAAGTGGATCAGGTCTTGATGCACTCTGACCAAGTGTGTTGTAGACGCATATTATTTTCCAACGTTAGTTTCTTCAGTAGAACCTCAAATCTTCTTGAAAGGATTTGTCAATATTTTTGGGAATTATACTTTTAATGCGTCTTTATGAAAATACCTGAACTGTAAATGCAAAACTTGAAACTGTGTTGCATAGACTTAGAAAAAAAGGTTGTTATCCACAGGTAGAAATAAAAATTGAAAGCTTTTTATCCTTTCATTACGTGCTAGGATTGTCTCTGCGCTCGAAAGTCAGGCTGTTGGACACTCATTACTGCTCTTAAAATGATATGTATTATTGGTTAAAAGTTTTAGTTTCTCCCAATTGTTCTGCAGTATCACGCTTCACTGCACAGAATTTGTCCCGAGGTAAATTAAGAAATTAACCTGCATAGCACAAATTCCTTACGAGCTATTGGAATTTACCCCATTGTAGGCGTGGCAGTTCATGAGCGAGGGTTGTTTCAAGGGCCGGAGAAATACGTGCGAGAGGTGACTACGAGGCACGTATTACACTTGCCAGTTTATTGAGTCCGCTCCAAGATTCCTGGGATGGCTGACAGAGGCGGTGCATAGCCCGAGACCATGAGTAGCCGCGCCAGTTTTTAGGTATCCAGAGGTCCTGGTGCGGGCTGCTTGCCCCCTTGCTCAGTTAGTGCACTTAGCTTTGCACACACTTATGTGTACATCGATACTACTGAGTCCTTGTGTGCATGACTTCAACAAAACAGGTTGTAAAAACAGTTCTAGCGCACCGTGGAAAAATTGTCTCAAAAATAGCCCATGAGTAGAGTTTTCAGCATGTTACGCCTTAAAAATGAGGAAAAAAAATCAACTAATAAAGCTACATGGTGTATTGAATGTTATATTCATTGATTTTCACAGGTATAATGACGAAAGTCTAAGCTTGTTAACTTCACCTAAAGCACGTTAATAGTACATGTTATGCTAGTAGGATAATCTTATAAAGTTTTAATGCTCATTTTAATACTTTTGCTGTTCCATTTTCTTCTCCTGCTTTGAGTGAACAAGTTAAAACATTCGTAAGTTGTCTGACTTAAAAAAATAATTAACGATTTTCGTTCTCGCTTTTGGCGTAGTTAAAATTGCTCTGTGTAATACAGAATTAAGAATATTATGTTATTAGATTACTCCAGGTAATAGCCAATCACAGAGTTTCTTTTTGTTAGCATTATATAAGTACTTTTTAAAACTAAATGGCTAAGACTAATTATTAGGGATGAATTCTGCACTTTCAATAAAAACATTTTGCTGAAGTTGAGTATGCTTGACCCTAACCTCCTGTTGGGTCGGCTGCAGTTGCCTCTCTACCATGGAGGAAAGAATTTTATAAATTGTTTTATATTGTCACAATGGGTTTTTAATAATATTTCTGCATCTTGATAATAAAATACATCCATTACTTACTTATTTTTAGGTTGCAACACCCAGTAACTATTCCTTCACTGGTTCACTTATACAAGACAGAGTGGTGCGAAGACGCGTAATTTATTGCGACTAGAAGTTTGGATGCGCGAGTTCACACATCCTATTTAGTTTCGTCTTAAGGCCCGTGTACACTTTCAATCTTTCGGCCGATCTTGTGTTTTTTGGCAGTCCGCGAACACACACACAGATGGAAAGCTGCTAGATTTGGATGTGTTTGTGTTTTGGAAACTGTTGGACTCCGAACACAAACTTTCGAAGAAATAGCGAACACTCGATTGTTTATGTATTGTCAATGGTGTTTTCAGCCCAAGTCCATAGATTTTAAACCTTTATGAAGAGCTTAGCAAAAGGTAGAAGTATATCAGCTGATCCCATCCCACTGTAACGGTGGTAGCATTCAAAATGTTCTGAAAATACATTAGTGATTTTTAATATTTTGTGTTCACATTTGCACACACAAATAAATTATTTTTACTGCCTTTGATCATATTAAATTTAACAATATCATACATCCATTAACTACAACGTTCTGAAGGATCAGTCTCGTTTGTTTGCATACTGCTCGCGGAGCACTTCGTGCCACTGAAATTGTAGTCTGGACATGATTCAGAAATGCTTTTGCTTTTGTTCGAGTTTTGGTGTGTTTGTGATTGACGAAAAGTTGGATAGTGTAGACGGGCCTTTAGCTGACAAAGTGATTCTGTTTGTACGAGTGTGTACGTCCAGCTTTTGTCACTGTTATTTGATTAAAAGATTTCAGAGAGAAGAAAATTGGTAAATCACACATTCAGAACTACTCATGTCTCATGGGATGACTTTTCTAAATTTTAGCGTGCAAAGTTTGCTAGACAGGGGAATGTCCAAAATTGGACGAGACATGGGGACGAGCATTAGCTAACCTGAAAGTATTTGGCGATCAGCAAGTACGAGTATGCTATTAGACTGATATTTTTCGAGGAAATACGTGTCTGAAAGAACATCAGATGTATGGTTATGAATGGCTTCAATAAAAAACAGATCGAAATTTATTAATTTATCATTAAAGAAGTACACTCGTATCTTGTAGAAAAATATTTCCTCAAAAATTGTATATAGTAATTTAATGAAAATTTACAATTCATCTTGTGTACATTGAATTCAATTTTTAAGTAATACGCAAGCACCGAATCTTTGAAAGAGTCTTGAAACAAAGGTTCAATTTAAGAGATACGTAGTCTAAGAGGGCGTGAAATAATAGCTTATTCCTGCTAACATAGTCAGCTTCAGAGAGAGAAATTAAATTACAGTATGTTAAATTACAATGTAAACTAAGTATCATATATATATTAGATACTGAAAAGGCTTATTCTGTGCCGTCAAATCAACGGTGTATACCTAGGTAACGCGGTTTTTGCGCAGCTTACAATTATGTCAGTCATCTCGTTGAAATTGTGCTTATAAAATATTGAAGTTATAAAAAACTGGAGTATTTTAAGCGGCGTCATTAGCATCGAAATTCGGAAAAAAATTTTAACTAGGAATTCGAGACACTTTTGCGGATGACCATCCCTTAAGTTTTTATCTCAGCTTAGACCTGAGTGAAGATGAATGCTAGGGCAAGAAACATTTTTGCACGCATCTCAATGTAATTCCAACGCTGAAATTTTATGTTTGCTAAATGAAAACTTTGTTCAGAAATCAATGAAAGCGAATATCGATTAATGTTCACCATTCTGAAAAAGCTTGTTTGAATTAACAAAAGACACATTGGACCTTACAAAACATCAAATCGTCAGGACACAAATCTATAATAATGAGTTCGAAGCCTACATTTCTAGATCAACTTCAACTCCAGACTGCTTACTGTGATTCACACAAAGCTTGACCGATTTGATTACACGATTTTTTCAAATTTCCTGAAATGAAAATTCTCTGATGCACTGCATTGAAAGCACAAAGTTTCATAAAAATTTGAAAAACAGATAAAATAGCATGACTTTATATCACTGATTTCATTTCATATGTACTTATTTATAGCCTCGTGGCACTAAAAAACGTTTAGCAAGCCTTCCAAGCCTTCCATATGGTCGAACGAATACATTCAATACATTATGCTTCATCTAAGACTGCCACTGAAGAAATTCTTGTAGTACCACAGGTAGTGTGACGAGAGTGACGAGATAAATACCATGTATTGGGGAACACCGATAGTTTAATCAGGGCTGTTGCTGCAAACCGACATTGTCCTTAACACATGAGACAACGGATATAGTGTTTTGTTAATAGATACCAGCCAAATTTCAACACGATAAAAAAGGAATTTTTATTTTTTCATGCACACTAAGCAACGTGCAAACTAAGAACAGACACAAACACGCCCAATAGAAAACTATGCACAATTCCACTCTAGCGATTCCCTAGAGGAACGCTCCCTCTAATTGATCTTCAAGTGAAGGCGACGGCGAGCAGCAGAGCGAGCGGAGCCGGTGAGGGATACACGCGATCTTTTCACCTATGATATTCAGAAGCGGATCGGCACATCCTGGTGCGCAGCTCCGGTCTTGCTGCTTGCCAACATCGTTCTATTAATTGCCGGAAAATTTGATCCCCTGGAATAATGGAAGGATTCTGCACCTAAAGTATTCTGAAGACAAAAAATGAAGGGAACAATACGTTCACTCCGAGGAGAACTGATGCTTACATGGGCAGACGAAAGAGCACATAGAGTACAGTGTAAATTGCTTCAAAAAGAGCCATGCAACCTAGGTTTAGGTTTTTTAAAACCCAGGTTTCCTTGAAAAACTTTTTAGTAGTTGGCTAAGTACGCTCAAAACCGGGTTCTTCGGTATGGAAAAAAGTTATTAAATGCTAAAAATCTGACTTACAAACTGCATTTGTTGGACGTGAGCAATGTAATATAAATTATAATAGTGCCTGAAGGACTACGTAGAATCGGGTATGAGCAAAAAAGTCCTTTAAGGGCCAAACAAAAATATACACTACCCAATCGACCAGCAGATCATGATGAAATAAGGAAATATATTAGAATTGAATGAAATAAAAATACTTCCATAACACACACTATTTATAAAAAGAAAGATAGACAACTAGTACAGACAAGTATGTCGGAAGGTCCATTATGCTCAGCTATGAATGTAGGAAACAAATTGCTCTCAAGTTGGTGATGTGCAGTGCCCTGATGTTGCAGCTGGTGCAGTGCCCTGATGTTGCAGCTGGTGCAGTGCCCTGGTGTTGCAGCTGGTGCAGTGCCCTGATGTTGCAGCTGGTGCAGTGCCCTGGTGTTGCAGCTGGTGCAGTGCCCTGATGTTGCAGCTGGTGCAGTGCCCTGGTGTTGCAGCTGGTACAGTGCCCTGATGTTGCAGCTGGTGCAGTGCCCTGGTGTTGCAGCTGGTGCAGTGCCCTGGTGTTGCAGCTGGTGCAGTGCCCTGATGTTGCAGCTGGTGCAGTGCCCTGGTGTTGCAGCTGGTGCAGTGCCCTGATGTTGCAGCTGGTGCAGTGCCCTGATGTCGTAGCTGGTGCAGTGCCCTGGTGTTGCAGCTGGTGCAGTGCCCTGGTGTTGCAGCTGGTGCAGTGCCCTGATGTTGCAGCTGGTGCAGTGCCCTGATGTTGCAGCTGGTGCAGTGCCCTGGTGTTGCAGCTGGTGCAGTGCCCTGATGTTGCAGCTGGTGCAGTGCCCTGGTGTTGCAGCTGGTGCAGTGCCCTGATGTTGCAGCTGGTGCAGTGCCCTGATGTCGTAGCTGGTGCAGTGCCCTGGTGTTGCAGCTGGTGCAGTGCCCTGGTGTTGCAGCTGGTGCAGTGCCCTGGTGTTGCAGCTGGTGCAGTGCCCTGGTGTTGCAGCTGGTGCAGTGCCCTGGTGTTGCAGCTGGTGCAGTGCCCTGGTGTTGCAGCTGGTACAGTGCCCTGGTGTTGCAGCTGGTGCAGTGCCCTGGTGTTGCAGCTGGTGCAGTGCCCTGGTGTTGCAGCTGGTGCAGTGTCCTGGTGTTGCAGCTGGTGCAGTGCCGTAGCCACAACTCTATGAGATCTATACTATGTGTAGCCACAACTCTATAAGATCAATGTAAACTTTATTTTTATAACCACGCTCTGATGAAAGAAACAGAAAGAATTCCATAGACGCCCTGCCCAACTCTGCAATACTCGCCCGCCCGACGTGTGCCCGAGACGCCTATTCTGACCCAGATGTGCCGCCATGACCACAAGGCGCGAGGTAAAATCCCCGCGGAAGACTGCGAGCTTTACCGGGGTTTTCTGGACGTGCGGTCGGATTTGAGCATGTCATTTTGCTAACAAATATCAATACTAAGGAATAGCCTGTTATGCCGTGTATTGCGCTCTTTTAGGTTTGTTCTTCGACTACGCCCCTAGAGGTGTCCAAAATTTTGAAATGAAGTTTAAATTTTCCGTATGAACAGATTTCTTTTCTGTGAGACAATTTATCAAGAAAACGTGATAATATATAATTTTAAAAGCATCTGCATGATAAATATTTTACGCTACGTATCAGTGAAAAATTGTATAAAATTCTTGCTGTCCCCATTCATTCTTATAACAAGTTGGAATACAACACAATATAATTGTTACAACTCATTGCAATGATTACATCACATTTTAATCATTGCAATAGTATAATTGCTATCACACATCGTAATTATTTCGTGATATTGGATCCAAAACGCGTTGTAACAATACAACTCAGGGTAATTATTAGAATCCATTGTAGTTGTTTCAACACATTATAATAATTATAACTCGTTGTTATTTAACAACCTATTGCAATCACTAGAATTCTTTATTATATTTTCAACACGTTGATTATTATTGATCATCGAAATCATGCAACACATTGATATTATTTGAACATATTGCCATTATTTCAACGCATCATAAATATGATAACAAGCTGTAATAATGCAGTAAAACTATGCGAAGAAAATGCAACGGAATCATTCAAAGATTCATACTAAAACAAATATTGTTAGCAATATTTATTGATGGTCAGAATTTTCGTAAGAAAATTTCATTCCTTTTTTATGTTGATAGAGGTAAATAACGCGAGTTTCTCGTACTAACTTGTGTGTCCTTCGTGTGACCAGATTATTGGAAACTCTACGTCTTTCATGTGAATTGAAAGTTTTGACTTTCACAAGAAAAATGATTACCTTTGTAGTCTGAGAGTTTGTTAGATTTATGTTGCTAGCATTGATTTTTTTTGAATGAGTCATAGCCGTCTCAACCTGATAGTAACCTTTGTGAATTTTGAATTGGAACCGACTAAATTCCCCAAAGTTGTGGTCACACCTTAGCTCATTTGCTTTCACCCTTTTACGTAATTTTTGAGGAAATCAGCAATCAAATTATCCACATTGAATTTCACGCTATCAGCAAGTTACGATTTATAGATCGCTTTAATATCGCAAAACTCATGTGCTCGTAGACGCTTCTCCTAATTTAGAAAATGTCTGTGTTTACTGTTGTTCAATGCATAAGTATGTACTACATGCTTCAAAGACTGAGTAAACTTTGCTTACCTCAGAATTTCTGGTACTGTGTTCTTCCATGGGAAAGCGTCATACATCAAATTCAAGTACTCGTGACCAACCACGAAGACAGTCACAACAACCTTAGATGTCATACTATTAGGAACAATCTTTCGACATCCTCCTCGTCAATCAAAGTATTTATAGGCTCTGCAGTGCTAAAATTTTCTAGTTCGAAACATCGGTTAGAAGTCTACGTTCTGCATCCTGTTTCCGGAGATTCCATTGATATTTGGCGCTGCTAAACTGCCGTCAGCGACTTGGTGCTACGAATGTGGGATAAGGTACGGGATCACGTAATTTTGCGGCCAGTTCTTAGAAAACTTTATTTCCAAATGATCCTGACTTTTACTTTTTATTGAGCTAAACGATGGTTTTTATCGAGCCTTAAATTGATTAAAGCCACATTGTGTTTCCCTCAGATTCTCAAAGTCGTTCTAACGATTTGTATCTAATATTTTTTGTTCGTTTATTTCTATGGCTTAATTTTATGATCATCTTGCGTGGGACATTATTGTCTTGTTATGGTGTCATAAGCCTCAAAGTTTAAACTTTTATGAATTCCTAAATGGATCTCATGTTCTGTTCCCACAGCTGAAAGATAAAATCTATGAGAAAAAGCTTTTATGCAATTGTCTGCCTACAGTCAGAGACACACATTTTGTTCGCACATTTTTGCAGAACGTGATATTCAATTTTCTTGTAATTAAATGACGTCGTTCCTGCTCAATGTTCTTTTGACGAAGTGACGCGAGCTGTCCAGCGGTGTTGTGGGATTAATGGTTAGCTGATTGCAGACACCAACTGGTCGCTGCGAATAACTGACTATTTTAACAGAACCTATCGTTTCTATTACATTAACTGCTAATAACAATTAATCGTAATTACAAGACTGCCTGCCACGACTCAACTAATTACCTGTTCTCTACTGACAGCTTTTACAAATCGATTGGTACGACTGTGGGTATTGCGATCTGCAATTGGCATTGAACTGCCTCTATTATTTGTATATACTGTCAGTTTAAAATTACTGCTTCTAAATTGACTGAGGCTGCCATCTGTGTGTCAACCATAAACTGATTTCCATTTTAAATAATTTTAGTTTTTTGATTGTGACTATAACACAGACTCCTATCGACAACTTTTAACTAATAATGCCAAAGATTTTTCGTGGCTGCTTAGTTAATACATATTACCTGAAGCATCACTGGCAGTTAAATCTAACAAAGTATTCAAACTGTATCAGATTTATAGAGACATTCTACATCTCCCTATTATCGTTCTATTTAACTCTCGTAATCTTCAAAAATAGACAACTACCTAAATTTTGTGTTCTTGTTAAAAAGGTAATATGTCCTCTTCCTGTGGTTTGCTGATAATTGACTAGAATTATTTATTTTCCTTTTTTCAGATTTGAATTGAGCATCTCAATTTTTTCACAGTTGGTCATTTTACTACCACACCGCCCCGATTCCTATATTGGTTCACTAAAAAAGTTATTCTTTTCCATAACGCTGAAAATTAGTACGAGGCCTGAAACCGTGACGACGAAACGATACCATTCAGTTTCTAGCAAGGCAAAATTTCTGTTTCTATGAGAAATTGTTAACACGGAAAGTTAGTCGGTTCTCAGCTTATTAATATTTTTGCTTAGATATAACATTCTAATATAGCTATTCTGCCATTTACTCAGAGATATTCAATTGGAGTGGAAAACATAAATGTACTTTCAGTATACTTAAATGAACTTAATATTACTGCTATGATAACTTCAATGTTAACTCAATAAAGTTACTTGACAGTAAATGAACTATAGGGAAAGTAAATTCACAGTGTCGCAGAATTTTATTGACTGATAGGATTCCAATGAAATTGCATATCTAATATGAACATGATAATTCAAATTGATGAAAGATTTCATACCAAAATGATTCTATCAAGTTCCATAAATTTCACACAAGAATTCGTTCTATTGAGGTAAAATACTAGATTTCTTGAAGGGTTTGCTCCCATTTTAAAGTTTTTTAAGGCTGTATCCATAGTTTGCAGTGAGTACTACTAACTTCATTTCGACTTCTCTCATTCCTACGGTATTTCGAGCATATATTTATACCTTCTATACTTGGTAATAATTCAATTTGGAAGTAAAAATGCTTCTTCTTGATTAACCAGATTTACTAGGAGGTGCGATGAGATCGAAAGGTAATGTTTTTATAAAACCTAAACCTATATGCAAGTCTTTTTACTCACTTTTGCCTGTTATGATTACATATTTTTCCCGTTAATTACTATGAAACATGAGTTAGGTAATCGGAACCAATTTCAAATGGTCATCTTCTTTACATTAAATAAATGCGGGGATGAGAAATGCAAGCTGAGGTGGATTAACATTCATTTTAGATTAGAGTGGGCGCATAGATTTTTTGTGAAAAGTTATATCTACATCAATCGCTTTACGTTAGCATCCTCTCCCTCGTTTGTTACGCTATAATTCGTCGAAAGTTGCATACATAACTCGATTTCTTTGGTGCTACTATTCATAATGTTTCGCCAATATTTTTACTCCAGCTTTCAGCTCGTACCAATCATGGTTCAAGTACAACTCGTACCGTATTGTGCGTTAAAAACAATATTACGATACTGTTTCTGAGGGTATTGAAATCTGTCAATTTTTCATGTTAGTACACTGTTGTTCGGGCCAACGAGTTCATTTTTTCAGTCCTGGCCATTTAACCTTAATTTGGGTATCCTATTTTTTCGTCAATGCTCACTTGCGCTCTCATCAAACACTGCCGCAGGCGTTACGTTAAATAATACGATTGCATCTATCAAATAATGCTCCTACTAATTAAGTATCAGGACTTGTTCTCGTTTAGAGTCTGATAACTCGCGAATTTTTTCCTTTGATTAGTATCAGTGTAAAAAGTTCAGATTGTGAGCTCTGAGGTAAAGAGTCAAGATGTCATATCGTCAGCATGCGTCAGCACAATTACCTTAATAAAAAAATGAACAATATTCCCAATACTATCAAGTCAAAGCTATAAATACGCTAACATTATAAGCTAAAAATCGATCTCGAAATTTCCTGTACATCATTTTTACAGGTAAAACCTAAAAGAACAGTTTTATCGTAGCCAACAATAAAGAATTCCGGCTTTTGAGAACAAAAACGTGGCGCTCAGAGGCGGGGCTGTCGCGTCAGCAGCCCTCGCAAGCTTGCTTGCAACGTCCCTGAATTCACGGCGGCGATTCCAAGGGTGACGAGCTGCGATCATTCCTGATGTTCAGTCCAGGAACTGGGGCCTAATGAGAGGCTGCTGAGGGACAGCAAAATCCTGTTGCAGACACAGCAGGCATTCCTTTGATTCCAGGCGGACCTTTGCAGCCATACACTGACCAGCACTCACGTTGTGCACAAAACATGCATTTTAAAAACCTCACAAGGAACTGGTTCGATGAATGTATTGCTTAGGATATTATACATACCAGAGTGAATTAAGATTTTTACGCCGTATGCGTTCCGTGTTGCAAGACATCCGACTTAATTCATGCTGTTTTGACCGGTGCATTGGTCTAGGTAATTTGCCGAGCCATGAATATAAAATGAGGATTAAAGTGGAACAGTTTCCTACGCGCTGTTGCTGACTTGCAAGGAGCTTTGCGTGTGCTTAGTTTTCATTGGAAGACGCAGCCATCTGTTTTCATGTAGTAATATATACGTTTGACTTTATCCATGCATTGATTTTTGGTGGCATTTTTTGAGCTAAAACAGTGGTGATATTATTTCAATTTGAAATTTTTTGCTTTTCAAAAGATAACATTGATAGCAACTTGAGCATTAGAAAATTATAAATATTTTATATTTGCAAGGAGTAGCGTCAGGGGTCGCGGGTTCATATAATTCACTCTATGAAACATCGGCAAATGCATCCGTAGGCTATCAAATTTACGTATAAATGATCTATTTCCATATATTTTTCGATTAGCACGATTAGTACAGCAATATTGAGAAAATTTTAAGAAAAGTTTTGTAAAAACTGACAAATACAAATGTTGACAAATATTTTAAGAAGTTGTACTTTAAGTGTATGTGATAAATGATTTACTTTAATATTTACTTCGAGTAATGCAGTAACATTGGGTGAATTTCGAAAACAGCTTGGTAGAGAATAAATAAACAAACATAAAAAATGTTCTCAGAAGTTGTGAGGCATATTTGCACCAGAAAGAGGTTTCAAATTCAACTTGCATCAAGTTCTCAACAAAAGATCACTTGAGTTTTACCTTCGATGTCAGTAGAAATCATTGATCCGAAAATGAACTTAACATATCAAGTAGATGATATTTATTTATTAATGAGAATTTCTACCCTGCGGCACATTGCGTGATCCGCAAATTTTTAAAGAGAACCTCCTGACAAACGAAACTGATTTAGTCGACATATCTTTTGTATTAGATGAATAACAAGATTTGAGGCAAAAAATCCAAGGGAGGCAAAACTTTAGTGGCTTTTCATCACCCTTCACTGTGAGGAGACGATGCCACAAATAACGCAAATATGAGGTTTTGATTTGAAGTTAAGAATGAAATAAACAGCATGGCACTCGGTAGTACTGTGATTTTAAAATGATGCTAGTGTGATGCTTGATTGGTATGAATGATAAAGTAACTTTTGAAAGAGACTAAATTGAAAATTTAAATTTTATACAGCTTGGTGTCACAATGATATTGAGGTGACACATCGAGAGTCATCAAACACACGCTGGGAGAATTAGACTGGAGTGATGTCGCTGAAATGACGTTCACCGTATCAAATCGATAATAAAGGAACATTGCTAGGTTAATACGGGAGAAAATTCAGAGTGTTTTTAGTACGAAACTGCTTCACAAAAGGGTGCAAGTTTGATGACAGAGCTGTATTAGGGGATCATTACTCGAGTCGGTTTGGTGTGTTACTTGGTAAAGTGGGATACCAAAGAGTGCAATTTCAGCATATAAGGGGGATTGTTACACCTAGGTAAGATCCTGGATAGAAGTTAAGTGATGTTGCAATAATGTAACCATTGTTATTTTGTAGTTGAGATGCTTCTGGTATATTGTCTGTTGACATTTGGACTGTGATTCTCCCATGCTGCAGAACTGCGCCAGCGTATGTTTTCTAACTTGATTGATAGTGCAATGATAATATTCCAGAGCATTAGTTCATATCCAGAACATTGCAACTTAGGTCGATGCCAGTCAAGCGGAATAACTGAAGATTGCTAATAAGTAGGTTCAATAGGTAATGTTATAGAAATAATTTAAAAGCGAGGTTTCAAAACTGAGACTCAGGAGTTCAGTATCTAATGTGGAATTATGAGTTTGAAACGTTTGCGTGCTATCATGGTAAAGTTGGTTTTCAAGACTCACTGGTACGGCATGAAATGCTGCTGATGAAGTGGTGCTGTTTGTGTGTTAGTGCTGTGTTGTCTTTCTCACATTTTCAGAGTGATATTTTTCGAGAGTCATTTTAGAGCAAGGTTACAAGGGCACGACACCAAAGGCTTTGCTAATTAGCGTTAACAGAGTGTTATCTTATGCTTGTAATATTAAACTTGAATTTCAGTGCGCTTTGACTAGTAGTTTCTAAAGTAATCATAGTAGAAAATAATTGCAAAGAAACGCTTGCTAAAGTTTATCTGATACGCGTTGGTCATGTGATACATGAGGCGCACTGTTGAAGAGACTTCAAAATATTGCGAAAGGGATACTTCTGAAAAACGTTAAATTAATGGCGCTGTTCATTGTTATAGTGGTACAGCGAAGCATTACTGAAGTGGTACTTCTCAACTATGCTAAAGTAATTGTGCTGTTCATTGCATTTCTGGGACAGCCAAACCTACGTATTGAGATGCTGTCTACACGAGTCTTTGCCGTTTTAAAAATTTACGATAAACCTTCATTCACATTCTATTTTTAAGTTTTATCTCCCTGATACACAGTACATGTATATTAGATAATGAAATTTTTGAATGTGTACATTAGATTTTCTTGTCATCTGTAGGTTTTCTTTGACGGATGATAGTAAAAACATTAATATGTGGATACAAAATACTGAATTGAACGAACTGCTCCTTTTCATTATGACCAGCAAGGCAAGTGTGATTTAAAGCGTTTTGAACCCTACATATATGTTTGAAAAATATACACGAATACGTATATGTTCATACATATATGTACGAACATATGCATAATTTGATTGTAGGTAGTTTTATCACTTTTATGTTTATGTACTGTATACGGAATTGCATAACCAAAGCTCAGATACTTGTGCTTCTTCAATCACACGTAAAATCCCAGGAAAATTGTCACAATGTGCGAGGTGTTAATAATTGTGTAGTATAGCATCAGAGATTGTTTTTCGAAGCCCAGGATCAAATGGGTTACGCATATTTATGCGTATTTGGTACTGAATGATAGAAGGGTAGTGGTATTTCAAAGAATAGCTTCTAGAATAAGCGTAATAAAATGAAAACATTTTCAAAATTTTTCTATCACCAGTTTAATGATGAATTTAAAACTCCGGATGTTCGTCGTTGAGCGAATGAGACTTGGCTTGTATAAGGCTTACGCATAAAATTCATAAAACGTTGATGGGATAAAATCAACGTGCGTGTTATTTAATTCCTTTACTAGAGCATTTCAAACACCAGATGGTAAAATAAGCTCGAATAAAAAAGTAATGACTCGCACAGAATGTACTTTAGGACCGTGCATGATAACAGCACGGCAGAGTACCTCAATTTGTCACAAACTGAGGTTGCTGGATCGAGTACAACCGGTGTTAGTATTCAATTATGAGCCATTATTCATGAAGAACACCTCATTCACCTAAAATCCTGATCTATGATTAAAAATTGAATCTTTGAAGCTTCTGGCGTAGGAACTGATCGTAGTGTCACAAAAACAGGGAGGTGGTGTCATGAGCTGTGCTATGAAAAAAAGAAAGTCAAACGGTTCATGTTTGAAAAGAAATCTTCATTTTCCTTCGCGTGTCTGTTTGAAAATAGTATTTTTTCAATGGGCTTTATGCAGTAGATATTGAAATTGAATTATGTGTTTCTTGGCAGATTTTTACTAAATCGTGATACAATCAGGTTTCCAGAGACATGCTTTGTTTTGAGGTGTCGAAAAATTGTTTTGCCGGAATTTAATTCTTCAAGAGATTTTATGTATACACTAGCTTCAGAATAAACTGTATACATCTTAAACACTCTTTTTGCATCTAGTTTTTGATTCCAACAGCTTGGATAGTCATCTTATCGAAGGATTTTAACAGTGTTGTGAAATATAACACACAATTGTCATGCATCTCACTCGAAAAACGCGCTGTTCTTCAGATTACATTGCTATAGACTCCTCCGGCTGTTCTCGGTACATTGTGGTACATGACAATAAATCTCGGCTGGACCGTAGTCAATCCATCAAACGAGTGGCATCAGTCCAGTGGAACGTTCATCGATTACTGGGCTTAGTAGGTAAATCAACGACTGAGACGGATGACAAACGGCGTCTGAGTATGCCGAGCCGCGGTCCTCTGAGCTTGTTCCTTTTCTGCCTCGCAGCAATATTCAGATGAACGGACTTCGAAGAGAAATCTGACTTGTGTTTTAAGAATTCGCAGAGCTTATCGTGCAGCTGGAGTACACTTTATAGAAGTTATTTCATCACGAACTATCAAAGTCAGGATTAATTAATTTGACATTTCTTTCTGAATAAATTCCAAATTTGGATTGTTTTAAGTTTTTTGTTGGCAAACATGATTGTTTTCTGATTCATTTAGAATTCCTTATCGTAAAAGGTTGCTTTCAGTACTTCGTAAAATAAATTTTACTTTTCAATGTACAATACTTCAAAGTAATTTTAATTTTAGGTTAGATTGATTTTTCAACTATGTCTTATTCATTTTTGTTTTTTATCACATTACGTTCCATACTAGAATAAAAATTTGACACGATGCTATCTTGGAGTTGCGGTCATTCGATGTAAAATGAAAAAGTTAGCAAATACTATCTTTATACAATTTTACGTTCACACAAGAATAACACAAGAATGCGCGATAAGTTGCAGTTCAGAACTAAACGAAGTTAATTTCAACCCCTTTAAACCAACTGACATCATCGACTCATACGGTTCGAGAAGCGTCGTGTCATAGCATTGAGTAGCAAAGTCAGGCCTGTAAGAACTCATCAGCGATGTATCCGGCCTCTGCAGTAGAAGCAGGTGCCCATCGGGAGCTCAACAGATGGGACTCGGGTGGCCTTGAACAAACGGAATTATCGATGTGCGGTCAGCGGTGATCTCTTGATGCACTGTTGTGTGATCGCATACCGGTCCGGTCATAGTCAGGATCTTTTAAAAATATGTAAAGGCTTTATTTTACTATTTTTGCTTATTTCTCTTGCGATGGTAGCAGACATCGTGCATTCTATTTTCACTTTCGAAGTAATAGGTACAAAATCACCCGAGAAAAGCCATGTTTGCTCCTTTAGTTCAATTTCAAAGAGCGTCAATTTTTGAAGTTCAACCATTGTTTTTCATCAATATTCGCATACGTTAATCATCAACAATTGCTCACATTTATGAAAAAAAAAAGATCAGCGGAAGGGTTTGAAGTCTACAGTTACGGAATCGTCCAACAGGCGGCGCTACGAACTCATCGGAAAAACTCGTTCCCGTTTTGGCGGCGGTCGTGTAGGAGAACGGAGAGCGTAAGAACGTCTTGTCGGGGGTAGCCTGCTCGCTAGTAAGTCAGTTGATCGGCGGATGCCGACGACAGTGGTGTGTCCGTAAGGCTCTCCTGCAGCTGCTCCTGGCCGGTCATCTTCTGTTTTTCACGCTAATCGCGTTCAAATGTAAATCAAAACATATCAGCTGTTTCTCAGGCTGACAGTATTCGGATTCTTGCTATTATTTAATAGCAGCTTCGGATAAATAAAAAATTCTTGATATGATGGAAATTTTACATTTTTTGCAAGAATTTGCATTGTGGAGATAATTCACAAGTGAAATGAGTTAACAAACTGTTAAATTCGCAAGATGACAGTCCCACTTATAGGGCAAAAAGATGGAAATGATATAAAATAAACTCAGTGTCAAATATTTCGATGAAAAGTTTTGAAAATCCTCTGTGAAAACGGAAATAAATGTGTATGCATTTGCCCTTGCTCCCGTATTTCTTTTATAATAATATGCTGAAAAATTTTGCTATGGTTGAACACTGTTTAGACTCAAACACAGAGGCTGGCAGGCATCTTCCCCAATACCGTCACGGTTCTCTTGCTCAAGCATCAGTGACCGTGAAGCGCGAAGTGTTACTCTGGCTATCGAGTTACGAAATATTTTCCTTTATTTCACCTGAGAGAAAAATGAAGTCTTCGAAACTTAGTGCAGTTCACTGGCTCCTTCTAGTTTTAGATGGAAGTTTTTTCAGCCGTTATGATTCTATAACAGAATGGTTTAGTGCAGGTCAATGGAAGGTAAATAAATTTTAAAATACGAATATTCTCAAATTTCATTAAACATTTACTAGATATTGTTGCTACTTTCTGAGTTTACTTGTACCTGAGACTCAACTTCATTTTGAAATTTTCACATGCCTAGTTCACGGGAAAAAATAACTCTAAAAGAGATAATTATCAAAAAATTTGTCTATGACATGTCTCACGAAATAATTCATACTTTAGCAGTCAGGGGCACATAAAAACTTGCACCTAATTACAAAATGAAAGCCCATGAAAAGTTCTAGTGTTCGCAAGAGAATCCATCGAATCTTTCTTCTACGCTAACACTCCTAATTCCTAAATGAATGCATCTTCAGCGTCGTGAGTCATTGCAGAAAATAACGGTATACTCCACGAATGCACTGTCAAGGAGAACACGTGCATAGTTTCGTTTGCTCTACTACACGAGCTAATGGGATCGGGTTTTCCACGCTCTCAGCAGGTCCTCAATGCTCCAGAAAACTGGGGAAACACCGCGTGAGTGCGGGGAAGTCCGTGCCGGCACCGCATGCGTGAAGGCGAAAGACCGATTTGTGGAGGCGTAGAGCATGAGTTCAAATAAATCTACGGACCCACGAACAAACATTTAACTTACTGATTCAGTGACCTCAATGCTGATGTGGTAGTGATCTCAAGCTGGGACTGCATCGTCACGGAAGGAGTGAAAAAAACGAAGTAATGAAAATTAAGATTGAAGATGATGATAATCAATAAAAACTCAATATAAAAATGAAACTATGAAAACAAGCACAGAACAAGTACTTCGTGGGTGCTACTGCAACACACACACTTCATGGCAGTTTTATCAGGTAATGAAGACATTGAAAGTCTGCATCCGATGAAGTTATTGAAAAGGTACGTTTCTCCATGAATTTAGGATATATTTTAAGTTTCTGCAAAAGAATTTGAGGTCTTGGTGTCAGTTTGAACTTTGTTCATAAAGTTATGTTCTGTGATGGATGGAACAACGAAAGCATTTCGTTAGTGCTAAGTAGTCCTAATGTTGGAATAATTTTCATTTGTATCATAATCTGGTAATTAAATATTTTACCAACAGGTCACTACTAATGCTACATCTGGGATTTTCTAAATAAGAAAGCAGAAAAGAATTAGTCGAATCATTAGTGTTAATTCGACTCAACTTTACATTTGCAAATGTCCCGCAAGCAGATGATGCTTGACACAAATCAAAACACAAATAAATATTAACATTTTAGCGGTTTATTTCGAGAAAAAACTGGAAATGTAAAGTGTAATCAAATAAAAAACCCAGTTTTTTTATTTTATGGGTAAAAGGGACTCGTATTTATTAATTCTTGTAACTCAGTAATTATCTATGATCAAACTGATCATATTGTCATAGGTGTTCCTACAATAGTTGTCTTTTGCATTGTTTTTAAAGTAAGAAGACGGAGAACGTACAGTATCTAGTAATTTTCCCAGAAAATAGAGAGCCTACTTTTAAGGTCATATATGAAAAAAGCTGAAAAATAAAGTTAAAGAAGTTCAAACACGCTTGCGAGTCATATTTTAACATTTTTTACTGTTAAAAACATCATTGGCATGTAAGAATCCGCTGTTCAATAAAAGATATCAAAGGCTTGGCGACGATACAATAAATGTCTCGTCAATGATCAATTCAAGAAGAACAACTTCTAGCTGTCTTTGCCCGCGTTGGCTTGAAATGTTTACTGTAGTTCTCAACATATTGTGATTAATAGATCGGTGTTTGAATTTTCCGCTGCCAAACTTACTGAAATGGCTAACAAATCCTTATGCTTGTGGAGGATAGTGAACAATATTTTTTTTTAAATTTTCCTTGATCAGTAATTAACACAATCTAGTTGGACCGTTACGATAAAAAATAGTTCAGATCTAAACATGAAGGTAAATGTACTGAGTAGAGCTCATATAAGTGTTTTCCTAAATTCAAATTTTTATTAACGATTGGCTTTCAAGTTAAACTGTAATAGAATAAAGTATTTTGCTAACGTTTATTTACGGAAAACAAGCGTTCCCTAAATATTTGAAATACTCTTAGGATCTCCTCAATACTTCTTGAAGATATATTTTTTTATTACAAGAACTTTTTCGTGCAATACCTAAATTCTTATTTAGGTACCCCTGAATTTGTGGCAAAAGTTGTCAAAAGGCTTCAGTATCAAAGTCTACATTTGGAATTTTGCGACGCAACAACCTACTTTCAGACTTTTTTCTTCTCGTCATCGTTCATTGAGAAGAGATTTTCTGTCTTCCTAACTTCCTAAAACACGTTCACTCTAAAGGCATTCTGCTACAGAGAAGTGATTTCTGTGAAGCTCAGTTACCGCTAGCTCTGAATAACGTACGATTTAATACTTAACGCTACTTTTTACCGTGTTTGGTATGCTCATTTTGATGAAAATCAATACGCTTCAATTGTTGATGCTTTTTACTTTTCTATGCACCAGTATATACGGATTCACGAACGCTCAAATGGTCTGCAATTATTTAACGAACGAATAGTAACATATAATAGTGAAGATATTTTTGTTCCACAGTTTTTCTTCAATAAAACTGAAACTTGAAAAAATTTGACATTTCTGCTTAATTGATTACAGTTTCATACTGAGGGGTGAGGCAGTCAAGATATATTTTTACCTTTGCACTCTGCCATTAAATCAATTAAAATCTGATCGGTAGGGGATCGGTAGGAAAATTCAATATATTTTAAATTAGAATTCGAAGAATTTTAAAATATAGTTAACGATAAACACGAAGTCAGTTAATATGATACATCGAATTGCTTAAGCGACCACGACCCAGGAGCTCTCAAATCTTCTTTTTAATATATGCGCGTGAAATTTAAGAGACTGATTCTAACGACGAGCTAAATTATTTGATAGTTCAGATTAGTCAAGAGCATAATAACTCACTTTCAGAGATAATAAAGTTCGCTTGTGTGCGGCATTACACAAGAAAATCAGCGCTTATGTTTTCAATTTCCCAAGATGCGACGAGATTAAGTTTTAGATTAGGGGACGAAAGTTGTGAGCTGAATTCCACTAGAGTATAAAAATTACATAAAACACGCCTTGTTGCACTACGATTGTGCTACGTTATTACTAAGTTCTACGCTATTTTCTTTGGAATGTCGCATTTCAGCCACCGTACCAAAGGCGAAGGCTTCAAGCATTACGCTTTCGTTTATTTTGAATAATATAATTTCTCAGTAACGCTAAACTATACATCTGATTTAAAAAAGTACATTCGCTTCCGGAATATATATTGTCATCATAAATTTTAAGCTTTAAACTTATTGCGGTATTATTGCTTAACACACTATCATTTCAAGTTCAAGGATGCTTTGCAGTAAATTTCCCTAAACTCATCGACGCTTGTTCTAAACCTTAATTTATTCGCAGTATAACTTGCAGGGTAATTATTAGACTGATGCCTTGCCAGAAAATTTGAAGAATAGATTCAAGTTTAATTAAATTGGGTAAATAAGTGAAGAATAGGAAAGAGTCTAGCCATTTGAGAGAGCGAAAATTTCTTGACATCCATGAAGGATTTCGCAGTGTGCTGGCACATTTGTAAGTATTGAAATACGAATGAACAAATTGGTGTTTTGATATTTTTTGAACATTCTAGCAATGTCACCTGTGGAATGTTAAATTTGTATTGCTATTTATTTTTAGTATTCTACTGAAGCCGAAAGAACACTGCGCAAGAAAATTTACACTGCCATTGACATTGTACAACACGAAGCTTGAGGTGGCGAGCAAAAGCTGGTGAATGTTACAAATTTTTCTGCAAAAGAGCACTAAAAAACGATTTGAGGGTTTGAAAAATTATTTTCACCAAGTTTTATTGAAATTTCATAGTTATAAGTCATTTCTGTGACTACGAAAGAAAAACATGTTTAGCCTTGTTTTAAGACAGTTTATTTTTGAAGTGTGTATCATATGTACAGTTTTTGGATTTCTCTAAAAATATAACTTTAGCTTGAAATTTATGTCTCAATGACACATTTGTCTGATGTCAATTTTCCAAAGTCATCTATGCTGGGTGGAATTCGAAGAATTATTTAAAATTAAGATATATTGCAACATCCGAGAACATATAAGAACGGAAATGATTTTAGGACCCCATATGTTCTTATGAATGATCATCAATAGGAATTTTGAATCAAATATTCGCCAAAAGTTAATTTCGTGACAAAATGCCATGTACACATTACGCATGCTCAATTTAGTGGTCCTTATTGCTATCGTTTTATAGACAAATTTCTAAATTCTAATCGTTCACATGCACTCACGTTCCAAACCAACTTTGTGACCGGATCAACGACTGCCTTCCTATATTTCTTGAAACTTCCGAAGGTGAGTCGGTCCCAACTCAAATAGGTGGGCGTCTCTTAAAGAGCTCAGCTAGAATGAGATCAATTCTTTAAAACCAGGCATTACACTTAGGTTGATTCCCTCTTACGCTGAGTGAATAAACATCTGTTACTTTGTCGCGAAAAAGTGCAATTTTTGAACGTTTCAGACTGAAATGGTTCGTTGGTGTCAATGATGGGAAAATAGTAAGAACTTTTTCTAGATTTTTCCAACCCATCATTCGGCTCATTCTCGTCATTAGAAATCTTTCGCTTACATCACCATTTTAGTATATATAGAACCAACAAAACTGCATGTTTCGAGAATAATGAATACACAAATAAGGAAATCTATGATATCATTAAAACAAGGAAAACTGATAGAATAGGAATTTTGGCTGAATGAAATAATGAATTTCGAATGAATTTGATATAAAAAAACGGATACTGACAGTTATATTGAATTCCTCCGTAAGTTGACGATTGAACTTTTGAGGGTATCTATTCCAACGATTCACACGAATTGGGTAAAGGAGTTGTATGAGCTGAGATTTTACTCCTTCGTTTCAACGAGCCGAACGTATCGCAAATTCGCTTGGAAAGTTCGTCTTATATATGTATTTTTGTCATTACTACATTCATTTATCTAATTTGTCCCTCGTTTTTTCTGACAGAATGTATGTGCGATGTGATATAAACTGGGTAATAGCACTTAGTGAAAAAATTCAGAATTACTCTTGCGCTTGGATTTGCTGGCTTTGAGCTTCGGTTATAACAAAAACTGAGCTTTCTAGGCATTTAATAATTAATAGGCCATGATAGAAAGAAAGATTCAACACAGAATTTCCAGCAGGAGCAGTAACTGTTATAGAACTTGAAGCATACTGGAAATCGCTCACCAATGTTGAAGCGGATTATAAGATGCATATTTCCTCACAACAGCTGCTAAGATGATTCTGTAGCTAATTTAGTATCTGAACAGCTGTGGTTCATCTAATTGTACGACATTGATTTTAATACAGCTAGACAACGGAACAACCATCTTCTGTAAGCTTCTTTCTTTCAGCATCAAGATAAGGCTTGATTCATGAGGAAGCCTCATGAACAGATCAGCAGATCTATGGGGGCAAGTATAAGTTCCTAACGAGTTCAACTTTTCGTGTTTTCTTACTGGAGTTCGGGCATAGGTGTTCGGACTACCAAGAGAATATTGTAACTAACCCTGACCCTCTAGTGGCTAAAGGTGAGACTGATTCAGAGATGTCATCCGTCCGTATCTTCTATTAGCCGAGCCGTTGTTTCACCAGACATCTCAGGAAGTTCAGGATAGCCAATAAGCTAAGGTTAGGTTTGTATATCCTATTCTATGAGGACTAACGCCCCCGAGGGAAATTCTGTTTTGGTTATTTGATGCAGTAGGCAGGCCTTCGGGCGTTCTATCTTTCATTTCACTCATATTATTTCAGCTTTTATGTCACCTTCACTCTCTCTTCTTGGTCTTTCCTACCTTTTGCTTCAAAACTTGTTTATTCGTAGGGTCTGCGGTGCTGAAACCCACCTTGAGCACTATCTTCCCATTTGTTTTAATTCATGTTTAATGGTCCATTCTCTTTCCTCCGCGAAAACATCTCCGCAATTCAAAATTGGGTCTTAAACTAAGTAAGCTAATACTTGTTTAACATGACATGATCATCAGTTAAGACTATCTCATGTTTTGTGCGATTCAAGTCCCTCCTGCGATCCAGGCATAACTCCGTGAGGGGGATCTCATTCTCTGAGATGACAATCCTCCAATACACGCCTCTCATGTTGTTCAAAATTGACACGGAGAACATGAAAGTGAGTTTAAATCCTTTTCAGAGCGACATGTTCAAAATTGTTGGACTCCAAATTTGTCTTTGAAACAGCTGGAACAGGTTTACCACCAATGGCTGAAGATATCTCTAAATAAAATGGAATAACTGTATTAATCAAACCTTAGATGCATTGAACCTTTTCGTAAAGCTACTGAATGACCAACTTCGAATGAAAAATATTCGTTCAGTTCAAGAGGCTAGCTAATTATTTTGTCCAACTCATGAACTTATCCCCACCTTCCACACAATAAAAGGGGCGAAACTAAAGGCGCTACAGATCTATTCACAGAAGACCAGGTTGACGCACATTCACGCTTCTTAACTTCAGCGGCAATGGTGCACAATTGCTAGGGTTTACCGTGGCTCCCTCATGCTCAAAGGATCATTAGTGAGCCATACAAGCTGAGCCAGTACTCAATTGCGGACTCGTATTTTCTATTTATTACGATGTTTTGCATGCGCTCTGGGATTGGTCCACAGAATAGCCTGCGATAACGTGATATAATTCAATCAAGAGCTCATTACAGTCTTCAAGAATTGTACCACTAATCATAAATATCAAAATATGAGTTTAATTTTAACATTGACTGATTCAAACACTGATTCAAATGACAGTACAGGATAGAAAGACTACCATCTCGAAGCCACTGAAATTTAAAAGAATTTTCAGACATTACTTGAACTGCATATGACAACACTGCTGATCATTCTGTGGAAGTTTTTTGTTATAATAAATAAGATGTTTTATTGCGTGTATTCAAGACACAATGCTCCTAAATAATCAATGTCTCTTACGGTTGTTAAAATTCATGGGCGTGTATAAAACTCATTGCCTAGTAAGTATAAATACGTCATTACATATATCTCATGCTTTATGACAGAGCATATTACGCAGTATTTACTCCAATCACACGAATTAAAGTTAATTTTACCTTAAAACACTTACAGTTAGTTAGTTCTTTGCGAAATTCTTGAGGAAATTCAGAGTAATAGAGAGAGCAAAAGGTGCATCAGTTCTTGAATAAATTAGGTCCTAAAATTGAATGTTTAAACAAATTTGTGTTGGCTTTAAGCTCTTAGAAATTCTCGTGTTTTCAGCTGTCTATTATTCAGTTTCGTTAGCTGTATAAAAACTTGCATTAATGCTTTCTGTTGCATTTTAAAAACAGTTTCGGGGAGTAAAAATTGAGAATTTTTGTCCTAATCACGCATCATTAATCATAAATTGCGCCATGTCTTAAATCATAAACTGACCAATGACCCCATGTTGCATATCGCCCAAAGATCGTAAATCGTAGAGCACGTTATATGATAAGTCGTAAACCGCATTACGATTAAATGTCGTATCATACACTACAGTCGCAAAGGATGAATCACATGTTTTAAACCACAAAATACACTATGATTTCAATTTGTACATCGGACTACGACACTAAATCTTAAATTATACCAAGTTTTAAATCATAAATCACACTACGATGCTAAATCCCATACCGCAGTACGATCATAAATCTTAAATTAAACCATCTTTTTCACCATGAAATACACTACGATCATAAGTTGCTCATTGTTGTGATTGTGAATCGTAAATCACGTTATGTTAGAATATTTTCCAAGTACGCAGACGGACAAGTTGAGGCTTACGAATAACTGAGATGGTTTCAGCTCCTCTTGGTACAGTTTCACTGACCAGTAAGTGTGCACCAAGAATGTGATCGAATATCACTAGGAGTCGAAGATGATTGATTTTGGAGCTCTGTTCTTAGACTTGTGAATATAATATTTTGAATGCCTTTGTTCATTTTAACTCGCAATCAAATCATATTTTTTGCGAAGAACTGAAGCGTCGTCTTGTTCTAAACGTCTCTCTAATTTAATTTGGGGAAACAATTCCAGTGATATTCTTTTCATTTTTCGGTTGGTCGCACTGAATGTTAATTCAACATCGACGTCACACAGCGTTGTGCAGATATTCTTCAAACCGCACAGAGGTTACAACAGGTGCATTTACTGTACATAAGACGATTTCTAATTTTCGTGACATATCCATTTTTTACTTGATATACTGAGGTTGGATTTTTGATTGTAACTATTTGCAAGAAATTGAAAGTTTCAATAGCTCTCATTTAGCACCCTGAATGAAAATAGATGGGACGATTTGAAATCTCCACTTATAAGAATTAGTTAGAATCACGGAACATTCTCGAACTTCTTGTAGTTAGAAAACTTCAATCTACGTTTTCCTATCAGGAGTTGGATAAAATTAAATCCAGTGCCGTGAAGTTTCTCGAGGTAATCGAACCAAATCTAAACAGATATTTTCTCCCAGTTCAAAAAGGCAATGTATTTTGGTCACCCTTTCGATATATATCATTGGTTTGAGCATAATAATGAAACTCGTGCTTGCAAAAATCAAAATCAAAATAAAAAATCTCGGAAGATGAAAACTCATTTTCATCTGGTTAAATTGGCCAAGTTCTAAAAATGAAAATGTCTGTGCAAGAATGTGTTATGCCGAATTACATTTCTTGCTTGAGTTTTTCGGACGGAGGTATAAACCGTAATGCAAGTAATTTTGTATTTAAATTTTCAGTACTGAGTCTTTTGACTTGCAGATGAAGATTCAAGAACCTAAGTTTATCGTGCATAAATTTTCCACGTATGAAAAAAGAGTTAAATAGAACGAAAGGTTCGAGAAATGTATTCCTGTCATCGCTTGTCATACACAATGTATTCATTCTTCGTTGAGGCGATATTTTAAAGAGATTTATCAGGAATTTGAATCTGATGAAAGTGTTGACTTCTACTCAGTGATTAAGTTTTGATGCAGATGTGTTTTAAATTCCCATCACAAAAAATGTGCGAGATATTGATAGTACAAAGAGTCTCATGTCATTGAATATTCAAGGTTCAAAAAACTGAAAATTGAAAGGTTTTCTAGGACAGAGAAGGTTTGAAGCTCTACCGGGCAATTCTAACTACGGGCAAAATTCTTCCTTCAATTTAACTCAGACCAATTACCTGGATTCAGAGCGAATCCTCAGCGGTTACCGGTAATGAATTCAGAGGAACTTCTCATTAGCTTTCGAGTGATGTTAGGAAATTTACATGGAATATCCATGACTGCATTGCAGCAGCGTTCATGAGGAAGTCATTGGATTCAATTTACGTTTCAGTGCAGAGTACACAAATCACTTGAATGTGCAATTAAAGAATTAGTGATGTTCTCTCGACTATGCATAGCATACTAGTATGCATAGCATACTAAAGACGATTCTTGGCAGTAGACATCATTTGCAGTAGGAAACCTGAAGGAGTTAGTTCATTACGAGAAAAATGTACTCGCTATTTTTAAGCTGTGTGCAGATCGAATTAAATTCAGATAAACTGAATATAAAGAATAGCTTTAAAAATAAGGTATTACCGAGAACTAATTCCGTTCTTGTCCAATCAATCGGATTGTAACAATGTTTACACGTGCTTTTGATGAAATATTAAGGTGAATTAGTGCGTTAGGTAATTAATTTCATTTTAGTCTCCAACACCAAATAATCCTTCCACAGCAATCTCTCATGAACCGTTCATAAATTTTATGATTTCTCTCCTAAAACTTTCTTCGCTTTTGATTAGAAAAATGCAATTCAATTATTTTTCGAATATGTTTTGAGAACGGGAAATTTTTTTGGTTAAACCCCTAGGCTGAGAAATCAAATCAAATTAAAATTGGATGAGGCAACACCCAGAACTTTAGCTCAGCAGTATTTCCAAGCCAAGAGCTTAATTCTGACACTGAAACTCTTGTGTTGTATGAGGACGAGCATTGTCGTTATGAAGAACGCAATTGCAATTGCAATCCTTTGCAATTGCTACTACTACTCTTCGTTGCGATAGCTCTACAATATAATAACTTTTGAATATAAAATCTTCTTATATATTGGATCGTTGTATTTTTTACGTTGTATTTGCTCTCATGAAATGTCATAGAGGGATTTAAATGCTAACCTCAATCAATTTCCATACTCTTCATCCATACTCTTTTTATGACGCAGTTATGGTGTTGATACAGTTTTATAAGAGGGTGTTACTTATTATAAACATTTATTTATCATTATCGTAAGTTAAGATCAATTTTTGGTTAACGTCCAATTTAACACAAAATATCTAGACGTTGAAAAATTCTTGAATTTTTCGGTAACTCTCAACACATTCATCGCGGTATTAACCACCGGTGGGTCGTGATTAAGTTTTCCGGCTGCAAAACGACCCATCGATGGGTTGTTTGAAAAGTTGCTAAAAATCTTCCTAAATTAATATGAATTATTTTGCCCATTTAATGTTTGCTTTTGGTAAAACTTTTAACAACTTTGACTTTAAATTTGAGATGGATATTGAACTTCAGTTTAACCCAGCGCAGTCAATAGGTTAAGCATAATCCATTTCTAATTGATTTTTTTACGTTCATCTTTCTCTCGTTCGTTTCCGAAGTAAATTTATGAGAATAAATATTAACGAGAATGCCTTTTCATCTTGACCAAGAGCGAAACATTTTTCGAACTTTTAAGGAAAACGAGCAAAATCTACCACGCAGTAGAAAATTTATACGTTCCTTTGTCGTACGTATCATGGTGAAATAGAGGATGCAAAAAGAATGGTTATTGATCACTAATACCTCATTCCGTGGTTCATATCATTCATTTAATTTTTTCATTGTACAGTCCACTAAGTTGTACAGTGAACTAAATCTAGCTAACCTTCTGGATTACACAAGCTCTAGCTAATGCACTATAAAATACTACAAAACGTTGATTAATTATATTTTTTTCTGCCCATCATTAATATGACAAATACAACTGAAGTTGTTTGTGTAATATCGTCACGATCAAGTAAAAAGTCAAATCTAAACTATTGATTGCTCGGTAGTAAAATCGCAACTACTGCAGAGCGCTCCTTATGTTTCGTTGATTTAACGTTGGTAGGATGAGCAGACACCAAAATATGGAGACGAGTCAAGATTTATTGACGAGATCACATGAAAAAGGCGCTTGTTAGAATTTAGCAGCACCTTTCTGTTCTCTTAGAAAATACGACCTCAGATAATGCAGTCACGTCATTGTAACTGCAACTGAAGTGAAGTTATTCCGCAGACACATACATACAACAATATTAGAAAATTTTCTTACGTTGTCCCAAAAATAGAAATTACTTGAAGTTAGATTTTCATTTGTAAAAATGCTAGAATAACTCGGGAATTGGTGGGTCCTGGTTTCCAGGACCTCCGGCTGAAAGCTCTTATGAGGAAACATAAAGATGCCGATATCAAATTTAGGTCTAATTCACGGGACATTATTCAATTAAAGTTATAAGCCATGAAAATTTTGCAATCACCTGCTTAAAATTGAAAAGGGAATTACAGAAATATCTTATCCCACTATAGAGTTGAGTTATGATTCCTGAGATATATTTCTCTAGTCAATATTCGGATCTTTTCCAGTCAATATTCGGATCTCGTTACTCTCAAACGAAAGAATGCTTTAATCTTTTATTTGAGAATAATTTGAAGTCAATAGGTGCATTATTTCGAAGGTTATAAATGGGTGAACTTATGTGTTGCATTAGTGGCGTAGCTTATCTGGAAAAGATCCCAATATTCCATAACAACAAAACTGAGATTTATGAGTGGATTTGATTTTTCTTTTCTCCTGAAAATTTAGGATACGGATACGAGACTTACGAGAGAGTTATCAGTACGCGGACAACTTCGCGCCAGATTTACCACCGATGCCTACCTGGCTCCGTCGCTCATAATTCTATATGGTCACCACTATACCCGAGGCGGCAACTGCAGCCCAGTGTACAAAATTCTTCCGTTCATATGTGATTTGAGCAAATACGAGTACTGTGATGGTAATGAACCCAACATCATTTTTCCGCCTAAGGACGTAGCTTCAGTAGCAAGCTTACGCTCAGAGTAATGAATATTTTCCGTTTTATTATTGGCACCTTCAAACTCATCGTAGTGCTGGTATTACTGTTTTCACTGAAAAACCCAATCCCTAAAGTTATTTTCAATTCCAATTTCAATCTTAAGATCAGCTTTTTTCCTAATCTCAAATTCAACCTCAACCTTTGCATGAAACCTATACCTCAACCTCACTCAGCCGCAACCTTAACCTTCCTACCTTAACCATTAATATAACACCTACATTAACTATTATAAAAGCCTGGACCTTAACTTCATCTATAACCTTAACCCTTAACCTTACCCTTAACCTTACCCTTAACCTTACCCTTAACCTTACCCTTAACCTTACCCTTAACCTTACCCTTAACCTTACCCTTAACCTTACCCTTAAACTTACCCTTAACCTTACCCTTAACCTTACCCTTAACCTTACCCTCAACCTTACCCTCAACCTCACCCTCAACCTTATCCTTAACCTTACCCTTAACCTTACTTCAACCTAGACCTAAACATAAACCATAACCTCAATGTCAACCTTAATTGTAATTCCAATCTTTACCTAAATTCCATCCTTAACTTTAACCTTAAACTTCATCCCTAACCTTAACGTCGACCTTAACATCAACTTTCAACCTTAACTTCAACTTCAACCTTAACTTCATCTTTAACCTCAACTTCAACCTTAATAACCTTGGCTCTAGTCTTAACGTACCGTGACTCCAACCTTAACCTCAACTCCGACTCCAATCTTATTTCTAACCTCAATTTAAACTTCATCCTCAACCTCTACTTCAACTTCGTCCTAACCTTAGCGTCAGCCCTAACCTTAACCCTTAACTTTGACTGCAACCATAACCTAAACTTCATCTCTAACCTCAACTTCAATCTTAACCTCAATTCCAACTTTAACTTAAAACATAAACAAAACCTTGGGTTTTACCTTGACCACAACTATGACATTACCCTGAACAGGATTATCCATAACTTAAACTTCAGCCTTAGTTATTTTTGAAAAGTTACCGTGGCTTTTCCACATCTAACACAACCAAGTCCGAGGCCGTACTGGTGTTACCTACAGACTGATCATGATTAACAAGTTTTGGCAGCGTTTGACTAGTTAGTTCTGGCATCAAGTTAATGCGTTGATAACGTCAAGCAGCATCAGACGTGAACTCGTGGGTTTACGATTTGAGACTTCGAATTCTGACTTAGTAAGTGGCCGTGAACCGCGGTAGAGGAAACTAAGCTCAAATTTGAGCAGTTTTAGATATTCTCGAAGGCATGCGCTCTATACACACGTGCATTTATATTCAGCTGTCGTCTCGACAGGGCGGCATAAGATGCGCTACTATTCGCATCTAATTGGATTTTTGGTGTTCAGACTTTTCATCTTGAAGGTTAAGTGACATTTTTTGATTTTTACGTTTTTTGAATGTTTCATAATTTATATACCGTAATAACTAAAGATAAGTAATGATTGAAAAATGAGTTGAATACATAATATAAGTAAACGGTTTAAAACAATTCGTACAAACATGTGTTTACTATTTGCACAATTTTTGATGAGAAACAAAAGTCAAAGCTAAAAAAAAACACTTAATATTTTGAGGACTTGGAAAATGTTATGGTAGTAGTGAATAAGAATACAATTCAGCACATTGAAATCCAGCTTTATCAAAACACTATTTAAGTTAAGTTTCTTGCGGCACCCCGAGAGTGACAATCTGTCGCACATCACAGAAGCGCGACAACGACCGACGTTTTATTTTTTGTTCTCAGGAGACGATCTCTAGAAAATGGCGTCGGGCGTGGCAGGCCCCGCATGCTCTCCAGACAGGACACTGGAAGACCTCGAGTGAACATCTCCTGCTACAGCTACGACAGAACCTTCGACTTCAATTTCTACAGCTTGAAATTGAACGAATTCACACACCGGGGGTATGAAAGTTTCTATTTTTCCAAAAAATACTTTATTTTATTATAGAGGAAAGCCGCGGTGAGGTTATTTGTGCATGTTTTTATATCTAATGTTTCTCGCTTTCAGTTTTGGTTTGGGAAAGAGCAAGTTGAAGCTTTATCATAATACAGGCTTGGAAATATACTTTATTTCAATATTGTCCATCTATGTATGAATAATATTGTCGGTTTATTTATTTATAATTGATCGTTAGGATTCATGATTGATATTCTTTGTCGAACAATATCAAATACCGTCCTATGTGACGGGCCGTGTACAGTGAATAATTATTAAAAAAAGCAGGAGCATTCCACTTTTACGTACGCAGTAGACCTTCCGTGATCCGTAGGGGCTGGTAATTTATATCAAACAGCGAATTTCTAACTAGAAGTTAGTTGATAAATATATTTTTTACGAAGGTAGAAATAATTCAATATTGCTTATGAATATTTATTTTAAAATCTTGCAGGAAACGCTTTGGGAATATGTCATTAGATAAAAATTTGCAGTAAGTCGTATTCATACTACAGAGCTTGGGAATGATATAAGTTGTACCAAGAAGAACGTAAAATTGTCCAAAGGAATAGAGTTAAAATTAAGTTGAATTTTTTCCAAGATGGCAATGAAATCGAATTTTTTCAATTGTTATTACTGAAAGCTGCTATTGAATTCTGCCTTATCCTATTAGTGAAAGTAGTGTGGGGAAAACAAGCTAACGCATAACCAAGCGTTTTCAATAACAAACAAGGTTATCAGAGTTTTACAATATCTAAATTAGACACTCAAAGAAAGAGACAGAAAAAATTTCCGAACCCAATATTTTCCATAAACAGTTAATTCTGACTTGGAAGTTAATTTACAAGTCGTGAAGCTGCTGTGATTTCATTAACTTATACTTATCACACTAGCTGGGTAGTTATTTCCTCCATTGGGTTTCTAAGGGTTTCCAGGGTAATTAATTTCCTTCCTTATTCCTTACGAGTCCAAAGGAAGGCCAATGGTCAATGATGGACGATAATAGCCCTTCTAAAAAAAATGATTTATGCCGACTAATTTTATATGCAGATATTAATTTTGTTTAGAATATTGGGCCTTAATTGTTTGATCTGCCTTTGAAAAATTTTGTAGTCAAGCCGCATTGGCTGTCTCAATCAGGCTCTTGCTTCATAAGAACATTTGTTTTTTAGAGTTTCGTTCAATCGTAAACTAACAGATAAAAATGATGTAGTTGCTCTTTTGAAGTTAGCAAGAGGAAATAGAACATTCACTGGTCATATTTGAAGTACATGACGTGTGTAATGATGCCCTTCCATGGTTAAATTTAATTTGAGGAATATTTTAAGTACGTTTGAGCTTTTGCTGTTAGTTTTTGATCATATATGATACATAAAATTTTAATAAATCAAAAGCAAATGAATTTTTTAAGTGAATAAAATATCTTACTGCTCAACTACCCTCACCCTTCGTAAAAAGTAGATTTTGGCGGTAAACACGCTGTTCATCTTGAATAACAGAAGGTGGCTTCGCAAGACAGTACTTGACGAGCTCAGTGCTAATCTACAAGGGTGGGAGAATGCTATTGGCTTTTCATTATTTTACTATGGCCAAATTTTATTAGCAATGAAACCAGTGCCACAACTCGATAATTTTCTCGTCTCAAATGACGAGGGCGAGAATATTCAACAGCATAATTTGGAGGCTCAAAGCAATTGAGCGTGCCGAGGGCCTTAACATTGTGAACATTGCTTTAGGCAAAGAAAAATGAACGTACTCTTAACATATTTCAGTTTAAATCGATTGACAATGTTGTCTCTAAAATTATAAAAAAATGATGGAGAAAAAACAGTTTAAAATATTTTGTCGTAAAGTTTTATCCATAAAGCTCGAAATAGAGAAGTACTCTGCGAATGAATGACTTGAGGGCTTTAACGTTCTAATTAGATATCTCAGACATAACATTTCTCAACGCCATCCTATTAATTTGCTCCGGATGAAGAAGGTTCTCAGTGCCTCTGGAATTAAGTACAAGCTCCTGAACCTCATGTTACGTTGAAGCAAACACAGCTCTATCTCGATTTTATTACTACCATTTATGTCCCATTAATTTAACACATTAACAGCGAGTGATGACTGCAAGCCCACCAGACTAACTTTACTTACCCCTTACCAAGTTAGAACTGTTAATATCACATGGACCGTGAACGCCAAAGGTTGGAATTCCAAACGTCTGGAAAAATTATACTAGTCGTGCAATGCATGGATTCACGATTTAAGCTTTAGAGAAAAGGATAAATACTGCAGTTTGAAAATTACGTAGTTGAAATTAAAGTATGAATTAATGTAAACTATTTACAATTTTTATTACGTTGTACGTTCGTCAGATTCCCAATGGCACATTTAGTGAGATTCATAAGATTTGAGATAGTTTAAAGCATTGAGTACATTACGACTACATTCTGCTCTAGTGTGAAGACAACAATTTATTTTTTTTTGTACGAAATACGTATTTCTGATGGTAAATTGTGACATATTTTAGCCTGAGGAGTTGCAACAAGCGACCAAAACTACAAAATAACTCTTTTATACAACTTTAAAAATAAGAAGAAAACTTAACGGCATAAAATATCAGAGGCCTCTCCAGTTTTTTAGGCTCGAAGAATTTACTGTGTTGTAAGTTCGTAAGTCCAATGCATTTCTGTATTAGAATGAAATTAAATTCTACTTACAAAGTCCTAAGAAGTTAAATTTCCAAATGATCGCATAAACGTAATGCATATGAGAAAAAATCCACATAATAGCTCATAGATATTAGGCAAATTTATAAAATCAGGTATCACACTACAACACAAGGCCATTTATTCTGTTGAATGCCTGTGTGGGTACTATCAGCGTTTGAATCTGATAGAATAGAATATAATAATTTTTCTATTGAGCGATGACTAAATAGATTTTTTAGAAATTTTTAGCAGCGCGCTTCCGTCGCATAAAGAAATATTATGCTCTGAATTAATTAGGCCAAATATTAAGCTAAATGCGACTATGGGTGTTCAGTGAATAAAATTGACAATTTTAAGCGAGTTTGGGACTTTTGCATCGTGTAAAGTTAAAATGTACCTCTAATAACAATTTAGAATTATAAATCATGTGGTTGTTAACCACGATTACAGCATAAGCAGTAATAATAACAATTTTATTATTGCTGGTGATAAAGTAACAATAATCATGTAAAGAATAATAGCATGATTTATTTATAAAAATCAAGTTCTCGAAACCGTATCATAAATGTGCATTTGCCTGAAATTTTATTTTTGCATTTTAATTTCCTGCCAGAATTTTAATATTCGTCATAACTTGAATTGACAAACCTAATGTTAAGATTAATCTATTTTTAATCCCATTGATTTTTTGTTTACTTACTTTAATTTCGTGCCCGAAATTTCCCCTACTTTATTTTATTCCATAAATTCTTTTAAAAATATTCTATCATGGTTCACAAAAGATTGTACCGTTGCTAAAACGTCGACTGATGAAAAATCGGCCTGTCAAATCAATTTTGTTTGATTTTTGCTAGAGTATCCAGTACGTACTTTAGAGGCAAACTTAAGCTGAGTGCGAGCAGTCTCATTATTTAAAATTTTAGAGCCTAGAGCTGTAAAGGACAATTTAATCCGGAGTCAAAGTAATGTTGGTTATATTTCAATAAGAACAATCATTGCTACGAAAAGTAGAGCATTTGTGTATGCAATAGGTTACGAAATATGAATCAATATTTTTTGAGTCTGTAAATACATTGCAATATTTGTATGCAGCGTTATATAGTCAATTGATGACAAACTTTGATAGTTTTTAAAAAAATTCTTGCATTTTATGGTTCGACCGATTCAAACCTCAAGTCCATCAGTAAACATGTCATTTTCACACGATCTGATGTTTCACTTTTTTAACAGTTTAAGGATTCGAAACCATAGACACAATCCATGCAATATTCTCAATTGTACATTAAAACCAAAATTTTGATAAGGAGTGGGCATTATGATTCTACTACATTGAGCTTCAACATTTAAATTTTAAATTAGGAAGTGGATCCTGTGGTATGGATCCAGACTTGAACACTGGACGGAAACAGGTAGAGGCAGGTTGAAATTTTTCTTGCTTAGCTCTCTAATTGTTCTGGATACGAAAATTGTTAACGTTCCAAAGTTTATAGTTTTACAGTTAAGAGTCCGCCTTCAGTAAGTCCAATCCTCTTCTGTGATCATTATTTTCAGTGTGCCAGCGTTACAGATCAAAATTGGCTCAAATAATTTTAAACGTTCTCTTTTGAACTACTATGTGTGTCCTGAAGGCCAACTGCTTATGTGCTTGTTCTTGTTGAATTGAGAAAAAATTGAACTTCTTCATGCAATAGAGATTTGTGAGACCGAGACATATTACGAAATTTATTGAGAAGTGATGTGCATTTGATTTCTTTAACGAAATAGAATTTTTTTATAAAATGTGCTAACTTACCAGCCATAGCTCACGCATTACTTCAAAATTAACCTTTTCAATTCTTAGTTTCGAAGAGAAGCATTTTCCATTGTTCGTTAGCACAAGATCAGCTTCTGAATGTTTTAAGAAACTTTTTATGAAAACTCAAAGAGAAATAAGGAAAGCAAAAGCTTGATCTGCCTTTGTTAGGTTCAGTCGAGGGATTTTAAAATCTTGTTCAAATAAATAGATCCCATTTTAAAGCTGAAATTTATGTTTCTCTCTTTAATACAATAACTAAAAGAAACACTTTTTTTCAATGATTTCCTTTAATTTCTAGAAGGAAAATGTTACATGACGTTCATTTCGTACGCTAAAATAATTGGAAACTATTTCTATAGTTTCCAATTATTTTAAGTTCGAGTCTGTGCGTCTCGGGTGATATTTATAGAATAAGAAAACATGAACCAATGGAGAAGGCCAAGGAGGTTCTTGACACAGTTAAAATATCGATAGACTTGATTGGTTTGATATAATATTTTGCTAGCAATCAAGATCTGTGTCTAATCTGATCCTTGCCTTCACCCTGTGATTCACTTTATATTTTCGTTGAAGCAACATTTTCTTAGATTTGCACATACATGTTGTGTAAACGAAACGCGTGAGAAATTTGAATGAATTAAGCTGATTTATTCAAGTGTTCATTTTTATTTGACGAAATGATGATATGATCGGAAACTGCTTGACTCGAATAAATTTTTAATTGCATAGCTTTTACAGGTCTGTGTGAAATATGTATAACATATACACCATGATATTGAAAATTTCAAATGAGAATTCATTTTCGTAAAATACAGGTTTGACTGTAATTCATGATTTGCTTTGCTTAATGATGCTTAGAGCTTGAATATTTGACCACGTATGACTATAAAAAATATAAAACGTTATTAGGGGAAAAAAATCTCCTCTTAACAGCATTAAAGCTAATATATTCTCAATTTTATAATTCGACATAAATGTTGCACACAGTCATAAAACCAAATTACATCGTGTAACCGCATGAGTGCGACACATAAAAATCTTCCATTTAGTTTTCCATTTACCTGTTAGACTTGACTCGAGCCTCTATGGCCTCGTAATACTTGACGACTGCTTAGTAAATTCGCGCAGGAATTGAGATTGTTTTACAATTTGTCTAAAAACTCAATCACTGTTTCAGATGCTAAAGTCCCCTCTGCTCGTCGAGTTCGAGCACACCACTGCTGACACCTTGCACCTGCCGAGGCTACTTCTACAGCGCATCTATAAGTGAGACACAACCTTTCAACTAAAGCTAAATCTCAAATTTGGGAGCACAGGATTGATAAGAGCCTGAGGCTTTTTTATATTTCAAATCGAGTTTCCGCAAACTGTTCGCTAACTGAAGTGGAAAACCCCCGTTGGAGTCTCCAAGAATGACAACGCGAATAAAGTTTGCAATTTTACCGTTACCTGATACATCGACGAAGATACGAATGATAAAAGAAACTTTATTTTCGTGGAAACACCATTTAAAAATGTATTGTAATAAGTGGGAAATATTTTTATCAACCTCACGTACTTTTAAAGAAGAGTAAATTAAAGTTTTCACTGAAATTTGAGCGAGCCATATTTTCAGATTGGTTTAACTCATGTCAAATACTCGTAGTAATCACATTGGAAGCTCTCTCGCTCTCTTTTTCTCTCTCTCACTCTCAGGCATGAAGCTCTGTCTCAACGTTTCGTTTTTATAACTAGTTTCCTTGTTATTTACTGAAATAATTTGAACTCGGTTCCTTAAACTTTGGTTGTACATGATATTTAGATTTTTTTTTGATATTTAGCAGCATGAAATGGATAGGGCACGTTCTTGGAGGAGAGCACTACGGTTGCAATGAATATCAATTGATTGAAGGAAATCCATTTTAATCATTTCTAATGTTTGCCACTGAATTATGAATTTGCTTCACTCGAGTGAGTAAGTTTCGTTTGACTACCGCTGATAAAATGTTTCAGTAATACACAAATGGAATTCCTTCTATTTCTTGTGATATTATTTGCTCTGAAATTTTAGAATGAATTCGCGGAGAAAGAAGATTAGCGGGAAAATGTTTAAGTTTTTTGCACCCACCCGAGCTGCATTCTATTTGATGGTGTGCAGTTTTTCGTGGTTAACACAGAGAAGTTCAAAGTCCCTTTGAAATCGTAGATATAGAGTGAATGAAACGAGGGCTCATGTTTTACAAAACTCTTATTTTTGTAGCTATGAACAGCCTTGAGCAGACGTCGAGACGTCCATTTACCAAGCCTCTCTGCTGGTACTGACTTCGTTCTTCAATGCCACATCATCGAGAGGAGCCTTCACTGAACATAGTGGTCCAAACCAGAGGTCATCGTACAATACACCACACAGGCTACTTTAGTCTGAAGAAAATTTGACATTGAATTAACTTTCGAATGTGAACAAAGCTTTTGGAAACTTTACTAGTGAGTTTTATTTGTGGTCTACGTGGCCGAGGGGTTGAGAGCGTGCGCCCTTCACGGGAAGGTGAATTTCGAATCCCGTCAGTGCTGCCCTGTGATTCTTCCCGTTAGGAAAAGGAAGAACTCAGCCACAGTGCCCCGCTCTACCAGGTGTCGGAAATGGGCACTAGCTTGACCGGGAATAACCGTCATTGCGTCCTTATGTTAGTCATAAAACATTTGAGAAACCCATTCACAAGATGATGTGTATTAGGCTTGATTGAAATAAAAAACTAAAATTTAAAAAAAAGTATATGAAATTATTACGACGCTGAGTGTTGCATACACTTTTCTAACTCGATTTTACTTATAATCTTAGTGGGCTTGGTTTCCCAGTATTTGGTAATTTAACAACCTCTTGAAAAATTGAAATTGTCCGAGGATGTATTATGCGCTGGCATTCGCATACACGTACCCCATGAAAAATAGTTCAAAGAAAACAGCTGTGAGAGTGTAAGCCTTACACATTAAGGCTTACTTACACTATTCCTCCACGCGGTGTTACCGTCCAGGCAGAAGTTCTTTTATCAACTTTGGAAAGTGACGGCTGTTCTGTGAAGGTCTTAGGACAACGCATACTGCAAAAACTGTACAATTACCTTCAGAACTTCAACCATAACGTCGCCTGATGTCTGACCGTATCTAACTGTCTCCCAAACCTGGTAACTCCACCACCGTTGGCTTGTTTATTGAAGTTGTCAACGATCGTTGAGTACCATAGTCAGGTTGACGCATTCTTCAGTACGGTCAGGCAATCAGTATGGAGTCTACAGTACGGAGTCAACACCCAGATCAAGACTGAAGTGTTGAGAGAGGTCAAAATTTTTACAATATGCTGCTCACTCGCCGCGCTTTTCCACGCAGAGCACAATTATTCGTGGTATGCTATGGTATGGTTCGACACTGGTTAAAATTATTGAGCACCGCAGCTTCTTCTTACTGTCGGTTGTGTTAAAATAAAAGGCTTTTTGGGTACGTATAAGTCATCTGAGAGAATTTTGTGATTTTATCAAGTTGTTATCTATAGTTGAAAATCAAGTAGACGATTGGGTTAAGCTAAGCCTGATGGAAAAAGATCTAATTCTGCGCCTTACTAAAATGGGCTCCCAGCAGTGGGGAAGAGAATTTATTTTAAATGCTGATACAATCGCTACGCAATAAAAAGTGAATGATTAAAAAGAAAATGAGTTTTTAATTTTTGTTGAAAGCGATGGAGAAGCAGGATTACATGTTATGTTATGCGAAACCGCTGATGAAATCTGCGAACTCCATGTGAGTGAATTGCACAAAGCTTCGCTGGAACGTATTATCAACTGAAGTCTATTTCAGCGGGTGTTCAGCGCCGAAGTAAAGATTCATCCGCGCTGATTTCAGGCTCTTCAAACGATTCTAGCGAAAGATAAAGCTCATGCAAACACCTGTTAACATCACCTTCACCATCAAAATTGTTTTCTGTAGTCGGCACACTTATGGTTCAACGAGTCTATTTTTCAGGATGATTGGGTAAGCTGACACAACTGTTTCAATTTTGGGGTAATCAAACCCAGCAAAAATCTTGAAGAATGTAGTAAATTCTTTAAAGCTGTTGGTTTGGTGCGTCATATCTTGCATGAGGATAACTGAATCTTTTCTCTGTTATAGGTGTCAGGAATGCGACCAAAGTTCAAAGAAATTTACCGGAAAATCTACAGGGATTTACCAAGTCACTACTTTAAGTGAAGACGAAACTGTTCTTGTAACTGCCTTTTTCAAACAATAGAGGTTTTCTCGAATAGGGACTTACTTGAGAATTGGTTTTCGAAAAGCTATTCTAATTGTTTTTTTCGCCTTTAAACTCTGTACCTGACTTAGCAAAGCGTGAAATTTTGCGTAGCTTGCAGCAAATTGGGGTAAGAGGCTGTGATCCCTAATTGCGCCATCGCAGTGTTCACAGGACGCTGAAGAGTTGCTGCACATGAGGCAGCTCATCTGGAGGTTACCGGCTGGGCTTCTGAACGCTGGAAAATGACAAGTTTAGTAAGTGAAACTAAAATTTGGTTCATTAAGTGAAGCCTTGTAGAGGATCGTACTTGTTAACTGTGTAGTAAGTGTTAGTTGGAGGTCGCCATTCTATTGATGTAACACACTGACTGCTCGAGGACCCACCGGTCGTCACCGAAGGGATTTCCATAACGCAGATGCCCTAACAGTGGTCACAAACTGAATTCCTGCATGCACTTAAAGTAAATCAAATGAAGGCATGGTCCAATTAATCTTGTGCATAGTTAAATCTTAAAAATTGAACTGGAGAATAGTTTGGGTTGAACGTTAAATTTCAGTTGAACTAGCAGTAGCTGACTGTTAATGCGACATCCTGTAGATTTATAAGTAGGTGAAACATTTTTACCCTGCATCTCATGCTGGGTTGTTGATACTGATGAACTTTAGTGGTTCAAAGTGCAGTTAATATTTTAAAGAACTTGCTTTAACCATACTTTTGTTTGGTTTTACTGATGAGTTTTACGAACCAGCTCTTCAAAATGAGTTTGAAAGTTCGGGTTCAAGTGCAAATATTTGTCTGGCAAAAGTTCCTAATGGTATACTGTTCGGTTACCAGACCAAAGATACGTCTTTTGGACTTCTATCTCTCGTGATCACTTAGCTTTTTTCAGTACTTGTACCTCCTGTGCTAATACGTCTTTGTTCTTTCCTTCTCTTCTTCCTTAATTGACTTGCTGTATCTTTGAGCAGGGTATACTGGGTGGGAGCATACCTTGCGCTTAGATTACCTGTTTTCTACCGTCTACTCTAAAAGGTCCCTTCTCTTTGCTCTCTCGTAATCGTATTTATTGTGGCCAGGAATTTTTAAATATTGTAATATTAATAAGTATAATAGCTCAAAAGAGGAAAACATAGGTCAATAATGAATAGAACTTTGTAATCTACAGTTAGTAGATATGAAAAGCTGAAAGTGGGCTGCGTACGAACAGAGAAGGTCAACAAACAATATATTTTCTTGACTTACAAGTTACAAGTTGTGAATCTTGAGTGCTTAACACGTTTCCTGCGATGGGTTAAACTGAACTTCAATATTCAATGGAAATAGCAAATATTAACTGGATCGTTTCTTCATTTAGCTTTCAATAAGCGTTTATAAAAATTGAGTTAATGATTGCAGGTCGGTCAGCAGCATTATAGAAATCCTCTCATTGTGTATAAAATACCCTATTAAAAATATAAATTCCATAAAAGTAAATAAGACTTGGGTGTCTGATTGCGTTCTGTCGATAGCATACTTGTCGCAACCTATTATGTCGATGCCAACGTGTAGTCGGCTCGCACTGTTTAATGGTCGTCTCGTCAGACACCTCGCTAACCCAACCGTGCTCACACGTCTCAGCTCTGTTAATTCAGCCTGTCATCGCCACCATGACGTACAACCTCATCCGTGGAACCATGAAGTGCCAACCAGGCATGTGTTGCTAGTTTCCCTAAGTGCCTCGCCGGCTGGGGGAGCGTTCGCTGGAGGGCGCTGGAGCCGGTCGTCGGCATCTTGCAATGTCTTCGGGAAGCTTTTCTCCGGCACCTGGGACGTCGACGCTCCGCTGCTCTACATGCGAGCCCAAGGGATGTATCGGACGCGGTGAGTGTGCTGTCGGTAGGGGCGCTTTCGTCAGACACCCTTGTCCGTAGGTCCAAGGAATTCTTCCTTGATAAACATCCCGTTTCTCGGTCCTAGTATCAAAAATTAACGCAGCCTAACTGATTTTCTACTACTTGAACTTGCTCGTTATTAAACTTGTACTTGAGCTTGCTCGTAATTAAACTTGTACTTGAGCTTGTTCGTTATTAAACTTGTACTTGAGCTTGCTCGTTATTAAACTTGTACTTGAGCTTGCTCGTTATTAAACTTGTACTTGAGCTTGCTCGTTATTAAACTTGTACTTGAGCCTGCTCGTTATTAAACTTGTACTTGAGCTTGCTCGTAATTAAACTTGTACTTGAGCTTGCTCGTTATTAAACTTGTACTTGAGCTTGCTCGTTATTAAACTTGTACTTGAGCTTGCTCGTTATTAAACTTGTACTTGAGCTTGCTCGTTAATGAAAACTTGTACTTGAGCTTGCTCGTTAATGAAAACTGAAACTTGAGCTTGCTCGTTAAACTCTAACCTAAAAACTTAAAATTGAATTCTTTCTTACGCTCTCGTAATCTTCAGATGGCTGCTATTGTGGAGGCCGTATGTGGGCTGCCGCCGGAAGCGCCGCGCCCGGCGTGTTGCGTCTCAGCAAGCTAAATCCGCCGGCTCTTCTACGAACCCTAAATCTCCTAGCTTATAGCCAATCAGCAAACGTCACTTAACTTCTTTGCTGTATTTGTTTATGTATTATCACCCGTAACAAATTACCTTCATTTTCATACGGGTTAAGGAATAAATTGAATATATTAAAATGTTATATACTTTCCCCACTCGGTTTTTTCAATACATTGACCCCTGGTGGATCCCTTCGCAGAAAACGTGATGACAATATCCCTCGAAGGGCATAAGATACGCGGTATGTTTAGGTTAGCTAAGTTGGTTTATCATATGCTACGTGGACAGGCGACTCCCAGGATATACTGTTCGGTTACCTTGGCTATGCAGTTGATAGGACTATAGGACTTCTATCTTTCGTGCCCACTTAGCTGCTTTCAGTGCTCAAATCCTTCAATTTGTCTCTTCTTTCTCGTTAGTCTTATATTTCTGTTTCAATGCACAGGGTCTCCCGAGGACGCACCATCTTGTGCATTGATTCTGTGTATTCTACAGTCTGTTCTGAAAGGTACGGCCTCATCGCTCACGAGAGATAGCATTTAATTGTGACTAGGGAGCCTTAGACTAATAAATAAGAATAAAATACTTAATATACTGACACTTCAAGTAACTCTGTGAATAACTACAATGGCTTTCAATACTGTAGAAATAAATTTATTTAAACACTAAGATAATTCAGAAAAGGGATAATGATATGAATGGGAATGGGTGTGGAATTTTTGTTAGAAGTAGAGAAACAGGGTTATAATTGTAATCAAACGGGAATAGTATTACTGCTAGTTTGGAGACGTACGAGTATTTTTCGTAAAAATTTAATGATCGAAACAGCTTGAGGTTGCAGTTGAGGAGTAACAGTTTGTGAAAAATTCCCCTTTGTAGCATCGTAGTGTGAAAGAATTTCCGCAGGGATGGAACTTTACGTCAACCTTTATATAGCGTCAGCAAAGTTTTGGTCGGCAACGGTTTGCGCGGCACCTTCAGAATTCGACGTATGGTGCAGTGCAATCAGCAGCTCCTATGTGAGTGACGGGGTCTTGTCACCTTTGTGGAGTTGCGGAGGTCGCTGACGCTGCAGTACATGCGGCCTGACTTGGAGAACGCGAACGTCGAATCCTGTGATGTCGACTAAAACTTGGCGAGCTTTCTTACGCATGTTTTTTGTCATCTTTCATTTATTTTATTACATTGTATTCTGTATCTCTTTACTTACATTTACTTGATCGGGTTGTTAATTTTAATGAGTTCACTAATTGACTCTGATCGAAGCTCTCGCACTCTTGAATGGCTGGAACCTTTACTTATACGTTAATTTTTACTGTGGTGTCCTAAATTCCTTATCTTCACCTATTTTCTTAGCTTGCCTAATAGTTATGTCACGAAACAGATGCGGTGGGCTCCTCTGTTTCCGTAGTGAGGGATTTAAACCTCATAGTATAAGATGAAAAGGAAAATTAAGAGCGGAAGAAACACAGAAGGAGAAATAATAGAACATGTGGAAAATAGAAATAGTGAGTGTCTGTTCTGCTCAACGATTCCAGTACCCCAGATCAATACGGGAAAATGAAAACGGCTAATTGTACATTTACAATTAATTTATTCATGCCTGCTAATGAACGCGTGAATTATATTGATGGCAAACAATTATTGAAACAAAATGGGGAATTAAAACGCGAGATGCCCACACTGATGCGATGCCAAACCTTCGCGTTACAATTGAGGATGTCAAGGAATAAAGATAAAATGGCTCACAAAAGTAGAAAGCTCACTATGCAGAATAAAATGCACACAATGCGAAAAGTCTCCAAACGCGCTGTTATAAGTGGGTCTCTTCACTCTGTGAGTACCGCTATGATTTGTGTATTTGTAATCTGTACTCATTGAATTTTAAGGTTTTTGTGTATTTGTGTTGCCTGTAATTTTCTTGTGTATTTTCATGGAGGTATGCCAACCCCTCAAATTCGAGAATTTGGTCTCCCGTGTTAATGCAAATTAATGAGGGGCATCAGACTTGTGTCGTGACAGTCAAATTTTAACAAGTAGAACTACTATGTTATGTTAGACCCAAATACTTTACAGTGATAATTTGTGTACTTGGCATTTATCAGACGAAAAATGTCAGACCCTGGTTTTTGATTTACATTTCACTTTCCACTTTAGTATGTTGGCAGGCTCACGCCTTGCTGCGTGGAGTTCGCACCTAATACTCATGTTCATTTAGTGACTTCTTGGCTACAACCGAGCTCGACTCCTGCGAACAAGATGGTACTGGTAAGCGTGGTGATAAGTAATATATACTTTTTTATTCATTTAGTCACAGCACTGAACAGGAATTTCCAGCGGTTGAGTAACGAAATTCCCTTTTTTTCTACAGCCTGTCCAGAGCTCGGCCCACCCCAGTGTGTATAGCACATCTTTGCCCAGAACTGTGAAGTTTTGGACTCTGAAGTTCTGCTTTGGTCACAGAAGTTCAATAAAATACAAACATGGCACCTCACTGGGGTTGCAACCCGCATTTCTCTTAAGGGAGTTCCGCTTCCGGCCCACGTCGATTGCTCACTATTCTGGAGACTTTTTTGCTTAATTCTGAAACTATTTCTTCAACCGTAGCAGTAAATTGCATAAGGGACTTTAATTTTTTTTTGTTCGATTGGTCATCAACTGAGAATTTCGATTTTGAAACTTAACTTTCAACTGTAAGAATCGACAGACTTTTGGCTGTCTTCCGCCAGAAAAAATTGAAACGTAATAATTTGACGTGTTGGAAAATTTTAGAAACTTGAAATCCTAATACTTAGAATGAATTCAAGCGCATTCGATTGTGGTTAAGCTTACTTTTTAATAAAACGATTTTAGGCTTAAAAATAGATGAGCTTAATTCTTTAATCCCTATTGACTGTACGTAATTTGGTGGGGCAGTTGGGTCGCCATAGCAGCTCAAAATTCAACAAGTTTTGGGTTGCCACCGTCAGGGCAGGGAAACGTTTCTTTTTCCGAACAATTGAGTACCTAAAAATCAATAAATAAGCGAGAAAAGAAGTCGGAGGAAAGCCATGTTGAAGTTCGGTCCACATTAAACCGACTCAAGAAAAACTTCAGTGCTTCAATTTGAACCTTCCGAGCTTCTAGCTATATACCTGCAACGGATAAAAGTATTTTGTTCAGTTTTTAATCCAATGGAATTAAATACATGGAAATAAACGGTAGTGTCAAAATGCCCTATCTGTGTTATGAAGGACGTAACAGAAAATATGCCATTTAGCGGTGTAATTAATGTGCTTTCTGATGCCACAGTTCTGTAAAAAGAACCCCGTTCAAACTCGAAGCTTGCAACAGAAAGCAAAAAATATTAAACTTGAAAGAATCAAACTGATTTTGTTGTACAATTATGTAAATCAGATGTAAAGAGAACTATAGAACGTCACTTCTGATGATTCGGAGACTTTACCTCATCTAATGCGGTGCCTTTTTCAGTTAAGATCCTGAAGATAAGTTTTTCAAAAAACTAACTCACTGTTAAGCTTTCAATATTTGTAAATCATGAACTCGTTTTAAAGAGTTAACAATATTTGAGAGAGAAATTAGATCTCGGATAAAATGTCTATAATTTTTGAAGTATATGTATTAATGCTGGTTTAACTTTGCCCGTGCGCAGGGTGAATCAAAACAAATTGAGCAGTTTTTACGCGTTGTTGATGAAAGGGGTCATTTAGGAAATAAATATTATTATACTCAAGGTTAGCAGTGCATTCCATTAATAATCAATAATAAGTGCATTACTGATACTCAAGTTCTCTTAATGGAAACCGTTTAAAGCAATGCACCGTCGAAGTCGATCTCAGAAGTTTCGTTTAGTATGTTCACATTGAGGCTTAAATCGTTAATTTCCTTAATTATCCGCCTCCTCTACCTGCGGCGGGACGTAAATGAAACGTTTAAACACATAGTTTTTTAAGTGTTCTAGAAGAAATAAATCACATGTGTTGAAATCAGGTGACCGTGTAAGGCAACCTGAATCGCCAAATAAATAGATCTGATGTCACGTAAACATTCTTCTCAAAATATTAAGGAAATTTCGGGTTGTGTGAGCTGTTATTCTTTCTTGTTGGGACCCCATGATTTCTAAATTGTTACCTTCAGTAACTTTTACTATTCTGTGCATCAGAAAATCGAAAAATATTGAAAGGTAACATTGGAACTTCACGGTCATTCCTACCTCTTCAAAGAAGTGCGGGTCCATCGGGTGAGTGAGTATACGGAACACCTTACGATAAGGACATTATTTTCAGTGCAGAGGGACTATAAATGATATGTATAGCTAATACCTAAAATAAACCTCGAATATAGTTACTTTTCTTCTCGATATGACCTCATTTCTTTTGAATAGCATTTAAAAACTTTTCAATGGATTCTCCTTCACCTTGATCTATTAAAATAAACACTTCATTTCTTTTCAATTAAAGTGGCAAGATCTCTGGCTCTGACGCCTTGGATTTACGCATCTTATGCAGTGCTAATCTCTGTACCGTATGTACCAGACGACTAGCATCTACACTGCTCCTAGAGTGAGGATGTTCAAGCTTTTGTTTTAGCTCTGCAGCTCAGCGAGTTTAGCCAGCGCCTGTTAGGTTCAGTCCGAGTAGGCGCGCGTTAGTTGGCGCTCGCTCGCATCATCGTGAAGAATTTAGTGGTGGGTGGTTTGCTTTGAAACGCTTCCAATGCCTTGATTAGTAGAACATAATTAATGGTTGTTGAAAATATACCTCACGATGCATGTAAAATGCCTAATGGTATTAGGGATTAAAAATAATGAATATTGCCATTATTTAACTTGGACTATTAGCTTAAAAATCGCATTCAAAAATACGCAATTACATTCTAAGAAGCTGGAAAAAAATTCCTTTGAGTAGGGTTCAGAAAATAACTATCGTCTGAACAATTTCTATGACCAATGTTAGTTTCCAATTTTTAAAATTATTCTATTAATCAAGAAGCAGTTAGGTTGATAAGTTTTTTTTCTTTCCATTCTACAGTAACTCTTTCAGTTTACCTGAAGCCGTTGAAGGCTTCTATAAAAGTTAAATGATTTATTTTGTAAGTTAATCTTTAAAATGATACTTTTTCTATTGACTTCACGTGAATTTATTGTTGTTTAATGTTAGATTAAACCGAAGTATTTCTAATTGTAAATGTGAGCGGCCATCCTGCATCTCGGACCTTGTAGCTGATGGTGTTCGAAAAAAAAAACTCTAGCACTAAATTTTTTTTATGCTCTGTAATAGTACGAAATTCATAACGGAGACATAGAAATATTATTTTATTTTTCACATCAATTTCATGTTGTACAAATTCTATTTGTTATTTTCCTCATCTTTGAAGTGACAATATTGACCGGTACACGAATGACACATCCTACATCCTACAACGTACTTCTGTTAGGCGCACGTCTGATAATATTCATAGTCGTGATGTTACTGAGTACATGTGATATTTTTTCGCTCGCCTGCGAGCTGGACGCGCAAGTGATGTTCAGGGGAATGCCACATCTTCTGGGATATTTGGAACGTATCCAAATTAACATAAAAACTTAAAGACCAGTGGTGAAATTGTTAGAATGTACAGACGTTTTTATTAGATGGAAGTATAATTGAGAGTAAAAAAATTTTGTAACAGGTTGCAGAACGACTTGAGTTGAGCTAATATTTCGCTTAGATATTTTCATAATTCAGCCTATAGTGAAATGGCCAAAGCTTCTATTTCACTGCAATTTTCATTTTAAAAACATAAAAATGAAAAGATATTAAGTTCGTGGTACATCTCGCGCGATTTTTAAATTAATCAATGACTAATTTTGACTACTATCACGGAGGAATTTATACCATTACAATATTTTTTTTATTTTACTGGTATTTTACTCTTCATCATCTTCAGGTCGTGAATTTGATAATGAAATGACTTTTTGAACAAAAATTTAATTTTAATCAACAAAAAATTTCAGAAAAAATAAAAAAGTTGAGAAACTGAACTCGTCCTTGGAATGACCGCCTCTGCTTGTTGGTCTTCATTTACTTGTAGTTGACTATCATTGCTTAACGATCAAGCGCAGAAGCAGATTAATGCCTCACACAGCACATATGATCCCACGCGTGTTCATGACTTTCATACAACATCTAGCAGTACTCCTTGTACGTGAATAAATTAAAGAACCCAGCAATATAAAGTTTATTTTATTATTAGAATAGCAAAATGCCACACAGATCAAACTGTTTTACATTTGCGATGCACTGTGATCAAAAATTCAATGAAACGCATTTCTCATTTGAAAATGTTCTCTTTGAAAAATTGGGTTGGCTTTAATGCCCCTGAGGCAATTGTTATCGTAAAGCAGCATTCCCGTAATATTATTTGCACATCTTCATTAAAAATTTTATATCCTGCTCATTATGATTATGAATTGCATATAATCCTTTGCAAAGTTATGTTTGAAAAACTAATTTTAGAGTGATCATCACTGATTAGTGGATCAAGATTGTCCGTCTCGAAATTGTCAGCAATAATGAGATTTACTGGTTTGAACAGTAAACCCGAAATAATGCCGAATTTATCGAAAGAAAGTGTGAGCATGTTTATTAATATTTTCAGGTATTATAATGTATATTATTTCACCTTAATGTTACTCCTCTATATACTCTGCGAACCTTGAACTTTTGTTGCACTGCCAGGCATGACTAAAGCTATAGGTCTACATGTTCACAAGTTAGCATCAGGGTGGCTAGATGTTCAAAGTGTAGCTGATTTGAAGCTTCGCATGGTCATTTTTGCACTGTCAGAACTATTCAGCTCATTGTAACTATAGCGTTAGGAAATATTTCATTCGTAGTTTTGAATCCGAAACTCTCATCGAGAACGATTTCATTGCGAACGATTTCAGTTGAGTGAATATAGATTCAGTAGATATTATAGCAACGACATGGCATTGATTTTTTTCTTAACGTCATGCGAACAAAGATAATGTATTTCTTTTTTTGAGTAAAGATCGTAGCTTAATAATATTATTGAGGAGAAGCACTCTGAAGCTCCAAGTCTAGTATTAATCCTAATTATTTTCGAGTATTTTTGACTTTAGATCATGCAAGGAAATTAATTCAATTGCCTTTGAACAAATGAAATGATCTGAACGTGCTGATGTAGCACACATGTCTTTGACTTATAAATCTTTAACTTCATCGCTGCGTTTCCTTTTCAAAAGTTCCATGAACCATTTCAGAAGTAAATTTAGCAAGAAAAAACTCACTTTTTACCTTTCGACTAACTATTCACGCGACCATCCCTTTACTAGAACCAATGTACAACACTACGTTAATGGAACTCTAAAACCCGTCAGGCCTGAAACCTCTGATGAAGGCATCACCTCTCACATCCCCTCCAAAAGGTCCGAATTCGCCTCCGAACCCAGCAAGGATGTGACTCAGAGGAGACAGCGCCTCATCAACGGGATACTCCGACTGTCCGGCGACTCGGAAGCTGTCGCTCGAAATGTACGTCGGAGCGTACTCGCCTGTTACTATGTACTGTGGATCTTCGTAATCCCCCACAAGTGGCAAAGATTCTGCTGGTGGTTCCTCTGTTGAAAGATTAGAGGCAGTGGTTGATGATGACGAGGGTGTGGTTGTAATTGCTATGGTTGGTGCAGCTGTTTGTGTTGTTGTAATTGTGGAAGTGGTTACGTCACCAACTGGAGAATCCGGTGAGGATGTTGTTGAAAGGGGATCAGAAGATGAGGAGCTACCATTAGAAAAAGATACTGACGTTGACACTGAAACTGAAGTTGAAAATCGTGGTTCTAGCTCATCATTCTGTTTTGAAGAGATATCTGATTCTAAAGGTTCTAGGATGTAATCTATACTTTCTGAAGGAAAATCATCTCTGAAAAGGGGTGAGGAGCTGTTGTAGAAAGTTCTGTCGAGTTCATCAGCTGTTAGTTCGTCTTGCTGGTGCACAATATCCACTGGAGGTCGAATTCTCTTGGACGCTGATAGGAGCGTCAGCTGTCTGTTGATGTCAAGAGCAGGAGGTAAGGTTCCTTGAGAGCGGAACTCTGAGGCGTCTACGTATTTGGGTCTAGAGAGCGCTTCGAGGATGTGTTGAGTAGGGCTGGGTCTGGGGTTTGGGCGCAGTGGCGCTTCGAGCTCGGGTATCGTTTCTGCGAAGATGTCGTTCTCGGAAGGGTCTGCGCGCTCGAGCAGTTCAAGCACCGTGTTCAAGTTGCGAGAACTGTCATCGCTGTTCACAACACGTCCTGACGTCAGGCTCAACACTGCCGCAGTTGATGCAAGCTGAAAAATATTTGAACATTAGTACCACATATTTTGACAGTAGTGAATGACATAAAACAAAGAGAACCAAAATTGAGATGAACTCAATATGTCATTTTGTTGATGGTCGAATTGGCCGCACGTCCTGTATTGGTCTCACTGCTGATAATGAATAAAAAACGCTCGTGAGACTGCAATAACATACATCACACCCAATGGCCTTAAATATATTATATCATCTACGTTAACAAAATAAGCATCCATTAAACGCCGTTCTGTTTTAACTCAAAACAGTTAATTTTGGTATCAAATACTCACTGCTCCTACGACATGCAAAGAAGCGTTATGAAATTGATCTCCTAAAATTTCTCCATAAGGTTTCTTTCACTCGCCTTTAAAATTTTTCGGCAGTAAAGGAAATAATTTTTTTTTATTTGTATTGAAACATATCTGAAATAGGTACTATTAATAATAGGTACATAAGAACTATTATTTTCTTTTGATTATATCATACCACAGGTTACTTTAAATACAATTTCAATCCTATCTCCTGTTATGATTGCAACTTGCGTAGAAATGATATTATACCTTCCGTGTGTAAACTTGCTAATTTTTCATGCAATTTTCTTCTGTTTTTCATGACTAAATTATTCTGTTTTTAAGCATAAATTAAAAACTGCATCCAACGTATTTGCGGTGTAAGTAGCAAAATCGCGTGAATAGTTTAATTACTAACTGTTCCTTGAACTTTTATTGCTACGAATGAGTTATTGCTCGTGACGTGGCTGTGAAATGGTCTCCCACGGCAGTTTGTCCGCGTAAGAAATTTCCAATTTTCTTTCAGGAAAAAATCTCCTGAACTCCTTGCATTCAAGATTGGTGCGAGTTTTTGTCTTAATTCCCTTAGTAGGTTCAGAAAGCACACATGTACGAGGTAGTTTCTCCTCAAAAAATCAAGAAAAGCTACGAGAGGAAAAACTACGAGTGAAATTTTACAGATGTTTAAAAGTTTAATACCCAGATAGAAATTCAAAGAACTAATCCTTCGTTCCTTGTTTGGAATTCAAACAAGACATTTCTATATAATTGAAGAGTAATTTAATAATTTTTTATAGAATTAAATTCAGTCGAACTGCTGATTATATAAATTTAAGAGACATTGCGCAGAGAACTGTTCCAGTGTTAGGAAAAAAATAACCTGATCGTCTTCAGTAGAAATAGTGTATATATAGATGAATATGCAATTAGTACCGTTGAATATGCACCGTTAAGTTTTCTCTGCTATAATTCTTATTAAAAATTACATAATTTTCTGGCTTGATGAGAATAAATGTTATTATACCTGATGTTCTTGAACGTAATGAAAATAATCACTAACAGCCGAGTATTTTTTTAAATCTTTGATTATTGATTTGCAAGTTAATGTTGCTGTATATAAACAATGAACACACCTTGTGAACATTGAGTAACCATATTTATTGGATTTTATTTTACATCGGAATTGACTATACTATAATTTACCTCAGTAAATACAATAATTAGTAGCTAAATACGTTGTCTATGACTTCGGAAAACACACAAACAATTGATATTTTCTAATGTCTATTAATCAATGCACCTTTTACGAAAACTAAGATTTTAAAATAATTCACGGAAATATTATTAGATATCAAGTCAATTAACAGTAAAATTTTATTTATGAGTGCAGAAGTAGCAAAGTAAGGCGGTCATGAGTATCAGAATATTTTCTAGCGCGTAAAAATCGACCAAATGACTGACGCAAGCGAGACGCGGCTGTAAGCCACCTACATAGCTGTGAAGAAGAGGACAAGATTGCATCACTGGACCGCGGAAGCTGCGACGGCCACCAGCGCCGATGTAGAGTGACCCGCTCGCTGCAGCTCATCTGGGCCCGGATGTTCGAACAATTTACGTCATCATAGTGGTGCAGCTGGTAGCGTAAGGTCTAAGACTATTCTAAATTTAATCTTCTAGCTGCTCTACCAAGATGACATAAATTGTTTGGATATCTGGCCCAGTTGACATGCTATTTTAAAAACGGGGAGCAACAGCAACACGTCTGAAACTCGCTACGGTCGCAATTCGAACCGCTACTACATTATACTATTGGAAGCTGGACGTGAGTAAACATTAGTAGTTGCTGTAGCCTGGCAATCAAAAACAGCATTTTGTTTCGCTTAAAAAATTGTAATTACCGGAAAAAGAAACATCGGCGCTAAACAGAAATAACTACAGACCACGGAGTAGCATTGAAGGACAATAATAACTACAGACCACAAGAGTAGCAGCACTGAACAATAATAATTGCAGACGACAAAGAGTAGCAGCAGCAGACAATAATAACTACAGACCGCAATGAGTTGTAGCACTGAACAATAATAACTGCAGATGACAAAGAGTAGCAGAAGCAGACAATAATAACTATATACCACAAAGAGTAGCAGAAGAGGACAATAATAACTATAGACCACAAAGAGTAGCAGAAGAGGACAATAATAACTACAGACCACAAAGAGTAGTAGCAGCGGACAATAATAACTACAGACCACAAAAAGTAGCAGCAGCGGACAATAATAACTACAGACCACAAAGAGTAAGAGTAGCAGCAGCGGAAAATAATAACTACAGACCACAAAGAGTAGCAGCAGCGGACAATAATAACTACAGACCATAAAGAGTAGCAGCAGCGGACGCTAACAATTCCTGAGCACAAAAAGTAGCAGCACTGGACAACAGCCGCCGCCAAGGCCGCTCAGCGTTCGACGAGACCGGCCACGCCTCACCCTGGAAGATCCTCGAGCGCTCCGGCAGCGCTGGTGCTCGTGAGGAGAAATATCATGCAGTTCTCTCAGTTATGATTACGTTTTTTTGCTCACAGTTCACTGTTCTCAAATATGGTGCAATGAAGAACCATGTTGAAAATCGTCGTGGTACAATAGCAGTTCGGCACAGTGATGATACGCAGTAATACAGGCGTTATGGTCGCTTATACAGCAGTTTTCTTGCAACGTTGCTAGACGCGTCAGTACAGTTCCTCTGTCAGTTAACATAGCTGCATTCGGCAGTTGTACAGTAGTTCCCATTGTTGACTTGTTACATATGACAGTATGTACGAGTGTTGTACGGGACCAAATATCTAGCGTAGGTAATCGAACTTTGATGTGACCAAATTATTGCTACCAGAACTATTGTAATAATACCGCAAGGTCTTTTTCGACCATCCTAAAGTATCGTACTACACCGAATTGCCGTAAGCCATGGAAAAAATTACGCCAAATTTTAAATGTGAATTGAAATGAAATATAAGAAATGTAAGAGCGAATTAAATCACAAATAATTTTTTAGTTGAGAGGTGAGCGTAGTTGTTGAAACAATTTATTGTAAAAAACTGACAAAACAGTCACGCTCACAGGATCCCTTAGTATTACAAAATTGTGCAGCTTCTGTTATGATTATGAGAAAGCTATTGTTCTAGTCAACTAGCATGATTTGCAGCAGTGAGTCCCTGGGAACAAAAGTCAGGGGCCAAAAGAAGAGGTGAGACGCACGTAACCTTACTACTTCAAGTGCTGTATTGAATTCGTTCTACCTCTTCTCAACATATCAACTGATTATACTTGTTGTTGAGAAATGCAGCTGCATTTGGTTTCAATATAAGGATTATATTGCTAACGTCAACAGCCAGCATGAAACCCGGACTTTATGGCAGGCAAGAGAAAAAAACTTGTAATAATATTTTTACCATAACGATAATAACGAAAAATCGTTATTAAGACGAAGAATTATTAATCTATTCTATCTCATCCGTCATGCTATTCATATTTGACTACGTGATCGGATATTTTTCGAAATAAGAATTTTTCACCTTCAACTACACAGCATGGTGGTTAGACAATATTCTTTTCCACGTATTAAATACTAATAAAATTAATTGCCAACGCCTGAAAGAATATCAACTTTCCAATGTAGCATCTGGGAGCTGTTCAAGCAACACTGATTTTGTAAGGAAGTGGCGGGTGTTAAACGTAATCGAGTTTTTAGTCAGAACAAATATCGTAAAGTTGAGAGGCCACAGACTCTGGGATTGATTTGACATGCTCATTATCAATCGATTCAGTTTTGAATTTTTGCTAGTGTTTATAGTCGAATTGATTCACTTGTTCTATAATTTTATTTATAAATGGAGGACAGTTCCGGCTCATAATTCATGTTTTTCTATCTATTTTGCAGCAATGAAGTTTGCAAAGTTATTATTGAATTAATTACGCACTGGCATCGTGAAGCATCGCATTTTTCACCGCAGGTATAATTGAATTTTGTTAAGGTTTGGTATCTATGTTCTTTTCATTGATATTTTTGTTATTTTCCAATTCATAAACTAAGCTACTGTTGCCGGTTTGTCGGTCATTCCTTGACTCTTCAATATTTGAAAAGCTCTTGAACGATATCATACGAGGGTACACACTTTTTTTCGTTTAACTGTGATGGAACATGTGCGAGTCACATTCCTCGAACTAGTAAAAACAAGTGGTCGTGATTTTGTCCACTGACCTTTCAATTTAACGTATTCTCTGTTAAGGTTATTAACGAATTTTTGAGTGGGCGAATAGTTGACGAAGACCAATTATATGCACGAATGTGTAAAATTCACAGCAAGCAAGTATCTCTGGCTAGTAACACCACAAGCAGACGCTGTAGCTGTTTCTGCGTCCATAAAATGCGGGGGTATTTTATACGAGATTTAAAACAAATACTCGTATACTAGGTGGAAGAGCTACTCTACTGTTATCATATCCATACTCCACTATTCTTCATAAGGTTCCGTGTTCAAGGAATTCATTTATCTTCAGTCTCAGAATTACTTCTCCTTTGATCCAGGCTTGCACGCTACACACGGGTCTGCAACGTGCCGGAACGTCCTTGAACAGTACAGGCGTACTCACGCCGTTCTGTCCTCGAGCTCTTGGTACTCGCCAGCTCGTTTATTCAGTGGAGGCGAGTCATAGCTCTTTGGTCGTATGTCCATGTTGCAGCTTACCAGGCGCTTGGCAGTTCTGGCGGTAGCATATTACAGCAGAGGTTAAGAACTTAAAGCCTTGCCTAAATGAGCCATAAGATAATTTGAAAAGTAAGTGGAAGCTCATTGCTCTCCACTATAGTATAAGGAAATCGAGATAAATTGTAATAGGGTATAATTTAAAATAAGCTGGTGCTGCACAGGTAGTTCAATTTGAAAATTAAATACTTTCACGATCAACCGTAAAAAATGCCGATACGATTGAATGTTATAAATATCCTGACAATGTTCAACTAAATCAAAGCGCTTTAACAAGGGCAAAATTCAGGAATACCATTTATACACAAGTCATGCGTCCATCAAGGTATTTTGTCCTTGAATTATTGTTCTGCGCCAAGGCTCTGATTCATTAGTGGTCAAGAGACATGTGCTGGGCTCGCACTTCTGAGTTCAATTATTCGCATGGAACTTCCCAAGCCTCAATTGCGCTCAAAATTTATACCATGTATTAGAGGAATATTTAAAAATGAGAATTAGTTATGAAATGTTTTGTGTTTGAGCTACGGTAATACTTTGTCGCACTGATGCGAAATAAAAATACGAGTTGCATCTCATCGTAAACATATTTTTGTTTAGTGCTCGTCATAGCTGTGTGGCTTTAGGACCTGCCTCTGTGCGGGCAACGAGCGTTCGAGTCCCGGCGCTGGTGTGATTCATGTCATTCTTCGTGTTACTGCAGTCGAAAAAGATCATTTTCTCAATCTAGTTCATATAGTGGGGATGGAGGCCATAGGTGTCTCAATGAAATTGTTTTAAAAGCGCTTGGAAATAACAAGCTAAAGATTACACTCATGAGAACGAAATTCTTCAGGCTTTCTTAACACAACATAAATTGCACTGAATAATAAAGCATGTGTAAGCTGAGTGTGACCTCGTTAAGATATTAAGGAAAATTGAAAAATGTACATGAAGTGAAACGAAAGCTGATACAATACTCGGGAAAAAACGCTGTGGAAGCTTTACTCCATATTACACGCATGGGAAAGTGTAAAATGATCTTTATTTTCAGGTTCGACACTTTTCACATGTCATGACAATTACATTTTGAGCGAAGCGACCTCTTGCACCGACATTGTCTGTCAAAAATACAGACCTCGATAATTTCCCACCAGATGATCGACAGCCAATATACCACAAATTCTAACAAGTTATAAATGAACAAGCACACGTTTCAATTTCTATCTCCTCTATTTGATAGTCGCAATACATCGACGAATTTGTATAATTTAAAATTTGTGGAAGCGCAGTGTTTAATAATAAAAGTTTTTATACCTTTTTTATGGCACGCGCAACCGTTAGCAAGCGCCGCAGAACGTCCGTCCTATTCTCTTATGTATGCAGTCACTGTCATTTTTAGATTTTAAATGAGGAAAGAATTTTTGTAAAGTGAAAAAATAAAAATTACTCGCACAGTCTTGAACAGTAGAAAATTTGTGCGCGCAAGCAAAATGAATACAAAACATGCTTTAAAACAATAACGAGCTTTGTTTTTAAGAAATGTTATCTTCATTTTATCAATAAGAAATCACTATATTAAAAAAGGTTTAAATATTGACCAAAATTCGATTTGCAAAGCATGTAAACAACCCTCGCTGGATGCAAAGCGTAAAACTCATTTAATGGGAAACTGCTACTGTACATTTTATGTTAGATTAAATTGCGTTATTGCAATGCACGTGAAAAATTCAGTTCGCAAGAAAATGCTCAAGCCATCAGGAGTCGTTAGCCTTTTCGTTAGCTCAACAATCATTCCTATATAAAGTGAACATGCTGTAAATTCATTTATTCAGCTGTCAAATAAAAAAACAGCACGGAGTGCTGAAAAAGTTGACACTTGATATTCAAAAGCAACGATATCACCATGGGAGCATGCCAGTCTGAGAGGCAGCTGAGCGTTCTGATGCAATGACACACACGAGCTGCCTTGATGCATGGCCAAAGCAGGTACGCGCGTCTCTTATTGCGCAGGCGTCCCCCGCTGCCGTCAACGCCAACGGCTAGGGGCTGGGAACGATCTTCCAATCTCAGAGCCAAAACGTTTTGTGGACAATCAAATGCTTTTATACTTAAACGTACTTCTATCAGGTAATTTTTCAATTTTTTACTTCGGATTTTACGCTATAATCAAGGTGAACGGGTGAGACAAGCTCGACGCATATCAGTTCCGAACTTGAATAAACATAATTTTTGATGGTTTGAAATGATTAACGATCTGTCCTGCCGCAGCGTGAAATTTCCCACCAATCGCGCAGCGCGTGACGGTCAAGGCAACTGAACGCACGCTACGACAATGTCTCAGCTTTCGAGCACATGTTTCAACCGCAAGGCTGTTTCCGTTCAGAGAACATGAGTTCGCAGAAAATTTTCAGAATCAAGTTTGAAATCTTTTTCGCAGGGTAGTGGTAAAAAACGAGAAGGTATGATTTTTACATACTTGGTTGTTATGTATAGCTAAAATATTCTTGATTTTAAGAGTGATAATATTTCACTACATTGTCTTAAAATTCCAGTTTCACTGTTACTGGGGTATTTTACATATTTTTCTTGATCTACCCAAAATAACATTAGACTGTTAGCGTCGACGTTAGTATTATTCAACACATTAGCCTTAAGTTCAAAATTTAAGATTCCGTATGAAACACTCTCATGTTGCTCGCTATAACCTATTTCTTACGCAGCGGTACGGGCGCCTGTGTCTTGAATTTGGAAAGTGGCTCCCTAATGAAGATCGTCCTCCAGACCAACCCTATAGTTCCCTGGATACGACCAGACTCCGCACGTTTCTACCAGGCCGGGAAAACCCCGCTGGTGCGTCTGGTGGTAGGTCGGCGGAGACGTACTCCAGCGTCAGCTTCACATGAGGACGCCGACCTCAACACCCGAAACGATCAGGAAATTTCCAGGCAACACACAACCAAACGGGCGAAAACCAGTTTAAGCGAGACCATACAGAAATTTGAGAACATCAAATGTGTTTTCGAACAGATCTTGGGGAGTTGGGTGGGTTGAGCATTTAGAAATTTGCTGCGGTAGGAGCGGTATGGCAATTAATACTGGTAGAGTAGACATTTCAGTAGTGTCTGCTGAATAGATTTTAAACACCTACTGAATATAATATAATGTAATGCAATATAACAAAATATATTAATGTAATATAACATAAAACACAGCAGAATTAATCATGCAACATGCAGTCCAATTACGACTGTATGCATTTCAAGTTCATCAGTATTTTCAGAGCTGTTTAAAGATCTTAATAGTAAATATGATGCGTTAAAAATGTATTTAAATATGGAGCAGGCTGTTTTTGTCAATTTTTTTCAAATAGAATAACTATTCTTCATCTATTGCGAAGAAGATAGATACAAATGCATGCATACGTCGTTTAGATATTCTATGAAAAAGAACAATCAACGTCGAAATTAAATGCGCGGTATTTCATCGCAATTTTTTTTTCATTTTCATCATTGATTTGCTTTTTCAGCACACGCCGCAGTTTACAGCATTCCAAGTTGAGGTGTAACTTGGAAAAAACACTTCTGAAATAGTATAAGAAATTATTTAAAAATGAGACAACGCTTGAATTCTAGCGACGTTTTCATTCAAGTTATTTAGAATAAAATTCAATATTAAAATTTTCATGAAAGAGAAAACAAAAAAGTAATACGCAGTTTATGGCATCTGATGAGTAAATGGGGGGATTTCAACTGCTCAGATCCCTGAGTCATTCTGCCAGAACGATTTATAAGAACCGGTTTTTGCCGGACGATTGTTCTTCACCTTAGAGTACAAAGTTGTTCACATAAAACGGTGACCAGTATTTTGAGTAAAAAAAAATGTACAGCCTGACTTACTCATTCTGTTGTCTATTTCTATTCAACTGATGCGTGATGCTTCGATACTTGCATTTTTATTTCGACTTATTGGAAGATGACATCTTACGCTTCCCTGTTAAATTTTTTTGAGAGAGTCAAACAATTCAGAAAAACAATCCAAAATGAGCGTTCTTGCACGTGCTGAAGCTGAGAAGCTGTAAATTGAGATAATTTTGAAATGATGAATAGGTGTCAAAGGTTTTACCATGAAAGCTATTCTTGTTTAATAGTAAAATATTTGAATATTAATAAAATACATCGTCGTTTTGGAAGTCCACTTGAAAACAAAACATTTAATAGACTTACCAGGTGATAGAAAATATGATCCCTGGATGCTCACGTAAACCAGTAAAAATATTCGATTAATTTTTATTATGGCCTTCCGTCAAACAGGACAGTCAGTTATTTTCCAGCATCCCCTCAAGTGACGCGATTTCTTAAACGTTCCATCTGAGAAAGTAGGGAACCCAACGCCCTCAAATGACGACAAATGAGTGATGGTGAGCATGTGAAGCGTATTTATAGAATATAAGTCTAGCGTGAGCAATGGAAGGAACCTACACGAAGTTGTTCGACCAATTGCTCCTATTCATTGTTTTTAAATACGAAAAATCGTTGTTGCTTCGTATAAGCCTCGTGATTATGCTCGACCACACATCAATGATAAACGTCAATTATAGCGTGGCCTCTTGAATCAAGGACTTGGTAAGTGAAGTTATTATTTCCCTAATTACCCATGGCAAAATTCAGCTCCATTAGCAAATGGGTACCGTTCTCTTCAATTTAAAACATCCTGATCTGCAGCGATCACGGTCTGAACGTTCAACGTAGCAATTCAGTCTTCAACTTGACTCAAGACCAGAAAAATAAAAAATAAAATAATTAAAGTTCTTAGAGAATGAGCTTACACACTGAAGCAAAATATAGTACGAAAAGGTTTACTAGGTATGAATTCCAATATTCTAGATATAAATATTTTCAACAAAACGTTTCGTCAACACTTTTTCCCATGTTGAAACTGACGTTCAATTTATCTTATTTTGCAACACTTTTAACGAAGATATGCCTTATCCGAATTTATAATGGATATTCTGCATTTTTTTCTATTGCTGAACGTCTCATCTTCATCTTTAGCACGACCGTCTAAATTACGCAATACGCTGGTCGACAAGTCATAAAATTAAAATTGACGCACAACTTTTATTGTCAACGACCGTTCAAGTCAAACAAAGCATATCGGAAGCGATGAAATGGATTTTGCGTGATCGCGCATAAAGAATACAATCGTATTTCAGCCCATACCATCAGTCATAAAAATTTACTATAGCTTTTGATTGCTTTGTGGTATAAAAGGATTAAAATATTTACTACCTGAGTAAAAACAAACAATGTCAATAGTATAAACTTATCTATTATATTCTGCGAATTCGAGTGAGTTTACAATGCTCCAAACATTTGCGCTAAGTCAACGTAGATTTTGTCATTGCTTCAATCTATGTAGAAGAAATTGATGGCGTATTTGCCAAATTACTTGTTATAATTAAACTCAGTTAATTAGGCAATAGTGACGTTGTCGTTAATCAATAAGTAATTAGAGTTAGAAATGTTCAGTATTTCTTGAATCTGAGTTTACACGAAGAGTCACTGAAGGGTTTTCAGTGACCTTTAATTTTCGCTTTGATCTTAATGGTATAGAGGACATAATTCACCGATGAAAAATACACAATATCAAACTTTTCCCAATATTACATTGATTACTATTTCTCGAGTTTTGTAGGCAAAACAGTCGCTCTACAAATTAACTGATCGCATGTAAGTAAACTGAAACCTACCAATGCATCAGACGAGTAAATGCAGTAACATGAGAACGCTCATTCATTTCGGTTTTCAATTATTTTTTCCATATTTTCATTGATCACAATTTCTCCATGTCAGCTTTAACATCAAGAGCTACATTTTAAATACAGTTTTCAAAGATGTTGGCCATTCAGTAATGACTTCTCAAGAGTGACTCACTTAGTATGGTGTACAAAAATAATTGAAGAAAATTATTTGAATTCCAATTTTAGAAATGCGCTCCGATTAAGCTGGTCTTGAACTTTGAAATTTCACAGCCCCATTTGCCGAAATATCTTCCGCGAAGCTCCAAGTTCCTCGAAGGCCCGAAGGTTAATTATCGCTAATCTAGAGCGCTTTTTTGTGGTCTGAAAAGTCACGAGTCGGCCATCAGCGCATTCACACCTTGATTTTGCAACATACCACTAGACTAGTTTTTTTTCTCAATCAGAGCTGCATTTGAGCGCCCAAGGATTGCACTGCGATCGTTAGCCGCGGTGAACCAAATCATCCGACCATTATTTTATTGAAATTTTATTCATTAATTGATTATATTTTAAAGATGGACACTGACACAGTATTATTTTTTTAAAATTCAAGAGAGATTCGAGCTAGTTCTCAAGCTTAAAAAACTCTTCTTTATCAACAAACGTATCTCTACTTACGTGAGGGCTCTATTTGAAATTCCTGTCACAAAATTTAAAATTTGAATACTCGCTCTCAACTGTTGCTATTTTTCAGAGCACAACTCATGCAAAGTGATAAATGAGACATTCGAAAAAATCAATATTCAATCTCAACCCTGACGCAGAACAGAAATAGTTTTAAAAAAGAACAGGAGAGGTTGTGCTCCAGACTTCAGTGAAAGGTGAACGCGCTGACGAAATGAAAACTTGAACGATGACTGGACGATGACAATGGGCGACTGACACGGAAGCCGGGGACCGCTCCAGTGTCTTGTCGATTTCTCCTCATTCAGAGATGAATAGTCTATTCCGAGGACACACTTTTTAACGTACACTCTGTGGGCTCTAAAATCATTACAGAGAGTAGGTATCTCACGCATGCATTTTAAGTTTACAGTGATATTATTCCCATGGCGTAAGAGCTTCAGCGGCGCAATTTTACATTAGTAATTACTTTGCGAAACAATACCGTAATGTAGTTCAAGAAATTACAATTTCAATTAATTAAAATATAATTGCAGCGTTACAATACTTGCATTAAACGTTCGTTCTAGGACACAAAAACTATGAAGTGAAAAACGTGCTTGTTATTCCACGATTGTAGATGAAAATCAATTCGAAAATCGCTAAACTTAATACCGTCCTTTCAATGTTCAGTGCTTAACGTCACTTTTACTTTACTCAAGTTTACTGGCAACCGCAGGAAAGCACTGAGCGTAGTCACGCCGGCTCGCTGGCGTCGCGTTGAAGAGACTCGAGATTCAGGAGAAGTAGCACGGAGAATGAATGGATGCTAAAATTCTGCAAGGTTGATTGCTTTGTGTTTTATTCGTGAGTGAAATTCATTTTTGAGTGAAATCTAGGGGACGTTTGCATCTAATGTTAGAATTTAACCAATAGCAATTCATTTAAACTAGTTTAGGGGACTTCTCCGTGAAAAAGTGTTTAACAAAGTTTTAAAGAGAATAAGAAAAAAGATTTTCAAATCATCAAGTCTCTCATTTAAGCAAAAAAAAATCGTCAGCTGTTTTTTACACCAACTCGTCAAAAAAAGTTCAGGAGGACAGATAAATTTTCTAATAGATCATGGAAGCTGCCACTTCCGTTATCGTGCAGCCGAGGTCGTGGAGTCGTTTTGGAATAGAAACGTGCGACCTACACACTTATGCGGCTGAAACAAGGATTAGTCATTGAATGCGAACGAGGGATAATATCCACCCTGGTATTTCCAGAGGAAAGGTGTGACGTTCCCAGTGGAAGGTCATGTTGACATTCCTTGTGCTGAATTTGTTGTGTTATCTTAAAACCTGTAGAATCAGTGTTTTGTTTTGTTACGGGCAGTCTATTTTCTGTATACGGGAGTATTTTTTTCAGCTTTTGTCACTGTCTTCAACTCTTATCTGGTTTCACAAGCTTCTTTCAATCTTGCTGTTTCAGTGAGCAGCGTGTGGGGACAAATTTAGTGAATAAATTCTTCGTTCCCTTAATGCAATACTTGAAGCGATTAGGAATTCTAAAAGAAACTCATGATCTAATCTAACAATCCTAGTGTTTGGGCGCACTAATATTTAATATATTTTCACTGAAGAAAGCAGTTGAAAATAAAATTTCATTAATAATGAATGAACCATTATTCGTTTTGGATGGAGAGATAAAAATTATTGATAATCATAAAATTGTTCATAATAAACAACTTGTTTAATCTAACCATACTAGTAACCCGAATATAATTCTGAACTAGATTGTCTGCGTCAGTGAGTTCTCTAATATTTGGAGGCTAGTTACTGAGAATGATTTTGTTATTGAAAACACACTTAAAATGCAATCAAAAGAAGACTGGTTTTAAATGACACAACAGGAAAAGGAACATCCGCACTCGTTCGACACTCTCGCTTATTGCCTGTTTAGTAAAAGGATAGCTGTTAAACAAATTTTATTTTACAATCATGAAAATAGATAATGCTGACATTATTATTGTTCAGGATATGTAAGATCGAGAGAAGTAACATTTGTTCTCCTAGCAGTGCTGAGACAGAAGGTCCAAAGGAGGACAAGGGCTCCATTCATTGCATGTACGTAAATAAAAAAGGTTTATACTGCCAAGAAGATATCAACCTTTTTTTAACATCTGTATTCTTATGGTAAAGTAACACTGAGGTAGAACTGTAGTTTTCGTTAGATTTAACTTCTGCGGCTTCAAAATAAATTTAGTAATGAACTTTACCGCCATAGTTGCATTTTTACTTTCAAGGAATGCTCCTTGAAGATGAGCCCATGCAAAGAATGAGCGCCTTTTACTCCTGAGCAAATAAAAGCCTTTTTTTTGGGGGGGGAACTATGATATATTCAAATGAGAAATGCTCATAGCTTTATCGTCTGAAAATATTCACTGTTCTATATTTAAAATGTAAAGCTATATCGTAGCAAGAGTGGCTTTTCATGCAGAAAGGAGTTCTATAAAATACAACTCAAGTTGGTGTTTCCCTCCCATCAACTCATGCATGTAGGATGCACGGCAGCACAGGACGCGGAGGCCTGGCGACATCACGTACGTCGGGTGACGTGCGTGACGAGGTTCTCAGAAGTGACACTTCAGGAACAGGAACTCGAAATAAGATTTCTCAATAAAAATGGTTCATTGCCAAGGCTATTCAGGCCATTCCGTCAGAGCTCATGACTTTCAGGTTAAAAATTTGTCAATTCTTGTAGTCTTCGTAAAAATTGATCATATCGTGACAAAATATTTGATGGATTTCAGAATTCGGGCAATCAATAATTGTAGTGCTGATTTTTAATTTAAATTTTGCTTCTTCCGTCTTCTTTTTCACTTCTTGCTTTTGATACAAGACTTTGCCATAGGTAATTGTACAGAAAAATAAAGATATAATTTATACATATATTATTCTACGGATCTCTGAGTTTTGCTGATGGGCCTTTCCAACCGATGGTTAGAACAAATTTAGACTTCTACTACAGAAATCAGGATTTCATCTCTAACATTAAACTTCTATTCGTTCTCTTCCAGTCATGCATGCTCCTTAATTAAGAGGTTACGTATTGCAGGGGAGTACTTCGTCATATAAAAAATACAAATTTAGAGTAGGACAAAAGGAATGTGAATTCACATTTTCGTGCGTCCTTTAAAAATTGAGATAATTGTTTTCGTTATTTTTGTTTTTCTTTGACAAGACCGTGCTGAAAGTTTTTCCAAGTTTTCAACATTGGCTTAGACTTTTTTTTCTCGGCGCAGGCAGTGGCGATTTTCTCTGTTGGTTATAGGAGAAAAATTCCAAGCACAATACCCCACTCTACCCAGGTGTCTGAAATGGGTACCGGTCTTGACCGGGGGAAAGCGTCATGGCGTCCTGGCGTTAGTTATAAGGCATTTGAAAATCCAATGTACAAGGTGATATGTATCACGCTTGATTGGAAATAAAGCATCCGTAGATGCCTTCATTATTATTATTATTATTATTATTTATAGGTATTTACTCAGTAACAGCTCTCAAGTTTTACTAATAGAGCTCACCACTCTTCTTTCAAATTCCTATGCCTGCGCGTCACACAAGCTCTCAACGATCGATGTTTGAAGAGCCAAGGTAGTGTGTTCAAAAATTTGTGCAGAAATGTTTTCACAATTTGTCCGCTAGAGTATCGCTGAATAGTCGGTATAATATTGTTGAGAATTATAATACTCAGTTTAAGACACCCTAGCCGTAACAAATGTAATCTCCAGAAAACAGGAAATATATGTACAAGGTATGCTTCCAAGTAGAATACCCTGCGCACAGAAAAAGTAAGTTGAGCAGGAAAAGGCAGAAACGACAAAGAAGATGTGAGAACTGAAAGAAACTAAAGGGGCACAAAAGGTAGAAGTCCTGAAGGCCCATCTATGGCTGAGGCAACTTAACAGTATCTCCTCTGTCCGCGCTAGTTTATATAGGAAAGACAAATCTAACTAACCTAAACCTATGGCCTATCCCATCCCTCCTTGGGGGTGAATGGTCATGCTAAAGATTCATGAGAATATCCTTAGGGCATTATCTTCTAGCTTAGCCGCTGCAAGCTTTTTATTGTCAGAGAAGAGTTTGAAAACATTCACATGTACAGTATTCAAGTACACGTTACAACAATCGATCTATGACTCTTCATCTCTAATTACCTCACTAGCTGAACTCTACCAGAATATCTATGGTGTCCGAGTTTGGTTGGAAGTGATTGCGCTGTGCAGATCGAATGATAACGAGCATTTTTGAGCTTTAAAAATAGCGCATTGCGTAACAGTAAGGAGAGAGACAAAAAAATGTTGTGCCTTGTTAATTCAATAATAAAAAAATGCTTATCTTGTTATTGAAAAGAACAAGACGTCTGTAACTTATCGCATTTCAGCATTTTGAATGTAAACTCAAAATGACTAAGCTATCAATAGTATGGTTAAAACATCACTTTTAACTCACAGAATCACAGATGGTCTGGCTGGGATAAAACTCAACACAGACGGTCTGCCAAAGCAAGAAAAGGCTTTGGATTAGATATCAGCCAGCCAAGGCCAATTAACGTTCCAGTTCTTACGATACCTCCGTCTCTGTCCAAGGCATGTCCCGTTATGGCTTCGCTGCGCAGCCACGCAGCCACGTGTGCGTAGACTGGGTTACCATCGTAACTTCAACGAAAAGAATTGTTTTCGACTTATAATAATATATGCAATGGTAAAGTCAAAGTATTCAATGAATACGCCAAGTAATTACAGTACGTATTTTTCAATTTGAGTTTTGATTTTTCATCAAATACTTACATGGTTAGGATCTTTGCTCTTGGTGTAATTTTTACACTACCCTACCTAAATCACACACACAGTGAGTCGACAAGTGAGCGCATTCGTGCTCTAAGTATGTAACCGAGTATCGCACTAAGTAAATGGTTTTTAATTACAATCTCATTTTGAATTAAAATGATCAAGAATTACGTTGTACTTGAGAAATATGTTGCGACAGCAAAGTTCAGAGCTGGGATAGAAAAACACAGTTTTAAACAATATTTCGCCGCTTAATTTTGACCACAGGTCATGTATCGGGTGCAACTCTCATAAAATACGTAGTTTTTCTTCAAGTAAAAATACGCATAGATATTAATGAACCACACCTTCAACTCGTAATATACAGTCTGTTGTCATGATAGTCAGTGATGGGTGAAAATAAGGGTCTGTAATACTTGGACTCAGAAAGAGATGTACATACATTAAAAGATGAAGAACATAATGCTTAACTCCTCATTTAACTATCTACAATTCGCAGGACCCTGGAAATTGCACGGTCTGCATCATTGCGCTTATTTGACGGACCCGTGAAAACTCTTTTCTATAGAATCTGAATAACCAAACCTACCATGAACAATCCTAGCCGACCCTGACGTCTTTAATCTAACCATTCCTAGCTTAACATGTCCATATTAACCTATTTTCTCTTTAACTAACCTAATATATCCCACCACAACAGAGCCGAAACCATCTCGACACATCCATTTAATTAATCTTATCTAACCATGAATTTTGAATCAGCTAAGCGACAGTTGACTTAGAAACGATTCAATCTTATTTCTATCATTTGAGTTTAAATTACGCCTAAATTTTCCCTATGGAGTAATGAAAACGTGTTGTACGGGTGGACCTGTCGTACGGACTCGAGAAAACTTTCATGGCCATTTTATTAGAATAACCAAACCTATTTTAACATGTTGATTGCGTACTGGGTGATATGTGTAGGTAAATTGCTCATTTAATACCGGTGTAAATGAATAGCATTTCATCTATTTCGCATTCATCTAAAAAAAATTAATGTTACCATACTACTGTAGTTGAACGTGTGAATTTTTTTTCATATTTTTAAATAGGACAGAAATACATTCGAGCAGTAAAGTCGATTTCTCAGTTCTGCTACTTACAACATAAATAAACCAACCGAACAACTACGAAAACGTAGTCAATATGTTAAGTGATCCTAACATAACCTAGTCTATCTTAACGTAACTTATCTTACCATAATCTAATCTAACCTTATCAATGCTAACATTCCCTACTATTACCTAGCCCGACCTTTTCTAACTAATCCTATCATAAGTTACCCCTAACCTCACTTATCTTGATTTTTTTCTAAGCAAACCAAATTCATTTTAATTTATTCTAACTTGACCCACCAATAAATTTTTAATTTATCCCACAATTGACTGTAACGTTTCAGCCGTAACTATGATACCACTAACGTACGGACTTACCGATACACCGGACGGACGGACGGTCGGGATACCAAGAGAAAATTCAAAATCCTTTAAAATGAAGTTTCTAATTTCCACAAAGAGTTACTGTTCTACTGGAAAGAATTTGTATTCGTATGCGCACGAGACATTTCATCTAAGGTTTATTATAGTTTAATGAGCTCATTCCAGCACTATACAGCACATTTAAAGTCTCAATGTAGCTATTGTTCTGGGAGACTAAGACCACGAGAAAGCTGCAGTAGTTTAGTTCTAGAAATGAATGCAGCGGCGCCTTATTTCTCTTCGACTCTTAAATTAGAGTCCATGTCAATAGCGGCGTACACAGAATTGTGAAGGGCAACGAGCACGCAGACAAACGAAGTGGCGGAGGTGATCTTTTTAGGTGAAGGAGAGAACCAGACGCTTTCTCGCTTGTTGGTTCAAGGTAGATATTCACGTTTAAAATTCAGGTTTAACCGATTCAGCTTGAAGGAAAAGGCTGTGATATTAACATCAATGATCAATTTAATTTTTTTGAATTTTGACTAAGTTTAAGGCGGTGCCTTGATTTGGAGAAGGTGGAATTGAAAATAATGAAGATAAAAAGAGATGATGAATCTACGGGCGAATTAATAGAAAATAACTATTTTTGGGGAGTAAAAAAAATTACAGACAGTTTAAAAATAGAAACTTCAAATTTATTTTTCTCCTTTTATCTGGGGCATTGATATTAAAAGGACTTCGAAATCCTTGTTTAAAAATTTCAAAATTATTCCAATCCTTCCTAAGCAGACAATAAATATAATAAGCCTGAAGTAACAACCACCGTGATTCATGAAGAAAATTTAGAAAAAAAAACATATATCGTACTTTCACACTAAATAATTCGTTAAAAGGTTTACACTCCATTGCTCATTTATAAAAGTTAATTTATTGAAAGTTATTGTAACATTTTTTCATTAGAACGATAACTAGTCCAAAGAGGGTTAGGAGAAATAGTTTTCAGAAGAATCTTTCATTAGTTTTCAAAAGATGAATTCAATTGTCAGGCGTATGCACGCATTCATGTGAGCCTTCTCAAATTTTGTTACTCTTCTTACTCTTCCTTATAATGTATAGACGCTTTAGAGACTCCCGTTGAAAATGCGTTATTAAATTGCGAATATATTACAAGACGAAATCACCATTGTCTTCCATTCTTTCTGAGGGTGGGTCCCTCACTTGAGAAAAATACTTATGTTATTCTTTTCTTCAGGGAATTGTTACCAATGCGTGTGAAATTATGTGCAGGGGTACGTCTGCATATTAACAGTAAATGAATATCCACTTAACTTTTGAGAATAGGAAGTAAAAAACGAGGTTTTCAGATAAAACTACAGTACGTTAAATGCAGGAATATTTTATGCTGGGTTGAAACACGCGTGATGGTTTAGAAGGGCAGCGCCCTGGCAGGCAGAGAACTGGCCACTTAGCCCGTCTTGCCAAGGACTCACGGGTCTAGAACAATTGTCCGCAAGCTTGAGCATTAATGTGCATACAAAATCTCGCACGTATGCATAAAAATGCTTCCACTTTAATGCAGAAGGCGTTTTAAAAACTCAGGTGCTGTGTCTAGAGAGATGATATCTAGTATTTTTTAGGCTTCCTTTTTTTAGTTTCAAATACTTTCGACTGACGGTAACCACCTAAAAATAAACGAAAATCTTCATGAGATTTTTAGCTCTTCGAAGATGAGTAGAATGCATAAATTCAATGTTTGAAAATTTGCAAGCCGGCGAAAGTTCAGAAGAATGTCAAAAAATTCCTAATCAATGCTTTTATCAGTTTGATAATCTATTTCTTAATAATTAAATTAGAATTAGGGTTTATTTTCAACTTTTAAAACTTCGCTCCTGTTTTATGTTTTTGATATTCAAATTCACTTTGGATTTTAGCCTGCCTAGAATAAAAATTCAAGGTAAAATAGGCTAGGACGACGATGAAACCTCAATTCATATTTAACCAAAGCAAGATTTACGAGTTTCACTTCCCATTTTCATAACACTCCATGAATATAAAAGTGAAGAAATTTATCATCAATATCGAAATATAGACTAGAGTCAAACGTAAAACCTTGACGAAATCCGGTTAAAGATTTCTTGTGCATCATGAAACTTTTATTAAATTGAGTCACTGTGAGTCATAGAAACATTTAAGTGAGCGCGTTTTCAAGTTTCGTTTCTATGGCATTTGACCTTAAATGATAGCTTTGCTACACAGTATAGTCTGAGCGTGTGGAGTAGTTGAACAGATGAAGAAATTAGCAAAACTCTTAATATGAACAATACTTCTAACAAAGCTTTCGCTAAAATTGTCTCGGTAAAGATTTTCGTTAAAAACAAACTTGTGTATAGAGATGATCTGTACCAATATTGGAAAAACACGTGCGTAAAGTACTCCGAAATTTTAAGCCGGTGAGACGCTCACTAGAGATATCTGATTGTTTTTTAAAACCTACTTTAAAGTCCTGTTCAGTCCCTAATGCATAGCTCACAAAATTTAGATGAGAAAAATTCAGTGATCAGAATGGATACCAGAATAGCTCCATGGCAATATGTGGATGAAAATAAATTCACTGAAAATGAATAAAGTGGGTTCTTTCGCAAGTAACATATCACGCGACGGATAGTTTAAAATGGTTTAATGAGAACTCGCGTAAATGCAACATCGCTAGGAAGTACAAGAAACTGGCGCAGACCAGCCCTTATATCACACGCCTCACCAGGAAGTAAATGCTTACCAAGTAGTTCTTGATCTTGAAACTGACCTGGGCAGCTACGTTTAGAACAAGCGAGTTCCATAATTACTTAGCTACCATTAAAGGGACTACTGGATCTACAGTAAACTCGGAACGTTGCTACCATTAGAGCTCACCGTAGCTACCTGACAAGGTTAGGTGGCCTGGTTACAAAAACTGACCTCTGCAACTACTTATCCAAAAGGTAATTTCGCCGGTCTGACAAATCCTCAGGAGTTCACTGGGTATCGAGTATATTTTATAAATACCAATATTGACTAGTTTAGTTCCATATTTGTAATCAACTAGTAAATATTCGTCTTCCTGTAACAAAGTGTATCGAACTGATATAAACCTGAGAATTCACCCGCCTAGTTTAATCTATTACATTAGGTTAGCTCTAATGGTTAAAGGAGTGTTAAATTCATGTTAAAAATCATCCTAAAGGGCTTGCAGTTTTAATTACAAATTCTGGTATTAAGACTACGTAGCTCATGCTATGATGACGATGCTATGAAGGATTGTTCGATGACGGTTTCCGTATCGTTGCAGGCGCTTTAATTTACCTCTCTATCGACGCATTTTGCCAGAAGTAAGTAAACAGAATGCGATTTTTTTTCGAGGTGCATCATCGAAACCAGAAGCCGTACAGGACGAGAAGGTCAGAATTTTTTTAATCTTTCAACAAAACATTTCTTCACTTATCTGTTTTACAACTCACCAATAAACAGATCCGTATCATCTTTGATCTTGACAATGTATGAACACGTCACAAGTATCAGTTCACAATAATTATGAACTTCAAGAAAAATTCAGTTCTTTTCACTGACTGTAATAGTTCGACGGAGCGTCACACACCTCACTCTCTTGAGTCTCTCCTGGAGTGCTCTTCGCCACCGCGTCCATGGTCTATAGCTTCTACCCGCGTTCAGGTAACGAAGGTCGTTCCTTTATAGAATAATGTATAAGTTCGAGTTTAAGATAGAAATAAAATAAATGTTCGCTAGCGATTAAAAATAAATTCCCTAATTCTAATACTCATACTGAAATTAATATATGTACGAGAGGAACATTTCGTGAATATCATCAATAGGGTCAATATTTTTACTTGTTGAAATCAGACAACCTGGAACACAAAATTGCACTATGATTCTGAGGAGCAGTTCTGCGAGAGTGGAAGCGTGGGATTCGTCCGGTCAAGCGACGGAAACTGCCGGGAAACACGGGTTAGTCCCGTTGCTCTGAGTCATGAATCTTAAACTGGTTTCCCGGGCTTGAAAGAGTACAGAAACCTGGAACTCCAAAGAACTTTCAATGATTTCTGTGCTGTAAAAAATTACGAAGTAAAACTCAACAAGCATCCTGTATTCGGAGATTTGGTGGTATTTACTGTAATTTAGGAAAATTGTGTAAATAAAGTATGAGATACGGATAGTTATTGAAAGTGCTATGTTGACTCACTAGCGCAAGGGGACGCTATTAATACTTAATTTTGTGTTCGACGATTTCAACTAAAGATATTTGTACATTAAATTCTGCTGTGAAATTAATTCTCTAATGAATGTCACCAGCGCGCGAGAGTAGGCGCGGGGTGAGTAAAATGTAGTGATGTAGGATTAATTTAATGGGTTAGTAACCCGGAGCAGATTCAATCAATTTTGATGCATAATTCAATTTCCATGCTTACAAACCCTGTCTATATGATTTTTTTTGAAATTTTTAGTCATACACTTAGGAACTCTTACGCTCTCTCAGAACACTCTAAAACCAAATAAAAATGTCTCATCATAACCGTCGCTATATCCAAAAATTATAGTGCTTCGAAACAGAAAAATTTCGCCCATGAGCTTCGGTGCATTTATAATACCAGCTACGATAGAATTTCGTAACAAAAATAGCGGAGGTAGAGTTGGTTTGTACTCGTCTATTCGTATTTTAGAAAATTCAACAGGAACATGTACGAGCTAAAAAACGCCGAATTTGTGTTTTCAGTCTACCATCTACTTATGAAGGTTATTTTATTCCTTGCTCTGGCCTCGCATCGGTGGAAATTAGCTCGGTCTGTAATGTAGGAGAGTCCGATTCTAGAAATGACATTTTCCCTCTGGGATTAACAGTTTTGATAGAATTTTGTTGAAAACACTAAGTAAACATTTGTGAAACACATAAAATATGTATTACTCATGATGCACTGTTTGTGATGACTTGGATGACTTTGAGAAATTCACTAGCTGCACTTGTTGTGCGAGATATTAACATCTGTATTTATTGAAAATAATTTTGAATAGAGTCAAATTATACATCTTTCCTCCTCAACATTTTAATTTCGTACGCAATGGGTTTCGGGATTTTCCTGAATTTAGGAACAGCAAGCTAAACATGACCACTTCTCCATCTAAAATCAGCCTGGGCGACATTGCAATATCTCCGGTGACAATTTTGGGTGTCAGAAAGTGTTTTAACGATTTTTAGGAGAGGTTTTAACTTATTCTAATTTTTTCTTAAACTGGTTATAATCCTCCAATAAACTAATGGTTTCGAATTTCTACGAAATCAGAAAGAGTATGACGGCGCACTTCATAGTTCTGTTGAGCTACCTCGTGAATTTGGTAACGTAACCTTTCGGTTTGGCCTTCGTGTGACGGTGACTTACTGGAACAAGCGCGAGATTCCAGTGACGGTGTGCTGTTCAAGTTTAATGACGGAACTAGTAATGTTAAACGTGAAGATTTTCAAACTTGAACAATTATTTAACTGTGTACGCATATAGTGCATATCATCACGATTTATGCAATTTAAGATTCAATTTTTTTTCTTTTGTAAAAAATTAAAGGGAGCTTTTTATTCATTTTTCTTAATTTTCACGTTTATTATGCGATGTTAAATATGCTTTGTTTGGCTTTGTTCTAAAAGTTTGGAGGAAAAGGAAATGATGCAGTTAATGGAGTAAATAAAATAATGGTAATTTATAGTAACGCAGTTTACTTCTAAAGTAAAATGAAAGTAAAGAATTCAAAAACTACGACAAAATATTTGTGCAAATATTGGTAACGCAAATTTACTATTAATGATGAAAAATTTGCAGCTTCAAAGAATGCCGTTTTTTATCAATGCGAGAGCTGTTAAAAATGTTGAAATACAACAGGATCACTTTATTATCACTTTTTAACGTCATGATTCCCACGAGCTATTTCAAATTATATACAAATTATCATCCAATTTAAAGTAACCGCTAAGATTGATATCGTAGAATTGTTAAATATCCAGCGCTAGGCGAAGAAACTGAACGCAGATTATTCATCCTTTCGTTTCCCCGATCATGAGGGTCTTAGCAATTAATAAATGTTGTAAGTCAAACACTAAGAAAAACGTTGAATGTGTGAACTGCCAAAAATTACTGCAATATCTCCGGAATTAAACTCAGACATCATGATTTTCATTTGTCAAAAATCATGACGTTAGCAGAGACATAATTACTTGTACATCATCACGCTTGCAGGTTTATATGATAGTACATTATGAAGAGATGTGCAGTGTTCGAATTCTAAAATGTAGGTAACCTCATAAGAACGGGAAGTCGGTTTTAGATACACGTGCAAATTGAGGCGATGGGCGTTCAAAATCTCATCTGCCATAAAAAATTCCACGGAGTGCGATTCAGCTTTGTTGCTGTAAGGTGCATGAAAGTCTTCACATAAGAGCCTGAGGCGTTATTTTATTTAGTTAAACTTGTAGATATTAAGTTAGATATTTTTTAGAATGTTGAGCTTCGTAAAAGGCGTTGTGAAATAATGTAATAAAAAGACCTAATCTGTCTTAAAATCCATGGTTTTGCAGACATGTTTTCCATGCTTCTCTGTATCCCCATATTTTTTCAGCTGTACATCACGGAAGGTTATTTGACGAAGTTACTAAGGTGTTCAAATATGTCTGGTTTGTAGTATCGTAACTAAATTTATACAAGCGCCATTCAATCCATATGAGAACGGCCTGAAAGTATTATGTTGAAATGAGAGCACTCCTTTAAAGACGGAAACTGGATGTTCAACAGCACATCAAAATATGGTCTATTCAAAATAACTAACTTTATAAAACTTGAGTTTTCCATTGGGAATTATTTTTGTTTCTACTCCCTGGTGTTCTCAGTCCTAAATCATGCCTTTAACTGCTTCTGCGGGTGTCGTGTGGATACCATGACGTTTCTCATTTCATAACTTAATAAATTAGAGGATGCAAACTGTTTTCCATTTCATTCATGTCTCAGCTCCATGCAAACATTTTCTCTTTCTTCATGAAGCAGCCACACTATTTTGACTAGAGTGGTGTAAAACAAATACTTTGTGTTCAAGTCTTTCTTGTTTGATTTCTACTTTAGTCTTACATTTCTCAAATAAAATGTTTTCCTAATTTGTGTTTACATACCTGCTCGCTTACAGACCCTTCTTTCTATGCGATTGTTCGAATTTATTTTAACGCCTACAGATTGAATTATTTCTTTCGATTTTTGAGACACACTTCCATTTTATTTACTATACAATCAGAAACTCGTCTTGTATCAAATGCGAGGAGGAATTTTTATGCATAATTAAATGCAAATTACGTCCGATGTCATTAATTAGTTTTTCATTATTATGACTTGTTTATTTGCTCATTGCTATGACAGTAGTATCATGTAGGCAAGTGAAAAACAATTTTTAGATAAATCTGACTGACGAATATAATTCTAAAGTTACTGGCATTTATTCGTTTTTTTCTTTGGACCTGTGTCTGGAAAGCTAACTCGAAGTTCTTTTATAATCATCAGGTACTTTCCTAAAGAATGTACTTTTATTGTTTGAAGCTTTGTTAACACCAGGACCATAGTTACTTCTCTATGAGACATTTTTCTCTATACGCGCAACCTTTTATCTGGTTAACCAATTTGGCTTGTCGTAGGCTGGAATAACATCACGGAACACTTGCTCTGAAGAAAACATCGCTTATCATAGCGTAAGAATCAGGATTAGAAGGAGCAATTTAGAGAGCCTAGTAAAGGATCTTATTTGTCTAGCAGGTCGTGTTCGGACTTCGCAGTATTTTTGGCGAATCTCATACCCATTCTAATCATATTGGCTAAACAATACGTAAGTGTGCCGCGTAAAATGTTCGCAACCCTCGCACGTATTTTCAAAAATCAATCAACTTCAAACAAGCGATTCACAGTTTCTTCGGATAGTAAATGTGCTGTTTGTATTCACATATGAACATGAATGAATGGTGCGTTAAATCCAACATGAAATTTGAAAGTTTTCAAGAATTATAATGTCGATCGTACAATGTTCATGTTCAATTTACATGGGGTGAAAATATTTGATGCAAAATGATGTTGAGATTAAATTGTTTCAGGAACGCTTCAGAATGACCTTATTTTCATTCGCATTTTCATTGATTCGTAATTCTTGCAAAATAAGCGATTTCAGCCAACTGAAACCATAATCCGATGCTTAACTGTTATCAGTTCCGAGTTAGCTATAGCTAACATGCTCCGAAAAATTTTTACCAGCTGATATTTTTTGATGCATCATTAATATCGACTGAAATTGAGAGTTACCCCATTGACAATATTTTTCTTCAAGTGAATATGATAGTAAACATACAATCGTGGTTGAAATTATGGAGCTTTTGACACAAATGCAAAATTCTTTAGAAAAATTGTTTTCTTACTCAAACAGTTAGAACAAAGCCTTGTGAGTCATTATGATTTACTTTTATTAATGAGTATGGACTCCTTCAGCTCTCATAAAGCCATCAAGCGTTTTGGCATGTTAGACACCAACTTGACTCGATTTGTAAGCTGTAATTTGTATCCTTCATGAAGTTTTACTGCTTATTCTCATTGAGAGGCGCAACTGTGTATCCTCACCCTTTTCCCTAAGTGAATGCAGATGCTCGATGAGGCTAAAATCCGGTGGCTGAGAGGACCACTCTATTACTCTCGCTTGTTTTCGCGATCCGTGTCAATTTAGAAGCATGGTCTTGATGTAAGTTTACTTCATCTGGTAAGTTTTTGATGAAATTTTTTACACCGAAGGTTGGTAGCCCCGATTTAACATGTTCGTGTTGGCGTTAGAATTCACTTTACCTTAACAAGTGAACAGCATTCCTGTCCCTGAAGACGACATACAGTCAGAAACTATTACACTGCGACCTTTACATTCTACTTTAAGGACAATATATTCAGGGTTGAAAGCCACCGAAACTCTTTGACAAACTCTGACAGCTTCTTGGGTTCCAAAAATCTGAAGAAAACGTACAATTTCAATGATAATTTTAAGTTCGAAAAAAATGTCCCAAATCCAAAATTAGAGCAATTTATGATCTTAAAGTTGAACTCATGACTTATCTTTTAGTTGCTTCCGTCAGACCAACCATTTTTAAATCAATCCAATCCAAGCTGTCCATTTACCATTATTTTTGCACGAACCAATTGCTTATTCTTATTCTTTTTTAACAGCAATGGCTCTTTTTCAGCGAAACATCTTTTGAAACTACTTTCCACTAGTCTCAACTTCACTGATCGAGTCTTTATCAACTTGTCCGATGTTTCGAAAAAATTCAGGTATTTTATTGCCAGAAATTTTTCTGTTCAGCTATTGATACTTTCTTCAGCAATCTTTTTTCTCATGAGGTTGTGCACTTTTTCCGGTCTCAATTATTCTGAATTTTGGAGGCGTCGATTTCAATTTACCTTTTGGAAATTGTTTGTACACCTTCTCTTGAGCATTAATTTTTTGGGGAAATGCAACGTTGGAGAAGGCTACTTTAGACAATGTAACGATTTGGGTTCTTTTAGTTTCTTGGAGGTTTTTTGCGGGACGTTTTCAACAGTAAAAAAGGTGAATTATTTTGTACATTAGTGATTAAAATAAAAAAATCTAAAGCTTACATTAAAATAAGCTATTTTACCAACTTTGCAAAATAACTGAAAAACATCTGGAAAAGTTTTGGTAAAAAGGATTGAAAGGAATGAATTGAATTGAAAGTAGACCAATGTAATTTTATGATGATCCTAATAGTGCTTCCATATTTATTAAGTATAAGTAATCAACAGGTTGCATGTTTTTCCGAACTTGCTCCCCGTCATTTTACCGTGGCTTTATGTTATGTGAAGAGGAATGAAAAAATATCACGAAGCACAAATGCGTGGTTCGTTAGTTGGTTACTTGGTTAGACTTCACATCCTCTTCTGTTTATGTTACACACAAGGAAAATAGCGTCTCAAGTCGAAAAGAAAAAATATATACAGAAATAAAAAGCATCGCCGTAGTCATAATAAAGTCACACTTCGCTAAATAATTGCATAAATAATAGAAAAAGACAGCAGATTTTTGTTTTTTTGGGAATGTAGTTTATTCATATTGAAATGCTTTTTCGTACCCTCGTCTGATGAATTAAAATGAAGAAAATTAGAAAGGAGTGAAACCTGGATCACAAATAAACTCATCACACACTTTCACTTGTTCCAATTTTACCACAGGCGATACAGAGGTAGAATGCTTCTTAAGTCTAGTACAATGGTCAAATTTGAGTATAGCTACCTGTGGGCCCGAACAAGTTCAGCGACTTCTAGGGCTTCCTATCATCACGTTATTCTAAGGTGTACAATAATGTTTAACCTAGTTCGCATTAGACTGATCATTGAGATAATTGACTCGATATTTTATGCTGTATTTTACAATATAGGTCAAATCGGCTATATTTAACAGTATGTTCGATAAAACGATTCAAGAGCAGACTGAAGATCGGTTATGTTACCCAAAGCAAGTTACATTATTACATTATCATTAGTTACATGTAGGAGGCAAGATTTGACACGGTGATCTTACACGGCTAGTATTCTGATAGGAAGTGAGACTCAAGATGTCTTTTGAATACTTTGTACGAATTACATTTACGGATCTCAGCAGGTATAGAGTTCCCAGTTTTGGTTCCAACGAAGAGTATACTGTGTTGCGACTGGGCCTTTGAATAATGAGGAAGCATGAATTTACTTCTATTTCGGGTTAAATGGTCGTGATGACTATTTTGCGCAGTCAATAATTGTCTTAGGCTATTGTTGCCATCATTTCTTAATGTTTTGTAAATGAAATTACAGATGGAGATTTTGTTGAGATCCGAAAGTTTAAGTATTTGTAAATTTTTGACAGAATCATTTGTGTGAGCATTATATTCTAGGTTTTTTACCGCTCTGACAGCTCTTTTCTGCAGAGTAAAAATTTTGTTGGTTTTATTTTTATCAGTTCCGTGCCATGCTTCTATTCCGTATTGCGAGTATGGAAAAATGAGCGTTCGGTAGAGCATTTGTAAAGCTGTTTCAGGCAGAAAATTTTTAACTTTATTTAGGATTCCGATGGATTTTGACAATTTAGAACTACAGAACTAATATGAGTGATGTGCTCTTTGAAGGTCAGATATTTATCTATTATGATGCCCAGAAACTTACATGAGTTGGTTTCTTCGATTTCACCTTCGCGAATTTTAATGCATGGGAGAGATACATATTTCTTGTATGAGAATCTAATATAATTTGTTTTATCAATATTAAGGCTTATTTTATTAGCTTTGAGCCACGATGAAACCTTATGAAGTTCATTATTTATACTCTCCATAATCATAGCAGGATTTTGGTTCGGAAGGACCGCAGAAAGCGTACTGTCATCGGCAAAAAGTATGAATTTGAAGAATGATGTAGATTTTACAATATCATTGATAAAAATCAGAAACAGGAGGGGCCCAAGAACAGATCCTTGTGGAACTCCATAGCTAATTGTCTGTGAGTCTGATTTTGCGTCGTCAATGACAACGTTTTACTTCCGATTTGTTAGGTATGATCTGAACCAATCATGCGCAATCCCTCGAATGCCATAACAGTGTAGTTTCGAGGGTAGTATTTTATGGTCCACACAATCGAATGCTTTTCGAAAGTCAAGAAATACAAAGAAGACAGGCTTTCCTTCATCTATATTAGAATAGAGGAATTGTAAATGATTTAATATAGCCTGTGTTGTGGATTTTTTAGAGCGAAAGCCGTATTGTTTATCGTAAAGAAATGATTTTTGTTCAAAATAAGCGTACACTTTTTTATACACAATCTTCTCGAATACTTTGCTAATAATTGGTAGTACGGAGATAGGTCGATAATTGTTTACACAGGTTTTTTCACCACTTTTAAAGATAGGGGTTACTCTGGCAACTTTGAGGGAGTTCGGGAAAGTGCCTAGTAAGAGAGACTGGTTAATAATATTTGATATCAGTGGGGCTACAATGTCAGCAATAACTTCAAGTACTTTAGTCTGAAACGTTTGTAACCCACTCGATTTATTTTTCATGTTGTTTATGCACGTAATTACATCGGAGGAGTTTATAGGCGTAAAGAAAAAGGAGTTGGGTTCTCGAATATGATCCATAAATTCCAGGTGATCAGTAGGTTCACTTGGAATACCATCAGCTATAGTTTTCCCTACGTTTACGAAGAAGTTGTTAAAGAGATTAGCAATTTCTTTCTTCTCATGGTATTTTACATTATCTTGAATAACATATTCAATTTTCTTTATATCGGCATTATTCGGTTTACAGCAAGAGTTAAGGAGATGCCAAGTCTTTTTAACGTCAGTTTTGAATTGAGTAAACTTGAGTGTAAAGTAGTTCTTTTTTGATGTTCTTATCTGGTTTGTTACATAGTTTCTGAATCGGTTATATGTTTCTCTAGATATTCACTCTTCGTAAAGGAGGGCTAGGTACGCTTGACGTTTCTTTATGTTTATCACGATGCCTCTGGTAATCCAGGGCTTTTGTTTATTTTTCGGGGTAACTGTACGAGTTACAATTGGGCAACACTGATTGTATGCGGTCATTATAGTTTCAGTCAACTTTACTACTGCTTCATCAATGCTCGTGGCATTATTATTTTGTTGAGAGATGTGCAATGTAAGCATTGATTCTTCTAGAACGGTGCGCATTTCTTCAAGATTTGATTCGTTTATTTTACGATATGAGTAAGTTTCAGCCCGTGCCTCGGTGCAAGCAATATAGACATTTTTCTTAATAACAAAAACTGGGAAGTAATCTGATAAGTCAGAAGTAATTATTCCAGCAAGAAAATCACTTGGGTCTGTCATAAAGATATTGTCAAGCAGCGTAGCACACTCTGAGGTTATTCGTGTAGGCTTTGTAATGATCGGAAGGAAGGATTGAGACTGAAAGGTTATTAGGAAATTAGAGATTGATTCATAGCTTTAATGTTTCAGTAGATCATAATTGAAGCCACCGCATATTATTATGTCATTGTATAAGGACCTGTTGAACTGAGAAATAATACGATTCAGCTCATTCAGGAAGGATATAGGACAAGCTGTAGGAGGCCTATACACCGTTCCAAGCACAATGCGTTTACCATCTCTAGACAGTTCTACGAAGAGTGATTCTATATGATCCTGATTCATTGTTGCACTTGCTATGGTTCTCGAGTATATGTGGTTAGATATATATGTGCTGATGCCTCCGCCCCGCTGGTTTTTTCTTAGCGAATGGTAACTATGATAATTTTCAAATCGAATCATGTCTTTAGTCGAGTCATCTAGCCAGCTTTCGGTGAAGCTAATCACGTCAAGGTTATATTTAAGTTCAGTAATAGTACATTGTATCTCTTCCAATTTTGGATAGAGTGACCTACGGTTCCAACACAGGAGTGAGAAATCTCGGTCAGTTATTCGTATAGTTTCGTTAAATTTTGATATATTAGTATACCTACACTCTTGAGAGTCGTTTAGGTTTGGATATATTCTGTTCAAATGATTGAGATCTGGGTCGATTTCCTCGAATATCTCAGGGTGATCAGTCATTTAAAATTAGTGAACAGTAAGAAGTAGGTACTATAGAGCTTAAAAACGAAATACAGAGTCAAGCTTTAAGGGATATTCCAGTCTAAAAAATGACATAAGAAGCGGGCCAGCGCGGTAACCCTCCGCACTCCTCCAGCTCGCTTAGAGAAGCGTAAGCCAATACTCGTACCTTTGAGAGAAAATATAATTTTGATAGTAAATTTGACTTGCATTGAAAAAAAACTAAATGTCATGCTGAAGCGGCTCACAAAACTTTGGGAAAGATTTAAAAGTACTTTATTTTACGAGCTTGCAGCAGCTGCAGAAAATTAGCCCAAACAATGACATTTAGCCAACCAGCTAGACTGGCAGCGAATCTACAAAAGAGCTTAAGCTAATTTGAGCCTTAAAGTTCATAGTTATATGGCTCAGACTAAGACTAAGTTATAATATCCGTTCGCACTGGCAGTTATCAAGGGAACCGAACGGTTTTTCCTATGAATTCTTTGAAAAATAAAAAAAATACTTCCGGAGGGAAATAAGCTCTCGGGTATTCACAGCATGTTTATAACATTCGAATAGACGTTCAGAGCCATAAAAATTTTTAAACTTGCCCATACCCCCTCCCCCCCCCCCCCCTCAGAGGGAAATTTCTAAAAAACCTAATTTCTCTGCTAATATTGTACATAGAGACGATTAGTTTCCTTGTTAAATTCACAATGAAAATATTTACCAAAGCTAGGTCCATGTGTTTGGTTTTGCTTAAAAAAAAATTTAAAAATTTTTTGAATTTTTTCAAGTAAAATACACAAACTTCTTAGTTATTACTTTACATGGCAATAAAAAATTTTCTAATTAACTTATCAAAAAACAACAAACAGTTTTATAGTGCTTACCTTGATCTTTATGATGCAAGAAAGATCTCTTCAATGAGTAAAAAGCTGTTGGAGAAATAATTAAAAAACTAGAACACTTTTTCCTCATAAAAAGTTTTTTTTCGCTTTGCGAATAAAATAGCTAGCTCATTTAAGTGAGATAAGTTGGTTAGAAATTTTTTCATTGTCCATAGAAATAAAATAACTGTGTTAATGAGTTTTTAATATTCAAATAGTTGTCAATTTTTTTTAGAGCAAAAACAAACCAATTGAGCTAGTTATTGTAGATATTTTGATTCTAAATCGAACAAAGAAAACCATTCATTTCTTTGTACAATATTGGCTGAGAAATTAAAATAAAAAAAATAATATTTCTTTGAGGGTGGGGGGGGGGGGGGGTTTGTTAGGGGGGTATGGGTAAATTTTAAAAAAATTTATGCTACAACTATCTATTCGAATGTTATAAACATGCTGTGAATACCCGAGAGCTTATTTTCCTCCGGAAGTATTTTTTTTATTTTTCAAAGAATTCATTGGAAAAACCGTTCGGTTCCCTCAAAAAAGATCGAAGCACTGAGATGGAGAGAGAACACAGCACTGAAATTGCTTCCCAACTCACCACAAAGGACGTGCTTAGAAGGCCGTTCCTCCGTGCAGTAGAGCTCAAGAGACGCGCGCCGCCCGAGGAGTGCAGGCCCGGCGCAACGCCCCACCGCGTGAGGCGAAGACAGAATGGCGGGGAGTCGCTGCTGGAACTGCCCCTTGCCGCGTCAGGCCAAGAGAGCGCAGAGAGCGCAGAGCTGCCCCGGCTCCAATCTTCGGCTTGGAGCTTCACGAAGGGCTTACATATTTAACAATAAATTCATATTTTCAAAATGGTTGATATCCCATTTTTCTTGCGAAGTATAATAAACATACGTAGAATTCTTGAATGAAATGTCTTAAATTTACGTCCCAGGGTAATAAGGACGCTGATGTCCCGATAACCGAGGAGTGCTGATGGAGCCTCCTTTCCTGAAGACCGAGTGCTGAAGCCTCCCGAATTTGGTATTTTTTTGGAGAAGCTCACTTGCGTTCTTAGTCTGCAAGTGACTGAAGAAGAAGAACGGTGTAATCAAGAACAGCAAATGTTTCAAGGTTAGACTTGTTGGTACACAAGTCCAGAAGAGGCGTTAACTCTTTCCATGGGTCGTTTTATTTATTTTAGTGAAATAAAATTGGCAGAATTAGAACCACTAAAATTAAACTTATAATTTGCCTACGGCTATTTTTATTCTACATGGGGAATGGATGAACATGACTGGGTGTCTATGAATTTGCCGAAAGTAAAGGTGTAACTCATACATTCACATGTCAGATTAGACCATGATAGATATTTCCAGTGTCATAGATTTGTCTAGGATAGCGACGTAAATAGCATGAGTCTGCTTGACTTTAAGACGGAAGCGAGTCTAACACACTTAAATGGCGTAGTCTACTAAGTCTCAAATGAAGAAAAATATAGATTAAAATCTATTCAGAATTTAAATTTGTGCTATAATCGACCTTAAAAGTTCTTTCTTGTAGAAGTATGACTAAAAATGGAAGCAGAAAAATACACCTCTGCAAATCCAGAAAGGTATGATACAAATGAATCAAAAAATTTACGCATTGTTTCATGCCTTATTCATGCATAAACTAAGTTGATGTAAAATAAATAAAATTTATTATTTCTCTCTGGTGTAGTAAAAGGAGCATACGTTAGTGATAGAACCTTATCCATTTAGTTGTTTTTGGTAAACATCTGTCATTAATTGGACGTCGATACGACATTATCACAATGACTTCATTTTAGGACTCGAATTCAATTTATATACTGCAAAGTAGCTGAACTGTGCGTCTCCATGTGTCTTTCTCCCCTACTCAGAAAGTGATTTTCAAATTTCCGAGAGTAATCGCGGAATTGAAAACTTTGTTAAAATTAAGAATCAAGTGTACAATCTTGCAGCTTTCATTCGATTCTCAAAACTGAAACGAAACGTTGATTTTTCTCCGAAGAATATCTCGTGACACTGTGAACCGATATAGCTTTGACATCGATGCTAAAGAATGCGAAATTGAATTTTTTTTTGAGAGAGGAAGCGCACGGTATATTCACCTGATACTGACTGCCAATGTCGATCATTTCTTCATTACAAGCTTACAGATGATGTTGGTGGTGCGACTTGATCGCCTAATCGGGTGATGCAATCCCGAAGACATTCGGAGAAACGCGAAGAAAACAGGAAGTTGTTCAACGTATAACTCAACACGACTAGTTTGTCTTTAGTTATTTGGTTCACCTATTTTCTTCAAATGGTGTGAGAAATTCACTGAATAAGTAAAATCAATATATTGATGTAGATCTGATATGATTCAACTTCATTTATAACAGTGGTTCTTAACCTTTTTTCTCCAATTTCCCTCTTTTTACTGAACAAACTCTCCATTCCCCACCACAGCATTTTCCTTTTATTTATCATTCCTAGCAAAGCAGTGTCGTCATTTACCACGCCTCATTATGGTTGTTATTGCTATTAAAACAGTTTGAAAAGGGTTGTGATTTGTAAAGTAAGTCAACATCTGAATGTAATGTATTAGATTTTGAAAAACTATAGATTTTTTTATGGGTGGAAACAAATGCATAAAATTCCCCACACCTGGTAACTCCGCCATTCCCAAACACTGGGGAATTCCCCACAGGTTAAGAACCACTGATATATAAGAAAGGAATAAATTTTGGGGCATACACAGTTGTGGCTAAATGATAACAAGGCATGAGGGGAAAATGGTGATCACTGTAGCTAGTTTGAATTAAAAAATATTGAAAAGTAATGACCGCATGCTTTCACTCTCTTTTTAAACTGCACGCTATGGGTTCGAAAAATCTAATTTATATCATTCATTTACCAACTTATGCAAGGCATTTATAATTCAAAATTTTTCAAGATATTTACTGTTAATATATTTTAATTGAAGTTCGGGCTTTATGCATGCTAAAGTAATTATGAAAGTTTGAACATTTCATCAATGCATGCCATTACCAAGGTAGAAAATGTAACAATTCGAAGTCGCTGACAGCATTATTAAGCTGGAAAGATACGAAGACATCAGTTTCACTTCAGAAAAGTAAACATATGATAAGAGCTGCACTTGCTGTAATTCAGAAATATTGCGAGTTGTGTTTGCGTGTTTATTTACATTTCTTGAATAAGGGCAAGTGTAGCTCTTTTCATATGTTAACATTTCTGCAGTGAAAGCGATTTCTCCGTATCTTTTCAGCTCAATGATGATCCCAGAAAAGCTGATCACATGTTCATGTCTTATACTTATACCAATATCTATGCTTGGGATCAATAAATTTTTTAAGCCTTTCAAATCTCTACTTGGATACAAAAATTTTGTTAAGCACATAATCCTGAAGAAGGTAACGCGAAATACTCGTATTTATAGTTTTAACAATAGTGAGAGCGACAGTAGGAACTGGAGTAATTATAGGTCTCAAAAGTGGTTCATTTTTGCTCCTCAGTGCGTTAACATTACGATGAATATACATTTAAGAGGCGTAGTGGCTTTCAATTTTTTTAAATTGAAATCAGGAAAAAATACGGCATACATACGAGAAGTAAGCTCCCTGAGTCTTTTCTTTAGCTTTTCTGTGGGGTTACGTTCTAATCGGTCAAATTTAGCATTGAATCCAAGTGTTGAACTAAATTTTTACTCACAATCGTTATATCTTGGAAGCAAAAACGCATTGCACTTATTTATTCCAAGTGACAGTGTTTCTAGTAGATCACAGGCTATGTAGGGCTTTGCATTGAACTTCGGCAAGAACAATCAAATAAGATTGGATTCCTTATATGCTCGTATTGCAGGTGTTTTCAGTAATTGGTGCGGTGTCCAAGAGGAGCACCAAGGGGATGAGCCCCTCACTGCTGAGTGCAGGGATACCTTGACGTACAGTAGTACTATGTACTTCAAATAGCAATTCTTTCCTGATTGCATCGATAAAAACCGCTCCTGGCATGACACTTCGATACTTCGAAAACAATTCTTTAAAAATACAAACCGTGTTTCGATACGTCGAAATCTTCGAAAATTTAATTTTTGAAAATAAATTTAATAGTGTGTAACGTTTCTTCGGTGAAATGAAATTGCTTTTATAAAAGAAATTGGGCTTTTGAGAATCATATTCAAATTATTTCTCTTTTCAAAGTTTCTTGTGAGCTGCAAGGCCTCCTCAAACTGAATTAAAACTACCGTGGGGGCTGAAATTTGAACATTTCAATTTGCGCTTTGAAACGTTGGTATAAATTGAATATATGAAGATGTTATCTCCTTAAATTCATGCTCTAATAAGCTCCGTTAATGAAACAGTGAAGTTATGAAGACTTGCATCTTCAATCAGACTTGGAAAATCAATGAAGTTAGGTCAGTGGTCAGGGAACTTAATAGGCCCTATAGGTGATTTATTAGCTTGATTTTTCAGAAGGAGAATAAAGTCTCGCATTGATAGCTACGTTGGTTTGCCTAGAATAAAAGTTTATGTTTAAATCATTTAATGATTTAATTTTCATGAGTATTAAAATCTAATTCTTAATTTTTAATAATTTTTTTATCACAAACTATGCATCAGTGTTATGGTTGAGAAGCCTCTAACTGACTAATCTAATCTAACGTGTGCTCGTTCAGCATATTACCTGCTATGGAAAACGAATCATCTTCTAAAAACAGCGATTTGCTTGCAATTTGCTGTTACTAATTAGTCGGTAAAGTCTAGCTAATTCTGAAGTTATAGTTTTGAGCATTCATCATTTAGATATTAAAGCCTAACTGTACGCTGCAGTTGTTATCAATTTTGACAAGTTTCCTACTCTTAAATTCTTAAATTCATTTACGTACTGGTATAATGTAAAATTTGGTTCCAAATGATGCTCCTACGGCAGAGAAAGAAGAGACTTAACTCAATTCCTTACGGTTTCTTACATCTATCGCGAGATATGGTTGCTCCCCGTTGACTTGCATTAAGGGGATCATCTCAAGATTTTGACTATTTTCATCCGATTCGTCTGAAATTTGGACAGTATATGTATTTGTTGAAAGTAAACTTTTTTTACTCGTATAACTTTGTCGATTTAGACCTTATTTTTTACGAAAAATTAGTTTTTTGGTACATTTTTATGGACGTTTCAAAAGATAATTAGTCATTGAGTTTTGATGCTAGAACAAAACTAAACACAGTTTTAGAATTCTTGAAGCATTTCTAACAAACGTATGCTCAAAAATTGGAACATTTGGAGATTAAATTTTTGTGAGATTTTTTTACATCAATGATACTTTATTTTTAGTTTTGAGCTTTATAATTTTTTTCCCCAAATTTGGAAGTTTATCAACTTTTTGAGCGGCTGTGAAAAGAAAGCGGGGGGCGTTCGAAAGGTGGCTGCAAAGGGGCAGCCAGCAAAATTTCGAAGAGTATAAGGAGAGGAAGAAAGAGGTACAAAAAATGGTAAGGAGAGCAAAGAGGGAGGCGGATGAGGAGTGGGGGAGAAAGTTATAAGGGGACTTCATGGAGAGAAGGAAGGTTTTCTGGAAGGAAGTGAGGAGAATTAGGAAAGGACAGGTTGAGAAGGAGGCAAGAGTGAAGGATGCAAATGGTAGGTTGCTAGTGGAGGGTGGTGTTGTGAGGAGGAGATGGGCGGAGTATTTTGAGGAACTGCTGAATGTGAAGGATGATAGGGTTGCGAGAGTGGTAGCTGTTGGAAGTGATGTTAAAATGCCTGTGTTTGGTGAAGTGAATAGTAGTCGAATAAGAAGTGTGGAAGTGAAAGGTGCGTTGGATGTGATGAAAAATGGGAAAGCTCCAGGTATGGATGGCTGCACGGTTGAATATCTAAAGAAAGGTGGAAATGTGGTGGTAGAATGGCTGGTACATTTATTTAATGTGTGTTTCGAGGCTAGTAAAGTGCCGGTGGATTGGAGTAGCGCGTGTGTAGTTCCGTTGTACAAGGGGAAAGGTGACAGGTATGAGTGCAGTAATTCTAGGGGTATAAGTCTACTGAGTGTCGTTGGGAAGCTGTATGGAAGAGTTTTAATTGGAAGAGTGAGAGTGATAATGGATCGTGTGCTTGCTGAAGAACAATGTGGTTTTAGAAGTGGTTGAGGTTGTGTGGATCAAATGTTTGCTGTGAGGCAGGTAAATGAGAAATACTTAGCAAAAGGTAAAGATGTATATTGGGCATTTATGGATCTAGAGAAGGCGTATGACAGAGTGGACCGTGAGGCTCTATGGCAAGTTGTTAGCTTGTATGGAGTGGGTGGGAGACTGTTGAATGCGATCAAGAGTTTCTACGTTGATAGCAGAGCATGTGTGAGAGTAGGGAATGATGTGAGTTAGTGGTTCCCAGTTGTGACAGGTGTGAGACAGGGTTGTGTGATGTTGCCGTGGTTGTTTAATTTGTTTATGGATAGTGTGGTGAGAGAAGTGAATGCCAGAATGTTGGGAAAAGGTGTGCAGTTGGTGGGACAAAGTGGTATGTATTGGGAAGTGTGTCAGCTGCTGTTTGCAGATGAGACAGCGCTTGTGGCTGATTCAGAGGAAAAACTGAGGAGACTGGTTGCAGAGTTTGGTAGAGTGTGCGAAAGGTGTAAATTGAGGTTAAATGTGAATAAAAGTTAGGTCATGAGATGTTCAAGAAGTGGAGTGTTTGGAACTTTGGATGTGAGGATGAATGGTGAAGTGTTAGAGGAGGTGGAGCATATTAGGTACCTCGGGTCGGATGTGGCTGTTAATGATAGTATGGAAGTAGAAGTGAGTCATCGAGTGAGTGAAGGCTGTAAGACATTGGGTGCAATGAGGAAAGTATTTGAATGCAGGAGTTTGAGTGTGATTGCTAAGAGGGGACTGTATGAAAGCTTGATCGTGCCAGTTTTGTTGTATGGAGCAGAGTCCTGGGGTTAAGAGCAGCTGAGAGGAGGAAGTTGGATGTGTTTGAGATGAAGTGTTTGAGGAGCATGTATGGAGTAACAAGAAGAGATAGGATCAGGAATGAGTTGGTTAGGGGGCAGATGGGTGTTATCAAAAAGTTGAGCAGGCGAGTGGATGAAAGAGTGCTTGGATGGTTTGGGCATGTTGAATGAATGAATGTTGAGCGGCTGGTGAAAAAGATTTATACGTCGAATGTGAGTGGTTTTAGAGCGCGAGGTCGAACACGGATGAGTTGGATGGATGGGGTGAAACGTGCTTTGTATGAGAGGGGTCTGAATGTGGACGTGGCGAGAGGGATGACTGCGGACAGAAGTGAGTGGGAGCAGTGCGTAAGACCGTAATTTTATTTTTGATGCTGTTCTGGAAGTTTCCCGCGTGTGATGGGGTTGACCTGTCCTGTGCGGGGGGAGGGGCTGCACTCAATGAAGCGGTCGGGGTAAACCAGCTATGGCTGTCGGGCCTGACTGTGGAAGGGGGTTGTGCTGGGCTGCTGCTGATCCTGGCAGTCTGGTGCGGCCGGTGCTGCCTCTTTCGCCTCCTAGTGCTAAGAATGATGATTGTGGCCTGCTGTCGGCTACCCTACCATAGGGAGGAGGAGAACCTTGGTATATGTATGTATGTGGAAGTTTATCAACATCCTTTTGTTAGAAATGTTCCAAGGATTCTAAAACTGTCTTTGGTTTTGTTCTAGCAACAAAACTCAATGACTAATTGTCTTTTGAATGATAAAATGATTTCTCAGAAGAGCCCAAAAACAATAATATACCATTGAATTGCAATAACATGGACAATTTTTGTACATGAACGCAGTTTCCATGATCTATTTTTATGTACGAATAATGGGCAACATTTTCCTCGTGAAGTTCAATGTAACATGTAAGAAATGTCATGCATAAAAATGGCATTTGAGTACTCACCGTGTAGCTGTTGTTGCAAGACGCGAATAGTTTTCGGTATATATTTTGGGGGTTTTGTAGAGTAGTAGACCATTTAGGTGCAAGACTTGATCATTTTTGATAAGGGGCGTGATATTTTCTTTATATATTATTTATTTTCCTCATAAATAGGTATGTAGGTAAGAAAACTCAATAAAAAAAATTTCAACAAAAGTTTTTTTTCCCGCATATAGAGGTCTTTTCCGCTTTTATATAAAGACTAACGAAATCAATGTTGTCTGACACCAACTCCGAATATATATGTATATACTACACAGAACGTTCACATTATAAACTAAAACAATGATAGTTCTAAAACTTGACAACTTTTCAACCCAAGTGCTGGCCGCTACCATACCCGGGATCGTCCATTTCACCCGAGCGCTTCTTTCGACGAGGTGCTGGCCGTTTGTGTGATATTCTTGTTTGTATGAGAGGAAATTCAAGGCACAATAATCCATGTAAAGTAAGGATCATTTCCTAACAAAAAAATTTCAGCATATCTGGTCCCCTTCCGAACCCCCTTTGGACCCTCCCTGGGGAGGGGGGGGGGGGGGGGTTCTAGCTTCAGTAGCGCCATAAAATTTCAGGGCACAATAACCCATCCTCTAAGGATCCTTTTGCGACAAAAAAATCGAGTCGCGGGGGGGAAATTTGGCCTGGGATGGCCGGATGATCTCCTTAACAAGGAAATTTCAGATTGGAAGATCGACACACTTCCACACAAAATATAAATGATAGTAGAAATTAAACGAGTGTAATATGAGACACAACATTTACATCACCAATACACCACAATAACCTAAAAAGAGAACACTATTTCAAGTTCTCCCCAAATTTAGTTTCCTACTTGACTCATAACTCCCAAACCGTATTCCAGAGGTGTCTTGCGTTCCTGAAGAAGGGACCTGTTCACTACATCACACATTTGGGATATAACACTACTTGAGTGTCTTTCCAAAAATGCACTTGCACGAACTACACCCTAATGCATAATCGCTACGCAGAGAATTTGCAATTATAATATGATCGACGTTTATCAATGACTCTTTGGAAGCCCTAATATTTGCTGGCCAATGTGCCGTTTTCACAATTACGAGTACCAGCTATTAAAATATGGAATTGAAAGAATACAGATTCTTGTAAATCGATTACTAGCACATCAATACGATGGGAAAACAAAAAACATTTTTGTAACAAGGTACGCAATGTTTGTTTCCTACATGCAAAAATTTTCAAACTTTTAATGTATTATTTAGACTCTCATTTTTCTTATTCCGGCATCAGTTCTCGACTTGAACACTGGATGTGATGCAGAGAATCATTGAAATTGTCTGGGAAGGTAACTTTTGAGGATGATTCTTTAGCGACCACTGTGCACTTTTCATATCGATACAAATGTTAATTCGTCGCTGTATCAACAAAACATTCACCCTTCATCTGAATGTTAGAATTGCATTTCATTTACAAATCTTGTTTCGTTTTAGTATGCGGATCAACAGATAACTTTCATCTTTGCGCTTTCCTGTAAAATACTTCAGTACTTGTATATATCTTCATGACACATAACTTTTGAGTAATTTAACATAATCAAGATGATATCAATTGAAAAAATTTCTTCCAAACTCAAACAGACCCATTTGAAGTGTTGCCTTTCTCCAATCAATATCGACTACGTGCACTGGTCTGCAAGGAAATCGGCCCCGACACCGTCCCTTCAAACATCCCATGTAAAATGAATTCCTGAATCCGAAAATGACTCCCGTTTTCCCCCTATCACTCGCCGTTTTCGGGGGACCTCTTCCCTTCCACCTATTTTTATCACTTCTGGATAATTTGGAGGGGTGAAAAGGATTACTTTAGTCTCTTTGAACACATGAATCGGAAAGAAAAACGAGCTTGGCTAGCATTCCAAAACTTGTGTGTGATCTTTAAGGGTTACAACATCAGTGATGATTATGTCGTTCACGTCGAGGAATGGCTGTCAGCGTACAAGGCCATGGGGTGTAACATGCTTTTTAAAGAGCATTTTCTTCACTCTCACCTGGACTTATTCCCTGAAAATTTAGAAGCGGTTTTGGATGAACATGGGGAACGGTTCCACCAAGATATAACTAGATTAGAGAAAAGATATTCAGGGAAGTGCAATGCGAGAATGTTGGGAGAGTGCTGCTAGGTTCTAGTATGAAAAACTTCTACCTCAGAGTGCCAAACGAAAGCAAGCACCAAATGAAGGTACGTATTTATGTATTTTTCTTTCCACTTATTATTTTACTTTTTACATTCATTATTTATTATTCTTTACAGCTAAAATAATACTGATCGAAAAGTGATAAAAGTGAGGGGTCTCCCAAAAACGGCTGATGATGGGGAAAATTAGGGTTATATTCGGAGTCAGGAAGTCGTTTTACATAAAAATCAGTAGGAATGGTGTCAGGGCTCGAATTTTTTTTTTCAGGCGAATGATTAGAAATTGTTACTTATTGAGTCAACGATCTGTGGAAAAATGTTTGAACTTAATTAATTTCAATGCATCTTTTTCTGTCAAGTAATAACCAAAATATTTTCAATTTTTTGATGGAATATACAGCTCATTAACTCCTTTTCACGAATACGATACATCTTTCAAATGCTTGTTTCTAAACTCTTCTTCAAAACCAATTGCAACATTAGTTACAATATATTGAATGATGCTTCTACTTACTACATTTCGTCGCTGGTTAGCATATTTATATTAATGGTTTTAATTCCTCATTATTAAATTGTATATATTGTTATCCGCACAAAAATGATATCACTGTTGTCAAGAACGAGAATGAAAATTTTTATACGCGTACATATAGCCTTTCGTGAACCATCTATTCTGATGGTAGCTCATAAACTGCCATATTCTTGAAAATTCTCTCAAACTCTCATCGCCACTCCCCTTACTTAACGCGTTACCGACTTTATTTTAGTCATTGGAGAATTTGGATCTAGAGTAATCCAATTAGCAACGGGTTCTCCAAGGTACGGTACCCTTTCATTTTGACTAAAATTTTTCTGCATACCGCAACATATCTTCCTACAGAGACCTATTTCCCTTTATTTTTTATTCAGTTTATTCCTCCGTGCGCAATAGTTTGTGTGTGTAACACAGACATTACTTCGTTCCCTGTAGTGACTGGCCCTGAGGAAGATACTCTGAAGGTTCCCACAATCCAAGAACACCTTTCGATTCGGCGTAACCTTAACAAACATTGTCTCCCGTTTCGCGTCTATTGACATTGGTCGATGTTTTATTCTAAACTGTTGCAACAAGTCGTTAATATCCGTGCATAATCATATAATCGTATTCGTGATATATTTAACACATATGACCACAGGAGGTAATAATTTTTGGGCTATGGAATGAGTTATTTCAGTTTGCAATGAAACTTCATAAATGGAATAGCATGCATAACAAATTTTGAGATCATAACTAGTCTGTTCTAACCAAACAGACAATAACAAAAAATATAACTACTAGAAATCCAAGCTTATATTTTTCACTCGATGAATTTATCCTAAAATAACATAAATTAATCCACTGGAGCGAGTCTAGCACCGAACTTCACTACCTGAAGTCTGTTCTTCACCAGGCTGTAGTCGGAGCAACTGAAGGAGGAAATATCAAAATAACTATTTTTAAGTTTAAGCAAGGGACATTTGGAAAAAATTATTCGTTGCTATTTCAAAACATAGCGACAGAGTTTCCGAATTTTTCTTTTTCTAGATTTTCAACCGACTGACATGCTACGCTTCTGATGCATAACTGATGCATCACGTATGTGTGTTCTAAAAACGGAACACTTGCTGATCATGGGGACCTGCACTCATTGAAGTGAGTCTCGTTTCCTTGGCTCCCATTTGCTGTACTTGATTAAGCAACTTTGCACGAATATTCATTACGACTATATTATTCACAAGCATTGAATTGAAATTTTAAACTCCTGGTCTGAGAATTTTGGCTTTTTCATTTTGTAATAATTGAATATATGATAATTATTATCCCCTCTTAATGCAATGAGTGCAGACCCTATGAAAACTGGAAGTTATGAAAGCGTTTTATTATTCTCTAATTTTAGTTTTAAATTTTAGCTTCTTTTTATTAATAAAAGAGAAATTATAGATATGTCGGGTATTTAGCTATAATGAGCAACTAATTTCACTAATAGCTAACGCTTTTTGCAGATATCTTTGTGAAAATCAGCCTCTACACGAAGCGTTTATTTTATAAAATCCATAGTGCTCTTCTTATCGTTTGACTACTAATTACCACTGTAAGTAGTTTCATTATTCTTCGACCACGCATTTCATACTATCTTAAGCCTTAAGTAAAATGAAACATCGTTCAGCAGTGATTGCTAATGTTTTGAGTTGATAAAACGTATAATTAATGCACAGAATACAAGCAACGACTCTTGAGCTGAACTGTGAGGTATCACGACCATTACGTCGAGATTTTCCTACCATTGGTGCAGTTGGATTTTCTCCTGGTACCTTCAGAAATCCAGGAAATTATCATTGATACTGCAAAGCTTAGTGAGCCTTGGCGACAACGAGTCCTTGGACGATACCATGCATCTGACATTTGGCCAGACTACTTAAGAATTCCAACTGAGGAACATGTTCAGGGTCCATGCAAGAACCTCTGTGCTAGTACTTGAAGATAGGATGCAGGAACGGAGTGTACAGCCAGGCCTCAATTTGGAATACCGCAATGTCCATTAAAAAATTTGTAGATGGTCCGTGCGTCGAACTTCTAGCTGCATGAGCAACAGATTTAAGGGGGGACGACCCAGCGATTTTTAAATTTTGATCAGGTCAGTCTAAAATTTTGCCACTATATGTATTTTTGAAAATAAATATACTTAACTTGTGTAACTTTTTCGATTTAGGCCCTAGTTTTTCGAAAAATTTGAAATATTTGTTTTTGTTATTTCATCAGATATTTCAAAGGAATAGAAGTCAATGAGTTTTTATGCTAGATCAAATTTAAAGACAGTTTTGAAATCCTTGTAACATTTCAAACAAACTAGATGATTCAATTTTTTATTTTCTTTTTCTTTTGAAATGCTATTTTCGATCACTAGGCCTAACAAAAATATACAAAAAAATTTTTGAACTGTCTTTAAATAATTAAATGTGCAAATTGACAAATCGGGATCTGTGAGTTTGTTAGAAATTTCTCAAGGATTCCAAACCGGTCTTTGTTTTTTTTCTAGCATACAAACTCATTGAATTCTTTTTTGTGATGAAAATGAGGTTTTTACCTAAATGCAAAAAAATTAATTTTGTGGTGAAGGGTAAGATAATGGACATTTTTTTAATTGAATGTTATATTTATGTTGTATTATCATCTACAAATAATATGCATGCATAATTTCATATCAACACTGTGAATCGCATGTGATACATGTGTAAATTATATAAAAAATACATTTATTTTTCATTTCTTGCTGAATGGTAAATTTTTACTTGTGGATTGATTCTTCTGAAATAAGCCATTATATGTAATTTAAACAAAGAAACACTTTTTGTACATGTCATTTTTTCGATTTAAGCTCTGGTTTTTCAGAAAATAGGAAATATTTGTTTTTTATGTCATTTTATCTGATATTTCGAATGAATACAAGTCAATAAATTTCCATGCCACAACAAACCAAAGACGGTTTTGGAGTCCTTGAAACATAGCTAAACAACTAAAAGAGCCATATTTTTCATTTCCTTTTTTATATGGGGTCAAAAATTTTAGGGCACAAAAGCCCACCACCTAGCAATCCTTTTTACAAAGAAAAATGGCTAGTTGGGCCCGAAAATCCCAGGGGCGTCCTCACTTAAACTTTACACCAATGCGCTGACTGTTGACATGTTAGGATAACTACTTTCGGATCGATTCTTAACCACGGTTTATATTTTTGACTTGATATTTTCATTGGCTGTATAATTTACAGGGTCTGTAGTAAACGTGTTTTTAATTCGATAAAAAAAATGACTGTTATAACAATTTTTCAGAACTTTTATTCGCTTTATATGCTCCCCTCTGGGTCGAATCACAAGCTTGAGTCTGCCTCAAAAACTCTGGTGCATTACGCAGCATGTTTTGAGCTATTTAATCTCATGTCTTTGGAGGATGCAACTGCCTCAGAATCCAAATTGGATTAGCCAGAAAACTTCTTTGCATTGGGATCGGACACATTTAGTTGCTCCTGAATTTCCGTAACATTTTCTGACACAGCTGCTGTGTTTCATTTGATGTATCTCGCCGGAAAGTGAACAATAATGTTTTGAAGCGTTTCTTAGTCTCATGGGGCGTCAAAATCATTAAATATTTTATGTATGAATTTATGTTCACTTCTGTGCATCGACAATACATTGAAACATTGTGTCAATATACTGGTTTATGCGGGAAACTGATGACTATGGATGTGATTCTCTGGTGCCCGCGCGTGATTTTTGTCTGACGGCAAGGGACTTAGAGAGGAACCCGAGTATGAGTCACTTTATTCGTTTCTGTTGCCACATCTTAATAAATTATATTTGAAATAAATTCAATAGATGTGCTATGCGCTCTAAACGACCAGATTTTTTAACATTGACTTGAGTATCATTTAATACGAGATGAGTAAGATGAACGACTAAAAGGTTCCAATAGTCTCAGTTGAACGTCACGTCACTGCACTGTACGGAAGACACAGCGCGTTGGACATCCTATGGCCGGGATTGGTTAGGCCATGAACTTTAAGCGCTTCTGAACATTGTCTTCCAATGCATTACAAGTGCTTCTCAAGCATTCTTAACCTTCATTCCATAGTATCGGTTACGCAGCTTGATGATTGTAGCATTTTTACATGTAAAGACAGATAGGCAACTTTCTTGCCTGATTTTTTCACCATTCTTCCAGATGGTATTAACTGATTTAACATCTATCCTATAAATATAACATATTCAGTTCAGTTATTTATTTTCTCACTGTTGCTAATCTTTCTTAAATCTGGCGATGCATGCACTTATTTTACAGTCAAACGCAAAATTTTCAAAACTCAATTTCAACATTTAATTTGTGAAATTGTTCACTGTAGGGCAGTGTAGGCACGAGCCTGTGTTACGTGAGGTTCATTCGGATAATAGTTTTTCTTAACTTTTATCCCATTTAATTTTGATATCACTAGGGCATAGTCCATTTAAATTTCCAATGTTTGAAATTCGCTTCTTTCTTTCTTTTTTCTTTTCATTTTTGGTTTCTTTCAGAAATTGTCAAAACTCAACATAACGCTAGACGCGCAGGCGCAGCATTCACACCTGGAGCTCGAGCAGTCCTCTCTGAGAGGGCTCGTGCGACGTCCCATCGAGCGCCTCCGAGGTCCGCTGTCCAGCGTGGTGCCCGGCTGAAATCACTCACAGTTTTTCACATGAATTTAAACTCATTTCGATTTTCCTCCTTAGTTGGTTATATGAGCATTTTCTTCTAGACAAGAAAATGAATTAATCAATCTACGTTGTTGCTTCGTCAATGGTTATTTTATTTCCCCACGAAAAATATATATTATGAAGGAAATGTGTGGAAAATAAGGTTTTAAAGCATTTTTTTCGTTCAATTTATTCAGGGGACCATTAATAAGTTTTTTGTATCATCAGGTTCTCGCGTCTCACCTTGGGTATTTGTCGTAGTTTCCGTAATTAACGTTAAAAACTTACCCAAGCTGTTTTTCAACTCAGTCCGGAGCATGCGTAAACGCTCTTTCGATATCGAAATGTGCGTTCTGCGCAATCATTGCACATTTTTACAAAACTAATTTCTTAAGTCATGAAAGTCGGACATCTGCAAATGTCATGACTTGGAGTAGAATATTACAAAATCAGTGGAGTCAAACGATCAACATGTGTGCTCCACAACAGTTCGTCAATTATTGCAGATATAATTTATGTTAAGCCTACAGCTGTGAAGTGTACTCTTCTCTACCTGAAGGCTTCATCGCCTTGAGTCATATGCGTCACTTTCATTGAGCTTGGCGCAAAATAGTGTGAACTATTCAAGGCTTTGAAAGTGAGAAATCTTCGAATGTATTGACGCATAAAGCTGCATGTGAACCTTAATAAATAATAATGAATTAGACTTGGATAGTCTCAAAGGATGGATGCGGAGAGTTCTTCTCTTCTATAAACTCTTTTTCGCTCTAAAGATAGTGTTCGTTATATACGCAATATGGACACTATAATACTTTTTATTTCATGCGTAGCAACTTGTGTGAGGTTTGAGTCCGATGAAAGATAATTCTTTCTTTTCCTTCTGTCCAACTGTCTACAATTTGTGTCACTAAGTATTCTAAATACTATTTTTTTGCGATTCAAAACGTTTCAAGATCCAAAAATTGGGAGCACGCCGTAAATTACGATGTTGAAACTTCATGGCTTGAATTTCCGAGTTGATTTTCATTTCGAAAAGTTGACGAAAATTTCCCAATTAACCTATACGAATATATCCTTCGACACGAAGTACTAGTGATTCGGACGTTTAAGTAACGATCTTCACGTAGAAAAACAGTCAGGAACATCATAATCCATAACGCGTTTAAAATATCGCTACTCTATCGAGGTTAATAAAGTTAGAGAACGGTTCACATTAATATAATTTGCCTTTGTACAATATCTTACATCGTCTCGTCCTGACAAAATGAAACTGATGAATAGAAATGATAAATACTGCGTAGTGATGATTCTAAACTATAGTTTTAGCGTACTATAAACTAATGTTAGCTTACTTTTTTATTTTGTGTGTACATTTTTTTTGTCTTTTACGAATCATCATTTTTTTTATCAAATAATTGAAATTATAGCCTTGCATACTTTTTTCAATTTCGATGAACACAAGCATCAATCAATGCTGAAAACGCTTTCTCAAACGGAAGTAGAATATTTGAATTCAAACATTTCTCTATTAAAAACATTAATAGTTTGTCCATCAAACTAGTGACTGGGATGAACGATTTCGAATCTTTTATGTCGTAAATTTTCAGAGAACCTAAAATTTGATTGAAGATGAACGATTCCCTGAGTGGCTAAGCAGCTAAGCAGTTTAATTTTCACTGAGCAAACTTCAATGAGCAAACTATAAATGTAAGTAAAATGTTTTCATTAACCACTGTTCTGTTCATTTTAGGGTTTTTCATCAATTTAGTCATTTGAGAATGGATTGACCTACTCTAGATATGATTGGATAAATTAAAAAAAAATATATTTAATCCAAAATTGTCACCTTAATTGTTCAATTCATCCATTGTTTTGAAGCAATTCCATGAAAGAAGGCAGCAGAAACGAGTAAAATTAATCCCAAAAATACCTTGAAGACTTTCTCCTCGATTTCTGATCCTACTTAGATGCGGATGCAGAATTAAACTCAAGTATAATCATAAAGATGATAATTTGCACTCAATAACAAACAAACAAACAAGGCGAACTAGATTTCAAAATGATTTGAGAATTCAGTAATTCCTGATGTCTTTTGTTTGGTTATCAAGTTAAAACTCAAATTCTTATTGTAAATTCGAAGACGAAAATCGACTTTAAAAAACAAGAGTTATTCTTTACAATTGGTGGCAATATTTGTCGACAATCAAGGCAACTTAGAATCTGACAATATATCCGTGCCTTTCAATAGGCTCATAGTGGACGGTGACTTTAGTTCCAGTGTGTCGTGTCTCTGTAGGGAGAGCCGTGTACGTAATGTGAGGAGCCGGCACTGGGGCAGCGAGGGCTGCGCTGTAGGCGACCGCCTTGCTGGGCAGCTGACTCACTCCAGGGTCCACGAGCACTCGCTGGCCCACGTACGACTGGGGCACGGCGTAGGTTTGGACGGTGGCGGCGTTGGCTGCGTGCAGGCACGCGGCCACTACAACCAGGGCGATCTGAAAGGAAGATGGAAGTTTTATATTGTGTAAATGTAAATTGTAAAATTCAATATCATGGCCCCCCGACCCATAGTAGGTTTCTATTGAGCACAATCTCGGTAACTAACGTTCAAAACTTATACGTTACTCGGATCACATATTTAGTTTGAGCAGAGAGCATTAAAATATACTTTTTCATTGCCGTATTTTTTGAAAATACAAAATAATCTATATATATGAGAAATCGAAGTATTTACTCCACTGAATGAAATCGCTGCCTGTTAGTGAATTAGGTTGCATGGAATTTGTTAATGCATGACATGGAATTGAGAAAACCAAGACGGCATATTCTGGCGCTGACCAAAGAATACGACTTACGGGAGATAATTTTACGAAATGTATGTACAAATTTTCATTGCCACAGCAAGAGAGGTAAATGTAAACTCTGATGCTTAGCTTTCATAAACAAGAATAAGGACCAAAAGTAACGGAAAAAGAGATCTATTTGTAAGAAATCATTTTTAGGCAGCAATTACTAAAACACCATCAAGTGTCAATAGCAATCAATTTAGGAATGATTAATGCTTTGTATGATGCGAGCGTAATGAAAACTGCAAAAATTTTATTTACACCTTAGAAAAGATTTGATATTATTGGAATAATATAAAAATATTGGTTCAGATGACGGCTGAAATAATATTTTTTTAAAGCGACGCACCGTTTTTCTGCGCAAAGTTTCTAACCACACACGTGGTGAGTGTAATGTGCACTTCGGTGACAGCAAGTCTCAACTTACCCTCGCAGCAGCGTTAAATTGTTTTATTGACTCTTTTATCCTCCATTTTTACATTGATTGGACTATTAAAATATTAGGTGACTTAAAGTGATATTCTAGGTAGAAATACTCCTAAATAAGCAACTGTTTTCAATTTTTTATAATTAAGTTCAACTCTTTTAGCAACAGAATAAAGTTCTATTAAATACTTAGAGTAGCAATGGGTGCCATTACTATTGTGACTAGCCTGCAAATTATCCAGAAACATGTGATTGCATAAAATTTTTTCAATTCACTATTTAAACAACTAAACAACACCTCGAACAAGTATGACTTTGATCCTTGCTTTCAATTTTCACTGCATTGTGATTGACGATTTTTTTGTGATTGCACTTACAAGTTTCATGATGCTTTGGGATAGAGAACAGGACAGCTCGTGGGAGAGGCTGCAGTGAGACGGACATGGGCGGGTCCGTCCGCTTATATAAGGAGGCCGCGCCTGGCCTTGGGCCCCACCCTTCAGAGTGGGGCGAGGCTCTGGCTCACACTTGGGACGATCCCGGCCCCTTAAGGACAGAGATGAACCGGTACAGGAATGCTTACTTTCAAGGAGGTTCACCACTTCTACAGTATGCTGTAGATGTATGTACGCACGCCTAATTGAACTGTTTTGTAGGCAATGGTCGCATCGATATCAACAGGTTAGTCGGAACGCAGTTGATGTGCCTGAGCTGAGAAAGAGTGTTAGATATTTAAGAAATACGAAACAGTCATTTGTCTTAATTTGGTCTGTCTGTATAACAATGCACTTGAGAAAGTCAAGTGAGAAATAAATTAAAATCAGATCTGTAATCAAGTATAAAAAAGACAGAACTCGAAATTTGAACACTTGATTCCAGGTCTCGTTCATGCGACATTATCAGCATAATGTTTTTAATTTTAATGCGGGTTTTAGCCTAACTAGCTCATAATGAGAGTATTAGCTACCTATCAACAGAGATTTACTGCAGTGGATGTTTGACAATGTTTTCAGCGGATGTTTGACAATGAAAGGTATTCTTGTCGATGAAGACATTTACCTAATGAACCTAGAAGATGAAATATTTTTAAGCGAGCAATGGGTTCATTTTGAAATTCTTGACAGAACTTTAATACTCAGATTTTATCATTCAGAAAATAAGTTATTCCTGAAAAGTTGATGTAATTTGGCCCAGAAATTACTGAAAATGACTTTAACTTTAATGAATCTATTATCATAATATATATCTCGTGAGCGTACCTTGTTTAACCCCCAAAACGTCTTGCTTTGCGAAAAATGCGCCACGCTTGCTGAGCAATATCATTTTTTTGCAATGTAGAGAAACCCGAGAAACCGCAGATATTTTGCTACAAAGTCAGGGATGCACAATTGAATTTAATCTGTAATCAAACATCACAGCTAGGTGTGACCTCATGCTCATAATTCTTGAAGTAATCCCATCTTATGCACGAAGATATCATGATATTAATTTCTCTCGAGCCCTGATGAGATTTTTAAGGTCCATTAAGTTAGAAACTGAAGGGAAATTCTAAATTTCTCACTTTGTTGGTTTTTGTAGCTCATTAACAGTGGAGGTAAGGTGTAAATGTGGTAACTTGAGCTTCTTTACCAGCTTGGAGTTCCAGTACTTGTGCATCTCAAGGTTTCTCTAGTTTAGGTTATTCTTGAGCAATGCTGGTAACAATAATGTAAGGTTTAGCAGGACACTGTTAATACTTTCATTGAAGCATACCTAACAATTGTCATTGAAATGAAAGACCCTGAGAATACCAAAAAACTTGAAATAACTGGAAATTCATTCACTTTGCTGTTGTGAAAATTAAGATAAAAAGGTTGTAGTTTTCCTTCGGCATAAATACCTTATGAATGTTCTACATTACCTTCATTTTAGAAAAATGAAAAATAATCGAACTTTTAAAACAGTGTATTCACTTTATCTGGACACGTATGGGAATAAACTGGTTAGATATACTCTCATCGTATAAATGGAAATCGGATAATACCACTTCAAACTTACAAACATGAGTACACCTTAATCGCACTCAATTGCATAATTTCTTGTCTTTTAAAGACGAACGCCTGTGAAACATGTTAAATCTAAGAGTTGCCGTCATAGTACTTTAAGGCTGAATCTGGCGTAATGACTTTACACTTGAACGAAGAAGATGGGATCTAAATTCAGGGCTTAGTGTATTCAACTTTCTCTTACATTATTTATTCAATTTAAAATGTAACTTTGGTGAAAAAAGTGAAACAATACATTTAAATTTTGTTTTTGTACCGGTTTAAGATTTCTTTTTATAATAGGATTGTTAACTTAAACTGGTATTTTACAGTGAAAATCGCATGCTCGTTTGAAGTTAGCTAAAATCTTCGTAACGAAAATACTACGTCGAGATGTCATTTATTACGCCCATCGATTTGGTGATTTATTGCTCTTTTCTGGGATTTCTTAACCGCACTTGAAAAACATATTCTGTTCAACATTCGATTGGAAGTTCTCTCAGCTTGAGGGGAAAAAATGGCATAATAAAAAATGACTCGGAAAAATAGCCAAAACACAAGTATGGACAAAACATACGTGGAAGATTTTTGGAGACGTTACACAAATGTTTTAGCTTGATTTTGTAGAGATATATTTCTGCTGCTTGAATAGAAAACAAAATTGCTCGAAGTAAGTTGCAACTTCTTCAGAATAACAACAGCTTTATCCAGGAAGAAAATTATCGTAACCGGCGAGAATTTGTTCACATTTTTCCAACTGCCAATCAAAAAAATAATTGTACTCTTTCTAGACTTGGTTCAGTTTTTTAAGCGTTAAAAGAAGGAGTCAGAAATCAGCCTCGTCATGGGATTGATCATTCTTTCAGAAAAAGGCAAGTCCTCTCCTTCTGATTGAGCTTAAACAATATTTAGTGAGACGCACTGATGTTATTGCGCAACTAATTCATGATGGAATTTAAACTCTAAACCAAGATGTTGCAAACGAGCTTAGCTGTTCTCGTAACACAAAAAAATAAAAAGACGATTGTTCTTTTTTTAACACTTCAACGGCGGTGCGTAAAAATGAAGTTTAATATTCAGCTCACATTAAACTGAATTTCAATTTACGCGATCAAAATGAAGAGAACATGAATAGGAAAATGCCCTCAGTAAATTTAAATAGAGCTCATTTAAAGATCCAGTTTGTGACCACGAGTGGGTTACCGGCACTGTGGAAATCCCGCCAGGGACTACCGGTGGGTCAACGATCACTTCACGTGTTAAGCTAAGAAGAATGGCTGCGTTCATCGTCAAATTTCTGTATCCTATAATTTTACCCTATTAGACAGCGGCACCGATGTTTCGGTGATTTCTGAATCAGTCGCTTTACCGGTGCACTTAATTTCCGGTACTTCGCCTGCGTAGTATGTGAAAAATGCGTCACAAACTAAATATTACCAACCAATCGTGATCAAATCTGGTTAGCCATCGTAAATGTTTGCATCCAAATGTTTGAATTAACTTCGTGTGGTTTAGCGTTCACCAGTCTGATTCGCGGCCACAGGTCTTGTAGGGTCAATTTAGGGCTTGAGAATATTTAAGCTCGCTAGGGTATTTTTACATGTATTGCGAGAGTTTCATTATTTGAATTATTTCCAACCTTTCTTTGAATACGACATTTAAAATTAAGCTATAATATAAATGGGGAAGTGTAGGTTAGCAGAAATAGCAAGAAAAACAGACTGTTTACACTGAAAAAATATACTGTTGCATCATTCGCATAGTTTAGTCAGGAGTTAAAATTTTAGTTTTGAAGAGAGTGAATCCAACTATCCTTCTTATTTTTTTATTGAGTTTTGAAACCTAAAGTTCAAATAAAAAAGTGAAAGAGAGCATAATTGAATTGAGAATGTAATTATTCAAGTAATTTTACTTTTAAAGAAGCACGCTAGTAGATTCTTGATCTAAACCTGTTGAGTTTGGTTCTTGATAAACACCGGCTTTTGTCCAAATGAAAGTAAAAGTTGTTATCTTCTACTCCTATGTGAGTCCTTGAATCTGAATCTGGGAAGTCAATTCCCAGTAAAGGCTGGTCCTATTTTGAACAGTACTTCCACTCAGAATTTTTTGGTCATGATTGTCCCTAATACCGTACAAGATGTCACCAATCGCTTCTTCATCCCGTATTGACATTACATATCCTTACCGCCCATGACTGTCAAACATATCGTTATTAGCAAAGAACATTTGGGTGAATAGAGAAGACAGTCACGTCAGGGACTAAATTATAAGTTGCGGGAAATTCAACTAAAAACACGAATCAATTCAGACTTGCCCGAGGCCAGGAGAAGAGGGGGAAGGAGCCAAGGCTAAACAACCCAATTGTTAGACTACCACTCGATCCCTCCAGAGTAGCCACTGTAGTCGAAAATAGAGACAACTCCGTCGTGAGCTGAAATCAAGTGAATACTCGACGTCCATTTTCTAAAATAACAAAAAACGCTTATAAACAGTTTCTCACTTTCTTAAAAAACGCATCATTAGAAGTCATTAAAACAGGGAGAGGAAGGAACCAATTGTGAGGGGGTTGGAGGGCGTGACAAGAAGAAGCAGAGCAGCCCGAGGGAAGGGCGGGGCTCGGTGCACACGCTCACCTTGGTCACCGATACCCCTAACTGACGCAAGCAAGTCTGTGCTGCCGGCAGCTCACGGCAGTTTCCCCGCTTCTTAGAGCAAGCCCGTGACAGGTTATCTTATCTTGATCGGCTTCTCAGGGTACAATACAGAAATAATATAATGACAAGATATCTTCTTTCCTAAGATATTAAATTAATCTTTTCGAATAATGGAAATGTAATATTTCTAATATGCTCGTATAGCTCAAGTCATAGAAAAAGCAGGTCAAATTGCGACTCAGAATTTTAATTAAAACGGCGAAATGTCTTTCACCTCCAGGGATAATTCGTTAACATGTTTTTACAATACTAAAAAAATTCTTTTGTGACCTTGAAAAGCTTTCGGGTATGATCATTTAGCATTAATTCATATTTTTACTCGTTTTCCAATTTGTTCACTTGTTTTTTCCTCGATGACCCGACTTCACGTGGGAACTATTTCAGGGAAAAATTCACAAATTTCGATAAAAACTAATGTTTAGAGAATCATCTCAAAATCAGGATAGTGTGCGTTGAATTAAATACAGATAAATGCAATTTTTATTTTACAGCGTAGTAGTCAACAAGTTGATTTTTCACGTAAGTATTTTTTGGGTACCGTGTGTCTTTCAGAGCGTATTAAGTCCTTTATTCTTAAACGCTGCATCTTGTCACTATAAAGACATGATTTTCCAGAATTTATTAATGGTACAGAATATTTGTATTCAAAATGAATTTGTATTGTATACCGTAAATATATTTCAAATTGTAAACTAAAAATTGAATACCTTGAATAATTTATTGTCATGCGAAGTACAATATTGTACCTATGAAGGGTCTTGGTTGTCAGATAGTGGATCATTGAGAAATTCGTCAATTGAGTAGCACAAGGGACTCATTCAGGTTGTTTGTAACTGAGAAATATGTTGCCGTACATTTTAAGTACATTATCATATTTTTGGCTTTCAGTTGTTCTAATTTTTATCAATTGAATATTCCAATCAAAGGACTGAAGTAAGCGGCTAATTGAGAAAAAAATACTGGTCACATATGTAATACACCAATAGATAGAGCAAAAGTGCATTAATTTGTGTGTTTAAGCAACCCTGTGGGTCGCTTAAACTGTAAGATGATACAAATAACACTAAAATTGAGAAAAACTTAATCAGTGGAATGATGTACATTATGGTAAAAGCCATTTGAATGTTAATTGAAAATTGTGATAACATGAAAAGAATCTCTCTGGTAATCATAAATAACGCTGTCAATTTAAATAACGTTAATGAAATTAATTTTCACCATAAAAATGTTCGAAATATTTACTTAAAGTTCTTCGATGTTTAGTTATTGAAGCAAAGAGAGTCCAATCGAAATAACACAAACGATGACTGTATATGAGATGCATATTTACTTCTGAGGTCTAAACAACGTATTCACCACAATTTTACAAATGAGCAACGCAGACAACTCGATGCTCCTTTCAACAAGACAAATAAATGCGATTCAAAAACTCGCACTACTCTTAACTATCTTATTTTTAAATTTTAAATGCTCTGGAAGGTTAACGTTACAGTCACGATTTTAGGCTCCATCTGCATTGCATTTAGATGTGAGGTGAATATTATGGAATAAATTCAACAACTCAGATATATATATATATATATATATATATATATACATATATAAATATATATACCAGAGAGTAGTGGAATTTTATTTAAACGAATTTGTCGAGGAAAAACAATTGAATGGCGCAACAAGTTTTTTCAACTAGAAGTATATATACATATGCTTTTTAAATTGAATACATTATTCACTTGTTACATTATCCGCTTTTTGATGTTGTTTTGTTCAAATGATTCAGGTTTTCACGAAAAATTTTCTGAATAAGTAAAGTATACATCGTTCATGCAGGTGGTCAACATTCAACTCAGGTTTTACTGCTCACTTTATAAAAATTCCTGATGTGAGTGTTACTGTGCAGTTAAGACTTTCGAGCAGCACGTATAGAGTTAAATTATGTGATGCTGAGAGTGGGAACCCGTGACTGAACGGAGTCGCCCTGTGTCATCTAAGAACATGACGTCCACCAGCTCGTTCAGCTGCGTCACCGTACAGGCACGCCCCAAGCCGAACTCAGACCGACGTCCTTGCCAAGCTCGATGTGTATTGAAAAACTTAATGATTAGTCTCTAAATAGGTGAGAACTTTTTTTCTTTGCTTTACATTTCACGCTTGGCATCGGACAGTGTGCAAGTTTATCTCACAAGGTTCACAGAAATTTTTTTAGCTTGCAATGCGGTAGTCTAGAAAACATCTGAAAATCTGTAAGACACAGCAGAGACTAACTTTTTGCAAAACGAAATGCTTCAAGGTATTAAAAATTTCTCAAGCTTTTGGAGCTATGTGTTGTAATACTCTAGTTATGAGCATTGTGCAGAATTGGTCAGTGCGAATAAAGTATATTCAGACAAGAAACTAATTATTTATTTTCTCTTACGTTCTCTACGAAAAACTAGGCGAAATGGAGAAAATTAACCTTGATGGCCGGGAGAATTTATTCGCGTAAAGTTACAGTTAATAGGCGAATAATTAAGTGGACAACATAGATATTGCCAGCAGCTCGTAAGATTGGGACGACGCTGCATACGGCCACCAAGTGGAGAAGATCAGTAGGCGCGATTTTCTCGGGCCACTTCAGTTAATCGTGCCCTGGTGACAATAGAAAGAAACATACATTAATTTCACATCAACGAAATTATTCCGTTATTGTGCTCGCTGTAGGCAGATGGTTATAAAGTTACGTAATAATTCTAGTTAAGTTAATTTATAGTTATACAGTTAAGGTTTCAAGGTAAATTATAGTTATAGTTATACAGTTAAGGTTTCAAGGTAAGTTATAGTTATAGTTATACAGTTGAGGTTTCAAGGTAAGTTATAGTTATAGTTATACAGTTAAGGTCTCAAGGTAAGTTATAGTTATAGTTATACAGTTAAGGTTTCAATGTAAGTTATAGTTATAGTTATACAGTTAAGGTTTCAAGGTTAGTTATAGTTATACAGTTAAGGTTTCAAGGTAAGTTATAGTTATAGTTATAGTTATAGTTATAGTGATAGTGATAGTGATAGTGATAGTGATAGTGATAGTGATAGTGATAGTGATAGTGATAGTGATAGTGATAGTGATAGTGATAGTGATAGTGATAGTGATAGTGATAGTGATAGTGATAGTGATAGTGATAGTGATAGTGATAGTGATAGTGATAGTTATAGTTATAGTTATAGTGATAGTTATAGTTATAGTTATAGTGATAGTGATAGTGATAGTGATAGTGATAGTGATAGTTATAGTTATAGTTATAGTTATAGTTATAGTTATAGTTATAGTTATATTTATAGTTATAGTTATAGTTATAGTTATAGTTATAGTTATAGTTATAGTTATAGTTATAGTTATAGGTATAGTTATAGTTATAGTTATAGTTATAGTTATAGTTATAGTTATAGTTATAGTTATAGTTATAGTTATACAGTTAAGGTTATAGGGTTCTAGTTCACCAGGTAAATTTACGGGAGCGGATCTTATGGAAGCTCAATGGCAGCTAAATCACTGGTAGACGTGCGCCAAGTCTACGTGAACCAACCTCAGCTGCCATCAAGTAGGGAGTTCCGTTGACGACGCAGAGGAGACGCGAAGACTCCCGTCCAGGCACGGATTCCCACAGTCACAGGTGCCGAAGAGAGGAAGGCAGGGCAGTGCAGTGCGGTGAAGAGCGGTTTAGCCCCTCATGTTGTCCCCAACGAAGTTAAGCCACATTCCAACGAACAGCGCTCACGCTCATCGTAGCCCAAGGAGAGCGGTCGGAATGGCCCGGGGAAACTCCTCCAAGTTACGTTGAAATAGAAGTAACGAGTAGAGGCAAGGCAGCTGCTCGGTGAAAGGTGTTCTGCCGCTAAGGCTTGCGAAAGATCAGAGAACGGTTACTTCTACCAGCATTAGCCACAGCCGAAGTAAACCGGACAATTCACGAGACTAGAGCAGCCTACCAGTGAATGTGAGCTTCCTTTTAATGAAATAATTTTTGTTTTCTTTATTCTCAGTTCTTTAATTTAACTGGAAATTTTGAAGAAATAATCTTTCAAAACTTACCACAGGAATGGCATGTTTATACCTGAGATAAATTTTCGTTTTAACAAGAACTGAAAATACAATAGTAGGATTGTTTATTTAAATGTGAAGTCATACGAATGTATTGGCTCGCCTCTAGATGTTGCTAAACTTGTTCATTAAATCACTTCTTTTAGTATCTTTCTAACTGGTTTTATGAGGATTTATGAACAGGGTTATAATTTGAATCTTCGGAAATGATATTTTAATGATTGACAGATGTTTTTTGGTAATTTAATAATAATCCAAAGACGACGAGGGAATATCTTTCTAGCCTATCCACAGCTATTAGAATATGTTGAAAATAATCTTTTTTATTTTCATAGTAAAAGTAAAAATACCAATTCCCTTCTTAGTTTAGTATATTCATTCCAAATCCAGGAACCAATTATTTAACGTTAAAAATGCATTTAAAAGCTCGAGGTTCGAAATATTTTCCAATAGGACACAATTAGCTCGAGGGGAAGAGACGCCGCACTCTTGCTGTGATCGTTCTACTGTGTGTAATGAATGAATGTGTCTCAATAATGAATATCATACACTTACACACATATGTTGACTTGGGGCTAAAACTACTGTCTTGAAGGCGAACTTGAATCCGTTGAAATAATTCTCATGTTGCTGCGACCATTTATTTTCCATGTCAAAGAAACCAATCAAAAATTTGTCTGTGTCGTTGTGAAAATCTCAATCAGAAGTGTTTCACTCACTGTGTACTATTGCTGCTGGATTGCCTCTTGAAGTGATATGACACAATAAATGGTACAATGGAACGCGCAGGAGACAAGTAAGGAAATATTAATTCAATAAGAATCACTTCCCAGTCAAACTTTTTCGCCGGAGCATGCATGTTTTTCGCCGCCTAAACGATTTAATTACTTGTGCGGTGAAAAACATGCATGCACGCAGCGAAAAAGATAGACTGGATATAGAGTCAATGTCTCGCACTGATTTCATATAATCTATTATGATAGACCGGCAGTAGTAGGATTCTTCTCAGTTTGCAGAGTCGGTATAGCAAATGTCTTGACCCAAAGCGCACACGGCGAAGATTCGGTCACAGACTCTGGTCTCAGTGTTGAAGAATGTGTTGCCTGGACACTCTGCTGCTCATTCCGTTAACTACCGTCGTCTTCCAGAACCAACACATATTAAGAGCAGCAGACGACAAAAGGTTTTAATGATTAGGAACCAAAGATGTCTGAGAATTATTATTGAACATATAATAAATTTTTTATGACAGACAATTGATAAATAATCAACGATGACAGATCGAGACCAAAATTTGTGAATGTGGCCTACAAAAATTGGCTCTCTCGTGCATAATTTTTATTTGGTTTTATAGCCCTAGGGTAATTTTATATTCCTCTCAGTTGTCGATACTTTACTTCAATGATACCGCCATATCAAAAAAATGTGCCTTATATTTTTATGTCTAATAATATTAGCATATCTAAAATTGTTTTAATCCTAACATTTCTTTCATTTTTTATATATTTTAAACTTTTCGACCGACGGTTGTAAGCAACTTGATTAGTGAAATAAATTCCATCGTAATACTCAACCTTCTAATACAGTCATTTTTTATTCCAGGACTGGAACTTAGATGTTACGTTTTTTCTATGTCCCTAGAACAAAGTTTATTGACTACTCAATTTTCAGGTTGCGTTTTTCCACTGTCTACTTACGTCATAACAAATTTAGTTTTTTATAAACATCCTTTCAGTTTTGTTAGGTCGTGTCACCACCACGCCGCACATGTAGTAGATGGTGCAGTCGTTAAGGGTCAGCAACGTTGCCAGGTTGGGTGCAGTGCTCGGAAGCTATCGGTCTCGCTGGTGGAATTGCTTCAAACGACGATGTGGAACATTTTTAGAATTAATTCAGGCCCTAGGGCTCTCATGTGATGGCAAGTCTTCGGTTACGGAGGCAATGAGACACGCAAAAGGATGATTGAACGGATTTAGGGAGGGGGCTTTAATTGAGAGATATAACGGCCATTTCGTACGAGTCTTTTGGACATGAATCCCACTTTTTGAATATAAGCGTTGGTTACAATATATTAAAAGAAGCTCTAGAGAATGAACCGCCCATTATTCACGCATAGACAATGATTGTTGCAATCATTGAAGTACAAACACAATAATTACGCTCATAGTAATGTATGAAAAACAAGTCAGACAGCGGCCATACACAGTGCTCACAAATGTTCCTTATTTTTGGTCATTTTCTAGAATTTAATTATCGTTTCATCTCAAAATTTTCGTATGTAGTTATGCTCTTGAAAATAAACTTCATACTCTGTTTTCAAAACGACTGATTTTGGTTGACAAGTATGATAAGAATGACAACCAAAAAATCAAAGGACGCACATGTGTGTAGAAGTATGAACTTCATTTTAAAGGGACCTGTTCATGTCATTATGAGGAATTTATATTTTTATTTTTAATGCGCTGAGCTTCTTACAATAGTTTTATTGAATTTCATTTACCAGAATGAACTTGAAAAGAACAGTAACGGGTCGAATTCGGCGCAACACGTAATGGATCACTGTCATTTTCACTTCGAAGGCAGGAGGGATGGGACAAAAGGGCTTAGCGATGATTTGAGGCAAAAGACGTACGACTTTCTTAAGTCCGATAATTGTTGTTGTGGAATGAGTTCTAAATTTTTTACTACCTCTTGATCTATCGCACACTATGTCATCAAAAAGTGCAAAGAATTTAGTGCGACAGGAACTTTACCCGGCCTGGATGACTCGCGGAAGATATCGCCAAGAGCTGGTGCCTTAATCGCGAGGCCGAAATGAACCCAAGTTATGTGGACAAGAATTAAAAAAAAGTTTTTTTCCTGGTATCACTTTGAGTAATCACTTGTTTAATTTATTATTGCATTAATTGAACCAGAACTGTTCCAGTTCCTCGGCATATATCGGCATGAACCATGATGTGCGCCTCTTCGGAAGCTACATCACTTTTAATCAAAGATAGATTTTGCAGAAACATTCTTAGAAATAAGAAGTTGCTTTTGAGAACGAGTATTAAGGAGTGATAAAAGAAAAATTAAGTCGTTCGAAAAGAATGATACAAACAAATAGATCTATATCTGTAACTACATTACTCTAGAAAAATAAAATTATAGTTTTACTAAGGCTGTCGCTGATTCCTGATTTTGAGCTTGGAAATTCATGGCAATAATTAAAAAGTTTAAAGACATCGTCGGGCTCAGAGCAATTTTGAAGAATTAGAGCCTGTAGGCGTTGGGGAATGATATAACGTCCATATGCTCACACATGCTCAAATGTGAATCGCAACATATAAAAATAGTTAGTTGGAAGTTATGAGAACGAAGGATCACAGCAACTACTAAAATTGTTGTTTCTCTTGCAGTACATCTATTTTTGTCCGTTCGTATTTTTAATGTTGGTCTTGTTTCGGTAGTTTTGTTGGATTTTTCGTTTTAAAAATTAATGTTTCATTGTTTTCAGCTTCAATGCATTTGAACGGCTTAAAACCATTCGAGAATTAATTTATAAGAAATCGCTCAAAGTGTTTAACATTCGAGTGAGAGATAAAAATTTTGTTGCCTATTACACACTAACAGCAGGTTTCCACTTTGATGAAGTATCTGTACAAAGATTTCCTTTACATTTGCTATTTTTCATCACTACTTCAGAGAAGAGGTGATGCCTTCATTAACTTGAAATGTCATCCAGAAATATATTTCGATTCATTACACTCGGAAGTGAGATTTAGGAATTATTCAACAATAACTTGCCAACTGGTAAATGAAAGCATTTTTCGCGCAAAACACGAAAAAGTCAGTTGGTTCTCAAAGAATATTTTTGATGAGTGCTGATTGAATGCAAGAATAGCTAGCATTCGGCAGTTAAAATTAAAACTTTCAAATCCTTCAACCAGCTTTTGAAGAGTGAGTGATCCACAACTCATAAAATTTCAGCATACATCACGTTAGTTTCCCATGCTTTAAATGGCTAAATAAGTATACGGTAAAATCACCCAGGTTTTCTCACCTTCTTTTTGGTTGGTAAGCGAGATAGGAGCCAGCATATCCAGAGATGGAATTTCTCCAGCTTTGGATGAAGGGTACCTAGAGCTAGCGCAAGTTCCCCGGTAGTCATCCATGTCGATGTTCCATACATACACTCCAGCAAGGTTATTACTCCGGGCGTACGCTGCCTGCGAATATCAGAATTTTCCAAATGTTCTTTCAGAAAGAACACGCATCATCACAAATGTCATAGAAATCCGGTTCATTTTTTCGCAAAATAGTAGCACAAGTCAAGCTTTGCGTTTAACATTTTAATGTTCAACAGTCATTGGTATGAATCGTAATAATACTCTCCAAAAAATAAACAGCATATTCCAGTTCTCAATGAACAAATGCGCCAAATGTTCAGCAAACTGATGACAAAGGTTTGTCACTCCGTGTTATCAATGGGTTATTTATGAAGATTAATCCATTGGATATCATCCTACGTGTTAATAGGCCAAACCCCTCAGCCTTCGAGTATAGGACAGCAAAGTAAGCCCGTCTGAGTCGGTAAAGCATTCTCTGTATTTGATGGTCATCAACTCGCTGTTTGTTTTACCTCAAGAAAAGCTGAAACTTAATTTAATTGAATACTTAATTTGAACAAACATTGAAATCCATTTATTATAGGAGTAATGAGTGTTATAAAGTACGACCCCGTAAGTATAACTACTGGAATTCCTATTTTTTATTTTCAGTTTGGAGACGGAGAGTTTTGGTAAAGTAGTTTCCGTTTACAATTTATGGTACATTTTTCTAAGCGTACACTTCACCTCATTATACCGTGACATGCAAGTAAAATACTGCAAAAGAATGTACGAGCGCATCACATACCTTTTTGGCGGCAGATGAGGCGTCATCGAAGCAGCACCACGTGTTGCCAAAAGAGAAATCGTAAGCGTAGGTTTCATTCATGTCGCTTTCCTTGGCGATAGTCCACGAGCCGTCAATGTTCAATTCGCACAATTTGAACGAGATGCAAGACGTAATTATCAATTTTCAACCTGGTCATATTCATTTATTTTCTTAATTGATACTCTTTCCAAAAAGGCAATCTCCAGAGAGGATCTATCGAATTGTTTTTGCAGATTTTTGTTTTTCGCCTGATAAGCAAACTCATAATGTGGACAATGGGCGAAAATTATGAACGATAATTAAATTTGAGGCTATCTTTTTCTCTCTGACCAGTTCTAAAGTACTTGGGCAATTTTATAACTCCGTTACTTTTATATGTTTCTTAGACCTCTATCAATTGTCATTTATATGGTTTATCAAGCTGAAAAAATTCGCTCTCAAATTAGGGTAAACAATCCAAAGTAAATTAAATTTCCATTTGCAATAACTCACTTTGTTCATTGCTTGACTAGATGTCTAAACCAACTCCTCAACAGTTTCAAAATCCTAAAATTAGCTATACCGAGTTAAGAAAACTGTGTGCACGATGATGAGTATTTCGATGTTTGATATAATCTATAAGGTGAAAATGTGAACCAAGCTTTATGACTACCAATTTCTGTCCCTCGAGTGCAATTTAATTTTTGAATGCTTTTTCCGTTTCCTCATCAGAACCATTTATATTGGGAAAATTGGACAGGCATTGAAGCCTATTTCACCGATACGTTCATCACACGCATTCAGTTGTTCTAGTACTTAGGCTAACTAATGTTGCTTGATATTTAGGAACTGAAATACGGGATTTACTTAACGAGGCAGAGCATTAGTCGTCACTTTTAAGAAGCCGGTATACTACACCTGTTTAACTTCAAGTTAATCAAACTTAATTTCAGTTAACCAGACTTAAGTTTTAAAAGTCAAACTTAAATTTTAATTTTTCAAACAACCAGGTTTTTATATATAGATGCACTGTTACTAATCGACATCATGTTATAGAAAGTTATAATGAAAAATATTGTAGGGTCTCAGATGAATTTTAAATTTTCATTTCATATATAAGCATCTACTTATAATATTAATATATAATTAATAACGATATTAATACAAATAGTTTTAAATTAATTTATACGAAGACTGATGCTACGGAGGACATTTTTTGAAGTCATGCATTAGATTTTTATAGATCGTTCTAGCTATTACATGTGATTTATTTGACACACAAAAATTCAATGCTTCGTACAGTTCACAGCGTGTACAGTAATTATGGTACCATGGATTTTATATAATGATTGAAGACAAATAGCATATTGTGATAAAGCATCAGTAAACAATTATTATTACATAACAAACTAATTATGATAAATGTCAAGAATCATTTCAGGGCTCAACAAACGAGCTTCTGATTTGACTGTCCGAAATGATGCGATCAAGTCCCTGTCCCGATAAATTCAACGCCTCTCAAACGCTCGAAATCACAGTTATTTCATAATAATTCTTAGTGATTTTCATGTCGCCACATCGTGCCTGAAGGATTAATGCCGAGTCTTGTTGAAATACCTGTAGACTGAAATGAAATATCTTTCAGCCTGCTCTCAAGTTCATCAGTAAATGACATTGGATTTCCGTAATGAATGCAAATTTCACTTGGATTGATTTGTGCTTGTACTTGATTGATGTGAAGTAGAGTTAAACCGTTCATGTTAGGTAGAGTTTGTTTATGCTAAATTCGAATACAACTGCATTAGTTCATTTAATGTCCACACTAGTAAGAAAAGGATATTTTACGATCAGAAATGTTGCATAAGAGTACGTATATGAAAAAAAGTTCAATTCTTATTATGTAGGGGCACAGTATTACGGTGTGATCAATATAAAAACACATTTTTAGATAAATGCTTCTGCGCCTTTTTTTAATTTGTTGAAACGCTTTACGCTTACTTTAGGGAAGCGAACGATTTTATGTGGTTAAAAACCTAAAATGAGATTATTGCCTGGAAATGCTCCTAAACCCTTTCTTTATCTCGTAGAAACGTCATTTGTCCCGTGTTGGCAACGCAAATCCCCATAATTATAACTAAATTGCCCCCCTCCCTCGCTGATGCGCTCAGAGAGACCAGCTGGGGCTCTGCTTAGCTGTGGTTGGCTGCTCCAAAGTTTTATTCTTTGTTTTTACTCAACTGTCCATTCATTAGAAAGGGAAAAGTCAGCAGCAAATCACTTACCCTGGCAGCTTCATTTGCCTCAATCTTACAGGAATTTGCGGCTACTGTCGGTTATCTGTACGCTGTTATAGAGAGCGAGCGCCGATATAGCAATGTTTTCTTTGGCGATGTTTTATGAAACATGAATATCTAATTCATTATTTATATATGCGTACTCTTCATTCATCAAAGGTATCAAGGCATATTTCGAATATCACGTGTGAAAAAGTTCTAAGGTTGCGTTTATTCGAACATTTCAGTATATCTCCATTTTTTGTTGCATGTTTTTTTTCAGTATCAGAGAGATTTTTCAGTATCAGACTTACAGGTCTTTCGTTTTCAAAATAGTGTGCAGAAGAGAATCAATGCTAATCGAAATTCTGACGTCCTCATATTAAAAAATGATCATTTCAAGCATAGAAATTCATGCTCTGAAACTTGAACGTAATGGACTGAGAGGTTGACCACTATTTTAATTTCCGATGTAAATAGTTTTCTTCTTATTTCTCTCAAAAATGAAGTTCACTCGGCTGTCATAATCCAGGTTAATCAAAAACAATTAAGGGTTCTTTAACATTAATTTTTAGAAGAAACGGCGAGTATGAATAAATTACAATGAAGCCATGACAGAATGATTGTTTTCTGCTATATTACACGGTCGAGACGTACGTAGATTAACAAATTACATAATTTTCCCTTAGTTTCATACAACTGTTACGCACCATCTTCATAATTTTTGTGAATATGTTGAAGAAAATTCGTTTGAGCGATCTGCTCCTAACGTCTAAAATATTTTTACACTGCTATGTTTCCATTATGTATAATTTAGCTACGCAGGTTAGCTAACCATAATAGACTCTCCCACCTAAATTTCTGGTAATTTGTACAAAGCTTAGACAGGGCAGTTTGCAGGGCAGTAGCTCGGGTCGAGAGCGCAGACCGCGTAGTCGTAGTTACAGATGAAAGTCTCTGGGTTGTACAGAGATCCCGGGGGGCAGTTGGCAACGGTCTCGAGGTAGTCAGACCCAGTCTGCGTCGATGTAACTCGTGTTAGTATTGAGACTACGTTATTTGAGTGGTTTAACTCTAGAAATTATAATACAGTTTGTCCTTAATTTTTGGAGTTGCGAGAGCCTCGATAGAGAGAAAAAGGTTTTAAATTGGATGTTTAAATCAATTACTTCTTGCGTAGCATTTTAAAGCCAGAATAAAAACGCATTTTCAAATAAGCCAATTTCAACATAATTTTTTCTTCATTTTGTTCATTTTTTCCCGTGTGAATATCGTGATGTAATTAAACTAAGTGCTACCCAGAAAAATATGGAAGTAAACATTATAAGCATTTGCTATCTATTAAAGAAACTATTCCTTATTATTTTAATGGGAAGAAATAGGTTCATTTCTCGCGTTACTTCCCATAGAAATGAAAACAAACTCTGTTGCTCTGTTGTTTTATATTAATCAAACACGTTAGCCTAAAATGAGGAAATTTTACTCACATAGACACACTGATAAAAGATGCTACAGTCGTCCGGGTCCGGGTTGTTACCAGGATACGAGCAGTGCTCGCCGGGACCAGCCGTCGGGAAAGTGGTGGGCTGAGTAGTGGTTGTTGAAGTTGAGGTTGTCGACACAGTCGTGGCGTCGGGATCCTGGAAAAACGTTCAAGTGAATGGTGTTTTTAAAAATATTATTTTATAATCCTGTGAAATAATAATCGTAAATGCTGTTGTATTTCTAAAGATCAAATAGGATATGAAGTTGATTGAAAAATAAATTTTTAAAATTTCAATTTGAAAGCAGAAAATGGGCAACATATTGTAACACCATACTAGAAAAACATGCTATTTATCAGCACATATATTCCATGCTTTTCAAATGCCCACGACTCGGGCCGTCTGAGAACGAGTATCACGAATTCATAAAAAGAGAGTACATGAAAAATACAGTAGAGCTTTTTGACTTTTCTATCATAAATGAACTATGAATAGGTTAGGTTGGTTCAAATTTTGCACGCCTTCTAACTCAAATCGTGGGTGTCACTAAAGTTTGGATGATTATGATTTTGTTGGCCACCCAGCGTAGATAACTAAGAAAATATTATAATGTGAAATGAATTTATAATGTATTGTGATATAGTTATAGTGAATCCTGAATGTTTTTGTCCAGCGCAAAAACAGTTTACAATTCTGAGATGAGCTTTAAAGAAAGTTGTAGAGGATTTGAGCTCGTGATTTCATCGATTTATGAGATCTAAAAAGGTTAAAGACGGTTACAAATTCAGTTGATAAGAAAATCAGTTGGGATAAATTTATTTTGGAATTTGAAGAGAAGTAACTATCGAGAATATGTTTCCGTTTAGCAATAAATCGAAAAATTTTCATGTATGTTCTGTTGCGTAACTCACGCGCGTGGTGGTGGAGGGCGGGGTGGGGGTGGTGATGGGCGCACCCGTGAAGGTCTCCACCAAGGTCTTGATGAGAGGGAAGGGCCTCGAGCTGCACTGGGGAATGAAGTCGTCGGTCTCGATGCTCCAGACCATGAGGCCGAGCAAGCCCTTCTGTAGGGCGTACGATGCCTGGAAAGAGGAGAAAAACTCCATTAGTTGTAAATACATTTGCATCCTGCAGTTTTCCTTTCGTTTCAAGAGTATTAGTCATTAAGACATACATTTATTTCCTTTCAGCATATTACAGAAAACAGTTTGTACCGTAGGTAGAGCTGAAATTGGAACTTAGTTGCAGAAATGCCAATTATTCCACACTCACGAACAACTGGTTTGCTAATTTCTGCGAGAAGCGTTAACAGTATATGATGTTCATATTTAGCAATACAATTCAGGGTAGTTAATGCGGTATTTAGTGATGCAAAATGGGCTACAAAACCGTGTAAGAAGAGCAAGAGTCACATTAAGGGACCTAAATTAGAGCCCGAAAGGGACGGAAACCTCACCTTCGTCTGCATAGACTCCGGATTGTCGTAGCTGCACCACATGTTGTCGAAGTTGAAGTCGTAGCCATAAGGTTCGTTCATGTCAGGATCTTGCTCGACTGTCCACGAGCTTTGCAGCTCAAGTTGGCACAGCTGATGAAAATGAAAAATTAATATGCACCCACCGTCCAATATAGCGCGTCACGTCTTTCCTTAATACTTCAGAGTATACATAGAGTGGAAGGGCATGAAGCACCAAGTCAAAACTGAGGTTTTACTCTGTATTTATAGTTCCTATTCGTTTTTGTTTCACAATGTTGTATATCTTTATTGGTTTTCGCTGCATAATGCGTAATTATTTGAATAACTTGAATGTGTTTTTTCCTCAAGCCCCGTTGAATATTAATCGGACGCGGAAGCAAGATACTTACTAGTTTACTTCGTTTACATTTCATTTGAAGTAATCGGGGAAAGAACAATAAAATAAAAAATTGGATTAATTACTTTGAATTCAAGCTGATACTTAGAAAATTCCATAGTTTGTTTGTTTAATAAATTTAAGTTGTGGCGCTTGTAACAAAAAATCAAGAGGTGTGATTTATAAAATTAGTTTGGGCTTTGATTATTTATGCGATTAAACAAATCGAATCCTAGATCCTACCCGTTAGAGTATTATGAACTTTTGTCCGTCTTTTTCTTGACTGCGTCATAATGAAAAATCAAGCATTAGGATACAGCAAGTGGTGCGCAGTGTTATACAAACAAAAATTTTTAAAGGAGAAAATTCTCAAAACACAACTGTATAAATTTTCGACTCACTTCATTGTAGCCCAAGAATCCAGGAGATCTGGTGTAAGGTCCAGGCACTGCCTGGCTGAGACGCTGGAGCGTACATTCCTGTATTGCTTGTAGAGTAAAGCCTATAACAGCGGCCGTACGTGGCCGTGCCCAGCACCAGCTTCGAGGGAGGGGCTCCCAGCTCAATCCAGTAGTTGATGGCATAGTCGATGTTGAGGTAAGCATTGCCGCCAGTATCCTAAAATTAAATCGTGAAGAATTAGCCTCCTAATTTCTCTCTACGTTAGATTACGTACGCCTCACGAGAGAATTGGCTTGACTGAGCAGCATACTGAATATGATAATGTAGAAAACACAGCCAGCAATCAGGCACCAAAATTGTAAAAAGTATTGCCCGATCCAGAATTTGGGCTATATTCAGGAAGCGTATGTTCGTGAAGTAGTGGTCATCTAGAGGCTATTGACTACAGTTTCATCACTGGAATGGCTATTTCATTTTAACGTAAAATATTACTTACCTGAGGGTAGGGATAGAGGATGGTGTGGTGATGAGTATAGCTCTCCCAGGCGCCATGAAGGTCGTAAGTCATAACGTGGATCATGTCGACCGTGGCAGAGAAGCCGGGCACGTCGTAGGCAGCATCTATGGTTGACTTGCCAGCAGAGACGGCTGCCGTGAGCAGGAGTCCTTTGCTGTGTAGAGCTGTGTTCAGTTCTGACATCAAGATGACGAAGTTTTCCTGTTAGGTAAGGTACAAGAAATGTCATTTTTCTTCATAATAAAAACATTCAGTATAATTTTATGTGCATTGTGGGATTTTGCTCAATTCAACATTCCTATTATACTTCTTACTTTTCCACACACACGGTTGAAAATGCTTCCGTTGTTTTATAAGGTACGTACATCGGTAACATTCATACATCCTGCAAAGTACACTCTCTGTAATACTCCCACGGTATTCCTTGCTCTTTAAAGTACATACATCGAGTATATACTCTCATTGCCCAACTTGTACACTCGCTGAAACACTTCCCATACTTTCCAAGGTACACACTCAACAACGCTTGCTCTGTACTTCGTAGTGCTCACCCTGAAAAAATCAATGTACCCATAAGAGTGCACCCCGTAGTGCTCACCTTGTCCTCCAGAGCACCACCTCGGTCGGTAGGGTACTCCCAGTCCATGCCGAGACCATCGAAGTTGTGGGCCGCGAACATTTCCAGCACACTATCGATGAAGGTGGCACGAGCCGCAGGGTTAGCAGCCATCTGGTCAGAAGAATGGACAATTTTCTCAGTTGTGTACCGTGAATAGCATTGATTCAATCGAAGAAGACTTATTTTTTAACTTTATTCTATAACTGGAAATTTTCAAATTGTGGTTAAGGCTGTTTTTAACTAAATGCAAATAATGATAAGCATCTGCAGATTTTGTAGTGTAAGTCGTCACGGATATCTTGAAATTATCTGAATTTTTCGTTTGGAGTTTTCTTGTCCATTTGTGTCACCATATCTGCATGATCATGAAAGCATGTGACAGAGTTTAGTTTACGAGCATAAATGGTAGCGTAGCTTTGTTCAGCTTTTATTTTTTAGGCACGTCGTTATACAGTAAGCGCGCCATCACGTATTTTATTTATTTGAATTCGTTCTGTGCTGCATTCTTCTCGATGGTTTTATTTTCATAGGGATAATTTTTGAGAAAAAGAATTTGAAGATAAATAAAATAATTCCTCATATATTACTGGTGCTGTCATTTCACTTTTATCTGATTTACCTGAAGTTGTGACACACTGCCACATTCATTAGAATTGCTAAAAATGTTTCAATGCAAATGTCAAATTACGAACACTTATCCTTTTTTGACAGCCGTGCATAAGGCACATGTGACACTGTTGAATCAAAATTGGATTTTTCAGCTGTATCCAACGTAGACACTAATTTAAAAACGTAAATCATAATGAGTTGAATATATGAACTATTATAGTTTCTCTCAATTAAGCAAAATTAGAGACGACTTATTATTTGAAAATGTTGCAGCAAATGTGAAATAATTCAAATAACTGGAATAAATATATGAACTAAATTTTTAGAATCCACTCACAGCCGAATATTTAGCAGAGCCTTCGTTCCAGCCTCCGATGGCGAGCAAAGCCTTCAAGTTCGGATTGACATTTTTGAGTCCAGTGAAGCGATCATAGGCGCACTTGCCGTAGTTGTCACACAAGTCGTTCCAGGCATCCAACGCTTTGATTTTGTTATCAGGTCCAAGTCCGGCGAACCCGTAAATGATGTGGGTGCACAGGTACGGATCAATGTTTTCCACGTCGAACTTGCCCATTCCTTGTCGGTTTACGGCCCATGAGCCATAGTAGCAAACCATCACGCCCTCTGTTTGAACAAAAAATTAATTATCAATTTACGTAATTTACACGGAATCTATGGATAGTTTTGAATTTCTATTCATATTTTATACAAAATCTAATGGCAGTTTTGAATTTTGTCCTTTTTCTGAATTCTGGAAAGTAATAATTGATCGAGTGATTTTCTTGCCTATGAATTCATTTAGGATATTTATTTCAGAGTAGAGTAAGAAGAGAGAACATGGAATGCTGCATATCTGTCTTACGTGAGAAATCAAGGTTGGAAAATAGATTTTAAGAGCATTCTTCAATCCGTAACTGGAAACAGCTTTGGGTGAAAATACATTGATCGGTTAGTACGGCGTCATGAACATTGTAAACCGAACTAACAAAATATTTACTGAATGCTAGTTACGAATTTACCATGGAAACTTGCTTAAAAGCATAAAAGACACCGATTACACTACAATCTATCAAATGCAGTAACATGCGCTGCATGATACACATTGTACGCAGCAATCGACATTGAAAGTGAAGTTAGTGAGTCCCACGAGATGATTATTTTCCATGTTGCGTAAGAATAAATTAAAACGTCGGTCAACACGAATTAAAACTGAACTTGAAAAAATTATGAATTATGTAATGTAAAAATTTCACTTCTGCCGCTCCTCAGATTTGTGATCACACTTTTATTAGTTGAGTAAAATGTTTAACGTGTTGTCATGCTTCATATTTTCGAATAAAAAATGAACACACAAAGAGAGGTACATTACAAATAATTTTGTCCAAATTATTATTTCAATTTGTCCGGAAAAAAAACCTTTCAATCACAGGAAGTGAACGCGCTTAGTGAAAGATAATAAATTTTAAATTTTAAATAAATGAACATTGAACTGTTCAATCCTAAAAAAAATGACCTTAACATTTGAGCATTTTTACTGATGTGATTGTCAGTTGCAGTGACAATCCTTTCTCCAACGAACGAGCTGGCGAATAATTTCCTGAGAGATCTTCACATTTGAGCATGCTTATCGTGTAAGAGTAGCCAAAGTTTGGGTGAAGCTATTTTCTCATATTCGAAAGTTAAGCAAAAACTTTACCTGAAAAAGAGAGGCTGAGGAGCAGGAGAAGAGGTAATGTTAAGAGCTTCATGGTGGCCAACACTGGTGCTCGTAGGCTTGGTTGAACTGTGTCTCAGGTGTTCTCAATCTCCGCATTAAATACTGCAGAACGTGTGGGAAAAAGAACTTGTGCCGTGTGATATTTATTACTCTCAATGCATGGGCCAATGCATAAGTAGATATCGCATTGTATCTTCCGCAAAATGAGGTCATGACGATAGGTCGGTGGTTCTGGCGCCGGTGCGTTTTCTGTGGACCCAGTGAGGAAATAATGCTTTCAGACAGGTAGAAAAATTATTTTAAAATTAAAACCGTTGCTTAAGCTTATTCTATTCCTAATAGAGTATTAGTTTCGAAGTAATTAGAGATTGTACCGAATATAACATAAAATTTTGGAAGTAAATTTTTTTTTAGTTTTCCTTGTTCAATTCCTTGTTTTCCTTGTTCCCGATGGCTGGCTGTATTTTCTACATTATCATATTCAGTATGCTGCTCAGTCAAGCAAATTCTCTCGTGAGGCGTACGTAATCTAACGTAGAGAGAAATTAGGAGGCTAATTCTTCACGATTTTATTTTAGGATACTGGTGGCAATGCTTACCTCAACATCGACTATGCCATCAACTACTGGATTGAGCTGGGAGCCCCTCCCTCGAAGCTGGTGCTGGGGACGGCCACGTTCGGCCGCTGTTACAGGCTGGACTCTACAAGCAATACCGGCATGTACGCTCCAGCGTCCCAGCCAGGCAGTGCTGGACCTTACACCAGATCTCCTGGGTTCTTGGGCTACAATGAAGTGAGACAAATATTAGTACTGTTGTCTTTTGGGAGTCTTATTTCTTTTAAGGAGACCTTCAAAAGAACATTGAGGTGTCTTTCTTAAAGCTTGTTGTTTTAATTCTTACTCTGACCCAGACGTGAGGGTGGCTGACAAAACTGTGTCTAGGAAATTATAGAAAAGAATGGCATGTCCCTTCATTAAACTAAGTTTCATCCCTTATTTAATCAGAGAGCAAACTTTATTTTATCGATGGTGAACATTATCAGTGCTCCAACAATGAGCCACACATCAATAAATCCATCCCGTTATTTATGAGGCTCAATGCATTGCAACATTTGTCAGTAATGTCTGAAGGTTCAACATGAAGTATACGTGAAAACTTTTTTTAAATACTAAAAAAATATTAGAAACTAGGAGAATTAAATTGTTTAATTTTCTGTATTTGTTTGAGACAGTTTGTGAATATTTTGAAAATGTTTTTTATGTTAGCTCAATGATCACTCTTAGTGCTTGTGAATGAACAAAATCGTGCACGAATATATACAACAAACGAACGAATTTTGTTTTAATTTATTTTTTGTTTTTGTATTTCTACCTTGTATTTCGGTTCCTTCATTCGATTTATAATTTTTGCCGTTGTAGAAAAAAATCGAGTAGTATAAGTAGCGAATGAAAAATATTTTTCTGCCTTGGTCAGCTGTGCGAACATGAATTGCAAAGCTCGTGGACAGTCGAACAAGATCCTGACATGAACGAACCCTAAGGCTACGATTTCAACTTCGGCAACACGTGGTGCGGCTACGAAAGTCCGGAGTCCATGCAGGCGAAGGTGAGGACTTGCGTTCTCTATACAGTTTCTATCTATTATGTTCTTTTTACTCCCATAACCATAACAGGTATTCCCAATACTCATTGCAAAACTGAGTACAACACTTTCTGAAAAAATGAGAAAACTGATATATAATCTAATATTCTGCAGTCTTAAGTCGCAGCATATAGCATACTGAAAAAAAACAACAAGATAAGCGCAAGTGAATATATCTTTGATATCAAGTTTAAAAAATTTATGTTTGTTAATTACATATACTCTTCAGTAATAATTTACAATATAATCTTTGTCGACTCAAGAGCCCAAATTTATGAAAAATAATGGTAGATTAGGTATTTATGTTAAGAGAATAGCGTAATTTTCAACCGAAAGAGTCTCGTATTATGTCTTCCCCCAGGCGACGTACGCCCAACAGAAGGGTTTGCTCGGCCTCATGGTCTGGAGCATTGAGACCGACGACTTCCATTCCCAGTGCAGCTCGAGGCCCTTCCCTCTCATCAAGACCTTGGTGGAGACCTTCACGGGCGCGCCCATCGCCACCCCCACCCCGCCCTCCACCACCACGCGCGTGAGTTATGTGACAGGAATTACGCAGAAGATAAATCGTTTCTAAGCACAGACGCGAATATACTTGCTATATTTCTTCGAAATTAGGAGAATATTTCATCATAAATGTCATTGATAAAATGCATTAGAACCGTTCGTAATCTGTCGAAATGAAATAGGTGAAAGCACACGCGAATTTCAATTAACTGTAATTAAGCCCATTGTTAATGTTCTCTGTCTCGTAGCTTAACGGAACATTAAAAAATACAGAATGCAGTCTACGAGACTTTTTCATAGAAATCCATGTGTGGATTTCACTCTCGTAAGCCAGAGAAAAATATTCTAATGTATTGCATAATTTTCCTCATTGATTGTTTATCAATCTATATATTAATACGCGTAAAACTAAATTCGTGGGTAACGCTCTAATCCGAGTTTGCGGTATCATAGATACCGAATTTCTGAGGGCTTCATAAAAAGATTGCCTTTACATGAATTGATACGTTTGACATTTTATCAGGATATGATAGGTTAAATTAGGTTAGGGTGGGATAATTAGTTTTATTTTATCATGTTTTTAATTAATAGTTAGTTTTTTCATGTTTGACATATCAGAATAGCTTTGGTTGGAATATCTTTGGTTAGAATAGGTTATGTTAGAATAGGTAGGATATGTTAGGTTAGGATGGGTTAGGTTAGAATGTTATGTTTGAATTTTTTAGGAAATGTTAATCCATTTTTTTCATGGGTACACCTAGGTTAACGATGACATTGGTTAAGTTAGGTTAAGATAGGTAGGGTTAGGATAGGGTAAGGTAGGTTAAGACAGGTGAGCATAGGTTACTTAAATGTTGACGACATTTTTCACCGGTCAACGGTTGTTAATGTATGACATATTATCAGAAAAGCCTCGGTTAGCATTGGATAAGTTAGTATATACTATGTTGGGATGGATTATGTTAATGTGTTATATTAGAATTTTTGGGTAATGTTGACCGAAATTGGTTAAGTTAGGTTAGGATAGGATAGGATGGGGTTGGAGAGTTTAGGATAGGTTAGGTTAGCATAGGTTGGGTAATGAAGACGGAATTTTTTCAGGGGTTCACGTTTTCTATGTTTGACCTATTGTATTATCATGATATGTTGGGTTAGCATAGGTCAAGAAGAAATAGGTTAGAATGTTACGTTAGGCTAGCATAGGTTAGAATATGTTTTGTTAGAATTTGTTAGGTAATGTTTCTCGGGTCCATGTTTTTAAGTTCGACATATTATCAGGATCGCTTTGGTTAGGGTAGGTTAGAATATGTTATTATAGGTTAGGTTAGGTGATACTGACGGAATATTTTCCATGGGTCAACGTTTTTGTACGTTTCACATATTATCAGGATCGCTTCGATTTGGATAGAATAGAATATGGTAGGATAGGTTAGGTTAGGAGATAGGATAGATTAGGTTAGGTTAAGATAGTATAACATAGGTTACGTAATGTTGACGACATTTTTACACGGGTAAACGTTTTTTTTATGTTCAACATATTATCAGGATAGCTTCTGTTGCCATAGGCTTGGTTAGTATATACCATGTTAGGATGGCTTACGTTAGAATATCTCGTTAGAATTAGTATATACCATGTTATGTTAGCCGAAAGCTTGGGTCAAAAAATTAAATTTGTCTATGCTGATCCCAAAATTTTGAAAAAATGGAAACTTCACTACCAAGACGTCCTTTATTTAACAATTGAGACGTTAGAATATTTTATGTTAGAATTTGTTGATTAATGTTAACCGAATTTTCTCACGGGTCCACCCAGCCTAACGATGACATTGGTTAAGTTAAGTTAGGATAGGATAAGTTAGGATAGGATAAGTTAGGATAGGATAAGTTAGGATAGGATAGGTTAGGACAGGGTAGGATAGGTTAGGATAGGTTAGGATAGCTTAGAGGTTATGATAGGTTAGGATAGGTTAGGATAGGTTAGGATACGTTAGGATAGGTTAGGATAGGTTAGGATAGGTTAGGATAGGTTAATATATGTTAGGTTAGGATAGGTTAGGTTAGAATATGTTATGTAAGAATTTGTTAGGTAATGTTTCTCGGGTCCATGTTTTTTATGTTCGACATATTATCAGGATCGGTTTGGTTAGTGTAGGTTAGAATATGTTATTATAGGTTAGGTTAGGTGATACTGACGGAATTTTTTCCATGGGTCCACGTTTTTATACGTTTCACATATTATCAGGATCGCTTTGATTAGGATAGGATAGAATATGGTAGGATAGGTTAGGATAGGAGATAGGATAGATTAGGTTAGGTTAAAATAGATTAACATAGGTTACGTAATGTTGACGACATTTTTACCTACCTATCCTAGCGTAACAATGGCATTTTCCGTGGAATTTCCACGGGTCCTGCTAGTTGTATATGATTGTCCGTTTTTTAATGCAGTGTGGTAGAACTCATTTATCATAATTTTCTGCGTCACTTTTCAATTTTTCGCTCGTACAATAGGGTGGCATTTTTGTTAATATCCTGAAAAATAGGCAAATAATTATATTCTATCAACATCGCGTACATGAACGATTTTCCAGGATCCTGACTCTACGACTGTGTCGACAACTTCAACCTCAACAACCACCACGAAGCCCACCACTTACCCGAAAGCTGCCCCCGGTGAGCACTGCTCGTATCCCGGTAACAACCCGGACCCGGACGACTGCAGCATCTTTTACCAGTGTGTCTATGTAAGTACAATTATCTAACTTTTGGCGAACAAATAGAATGAAATTCTAAATAAAAAACGTGATATTTCTGTGCATTGTGATACGAATATGGATGAGATAACTTTTTTTGATGGAGAATGCGGAGAATAATCATTAATCATTAATTTTCAAAGTGGTCACTGATTTCTCTCAAGTGGTAAAAGTTTGCATGATACATTATTTGTTCATCAGAGTAAGTGTTTATTTGCGTTCACTGAAAACTGATTGAATCCGGGCCTGAGGAAACTCGTTCAGTCGAGCGTTTGACCAAAAGTGCAGCTTTTTATCAATCTTAGCGATATCAAGTCGCCAAAAATATGCGTTATGAGGTAGTTTTTCAGCAACTACGAAATGGTTGTCACGATGCTAATGCAAACTGAATTGCTTCAGACTGGGTCTGACTACCTCGAGACCGTTGCCAACTGCCCCCCGGGATCTCTGTACAACCCAAAAACTTTCATCTGTGACTACGACTACGCGATCTGCGCGCTCGACCCGAGCTACTGCCCTGCAAACTGCCCTGTCTAAGCTTCGTACAAATCGTAGACAACGTGAAAAACCGAGTCTACTGTACGTGCCTAGCCTAAGGGGTTAGGTTATACATAATGTAAACATAGCGGAGAATATATTTTATTTTCAGGCTTTAGAAGCATAAAACTCGTGAACATGAATAAAGCTAATATAACATCAAATAGCTTTAAGAGAAATAGCTTGGTGTAATAGCAGGCAAGGTGTATAAGGTGCTGTTAAATTTTGGCGATGATCCTCACTTGGTTCAACTTCAGCTTGGTACGAAAAAATTACTATGCCTTTGCATCAATTCATGAATAATATTGTACATTCTATTAAAATATTAGTGTTGAGAAGCAATTTTTTTATTGTAACATAATACTCAAGTGTGACAACCGAAGTGGCATTTCATGCATCCAGAAAATGTGAGAAATATTCACCTCTCAAATTGCAACAACGTGATGTAAAAAATTTAGATATTTCCTCTGAGTAAGGCGGTTCTACTTACACGGAAATTTTAGATCAGGTATGACTGAATCAGATCGAAGTTATCTTTTTCAAGGTTTAGAGCTTCTTATATTTTGATAAATTGAAACTCATACCACTGATTTTGAACGCAGAAAACTTTGAAGTTGCGGTGTTCAAAGTTGCTGTTATTTAGAACTTGGAGCAGCACAAGAATTTCCCCACATCAACTCACAAAATGTTTTACATAGAGCGTGTAAAGAAACTCAAAAATCACTTCACAGGATTTAACAAAATTTAAAATTTGTACTGATATTGTCAGTAGAGAGAGTGGGTGAACTCGATCCCAATTGTTAACTCCGACTGAGAAACTTTGAAAGAAAAAAGAGGTAAGAAACGAATATGTTAGTCAAAAGTAATGCATAAAATATTGCAATCAACGTAAATAACACATCGTTCGTGCTCATAGAGTGAAAAGTGGTCGTAAATATATGAAAACCTAAATTGTTACGTACACCAGGAAGCAATTATTTTTCTGTTGAATTTTTTTAAAGCTAAATTGCATTGTTCCGCTGAGGTACCGGAAGGTTCCAAAATTCTGGAATAAAATGAAAGAACGTAGTAGTTTTATCATAAAATTAAGGATGAAAACGAATACGTAGGTTGTTTCGTTATGAAAAAAGTTAACGCATTTAGAAGTGTTTTTCAAAAAACAGGATGCAGATCAAGTCCTTAGTCTTGCGAAATTGAAAATACATTTTACTTGGATAATAAAAGAAAATAGTTGAAAAACACATAATTAAAGCCTTTATCTACATCAAGGTTAATAATTATTAAGCAATTTTCTTATCCCGAATCGGAAGCTCGAGTCTGCCTCGAAAACTCCTTGTATTGAGCAGCATGTCTTGACCACACTTGTTCTTTGGCCCTCCCTTTATGAATGAATACTTCAGATATTCCCTTGCTGCGTGAGAAAATGCAAATAATTCGAACTCAAAAATGGACAGCGTAAATAAATTCATTATGGTGAGATCAGGCTTTGAGGAGGAATACATTTCTTGACGCAAATGTCTTGACAAACGTTCGTGACGTCGCTGTTATGTCCACTTTGACATGAGACAAGTGTGGTGTAGTGATGAAATATGAACAGCTTATTCCTGAAATGCTTGAAGGTTCCTTCAGCCGGGGGTTAAAAATTTGTTGCTCGCACCATGATGTGTTTACATTCGCATAATGCGAGTGAGTGATGAAGAAAATTAGGAAGATATTGCCATGTTTCGCAAATGCCAGCGTACCTCATGATTAAGGCAGGATTGTGGCAGCTTAAAACTATTTTGCTAGAGTCTGGGATGTCGGAAATGAGCTTTCACAGTTCTCGTATTATTCTGGTAGTTGATCTTAGCTTGTGTGGGGAAAAGGTTGTCGACAGGAAATACGGCATTTACAGTGAGCGTACTTTTCTTCGAATTGTATAGAAGAACCTTTGCTTTAGTTAGTCGTTTTAAACTTTGGAGGACGTATTTTAAGTTACGTATTTAATGAAGTATTTTAAATAGTGATAAGCTCAAGGCCACATACCTTGAATGTGTTTTACTCATGTTCATTACTTTGTTTACCTGCTGTATCAACATTTTTGAGTATTGTCTTACCTTTGCTGTGTCGGTCTTGATAATTTTCATTTTGAACGAAGTTCGACGGCGTTCACTTCTATGCCTGGGTGTGGTAGTTCCCAGATCGACGAAGAGAGGCAGCGTGAGGTAAGCGCTGAATTTTGCGCTTTCAGCGACTGGACAGTTTTTATTTTTACTTTACCAATGCAGGTCTTCATAGTTGTGAAATGGTTGCATGCGTATCGCTGATTTAGTAAATTACCTGAGAGAATCGGTAAATAAGACATTCCTTGCCGCTCATGAGCCCGTATCTTAATAAGAAAGTAATTTTAACATTAATGTAATTAAGATTAGCCCCAAAAAATTATCCAAAAAACTGTTTCAAAACCCTGTATGCACTACCTACAAGGTTCTCTTCTTTCTTTACTAGTCGTCTTTTTTCTCTGTATCATTATGTTACCGGCCATGCTGTTGATGAAATGCATGTTTAGGCCGCAGCGCTGTTGCGGCCTAAAGTTTCTCACTTAACTCAGCATCTCACAATTTTCACATCTTTGAGTGAAAATTGATCCAAAAAACTTACCCTTCTCTCACAGTTCAAAGTACGAGTTTTAAAGCGCATGGGATTGGTTTGGGATTACTGGCGAACAATACTTTTAAATCTTACGCGCCAAATGTGTCATATATTAGATTTCTAAATTGGAGGTACATTTTGTCTAAAAAAGCCTTTTTAAAAATGTAAATTGCAACCCATTTTTCGTAAGCCGTGATGAAAGTTTAAACCCATAAGACCCTTAAAATTTCGACGCCCTACGCTCCAGGAAGTCATCTCGTAACCATTTGCATTTTGAGCTTATACCAGCATCGTCTTGGAGAATCGGCGCAGAACGACACGTTCTCCATCTTTCAACTCTACTCCTGCACGGCACAATTTGTTCATCCCCGGGAATTTTCTTCATTTGAGTTTCGCAGAGAAATCGAACGCCATGTCAGCTGAGTAGAGGTTAACCTCTGCGCGGCCTGCGTTGGGCAGCCGCTGATCCTGAGGCCTCCACTACACCTGCTCCTGTACGCCGTAGACCCGCTAGTTCAGACGCAAGTCGAACTCGTGAAAACTTGCCTTCGATGTCTGACGTGGTCAACGCTTGGCTAGCTTCGGTGAACCTGGGTTAGGGTAAACTTCTAAATCCGGCTTACGATATGGGTTTTTCCCGAACTAAGCAATAGCATTGTTTCTGTATTGAGGCCAGGGTACGTACTCCCTGATTAAATACATGAGCATAATCTGTAGGTGTGCCAATGATACCATAATTGTATTTCGAAGTTTTAGTTTGTCATAGGATAGGATTTACTTAAAAGTTGTTAATATTATCATATTCATATGTATGTGTGACATGAATGAAATTACCTGTGTAAAAAGTATACCTAATTGATTTGAGGGTTCTAATTGATTTGGGGGTTCTAATTGATTTGGGGGTTCTTATTGATTTGGGGGTTCTAATTGATTTGGGGGTTCTAATTGATTTGGGGGTTCTTATTGATTTGGGGGTTCTAATTGATTTGGGGGTTCTAACTGATTTGGGGTTTTTAATGGATTGAGTTATTTTAATGGATTGGGGGGTTCTAATTGATTTGGGGGTTATAATTGATTTGGGGGTTATAATTGATTTGGGGGTTATAATTGATTTGGGGGTTATAATTGATTTGGGGGTTATAATTGATTTGGGGGTTATAATTGATTTGGGGGTTATAATTGATTTGGGGGTTCTAATTGATTTGGGGGTTCTAATTGATTTGGGGGTTCTAATGATTTGGGGTTCTAATTGATTTGGGGGTTCTAATTGATTCGGGGGTTCTAATTGATTCGGGGGTTCTAATTGATTCGGGGGTTCTAATTGATTCGGGGGTTCTAATTGATTCGGGGATTCTAATTGATTCGGGGGTTCTAATTGATTCGGGGATTCCAATTGATTCGGGGGTTCCAATTGATTTGGGGGTTCCAATTGATTTGGGGGTTCCAATTGATTTGGGGGTTCCAATTGATTTGGGGGTTCCAATTGATTTGGGGGTTCCAATTGATTTGGGGCCTCCAATTGATTTGGGGGCTCCAATTGATTTGGGGGTTCCAATTGATTTGGGGGTTCCAATTGATTTGGGGGTTCCAATTGATTTGGGGGTTCCAATTGATTTGGGGGGCTCCAATTGATTTGGGGGGCTCCAATTGATTTGGGGGGCTCCAATTGATTTGGGGGTTCCAATTGATTTGGGGGTTCTAATTGATTTGGGGGTTCTAATTGATTTGGGGGTTTTAATTGATTTGGGGGTTCTAATTGATTTGGGGGTTCTAATTGATTTGGGGGCTCTAATTGATTTGGTGGCTCTAATTGATTTGGGGGCTCTAATTGATTTGGGGGCTCTAATTGATTTGGGGGCTCTAATTGATTTGGGGGTTCTAATTGATTTGGGGGTTCTGGCTCTTAAGTGTGTGCGTGAGATTCAGCAGGTTGTGGGGTTGTGCCGTCTACTTTGCTCAACCCTGTTTCTGCCTTTTTCAGGCAGCAGCTGTCAAACCAGCTCGCCACCCGAGGTGCTCTACATTCGCGCCACCTGCCCTCAAGCATTGAGTTCAATTTCATAAAGAGAATCTATTTGTGCTATTAAATCTATTTATTCGTAATTCGCGAATGAAATCGTGCAACTTACCTTTTTTCTGTATCCTCTTGAGTAATTTCTGAATTGACAGAAAGCCTAATCAGAGAAACTATTACGGAAAAGTTACTCAAAGTGTGAATTTTTCTACACATTAAAAGAGATAAGCATGTGAAGAAGGATAAATATAGTTCAGCTTCCTTAAAAAAAAAAACTCATTTCCAGTTAGTACTGTGAAAATAAATGATTATCTCCAGAAAAAAAGCAGAATATCACAGCATGTGATCATGATTACTGATACAAGTTAAGCTGAAGCTCAGATAATGCGTGCAATGTCGATAACATAATCACATTTTTCACATACATTTGCCGTACATGCGTTGAAATTTGGAATGTAACTTTTAGATTTCGCTTAGGCATAGATAACACAGAGGATAACACCCGGATTTTAGTATTTCAAATTACATGGTGAGCTTGTAGACAACCGCTCAATAAATATCAAATAAGCTAAAAACTTCCATGAGAGGTGAGCTTGAATTTTGGTGCCGCTTTGACAACATACAGTATTTTTGAGAATAGAAAAAGAAAGAAAAACATTTTATTTCCAATAAAGTATAACATGAAATCTTGATACATTGGTTTTTAAAACACACCAACATTAACATCCTTAACTGATAACAACACATTGGTATCGTAATACCCATGAAAAATTTTGAATCAAAAAATGATTGACAGAAAAGCACAAGAAAAACGAGTTCCTTTCCTTGCTTAATCTGATTTTGACAGTGCATTTAAAAATAAGTAACTAAGAAAACACAACCCTCGTAACCGTTAGTTGAAAAATATATTCGTTTGGGCGCATTTCAATTGAAATAAAAGCAAAAATTGTGTTCAAATACCTTAACATAGAGACCCTTAATTGCTATTCAAACATGGTTATCGTAATCCCATGTTAAGTGTTGAAACAAATGATTTAGATCCTTAATTGCTATTCATACATGGTTATCGTAATACCCATGATAAGTTTCAACTTGGCTGTCGTTGCGCTAAGTTGAAAACCATCAGAGAACAAGAATTCAGGTAACACCATGTATCAAATTAGCAAATGGAAGCGTGTTTTGACAGGAGTAAAACTTTTCAGAGAACAAAAGTTCGTTGTTAAACGTGGACTACGAACTGCAGCAAATTTACAGAAACTTTAGCTTCCATTAAGGTGTGTCACTGCACTTGCGTTGACTTTAGATGCTTTGGGGGAAATTGACGCTTGCGGCATTTGGATGAGTACTTATAACTTATAAATGAAACTTTATGAAACTTCATTGTTTACAAGTTGATAACTGAAGACTTGCCCAATAACTTATGACACTGTTACTGGCTTTGTAACTTATTGTTTGATAACTTTATTGCTCGAAACTTTTTTTGCGATAGTTTACTATCGAATGACCCCATGGTGAGAGTGGACTGTTCGCTATTACGTCAGGCTTGGAGGACTGTGGTGTTCAGCTGCATTCTGCGCAGTGGAAGATTGAGAAACGATCTGCAATGTGCTATCGCCGGACGTATCTCCATGGCTTACCTCATTCAGTATTATATAACCATTTACTTTTGGATAGGTGTCTCTACAGCACCATGGTAATACTAAATTGTTTCATTGCAACGTTTGTTTTTTGCAGACCTAGTTAATACATTCAATTAATTTTTTTAGAGTACTTCAGATTGAGAAATGGCAGAGTTGAACACTAGAGATTTCCATTATTTAGAAATTTATTATTAAAAGTGTTTTTGAGTTCTATTCTAAGAGGATCTACATTCAAAGTCTTCAAGTGAATATAAAGAAATCAGCGTAAGCTTATACCTAATTTATTTGTTTACCTTTTAGTATGATTTTACTACGCAGAAACCGTGCATTATGTTTAGATTCTATGATGAAGGTCTTGTTACTTGATCTTCGTCTTGTTCTGAAAACTGTGTACTTTATTTTATATGCGCTTAGCAAACGGGAATCTAGTTAACCCTCAAATTTTCGTTTGGCGATCGAGGGAAAATAAAGAAAAAGCAGAAAACTTGAGTAAAATCCTCACGTAGCAGTGTAGCAGTAGGTGATTAAAGACTTCTCAGAGACACTGGGCAGAGTTTGTAACACAACTGGCATGAATGATTTAACAGGTGGCTTCAAACCTCCAACAGTTGCGAGAGTGCCTTTTCTGTTTAAAACAGTAACCAATTTCTCTAGCAAAACTCAAAACATTACCTATCATAGCAGCCTCATTTAGGCGCATTAAAAGTCAGGAGCACGACGAAAAGTGACCACCCTCACTCCACTGCAAGCTAAGGCACAAATAGAAGATGTAGGAGCATTTAAGATGTGTTATACCGGCTGAAGAAAGTAAATTTTTAACACTTGTGATATGCCATCCGAATCGTCTTTCGTTGTAAATTTTTGTGGAAATAGTTCAAATAATGATTCCACGTTATAAAAATTAATGGCAGTTTTTTATGTAAACTAAGGAAACAAAAAGCCTTAAATTTCGCCTGGTTTGCATTTGACATGATGGTGAAAAACTAATCCTAAAAGAAAGAAGAGGAAGAAAAATAGGTCATATCCGACGGCGTTAATACACCAACCATCTACCGTGATTTCTACAATGCATTAAAATAAAGACATCTATTGTCTTAAAATACACGGGTATCATAATAGCCTCGCCATTGGTTGAAGGAAAAAATTTAGGAAAAACATGAAAATTTATTTCTAGGTTAAGTTATTCCAGGTTTGAAAATATTTCGAATTATTACGTCCAAAAAAAGTTTTCACGATGCTGCAAAGCAGTTCTGACGGTTTTCCCTTACATTTACTCATGATTTTAGGATTCTGCAATACCGCAGAATGATGTTGAAAGTATAGTGGTTTGAAGTAAATAATTTTGTAGCTAAAACTTGACGATGTACAAGATAAAAATTAGAAATTATTTTTTATCGTGCATACATAAGAACTGCTACCAAATAACTAGTTAACAGACAATACTTCGCCACTCAACATTTTCGACACAAATAATGCACGCAGAAAAGATTCCCGAGAGCCAGAAACCAGAAAAAGACTGTCGCACAAGGCTAACCAAAATATTGAACACGAATACTACAGTAAAATAAATACTTACGTTTATTGAAAGATGTCTCAATGTTATTTACTATTCATTGATGCAAACGATTTGAAATTTAATATTTGTTAATATTATACAGTCGGATTATTTTAATTGACATAATTTGCGGAAATCATTTGAATTCAAAAGAAGACTTCATTTCACTTCATGAATAGGTTATCGCTGGCACATGAGGGAAGAGAGAGAAAAAAAAAATCCTGAACAAATGAATATGAAGTTAAAACTATTCAAGACTGAGAAATTGGTAGATCAAGTCGAAGTTTCAGTGCATTTTGTGTATACAGTTCTTATTTACCTTTTATTTCTGAAATGTATTTAAAAATTACGCTATAGTTTGATGATAACAGTGCAACAAAATGATGCTTACTGCAACAATTGCGAATTGATACAAGAAATACTTCATTTAGAATAAAAATAAACTTCCCAACTTAGAAATTTTCACCAGCTTCTGACCATACACATATAATGCGCAGTAGTTACGTTGATAGATATCAACGATACGGTGTGCGCGTGTGCTTCTCATCCTCTGACGAAAATTGTGGTGAATTCAGGTGAAGTTGCTGAAAAACTGGCATAGTTTGTATATTCACGTGAGTACAGTGTGTGACTTTGTATGGAGTGCTCGTGAGAGTAGTTTTTTTTGTTGCGTGAGAGTTGAGACTGAGCATTGGTGTGGTGACTTGCAATTTTTGACTGAGGTATTTTGACTGGTAAGCTTTCTTTGCATATAAAGAGTATAGTGTGTGACATTGTAGAGAGTGAATGTGAGAGTAGTAGGTAACGTTTTTGTTTCTCTTTGTTTCTTTTTGTTTGATAACTTGATTTTCAATAGATTTGGTGAGTGTAGACTTCTTCTGCCTGTGAAATTTGTACTGAGATAGAAGTCTGTGTTTGAGAATGGCAAGAAATAGGACTGGTCGTAGGAAGGGAGGTGCAAGTGGAATGGATGAGGAGATTGAGTGCATGACTTGTAAAGAGTGGGTACATATAGATGCATGCAAAGGTTTGAGAGAGATGAGTCGGAGAAAGTTGAGTGATCTTGTGTTTACGTGCTGGAAATGTTTGAATGATGAGAGTAAGAAGTTGAAAGAGGAGGTTGAAAGATTAACAATTCTGATGGTTGCTTTAGAGGCTGACTTGAAGGATGAAAGGAGGCTGAACGAAGGAAAGAATGAGAATGGTGCAAATGCAGTGAATGATCAGGTAAATGATGGTGCAAGGAGTGCAAATTCAATGGATGATGAGGCAAATGATGGTGTAAATGAAGTAAATGATAAGGCAAATGATGGTGCAAGGAGTGTGAATGCAGTAAATGATGGTGCAAATGTGACAGATGAGAGTAGAAGGATGAATGAGCATGATGAAAGAGGTACAAACGGAAAGAGAGTGAATGAGCGACCTGTTGATGTGCCACATGAGGTGCAGGAGCCTGTAGTGGAAGCAAATGAAAGGAAGATGAATGGAAAGAGAGTGAATGAGCGACCTGTTGATGTGCCACATGAGGTGCAGGAGCCTGTAGTGGAAGCAAATGAAAGGAAGATGAATGGAAAGAGAGTGAATGAGCGACCTGTTGATGTGCCACATGAGGTGCAGGGGCCTGTAGTGGAAGCAAATGAAAGGAAGATGAATGGAAAGAGAGTGAATGAGCGACCTGTTGATATACCACATGAGGTGCAGGAGCCTGTAGTGGAAGCGAATGAAAGGAAGATGAATGGAAAGAATGATCTGAGTGAAAGAATTGAGCGAAAGAGCAGCATGGAACGGCGAGTGAGACCTATGATTAGAATATGTGGGGATAGCATGGTGAAGAATGTTGATAGGTTCATATGTATGAGTGACAGTAGCGGATGTACGAGCATGCGAGGGAAAGGAGTGGATGAGATTTGTAGGCATGCTTAGAGGGTGATAGATGGAGTGGATGAAGGAATGGTTGTACTGCAAGGAGGTGGCAATCGGTTGCTTGAATGTGGGAGAGAACGTACGGTGAATGTAATTATGAAAGTTGTTGAAAGGGCACGGAAGAAGAATGTTAGAGTGGCTGTGACCAGCCTGTTAAGAAGGCCTGCGTGTGATGAGGAGTATGAAAGGGTGCGAAAGGAGGTGAATAGGGAGGTGCATGAAAGGATTATGAGTATGAAGGCTGAGAGTATGAGAAAGCGTGAATTGGGTTCCAGCTTCCTTGATATGGATAACGTGATCCAGAGTGGATGTTTTCGTGGAGATGGAGTCCACCTTACACAAGAAGGTGAGATGAAACTCTCCAGGAGATACATCCAGTGGATCGGGTCTACTCATATTGCAATGGAAGGTGGAACAGGATGAATGAAAAGCTGTCCGAGCAGAAATGAAAAATGTCGGGTATTGTCCAATAGTGTTGTGAGGTTTGGATGTATAAATGTCCGTGGATGGAATGCAGGAAAGTTAGATGACCTTATAGCAGAATTTGAGAATGGAAATTTGGATTGTATTGGTGTAGTAGAGACCCAAATGCGTGATAGAGTCAGTTTAACATGTAAGGAGAACAAGTATCATATGATTGGAAAAGGGCGTGTAAATTGGCAAAAAAGAGGTGGTGGAGTTGGTCTGATTGTAAAGAATGCTCTAAATTGGAAATTAGAGGAACTGCCTGTTGGAAATGAACCTGAAAGTGAAGATTTGTTAGTGTACGGTGTTCGCCTAGGAGTTACTTTTATTGGTCATGTTTTATGTGAAGATAGTTAGCTTAATGGTCAACCCCGCATGAGGTTCAGTTGTAACGAGGCTCTCTTAATAAACAGACCTTTCATATCGTGCTCTGTATTATCGTTATTTCCGACCTACAATACCTGTACATGGTGCCCCGGGATGAGCATGTCTAATAACTATCGCACGCTTGCTCCAATAAACATCCTTGAGCCCCGTTGGGATGCTTGGAATGCATCGTTTCTAACGTACAGACTTGAAACTAAGCTTCACAAAGAAGATGGCAAGGTGCCAATAGCCAGTCTCAAGTATGTGATGGGTCCCGAAGCCGAAGAAATTTTTAGCACATTCTCATTCAACGAGGGTGAGCTAACGGATTTTAATGTAGTGCTGACTAAATTCAATCAGAATTTTAAACTCAAAGTAAATATTATCAGGCACCGAAGGAATTTCCAGCGTAGAATGCAGAGAGATGACGAAAACGAAGAATGTTTTTTGCGAGCCTTGTACACTGCTGCTCAAGACTGTGAATTCGGAAGTCTACTGAAAGAGAGAGTAAGAGATCAGTTCATCGCGGGAATTCGGAATGAAGAATTAGCCGAGAGGTAAGAGCACCTCTATCTGTCTAATAGAGAAAATTTTATGCTGGACAGAGTCCTCGAGTATTCACGGACCTATTGTGAAGTCAGAGATGTAAGAAAGAAGGAAAGAGCCATGGAGCCCTCGTCGGACGTTTTTAGGGTAAAGGAAGAGAAGAAATTTACCTAGTCATTTGCAGCACTAAATAGGAGTCAGCGATGTGGATATTGTGGTACATTTCATGAAAAGGGAAAATGTCCTGCATATGGAAAGAAATGCCATAACTGCACTGCGAAGAATCATTTCTCCAAAGTTTGCAAGCGCGCCAATTCGTCGGCCACTTCGAGAGCTGCTATTGGTCAGATCGAGGCTCCCTGTTGCAGCCAGCGCGAGGCTGATCCCAGCGACAACTACCCTGCATATCTAGGTGAATGCATAGATAGGGAATCTTTGAATTGGGCTGTTCAAGTTTTTTTGGCTTCCGTGTCCAATATTTCTTCTAAGGTGGATACAGGAGCCGACGTAAACGTAGTAAACTACAACACGTATAAATTTATATCTCGCGAATGTCAAATTTCAAGATCAGATAGGAAACTTTTTACTCCAAATGGTGATATGAAATTATTTGGAATGTTCTCTTGTACTCTGAAATATAAAAATTTAATTGAATGGGTGACGTGTTACGTGCTTCAGCCGGGAAACAGCTCCGCTAATTTGTTGTGTAGAAGTTTAGCAGTTAGGTTGGGAATAATTAAATTTGTAAATGATGTCGAATCTGTTTTTGGATTCGGAAAGTGGGACACTGAGCCAGTAAAGTTCATATTGAAACCAAATGCTGTCCCATGCGCTATCAATGTCAGTAGACGTGTACCAGTCCCCTTAAGATTACCTGTTAAAATCGAGCTGGGTAAAATGGTAAAAGAGGGAATCATTGAACCTGTCACTGTTCCAACCGAGTGGGTAAGTCCCATTGTTCCGGTTATTAAAGGTTCTGACGCGAACGGTCAAAAGAAAGTTAGAATTTGCGTGGATTTTAGAAAACTCAACCAGAGTTTAAAACGCGAAAATTTTCAAATTCCTACGTTTGAAGAATTATCGTATAAATTGTCCGGCTCCAAAGTATTTACAAAGCTTGATGCTGCATCAGGATTTTATCAAATTTCAATTTCAAAGGATTTGCAACTTTTAACAACTTTCATTACCCCGTTTGGTAGATATAAATTTAAAAGGTTGCCCATAGAGATTAATCTTGCACCGGAAGTATAACAACGTAAAATGAACGAGCTTTTACGTGATGTTGAGGGCGTAATCATGTATATGGATATCTCCTAGTGTTCGCTAGGACGGAAGCGGAGCATGATAAAATTTTGTCGACTGCAATGCAAAGATTAAAATTGTCGGGTTGAAATTGAACAAATCTAAATGCGTTTTTAAAACTAATGATGTTGAATTTCTGGGACATAGAGTTAATGATAAGGGAATTCAGGTATCCTCAGCAAAAACAGACGCTATTCAGAATATGGAAGCTCCCAGGAATGTCGAAGGGTTGAGAAGGTTTTTGGGAATGGTAAATTTTTTAGCAAAATTTGTTCTTCACGCTCAAACTATTTTGAAACCTCTTAATGATCTTTTGTCCAAGGATACAGAATATATTTGGGATGAAAATCAGAAAAACGCATTAAAAAATATTAAGAATCTTTTAATGAAGGCTCCTGTCCTTGCATATTTTGATCCATCTAAAGAAACAATTGTATCAGCAGACGCTAGCTCTTATGCTTCAAAAAGAAAGATATTTGGCGTCCAGTTAGCTATTGTTCACGCAGCCTCACAAAAACGGAAATCAACTATGCGCAAATAGAGAAGGAATGTTTAGCTTCAGTTTGGGCCTGTGAGAAATTTCATGTTTATATTTGCGGATTGGAGTTTAGGCTACAAACTGACCATAAACCTTTAGTTTCAATTATAAATAAAAAAGATCTACCTGATGTTCCTCTCCGGTGTCAAAGATTGTAGATGAGATTAGCTCGATATATCCCTATAGCTGAATACGTGCCTGGTAAAAATTTAGTTGTCGCAGACACCCTTTCCAGATGCAGGGAAAATTCATGAGAACTCCATATTTTTGATTTAATATGCGAAGTTTCGTCTTATGTGAACGATGTAATAAGTAATCTTCCTGCTACTAATCAGAGAATTAAAGCTATTGAAATAGGACAGGTATTGGATGTTACTTTAGGAAAAGTTATTAAATATACAAGAGAGGGTTGGCCAACTTCGAAGGTTCCAGTAGAGCTGAAAGAATTTTTCAAAGTAAGAAATTTTTTATCGATCGTTAATAACTCGCTACTACTTTTTAAAAACATACTTGACATTCCATCTAGTATGAGACGTGATATTTTAAATCGCATTCATTCAGAAGGTCATCTTAGTTTGAATAAATGTATTGAGCGGATAAATGATTCAGTCTGGTGGCCATCTATTACCGTTCAACTGAGAAATTTTATTAGTCACTGCTCACATTGTCAAATGTATGCACAAAATAATAGGGCGCTACCGATGAAATCTTCCGAGTTGCCCACTTTACCATGGAATAAATTGGGGCAGATTTGTTCGAATTTAGAGGAATTGTTTATCTCATTGTTGTAGATTATTTTAGTAGATGGATAGAATTTTGTCCTTTGGAGCGTGCCGACAGTGAAACTGTAATGTTAAATTTGAAAAGAATGTTTGCAACCTTCGGCATACCAGACTATTTACGATCAGATGGAGGACCTCAATTTACTAGTTGTTTATTTAAGAAATTTGCCCGTGGATGTGACTTTACCCATGAATATTCTACCCCGTATCACCCCCAGGGTAATGGATGCGCTGAGAGAGCTGTGCGAGTGGCGAAGGGACTCTTGAGGTGCGTGGACCCGTGGGCAGCTCTGTTGGCTTACTGTACCACGGCACTGGACGTCACTGGCTGCTCCCCCGCTCAGTTGCTCATGGGCAGAAAACTAAGCACTAAACTTCCCCAGCTGCCTTCCAATCTTGTTCCTTAGTGGCCAGAGATTACAACAGTACAACAGAGATCATATGAAGAAGAAAATATCAGAAGAAAACTTCAATAAAAGACATGGCTTACGGGAGTTACCTGCTATCGAGCCTGGACAGAAAATAAGAGTAAAGCTTCCGAAAGATAAACATTGGAGCGATACAACGGAAACGCCTCTGGCTAAATTAGGGGAGAATTTGTATGCAGTAAGACATCGCAGGCACCTCAAAGTTGTTCCCGATGACTACAAAGAGGGGGGAGAGACAGATGGCGGTGGTGCGTGTGGTGGGAGCCCTGGCTGTGTCCGCGGGCCACAGGACACTCAGAGTCCTACGTCAGACTCGAGTCACGCTCAAGATCAGGAATGTCAGGATGCAAGACCTCTTGTAACTACTAGGTTCGGTAGAGTTGTTAAACCTGTTCAAAGACTACAAGTTGGGATGTGATAGAAATTCATTTTCATTAAATTTCGAAAATGTCCTTTTAAAATACGTTGCATTTTACCTTTTAAGAATTTTGATTGATGCTAGTTGCTTAGATAATTATACTTCATTTTACTTATCAAGATTGATGTACTGAATAACGTGTAGTGATACAGTTCGATCGTTGGGCTTCTTTTAATAAAGATACTCGGGCTTCTTTTAATAAAGAGGAAAGATGTACGGTGTTCGCCTAGGAGTTACTTTTATTTGGTCATGTTTTATGTGAAAATAGTTTAGCTTAATGGTCAACCCCGCATGAGGTTCAGTTGTAACCAGGCTCTCTTAATAAACAGACCTTTCATATCGTGCTCTGTATTATCGTTATTTCCGACCTACAATACCTGTACAAACCACTTCTGGCTAGCGTCCTCGGCCGTTGTGACTAACGCTTTCAAGTGTTTGTAATTAAATTTCACCCTATGTCGTCCGGCTGAAACCTCTCGAGTTTCTCAACCCTCTTCTCCCCTTATGTTGTTTTAACAGCACCCTACCCACAAGCACTTTTGGGGAAAGATTTTCCTGCCTATGTAAAAGATCTTTGTAGCCAAGTTCCCTCATAAATTCCTTTGCGGTCAAGTCAAGTCGCCATCTACTCTAAACACTGCCCAGGCCTCTTGGGATTGCTTAGACCACAAAAATTTCGCTGGGCTCATACGACCGTTTCGACTAACACATGTACACATGTTGAATTTCAAACATTCATTCCACATACAACACGGTGAAGCTATATGGTTACGGTTGGAGTGCGCTTTTTATTTTACTAGAATACAAATGCATCCTCCTAGATTGACGTAATTATCCTATAAAGATACACGGCAACTATAAAGATACAATTGAGCAAACACAATTAAATTTTTCTAACTCTCCAAAATTTTCGTACAATAACGTTTCTCTCAACACTCCTAGCGACGTTGATATCTTTTCCCTTCGACCCCCGCGGTCTGATTTCATCGGTTTTTTTCTTGCAAAAAGAGAGAAATTTATAAAAATTTGAGACAGGATTGTTTAATGTGTTTACCCTATAAATATATTTCGACCTACGCTATATGCACATATTTTTCCAGTACGACTTTATATCAACCACCTCCTATTTATAACACGCACTCTCTCTGAGGATTCTCGCTGCACAACTGTCCTTCGCCCATAGCGATGCCTAAAGTATTTTTGAGGGCTGCCCTCTATTTTCATTCGCCCAATCGTGATTCTTCGAAACTTTCGAAGTACACGCCTACCACTCTTCTATAGCACGTTGTTCACTCCGCCTTCTTTCGAGTCTGGCCTGAGATATTTCCAAGTCAATTCGTTGCTAGGCTGTTCGCAAATCCCTCGAGTTCAAGTGTCGGGCTATATGTCACTGCTGTCATGTGGTAGACCTCTACCCTCAACGTCAATTCTTTTACACAGGCCTCTCCAAAATCCTTGCTAAGCATAACGTGCTTCCCACCACTCCAACACACGACCGTTGGGTTTGACATTCTTTCGGTTCAAGGGTTAGTTAAATCATAAATTTTCGCCGTATGTGGTTGACGCGTATACCAACAACACCGACTCTCTTGTTAGGGGAAGAGTACCCCCAGAATGTCGAATTTTCTTGAGATATTGGGTTTTAGCTGCCATAGGAAGGGTAAGATGTCAGGTACATCCTGTGAAAAAATGAAGTTCGAACGTTCATTGGTTCGCCCGCCACGGGGGTTTGAAGTATGGAGGGGAGGGGAGGGAGAAGTGATATTTTCTCATGTTACACCTCTCCCTTGGCACTTTATTCACGGCTTGACGTTGCTATGTCATCTTCTATGTCTCTTTAACGCTGTATAATGGTTTTAAGTGTCATAGCTGACCCAATAAAAAATAATAAAAAATTGAAATTGTTTATGTTTCTTTGTTTACCTATTTTTGGAGGATCGGAATGTGGGTTTCAAAATGCATCTCCACATACAGTTTCTGAGCTACAGTAATGATTTTCGTATCATTGGATGCGGAATTACGTGGGCATTTTAAAAATTTGAATGAAAATTCAAAATTCATTTTCAATCAGAAGTTGTTACGTCATAAAGTACGAAATTTCCCGAAAGAAGACATGCCATGGAATTTATTATGTTTGTTCATTTCAAACTCGAAGTTTGAAGAATTTCAATCAAGTTTTTGGAAAGTAGAAGTGTTTCTGCATTCAATGACATCAAAATCATCGCTGTAGCTCAAGAATTATAGGAGATGCATTTTGAAAACCCCCCAAAAAATCTCGTTTTCTATAAATATCTCGTTTTCTATAGGGAAAATCGCATTTTTTCATAAGCAACAATTGTTCTAAATTGAAATTCCTATCAGTATACTGAATTTCATTGCTCTAGGTTCAATTTGAATGAAAATCTTCCTAAAGGGGTACCCTCACCTTAACCTCTCCAAATCGCTTGCCCAAAAAATTTTCGCCAAGCACAATTCACGCAACATAAACAAACACGTGCCAAACACCACTCAGAAGCACGCACACACTGTTGACGCAACACGCCCGTACTGTTGGAACACATAATTTACTATTTGAGCTAAAATTTTAACTAATAAATCGTAATAAAGTGCTACAATACCATATAGAAAAAGAAAACCCGAAGTGAAATACAATTTAACAACACACCGTTTAGTCATGAGAAAAAACAATCTAAAAAACGCAAACTAGTGAAATTTTCCGTAAATTCTCCAAAAATTCACAAAATTAAAATGTTTCCTAACACACACACACACACTCACATATGTATGCATAACATGTATATATATATATTTAAAAATAAATAATTTTTTTTTAAATTGGGCACGTAATTCGTTTGTTACATTATCCGTTCGTTGGTGTAGATCAGCTGGATTGTTTTTTGAATTAATATGCTCAAACGATTCAGATACTAAAGAAAAATTTTCCGAATAATATAAAGTTTAAGTTGTTCATGTAGATGGACAACATCCAACTCAGGTTTTACTGTTCGCTTTATAAAAGCTCCTGATGTGAGAGTTACTTTTCAGTCAAGACTCTCGAGAGGCACACATAGAATTAAATTATGTGATGCTGAACACGTTAAGGGCGCTGGGTTTAACTGAAGAGCAATATTCAATTCAAATCAGAAATAATTTTGGAGACAAATTTTTTGAAAATAACGAACATTAAATAGATCTCGACTTCATTTAGTTCTCATTACCATTTATCAAAATTGATTCAGTGACTGCTGGTCGGTCAGCAGCGTTGTGAAAATCCCCTCAGTGACCACCGGTGGGTCACGTCGCACTTAAAGTGTTGAAGTGAGAATTAACCAGTGGCTGAACGGAGTCACCGTGAGTCATCTGAGAACATGACGATAGTTGCGTTGCAGTACAGACATGCCCCTAGCCAAACTCAGAGCGTAGTACTCGCTAAGCTTGTTGTGCATTGAAAATATTCGATATTAATCTCTATTTAGTAGGGAAATCTCTTTCTTTACATGAAATTTTAATCCTGAAAGCGGTCTGTGTGCAAGTTTGTGTTACAAGATTCCCAGATATTTTATTTTGTCCACAATACATGTGAAAGTCTGAAAGGTCTCTGAAAATCTGTACGACATAGATAGCATCGTAAAACTTTCAGAAAAACGAAATATTTCAAGCTATGGAAAAATTTCTCAAATCTTTGGAGCCATGCACTGTAACACTCGAATTATGAACAACATTTGACAAAATTTGTCAGTGCTTGCCGCGAATGAAAAACATTCAGAAATCAAAAGAACTATTTATTTTCTCCAGCGTTCTCAGCCATTTAATCGTGGAACTTGAGTAGTTCTTCAGAAAAAATCTTCCACCATTTACCACAGGATTCTTTTCCTGAGTTACATATATATATATATATATATCATTTCGTTTCAAAAAGTACTGGAAGTACAATAATATAATTGTTTATTTACACATGAGGCCATACGAACGCATTGGCTCGCCTATATAGATGTTATAAATTTGGCCATTCAAATACCTCGTTTGGTAACTTTATAACTCGTATGATGTAAGTTCAAAAACATGATTCTTGTTTCTCTGAAATGGAATGATGTTTTAATATTTGAGAATTATTTCATGGCAACTTTCTAATAATGCTAAAAGAAGACAACGGAAATTCTTTCTCGCCTATCCGCATGAAGCTATTAGAATGTGTTGAAAATAATATTTGTTTTTAGTTTTCATAGCAAAAATTAATGTACTTATCACACATTTAGTACAATATCGTTTTTGCTCTCATTCCGGGAACCAGTTAGCCAGCGTTAAAAGTGTTCTCATTTGCTGGGGGTTCGAAACATGTTTCAAAAGGACACAATTTTCCCGAGCGGAAAACACACTGCACTCTTACCGTGACCGTTTTACTGTTAGTCAGATGAGAGCGGAATTTCTGCTCAATAATGAATATCTTACAAATATGTTGACATGGGGCTAAAGCTACTGTCTTGAAGAAGAGCTTGAATGGGACGAAAAAAAATTCTCATGTTGCTATGACCATTTATTTTCTGTTAACGAAACCACCAAAAATTCATATTTTAAAATGTGAAAATTTCAATCAGAAGTATTTCATCTACTGTCTGTATTGCTGTTGGATTGTTTCTTGAATTGGCATGACGAAATATGTGGAACGATATAAAATAGAAGAAAGAAAATATCAGTTCAATTTGAATCCCTTCAGAGTCAGCATCTAGCGATGATAATTATAGACGAGCAGAAGTAGGATTTTAGATGGCGCAGTCGTTGGGGCAAATGTCTTGACCCAAAGCGCAGACGGCGAAGATTCGATCACAGACTCGGGTCTCAGGGTTGAAAAGCGTATCGACCGGACACTCCGCCGCCTCTTCCGTGAAGCTGCCATCTTCCTCCTGCACCACAACACGATTTAGAAATTGTTAAAAGGTTTACGACGAGATCAAAGACATCTGAAAATTCATTATGAGAGTACAATGATTTTTTCATGAAAAAATGGTGAACGCCAATTTATCGAGAAAAATATGATAAATGCGGCTAAAAAAAATGGAAGTGCGTTCTCTTAGGCACAATTTTTTTTATTATGTCGTATGTGCTAGAACAATTCTTTATCACACTCAATTGTGGATATTTCTTAGGTACCATCATACCCAATACGTGCTCAATATTGTTCATATTATGTCAACTTTTCCGATAAACGATCGTTAATAACCTAATTGGAGAAGTGTCCCTCGAATAAAGTTTATCTTATCCATATCCTTACCATAGCTTTTCCATGTCCCTGGAATAATATTTACTGACACCCCATTATTTTACGATGCGCGTTTAAAACTTCTTACTAACGTCGTAAAAAACTTGATTCTTGCAAGCATTCTTTTAATTTTGTTAGGCTTTGTACCCACCACATCACACTTGTAGTAGATGGTGCAGTCGTCAAGGTCAGCATTGTTGCCGGGCTCGGTGCAGTGCTCGGAAGCTTTCGGTCGTGCAGAAGGAATTGCTTCAACCTACCATGTGAAAATTTTTTGTTAATATTGAACCTAAATTAAAAATTCAAAATTAATTAATTAAAAATTTCAATTAATTCAGACCTTAAGGCTCTCATGTGATGCGAAGTCGTCGGCAACGGATGTCCTGAGACGCACAAAAAGGATGATTCTTTAAATTTAGTGGGTGATTTAGATATAGTAATATAACGGCCATTCCGTACGAGTAATTTGGTGCAGAATCACCCCTTTCAAACAGGCGTTGATTGCATTATGTAAAAAGAGGCTAAAGGATGTGCGCCATGCTTTGCATTAAGTACAGGCAACGCCTTTTCAAGTCATTAAAGTACAAACGTGAATATTGGGCTTTTGGTGACATGTAAACAACACGAAGTCATACAGCGGCCAAATAATTTTTGTGGTCACAAATGTTCGTCATTTTAGTATTTTTTTCAATCTAATCCTAATATGATCCTAAAATTCTCTTATGTTATTAGACCATTGAAAATAAGTTAAAACTCTGTTTTCAAAACAACAGATTTTGATTCACAGGTACGACACGAATAGAATGTAGATTTGAATTAACGAAAATGTAAGAAGAAAAACACACTTCAAGCACCTGCTATTGTCATTATAAGGAATCCGTACTTTATTTTCTATTAGCAGAGCTTTAAAAAAAATTACGAACCCGAATATTCCCGGAAATACAAATAACGGAAACAACTCGGAACAATGATTTGATGGCAGAATGGACAGAAGAAAAGTGCTCAGAAATAATTGAAGGTATTAAACGATCGACTTTCTCACGTCTAATAATAATTATAATTCCAAAATTAACTAAGAGGGCAAAAAGTACCTCATTTAATTTTGACTTACTTCGTATACTTTGTATTATTTAATTTCAGAGTTTGAAGGTTTCAGTAAAACTGTAAACGGCCATTCTCAAAGTGCTTATCAAGTAGTCAATGCATGTTTTGAGTCCATTTAGGATTGTAAACTTTCATTTACAATAGAGAAATGAAAACCTGTGGGATAACCTGTCAGTATTTGAAAAATGACACATGATTGGGTTTAACCGAATGCGGGTATAAATCTCGTGGCAATACAGAACCAAATAAGACGCTGGAAACAAGTTGCCGATCCAGGTTCATCTCGTGGAAATTGAGCAAGGCTTAAAGTTTTGAATGACAGTGACAGAAGCTTTCTGAAGAGATCGGTGTGAAGGAAAAATCGGCGTTTTTCATCCCTGATGATGAAGGCCCGAATTTCAAGATGCTTCACCAAGTGTGTTTTTCAATAATCTGATACTAATCGATAGAAAGGCAAACGAGGGCGCTCCTACGTTTATTGTCACGTCGATATAGCACACAGTCCAATTGAGAGCCACAATTCCGGCTCTCAGCATCATAGCAAAACAAAACGCAATGCACCTTCACAGTAAACGCCAGAGAACGCCAATATTGTCTTAGTTATTTAATAAGATAAGAGGAAGAAAGAAATAAGAAGTTTCAAATTATTGAGTTCTTTGGTAATGATCGATCTGAAACAAACAATACATACTTAATCATACTTAGAAATCAAAGTTCAGAATACTATGGAAAAGCTTTGAGTTATCGATAATGTGACGGCAAATGTTCAATTCATAATTTCACAGGTTAGTTATAAGACTAATCGAAGCGTACATGAAAAATACGAAAATAAGATGCATCACAGCAGTGCTACCTAAAAGAATTTCTATAATCACATCGAATGAAACCTATACGCCGTTCACAGAACTCCATAAATCTAAGTCACAGTTTACAAAGTGGTTTACGAAGTGAAGATCAAAAGCGTAGATGCTTTCGCTTCGAAATTGTTCTTCGTGTTCGTATACAAGACTGCATGATGGCGCTTACACTGAGAGAAATTTTGACACACCTAGGCGTGTCAAACGGTTATTCAGAAATATTTTGATACACATTGAAGTATTTCTTTTGGACACATAGTAAAACGGTTGAGAGACTTGAAACACTTATTCACGCTTCAAACGGCTCAATATTTTTTGTAGAAAACCGAACTGTGTTTAAATTTTGTGAATAGAGTACAATTCACCCCCAAAAAACTTTATATCTTTGGAAATTTTTCTTCTAGTGCTTTTACATTGTCTGTATATCAGTGTAATTAGTAGCTAGTCTCAGAAAGTAAAATATTTATGAGAAATAAAACTGACTTACGTTGAGTGTGTCATGTTTGGCACGCTTAAGTGTGTCGTATAAGCCCATGACACACAAAAGTGTGTCAAAATACATGGGCTAATCATGTATATTGTTGACACACTTTTGTGTGCCGGTTTTGCGACAACTTGACACACAAAAGTGTGCCGCTTTTGCGACAAAATTTTTCTCAGTGTACAGATGATTAAAAAATCTGTATAAAATTTCTCGAAGGACTGTGAGTCAAAAGTTGAAGAAATTGAATTAAGGTATTTGCAAATTCAACTTAAAGCAATTACTGTGAGTAACGAATCAGAAATAACGCATAACCCCGTCAATCCTTCCATGGACTTTAATTTTTTTGAGGGCAACGGGATCTTTCAGGGTGGCAATGCCCGCAACCCCAGGGCTAGCATTGTTCAAAATAGGTTTATTGCAAATGAGTGACCATTTGAACACATCGACTTGACACCACAATCTCTTTATTTGAGCCTCATTGAAAATTTACAGGATGAGCTTGAAAGGGAACTGTGCGACTCATCGCCCATTTCTTCAGCATTGACTGAAGGACAGGTTGCTTCGATTATAATTATGACCCGAAATGGAACTGCAGAGGATTAAGAACTTTGTAGAATCAATGCCAGGTAGAATGAAAGCGGTAACTTGAGCTAAATGGCTTACTTATGAATTTGTGAACCACGTGACCCAAATGCATAGCTATTCTTTAATCTAGTGCACACCATGTCAACAAGAATTGCAAAGAGTATTGTATGACAGGAACTTTGCCTGGAAATTGTCGCCAACAGCTGGCGCATGTTCTGCGAAGTCAAAATGAACCCGAGTTTGATGAAAGATGTCTCGGAAAACATAACAAAGCGATGCACCACCGGTATAATTCAACAATAATTGTTTAATAAAACTAGAATTTCTCACGATCTTCAGCTTAAATGAACATTTACCTTGACGTACGTCTTTTCACAAGCTACACCATATTCAAGCACGCGTAGATTTTGGAAAAATTTTCTTTTTGGAAAACTTTCACTTTTCAGGATGAGTTCCAGGCAGTGGGGGAAAAATGGTCATTTTTAAAAATGATGCAAACAAGTATGCATATATCTGTAACTACACTGCTCAAGAAAAGTTAAATTATAACTCCACTCCTGAGTCCTGATACACATATATGTACATAGAACTTTAGGGCGAGAATTCAAAGTTTCAATGCACCGTCAGGTTCCGAAATTTGTTTAATAATTAGAACATGTGATAGGCATGAAGGATGCATCAATGCCCAAGCACAAACAAGTTCGAATTTAATTGAAATGTATAAAAACAGTTTGGTTGAAGTTAGGAGAATAAAAAATCATAATTAATAACGGCTAAGGAAATTATAATTTTTTCTATTTTTAGGAGTCCCACTATTTTTGTTGGTTCGAATTTTAAATGACAATTTTACAAAAAAATTTCGATTTTATGTATCGTCTTGCCAATTGAAATTTAAAATATTTTTCTATTGCTTCGAAACATTTAAAGACTTTAAAACAATGAGAGCGTTCGCAAGAAATGAAACAAGAAATATCTTAAAATGTTGATAATTAGTGTGGTAACGATTAATTTCACCGCTCAATGCGCAAAAACAGAAGATTTTAACGTTCATGAATTATTTCTTCATAGTTTTTTCTAGCACTGTTCTTTTTCTTCACCTTAGAGAAGACCTAATGCCTGCATTTTCTTAATGTATCATTCTGGTATCCTGTTGAGTGAAATTCTGAAAGTATTTCTCGTACGATACACAAGGAAGGATTTTGGTTCCAATACGTACTTTAGATTCGTGAGTGGTTATTCAATGCAAGAATAACTTGTATGCGGCCATTGAAATTAAAATACATAATATAAACCCACTTCTGAATAATAAGTAATACGTAACTCATAAAATCTCATTATACATTACTTTAGTTTCCTTCAATATATGAGTATATGGTGAAATCACAGTCGTTTTCTCACCTTTTTCGTCTCGTGGGCTCGAGAGGAGCTAGCGACTCCAGAGAAGGCTTCCCTCAAACTCTGGATGAGAGGGTACGGAGAGCTAGCGCAAGTTCCTCGGAAGTCGTCCGTGTCGATACTCCACACGAACACTCCAGCGAGGTTGTTGCTACGAGCGTATGCAGCCTGCAAAAATCAGAATTTTTCAGAAAATTTATTCAGTTTAATTTATTTATTTATATATGTTCAAAAGTTCATCCCCCACTAACTACCTGGTTCATACTTACTCTCAAAATAAGATACCAATTGAAGCGAGTCTTTGAACACTTTAAAGTGTTTACAAATCGTTATTAAATAGTAGTAATATGAGCCTAAAAATGAACAGCATGTTCCATGCAGTGCACAACGAATAAATGTACCAGTACATGCTCCCTTTTCATTATTTTGTGTCAGTCATGGGTTATTTATTCATTATTTAACCTTCGAATATCATCCTGTGAGTTTACAGGATAAACCTCTTTCCTGTAGTTTAGGGCAGCAGAGTGAGCACGTCTTAGTTAGCGAAGCGGTATCGGTTTTATCCAAGATCATCAATTCACTGTTTGTTTTACCGCTCGTTCATAATTTGTAAATAGTTCATAATTTGCCCGTTCATAATTTCTTTGTTTCGTTCATAATTTGCCGATGGTACAACTTTATTTCTATACTAACAATTCACTTCCCTTACCATAGCATTCTTGTCAAATGCGACAAAGAAACAAAAGCGAAGCGCGGCCCGTACGTACCTTATTGGCAGCAGACTCGGTGTCATCGAAGCAAACCCAAGTGTTGCCAAACGTGAAATCATAGGCGTAGGGTTCATTCATGTCATTTTCTTTGACGATGGTCCATGAGCCGTCAATGTTTGATTCGCACAACTTGAGCGAGATATAAGGTGTGTAAGGTGAAGGACATAATTAATATTCATCCGGGTAAATGTACATTCATTTGCGTGATAAATTTAACACTATTTCTAGAGAAACATTTTCTAAAAGGGATTGACTAAATTATATTTACGGATTTATGCTTTTCGCAGGATTCAATCAATGAACAAAAATAATGGAGGGTTACTACATGCGAGGTTACTTTTTTCTCTACCCAGTTCCAGGGTATTTATGGATTTTGATGACGACGTTACATTCTACGTTAGCTTGGACGTCTATTCGTTGTCATTTATCTGGTTCACATAGTTAGAAAATCTGCTCTCAATCGAAGATAAACATTCCAAACCGAATGGAATCTCCATACGCACTAAAGCACTTTGTTGGTTGCTTGACTGGATGATCTCTTCCAACCCATCACCAGTGAGCAAATACTAAAATCAGCGATACTGAGAAAAAATTAAAACTAAATGCAATCGATGGGTATTCTGATTGTTGAGATAATCTATAGGTGAATATCTGAACCAAACATTATGACAACTAATTTATGTCTTCGGAGTATAATTTATTTTTATTAATCTTCACTTCGTTCCCTCAACAGATGTATTAACATTGGGAAAATAGGACAGGGAGTGAAGCCGCTTTCACTGATCCATTCATCACACACTTTCAGTCGTTCAAGTATTTTAACCTATTATTGGTATAAGATATTTAAAATTCAAATACATGATTTACTTTGGTTGGATAAACATTGGCGGTCACTTTTAACTCGCGAGTACAATAAACCTGTTAAACATCAAGGTAATAAACTTGAATGCAGATTAAACATACTTGAGTTCAAATTAATAAAGCTCAAGTTAAAATTTTTAAAACTCAAGTTCACATTAGTCAAAATCGAGCTCAAGTTAGCTAGTGAAAGTTGACCACTTGTTTTTTAAACATACATGTGCTAAATATTAACGATAAATTTATACGGCGAAGAGCGTAAATAAAAAATATTGCAAGGTTTCACATGAGGTTTGAAATTTCATTTCGAATATGAACATTTGCGAATGAATTACTTCGGAAATAAAAAACAAGACGTAATTTGAAGATAAATTTTTGAGGTCGTGTTGTGGACTTTTACAAATTCATATAATTTTTATAATTTGATTTTAGCCCACATATAAAATGAATACAATGTAGGGCGTGTAGGAAATGCATAAGTTATGAAAATATGCATATCACTTAATTACTGAGAAGCAAAAGCATGTGGTAAAGCATGAGCAAACATTCATTAAACTATCAAAAGCAAATTTTAATAATTGACAACTATTTAAAATTATTATACATATGACTCAACCTAATGCACAAGGTGAAGTATCTCGGAAACCTATTTTTGGTTTAAAGGAAGTAGTTTCTGATTTGGTAAGAAAGCCCCAAGACCAAGACAAAGTCAGATGCCTCAAAAAATCATAGTTTCCACCAATATTTTACCATTACTAGTCCACCCCCTTTATTTGAAATGAAAAAGAGGCTAAAATTAGAGAAAGGCTGTAAGAAATAAATAAAAACAATCTCTCGAGAGTCGATAAGGCCGCGTAAACACGGCCCGTTGAAATATATAGGGCTGGAGCTTGCATCACAGTTACGCTCATCACATGTACGCTTTCGGCTGGCTTCGGACCATGGTAGTCTACCATGCTTAGGACAGGCCGATCGACCGACCGACGGACGCGGCTCGTATTATAGTATAGATGGATTTTAGAGCTCTTTCTATCACCGCATCGTGACCCATAAGATAATGCCGAGTCTTCTTGATTGCATTGTAATAAAGCATCTTTCAGCCCGTAGAGACACTTTTTGCATTCCAATAAATCTCTAACCTCATCAACCTCTTCAACAAAAGTATAAATTCTCAAATTCAACGTAATTGATTCTTTTTGAGATTTAACCCAATTTTCCTGAAGTTTAGTTAAAACTACCTGAAATTTAGGCTAAATGAATTTCAGCTGAAGTTGGATGAATTTTAACCTCTGTTTGATTTAAATGAGCATATGTTATTTCAATTTGAATTTTAGTTCGAATCACTTGAACTACATAGAGTGGGATTTATTTCAAGTTGAGTTCAATTTATAAAAAGCTAAAGTTGTTTAATTTGAAATTATGGTAGGTTGATTTAAAGTTAAATGTATCACAAATTAAAATTTGAATTAATTCGAACTTTCGGTTGAGTAACTTTAAATTAAAGTAAGAAAAATCCTCTGCGTTAACAAATGTCCAATTGAAAACCAAGTCTGGACGCATCTAGATTTGTCGTGAGTATAACTGTGTAGGAGAGGCCTAATTCAAATCCACGGTGCACGTTAGCCATAAACAAGATCCAATTAGTAAAGATTGACTTGGAGTGGATCTAGCGGAGTTTTCTTCGAGTGCATAATATTATTCCAATTGTACTCTGTAGGATAAAGCCACTATGTTCTGAACCTCAATTACGGGAGTGTTGATATGACTCACTTCACCTATTCCCTAGCATGGTTTACTTCACTCACCTCGTTGTAACCTAGTGTTCCAGGAGACCTGGTATAGTTTCCAGCACTGCCGGGCTGGGATGCTGGAGCATACATGCCTGTTGACGTGGGTTCATCCAGCGTCCAGGAGCGTCCGTAGGTAGCGGCTCCCATTACAAGTTTGTCAGGTGAGGTTCCTTGGTCCAACCAGTAGTTCACAGCGTAATCCACGTTCAGGAATAAGTTGGCAGTCGTATCCTTCGGAGAAAAGTGTAATAAACAATGAGTCATATTTTATAACGTAAATCTTTGGCTGTCATTTGAACGATTGCGCTGGAAATTGATTACACCATGGAAACGACCGTGATGCACTCGGTGTCAAAGCAAAACTTGGGTAAAATACTATTTGAAATTGATAAACAACCACACAAAAGTTTTTAAGCAGCAATAGTTTTTGACAAATTAAGGATGTACAACGATTTATAATCGTAAGTTAGCGTTTTAAATAATTTAATCTCAATTGACTAAACAGGAATTAAATGTACATCAAATCAGGCAATGCGAAACAATGTTCCTGTAATTATTTTCGTATAGCCCCACCCAACAGGTTACCTGAAAAGCATTGAAGCTTAGCAATTAATGAACATTACATTCACATTTCATGTCATGAATAAATGAAGAACTTCAAACTGAAATGTCATTTTGTGTTGAAAAATGAGATTCATCTCCATCTTCGTCGCGTTACTTTTATGAAGACCGAGAAAATTTCATTTCCTTAAGATTTGTTAACCAAATGTCTATGTATATTTCTGGTTAAGATGCATGGGAGTAGCATTAAGCACGAACCAGATAAGATGATGTAATACTTAGTTCAAAATGGCGGTACTGACGGCGCAACCCCAAAAAATGATCAGAGTCATATTTACTCTACATGCTTTCAATGAAAAGCGGAAACAGAATCAGAGTTCGAAAACTCTGCATGCGTCAAGCATCGCATTCGTGAAGGATGAAGTAACACCAATGTGCAAATGAATTGGAGCTGGCAGAGGTGTTGGGACTATCTCAACAGCTCAATGCAACACACGCAGAAAAGTTACGGTCGCCGTACTTCAGGATAGGGGTACAGGATAGTGTGATGGTGCGTATAGGTTTCCCAAGCTCCGTGGAAATCATAAGTCATTAGATGAATGAAATCAACTGCTGCAGATATTCTTGGAATGTCGTAGGCAACGTCGGCGACTTCTTTGCTGGACGATACTGGCGCGGACAGCGTGAACCCGTTCGCGTGCAACGCAGCGCTTAGTTCCTCCAGGATAATTACGAAAATTTCCTGAGAAAAGAGAATGAAAAATGCTATAAGAGAAAAAATTTCAGTAAAATTTTTCGAAGAATTTGGGGCAATTACATTTATGCATGTACTAGTGTTGTATAATTCTTTAAATTTTCAGCAAAATCTCTATATTGGGCGATAAAGAAGTTCATGAGCGTTCATTATACTGAACAAAGAAATAATATTGTTTGCTGAATTGTTATAACTTTTTGAAAAATAATTTTTACCCTGTGCAAGGCACAGTATTACAATGAAATTGGGAATGGAACGGAAAAATAGTTTCTTTTTAATTTTTAGTTGACCAATTTGAGAATTATCTGGAATGTTTAAAAATCAGAAAAGCCACGAAATAACGGTGCTCATTGCTTACCTTGTCTTCTGGCGCACCTCCTCTCTGAGTAGGGTATTCCCAGTCGAAGTCTAGCCCGTCGAAGTTGTGTTCGGCCAGGTAGCTGAGGACGCTGCTGATGAAGGTGGCACGGGATGCTGGATCAGCTGCCATCTAAGGGGATAAAAGAGAATCTAATTTTGAGGGGGCATTTGATCTGTAAGAGTTATTTTGTCGGACACACATATTTATATTTTTGAGGAGGATTTGATCTTTGTCGGACACACATATTTACATTTTTGAGGGGAATTTGATCCTTATGGGACACACATATTTATATTTTTGAGGGGAATTTGATCCTTGTCGGACACACATATTTATATTTTTGAGGAGGATTCGATCCTTGTCGGACACACATATTTATATTTTTGAGGAGGATTTGATCCTTGTCGGACACACATATTTATATTTTTGAGGAGGATTTGATCCTTGTCGGACACACATATTTATATTTTTGAGGAGGATTTGATCCTTGTCGGACACACATATTTATATTTTTGAGGAGGATTTGATCCTTGTCGGACACACATATTTATATTTTTGAGGAGGATTTGATCCTTGTCGGACACACATATTTATATTTTTGAGGGGAATTTGATCCTTGTTGGACACACATATTTATATTTTTGATGAGGATTTGATCCTTGTCGGACACACATATTTATATTTTTGAGGAGGATTTGATCCTTGTCGGACACACATATTTATATTTTTGAGGAGGATTTGATCCTTGTCGGACACACATATTTATATTTTTGAGGAGGATTTGATCCTTGTCGGACACACATATTTATATTTTTGAGGGGAATTTGATCCTTGTTGGACACACATATTTATATTTTTGAGGAGGATTTGATCCTTGCCGGACACACATATTTATATTTTTGAGGAGGATTTGATCCTTGTCGGACACACATATTTATATTTTTGAGGAGGATTTGATCCTTGTCGGACACACATATTTATATTTTTGAGGAGGATTTGATCCTTGTCGGACACACATATTTATATTTTTGAGGGGAATTTGATCCTTGTTGGACACACATATTTATATTTTTGAGGAGGATTTGATCCTTGCCGGACACACATATTTATATTTTTGAGGGGAATTTGATCCTTGTCGGACACACATATTTATATTTTTGATGGGAATTTGATCCTTGTCGGACACACATATTTATATTTTTGAGGAGGATTTGATCCTTGTCGGACACACATATTTATATTTTTGAGGGGAATTTGATCCTTGTCGGACACACATATTTATATTTTTGAGGAGGATTTGATCCTTGTCGGACACACATATTTATATTTTTGAGGGGAATTTGATCCTTGTGGGACACACATATTTATATTTTTGAGGGGAATTTGATCCTTGTTGGACACACATATTTATATTTTTGAGGAGGATTTGATCCTTGTCGGACACACATATTTATATTTTTGAGGAGGATTTGATCCTTGTCGGACACACATATTTATATTTTTGAGGGGAATTTGATCCTTGTTGGACACACATATTTATATTTTTGAGGGGAATTTGATCCTTGTCGGACACACATATTTATATTTTTGAGGGGAATTTGATCCTTGTCGGACACACATATTTATATTTTTGAGGAGGATTTGATCCTTGTCGGACACACATATTTATATTTTTGAGGGGAATTTGATCCTTGTCGGACACACATATTTATATTTTTGAGGGGAATTTGATCCTTGTGGGACACACATATTTATATTTTTGAGGAGGATTTGGTCCTTGTCGGACACACATATTTATATTTTTGAGGGGAATTTGATCCTTGTGGGACACACATATTTATATTTTTGAGGAGGATTTGATCCTTGTCGGACACACATATTTATATTTTTGAGGGGAATTTGATCCTTGTCGGACACACATATTTATATTTTTGAGGGGAATTTGATCCTTGTCGGACACACATATTTATATTTTTGAGGGGAATTTGATCCTTGTCGGACACACATATTTATATTTTTGAGGGGAATTTGATCCTTGTCGGACACACATATTTATATTTTTGAGAAGGATTTGATCCTTGTCGGACACACATATTTATATTTTTGAGGGGAATTTGATCCTTGTTGGACACACATATTTATATTTTTGAGGGGAATTTGATCCTTGTCGGACACACATATTTATATTTTTGAGGGGAATTTGATCCTTGTGGGACACACATATTTAAATTTTTGAGGGGGATTTGATCCTTGTCGGACACACATATTTATATTTTTGAGGGGGATTTGATCCTTGTCGGACACACATATTTATATTTTTGAGGAGGATTTGATCCTTGTCGGACACACATATTTTTATTTTTGAGGGGAATTTGATCCTTGTCGGACACACATATTTATATTTTTGAGGGGAATTTGATCCTTGTCGGACACACATATTTATATTTTTGAGGGGAATTTGATCCTTGTCGGACACACATATTTATATTTTTGAGGGGAATTTGATCCTTGTCGGACACACATATTTATATTTTTGAGGGGAATTTGATCCTTGTCGGACACACATATTTATATTTTTGAGAAGGATTTGATCCTTGTCGGACACACATATTTATATTTTTGAGGGGAATTTGATCCTTGTTGGACACACATATTTATATTTTTGAGGGGAATTTGATCCTTGTCGGACACACATATTTATATTTTTGAGGGGAATTTGATCCTTGTCGGACACACATATTTATATTTTTGAGGAGGATTTGATCCTTGTCGGACACACATATTTTCATTTTTGAGGGGAATTTGATCCTTGTCGGACACACATATTTATATTTTTGAGGGGGATTTGATCCTTGTCGGACACACATATTTAAGAACCAGCAAACAATTGGTGAGGAGAGTTCTGGCTTGCTCATGATGGCTGTTATCACACAACAATCATTTTTTATTTGTAAAAGCTAAATACATTTACTACACAACCAAAAATTCATTACACGTGTTATCTAATTGAACAACTTTCATGCTCATAGCATCATCTGGAATAGAGGTGCGTGCGCCTGAAAGATTAATATACAAAGAAGAAGTGCGAGTGCTGGATGGATTTAAGTTGCGTAAAAGGGATCTGCGATAAGAAATATTTCTGCACTGCATAGTTCGTTAGCTCAGCGCATCTTCGGTTCAATAAAGAATATAAGTGTATACAATCCTATGACTTCATGGTTTGACCAAGTGTTGTCACGCATTTGTTGTAAATTAGTAAATTGTTGTGGGACATATGTATAAAATTATTGCTCTAAATTTCAATTACCATTGTCTTGGCTGTTAGTCTTGCAGAAGATATTTACTGAAGTTTATATTACTTGTTTTTTCCTGCTGTAAAATGAGTAGTGGTCCATGTACAATTATGTGCTTAAGGTATAGCAATTTTCTGAGAGCCGTCCGGGCAACAATTTAAATGTTTTGATTAACATGCAGGAATATAGGACTCAATCACTGAACCAGAATAAGTACAAACTATCTCTCAGCTTGCGATTCAGTTCTTAGTGACCAATTGTCTTTTTCAAAACAGCACTGAAAAAAAAGTTGCGTATCATTTTCCAAATGTTTCTTTTCAAAACTAGTGTACTCGGCCCGTAAAAAATGACGGGATTCGATATTCTCTTCGAATAATTACCTAGATGCGGATGACAAACAAATATTTCCATCCTAGTTGTACCGACGATGAAAATCATTCATGTACTTGTGCACTGGTGAAACTTGTATCATAAATACGGTCATTAAGCATCCTGGTGAGCGTCACAAACACGAGCATCAACCAAACAAGCAAAAACTGTGTATTATTGTTTAACTAGTGTACGCGACCAGTCAAAAATAACGAGTCAAGTCAGTTAAAAAATAATAACCAGTCAAGTTTCCTTTAAATAAGTCTCAAAGTATGGATGGCAAACAAAAACATCCTTCTTATTAGCACCTCTGAAATTCATCATAAATACGGCATTAAGAACCCTTATGAGCGTCACAGATACACACACCAACTAAGCAAGCAGCAACTGTGAATTATTATTCAATTATTACTAGCCAAGAAGTTTTGGAAAAAATTTGCTACATCTTTTCATCGTTATGAGATGAATTATGTTATCAATAGATTTAATTTTCAAATAATATTTTTAACTGATAAAAAAAGTAAGCAGATGCCAGTTTTTTTTTATATTGAATAGTATCTATGATACCAACCAAGCAAGCAGATCCCCCATAGTAATCACATATGAGAAATTACATACAAAAAATATATTTATTTATAAATTATGGAGACACATGGCATTATAGTATACATTGTTGATGGGTCAGAATTGATCGTAATCCCCATTATAGAAGTATGATAAATTTATATATATACATAAACGTATAAATGTTCAAAGGGAATGTTGCAGACAGGATATATATATTTTGTCGGCAACATTCCCAATTATTCATATCTATTTTAATGGTATCATAGATACTATTCAAATGATATAATTAACCTGACATCCTCCCACTTTTTTACCACCCATAAAATATTGAGGCAATGAAAATTGAATCTATTGTTAAAGAAAATTAAACTATCGAGAGGAAAAGATATAATAATTTGTTCGAAGAACTTTTTGGTTTACAATAATTAGGCTGATAGGTCCGTCTCTTTCGCACGCTCTTAAGGATGTTTAATGAACTAGTATGATAAAGGTTTCACTAGTGCTCAAGTTCACGAATATTTTAATTGCCAGTACTATTAAGAAGCATATTTTTGTTTGGCCTTCACATCTCGACATTTATCAAAGGAAAATATCGAATCTTGTAATTTTTATCGCGACGTGTGCATTATCTATAAAAATGATGCATGAACAAGAAAGCAGTGAATAAGTTGTATGAGAATGTGAACTGTTTAAGTTATTTTGAAAAATTAAACTTCGGCTAATTATAGCATGCAAAATTCACGCTACTCGCTTCGAAAGATCGGTGAGTCAGAAAACGATTTATTTGAATGATAATTGGGCATAGCCAAAAATTGCGGCGAGTCAGTTTGCATAGATGGTGGGTTTTACGAAACACTTCTTGAATACAGCGAAATTTGAAAAAAACGGACATAAGTTGGCGAGAACTGCACATACTTTAGGTAATACAGTCCGTACCAACGATATGATAAGGGTTCAGAGTTCCTGATGAGACAAGATCTCGAGGTTCTATTAGCTTCAAATACAACATTAACGAAGCATTTTACATTGAAAATAATTTCAAATGAATACTCAGTTTAATTCTGTGCTTTGGACTTATATGTTCGTTGATTTTTTCTGCATTTAAATGAATTAGTGGGTATGTTCAAGGTAACAACATGGAACAAAGAGGGATTTATACAAATGATTTAGAAAGACACGAATACCAGTATAGGGTGTTCAGAAAAATGTATCCACTGACCAATGTATGTATTTGATACCGCAGCCATATATCAGAATTAACTAGTTGTATGTTTCCGGCATCATTTATACATAAATCGGTCAGTGGAAACAATTTTTATGGTCACCCTGTACTGTATGGACAATTAAAAAGTAAACCCAAAATTAATGGTTGATAACTTTACAGTGAATGATATAATTTAACTCTCTTTGTTGTAGTAGAGGGAGAAAAAGTATTACCTAAAAATGTTAAATTGCATTAAAATTGGTTGCATAAGTAATGATATAAATAATAGTTATTAAAATGTGAGTAGCATAAATGATACAAAAGTTAAATGGTCATTGCATTATTATTCAAAAAATGATTATAAAGGAAATTTTTTTCAGGAAATCTCTGTTCGAATATATTTAGAACTTCCTTTAAGATCTTTGTTCCAGCGTAGACGTTGTTGAAGGAAATGCGTTGCTCCTCTGTTAGTTGCTTAACGATGGGTAAATTCACTTGAAAATTTACATTTATAGGTGAAATTTTAGAATACTTGGACCTTATTTAAACTCAAACCTAAAGAGCTGTAGTTAAGATACCTATCTCTGTGTGTAATGCAACAAATAAAGCAGAAATATCTTGATCCAAAGTTATCAACGTATAAAGTTGGGCTCACTTTCTTATGGTCCATACGGTATTATGTCTGCGGTAGAAAAATTACTGCATGGTGTTATTTTACTGTATAATCTTAGTAGAACTTGTCCTCGGTTATTAATTGCTGTAACAGGCACAGTTAATCTGATGCAATTGGTCAAACACTGGTGCTTAGATACGGTTGCTCAAACGCCTCTGCTCAGATACGGTTGCTCAAACGCCTCTGCTCAGATACGGTTGCTCAAACACCACTGCTCAGATACGGTTGCTCAAACGCCTCTGCTTAGATACGGTTGCTCAAATGCCACTGCTCAGATACGGTTGCTCAAACGCCTCTGCTTAGATACGGTTGCTCAAACGCCACTGCTCAGATACGGTTGCTCAAACGCCTCTGCTCAGATACGGTTGCTCAAACGCCACTGCTCAGATACGGTTGCTCAAACGCCTCTGCTTAGATACGGTTGCTCAAACGCCACTGCTCAGATACGGTTGCTCAAACGCCTCTGCTCAGATACGGTTGCTCAAACGCCACTGCTCAGATACGGTTGCTCAAACGCCTCTGCTTAGATACGGTTGCTCAAACGCCTCTGCTCAGATACGGTTGCTCAAACGCCACTGCTCAGATACGGTTGCTCAAACGCCACTGCTCAGATACGGTTGCTCAAACGCCTCTGCTTAGATACGGTTGCTCAAACGCCACTGCTCAGATACGGTTGCTCAAACGCCTCTGCTTAGATACGGTTGCTCAAACGCCATTGCTTAGATACGGTTGCTCAAACGCCTCTGCTTATCGGATGTGTTGAAAGAAGGTCCTGTGCATATGTTTTCGATCGTACGTTGAATGAGTTTGGGTTGTTCAACGAGCGCTACTCTTTAGTGGGGCACATTGTCAACACACAACGTCGTCTTAGAGGAACAGCTGACAGTGAACGTCGACACCTTGATTTGGTAACGGTTACGCGTTGTGTTTTCTTCATGCTAAAAACGTAGGTATGAAATTTTTTCCGAATGTAATTTTTTACAGCTGGAATTTTATTTGAATAAAGCTCAAACTTGAGAGTTTTGGCCTGAAAAACAGTACTTAGCGAAGAAGACTGATTAATTTTGGTTGTAATATGTTCAGTTATAAAGACATAAATTACGTGAAAATATGGCCTCTGTTTAAAAAAAAACAGTCGCAATCACGCAGTCCTGAGCCCCAAGCGTGAAGCGAAGCTAACTTAACTTACAGGATTACACAATTCTCTGCCCTATCGTGCTCTACCTAGTCAGTATCAGAAGTTGTTCTCTTTCTCGGGGAAAAATCCAAGTGTTACGAAATGCTTTTCATGAGCAATTTTGGTTGGGGGATTTTCAAATTTAAGTATTTATCCTTAGCAGTGAAGTACATCAGGCCGCACTCATTCTAAGTAATCGTCATCGGCATCCATTGTAACTCATAGTACTTATTCACAGATGATGGAAAACATAAAACTGTTGTTCATGGAGGTTTGTAGTTGTGGTAGCTGACATCCACATTCCAATTTTATCCTAGAACATTTAAAATCCTATATGTATACCAACTTATATAAATACAATTTGTTAACATTACAAAGTAACATAAATACACGTGATGTCAGATTCATACCTCAGAGAATTTCGCGGATCCCTCGTTCCAACCTCCTACGGAGATAATCGTTTTCAAGTCGGGATTAATTTGCTTTAGGGCGGTGAAGCGCTCGTAGCCGCAGTTCCTGGAAGGGCCGCAAAGATCATTCCACCGGTCCCCAGGGGCGATCCTGTTGAATGCGTTAAGCGTTGCGAAGCCGTAGACGATGTGGGTACAAAGGTAGGGATCGATGTCTTCAATTTCAAACTTACCGAGACCATCTCGGTACGTGGACCATGAACTGTAGTAGCATACCAACACTCCCTCTGTTAGGCAGGGGAAGAAAAAATATTTTGAATAATCAATACTTGGAAAGATGGTTTACATTTCATACTAGAGAACTGAATTAAACGCGTCTCCATCAAAATGCACAAGCAAATCTTCAAGCAAATGAGTTTGTTCCGCGGGCATCGCACAGAATGTTTTTATAGCATTCTACTTCGCAGATCTCTTACAAGGTTTTCAAAATATCTTTTATGATTAGAGACTGAATAAAGTCTAATTAGCAGCGTATATGATTCAATGATTCTCCCAAAAATTCATAGATATGTAAAATACAAATATGTTATGTTATCTTCAATATTACCGGCGTCATGGCTATATGCCCTGCTTGTTTCAATTTCAGAGATGGGCTTAAAGGTGTAAAGAACTTAATTTCCATTATGGAATATCAGAAAAAATAAAATAACCTCTGGAAGTGTTCGAAACCATATGAAAGCCATGTCTAAATGCATTGAAAATAAATACTGATGGACTCAGTTCTAATGTATACGCGAAGCATTAACGCTGTTTATTGACAAAATGTGTGTGAAATGCTCCACTTGCGTCATCGATGAAACTGAAGTTATGGCAGTTTGGATTAGCTAATCCAAATGGGATAAGACATTTCATTAAACGCTAGTGAAGATTTGAAACACAGACTCTACACTTGAGCTTTAGAAGTTCAAAAGGCATGGTGCATGAACACAAGAAGCTCGGATGAAATAATAAGTTCAATATTAGATTTTTCCTGCTCCTTTTTCTCTCTTTACATTTTTTCAAAACGCCATTAAGGTCTATTTCATCACAAATCAAAAAAACATTTCTACCGAACGTGTAATGTCTGTTTTAGATATAGCAAGGTAAGTCTTTCTCCCCATGTAAATGGAATATTCCACTTTATGCACTTCATTTTTCAAGCGAATCCAACTTAAAACGTTGTCACCAGGCATCAGATTTTATATTATAATTTTACAATGAATTTCAATACAGTTGTATTAATTCTTTAACAGAGAATACAAGAAAAAGCAAGACATTTACATAATTGTTTGTATGTAAATCAAAATTGAATCTTAATCCCGTCATGTGGGCACACAATCGATCGATAAAAAAAATTCCGCGAAGAGAGCTTTTGGGTCATTTTTAATTATTTTAAGAAACGCTTTATACTTACTAGAATTTTTTCTAGTCTAGTAGCTTGCAAGATCTCACACACGCATCCAACAAAGGTGATTAACGAACAATATTAAAAATGTGCAGGTCTTACTCCTCCAACAGCACATGTTCATCTTGAAAACTGAATTTTCAAATGATTTTTAAATGTGGTTCTATAAGACCCAACTATACATTGCGTGACTGTTAGCAACACGAACACATATAATTAATCAGAATTGTAGGATCTCCATTTGTTATTCAAGGGGCCAAAAATAATAGATAAGCTTGTATTTTTCATAAAAACAGAATTATCAAGGAGGGTGAAAACATCTTTCAAGAAGTCATCTTTGTTTAAAAATAAAGCTTTCGAGTACTACTACACTCATCATCAGTATCTGAAACGGAAAAGAAAAAATAAACTTTACATCAGGAATTATAAGAGCACACATGTTAGTGAACAAGACTTAATTAAGAACTTGAAGAGGAACAGATGAATCAGTTGCGTTTAGTGTTGAAACTGTGAACGCAAACGAAACTGTGAACGAAACTGTGTTACTCGCGACATTTCCTTGCCTTTGAAAAATTATGCAATTCACTGAGGGATAATTCCATTTATCGTATTAATACTGATTCTGTAAACCTTGTCCAGTCTACCATTAGAAATATTGCTTTCACCTCCTATTATACTTTTCGTAGTAATTTATCTGCTTACCAACGCTCAATTATTAGAACTCTCAAAACTCTGCGGAGTGATAAGAGCGTTATCGTTACGAGACCGGACAAGGGGAAGGGTGTGGTAGTTCTATCTCGTGACTCTTACTTGTCAAAAATGCAAACTATATTAGCAGATTCAACAAAATTTATCCGTTGTACTGGTGACTTGAAGCAAACGTTGTTCAAAGTAGAAGATAAAGTGAATAGATTCATAGACAAAATTTATTCTAAACGCATTATTTCTGACGAAGCTAGGAAGACCTTGAAGACTACCGGTAGTAAGTTTGGTATCATGTATGGCTTGCCCAAAGTTCATAAGAAAGACTTTCCTCTTAGACCAATTCTTTCCACAATTGGGACGGCAAACTATAATTTGTCTAAGTTTCTAGTGACTCTTTTAACACCGTTTTCGTTGAGCGCTTTTACTATAAAGGACTCATTTTCATTCGTGCGCGAAATTTGTTCAATGCCCAACAAGAACTATGTAATGTCTAGTTTTGATGTTGTGTCTCTCTTCACGAACATCCCGGTAGACGAGACTATTGAAATAGTATTTTCAAAATTATTTACTAACAAAGACGATTTTCATGGTTTCGACAGACAGAGCTTCAACAAACTACTACAAATATGTACTAAAGATAATCTTTTTTTATTTGATGGAAACTTGTATTCGCAAAAGGATGGTGCTCCTATGGGAGGATGCGTTTCACCGACTCTGGCTAATATTTTCCTCTCGCACTACGAACAGCTGTGGTTGAATGATTGTCCTGATGCTTTTAAACCAGTATATTATAGGAGGTATGTCGACGATACTTTTCTTTTGTTTCGTGTTGCCAGCCATATTACTTTGTTTCTAAACTACTTGAACAGCAAACATCCGTCTATAAAGTTTACCCATGAAAAAGAAACGGGAAATAAGCTCAACTTCTTGGATGTCTGATTTGAAAAGTGTGAAAATTCCTTCAAAACAAGTGTTTATCACAAATTAACCAATACTGGTCTGGGAATGAAGTTTAATAGTGCAATAAATGTTAACTTTAAGTACAACCTTGGTTCTGGTCTTGTAAATAGAGCTTTTAAAATCTGTTCAACGTATGACGCTTTTCAGCCCGACTTGAGTTTTTGCGTTCTTATTTCTGTCGCAACTGTTTTCCGCTCTCTGTCGAGGAAAAAATTTTCCGTGCAACCATTGAATGTAACCGCAAGGATAAGATGCCAAATTGTGATGTGCAGAAATTTTGTTATATATATCCGTTAACTATACATATGTCAAATGCATTAAATCGCTATGTTATGAAGGAATTAAAATTACTATTGTCAAAATATTACACCCAACTCAATCCAAGAATTATTTTTCGCAATGGCTTCAGTGTTGGTAGTTTCTTCCGGTTTACTGATAGGATGCCTAAGTCTCTACAAAGTTGCGTCGTTTATAAATATACATGAAGCCAGTGTAATGCTACATATTGTGGAGAGACCACTCGCCACTTAGTAACGCGCATAGCAGAGCATATAGGGCATGTCCGTATTTACTGGTAGAGCTACCAACCAAACATTACATAGTAGTATCAGAGATCATGCTCATTTAGCTAGTCACCCAATCAATCAGAATAACTTTGAAATTATAGGGCACAGTAGTAGACAAGATATAAGATTATTAGAAAGCATCCTCATTCATCAGATTAAACCAACACTAAACGCAACTGATTCATCTGTTCCTCTTCAAGTTCTCAATTAAGTCTTGTTCACGAACATGTGTGCTCTTATAATTCCTGATGTAAAGTTTATTTATTCTTTTTAGTTTCAGATACTGATGATGAGTGTAGTAGTACTCGAAAGCTTTATTTTTAAACAAAGATGACTTCTTGAAAAATGTTTTTACCCTCCTTGATAATTCTGTTTTTATGTAGATTACGTTTCCCTAGAGATAAATTTGTATTTTTCACCTTAATCACGATTAAACAAACTGTGAAAAACTCGCCAGTAATGTAGGCGAGTGTAAGCACACGTTAAATATCACTGCAAGTTTAACCGGCATAATCAACAAATGTATGCCCAATGAATATAAAGTTGCGACCTACTAACTGCGTGCATATCGGTTTATTTAAGAGAAGAGTACCCCTTAATTGGGAAATTTTTTAAAGATTATGATGCTAGCTGCAATAGGAATTGTAAGATGTCAGATACAACCTGTGAATAAAAGAGGTTTGTACGTTCGCTCGTTCGCCCACTACAGGGGTTTGAAAAATGGGGGGAGGTAGAGGGGGAGGTGGTATTTCATCATGTTACACCCCACCTTTCTGTTTCTTCCCAGTGCAACGTTGCTATCTAATCTCTTTTATCTCTTTATTACTGTATAATGATTGTAAGAGGCCTAGCTGACTCCACAAATAAAAATGAAGAAAAATTTAGATTGTTTATGTTTGTTTAAGAAAAAGAAGAACCAGAGTAAAAACGAACATTATGTTTATTGCATACGTTTCGGGATTTTAAAATTCCATCAGTGCTGAAATAGAAGAAAACAGAAAAATTTTTCTTAAGATCCTAGTAAAAATAAATTTATATATTCCGCAAAATTCTCTTAATGTAAGAACCCTAATTTGTATTCATTAATACACAAGCAGTTGCATACTCATAATTCACACAAACACACATATACACGCTAATCCAGATACACACAGTGAACACATACTATGCTTTCACACGGACAACACACATTCACAGACACACAAAACACACACAGAATTACGTCAGTAGGTGGGGGCAATCGATAACTTAACGGCACTAATGTTTTTGTTGAGGTTAGGTTTATGAGTGAATATGAAAAGGGACTCTGAAATTCTAAGGTCGTGCTCACTTTTAGCTCGGCATAAAGTTGAAAAATTAGTGTTTTTAAATGAATGGTTTAAATTATCGCAGTGATCTCTAATTGCTGATTGGGGTGGAACGGTTAGTGCACGGCCGGTTCTATGAGATATTCCTGCGTGTTGGCTATGTCTGATGAATTGTTGGAGTTTGGTACTACCAACGTAAGGCTGCATGCAGCAATCACACTTATACAAATAGACACAGCCACTCCACAGGCACTCATCCAATCGTTCTTTTCTGCTAAAAAAGGATGCAATCTTAAAACTATTTTTGCAAAACACTCTGATGTCGACCGTTGTAAAAAACCTACTAACCAAAGACACTACCTCCCTCTTCAGCTCTACGTTCAAATAACCCATGAACGGTAACTCGACGTACAAGGTCTGCTTTGGTACGCTCAAAGTTGCAGGAGAGGGGCAAATTTTACGATCTAAAATTTTTTTAACACAATTCTGAATAAGTGATTTTGGATATTTGTTGTTAATCAGTAATTTAACAATGTATTCTATTTCAAGATGGAATAATTCATACGTGCTGGATATGCGGTATGCACGATGAAGCAAACTGTAAATACACGATTTTATATTTCCTCTATAAACACAGCTGAAATAGTTCATAGCAAGACCAGCGAATGTATAGGCTTCCTGTAAACAGAAGCTATGAGTTTAGAATTTAATTTTTTTATGAGGACGTCTATGAAAGGGATCTGACCATTTTGTTCTATTTCCATTGTAAATTTAATTTTAGGATGAGATGCGTTAATATACTGAAAAAAGCTATTGGTTGCCATTTCAGAGCGAAATAAAACAAAAGTATCGTCCAGAAACCTTCGGTAAAATAATGGCTTAAACTCTCATGGGCATCGGCTCAAAAAATATTTTTCCAAGTAGGCTAAAAAAGAGTTCGCTATCAAAAGAGAAAGATTAGAGCCCATTGCAAGGCCGTCAGTTTGCTTGTACGTTCTACCATTAAATACAAAATAGGAGTCTTTCAACGCTACTTCAAGTAAACGTTTGAATTGCGGTCTATCGTAGTTCAGGATGGCTCGTAATCTATAAAAAATTTTCTGTTTTCTCCCATTTCAGCACTCATGATGGAATTTTAAAATTCCGAAACGTATGCAATAAACGTAATGTTCGTTTTTACTCTGGTTATTCTTTTTATTCTACGAATAAGATTCTCTACGAAGCGTCCAATTGGAAGTATAATTTATGTTTGTTTGTTTTGTCTTTTCTGGGGGGATCGGGTTTTGAGGTTTCAAAATGGATCTTCTCCGTTCGCTTTCCAGCTACAGTAATAATTGTTGCATCATTGGTTGCAAAAACACCTAAAAATTTTTATAATCCATATGACGATTTCTAATTCGTCGCCAACCAAAAGTTATGACGTCACACACAAAGTCGAAATTTTGCACAACAAATTTTTGGTTGTTGATTGTTTTTAAACTCTCTTATAGAAATTTGAAAAATGGCATATAGGTTATGGTAACGTTTTAGTATTTCCGTTCCTAATGATGTCAAAATTATTAATATACCTCAAAACTGTTGTAGGAGATGCATTTTGAACCCCCCCCTCTTCCAATTTCGTTTGCTATCCATATCTCGTTTTCTATGAAAAAATTGCATTTACTACCCGTATGATGAAACTTTTCTCTCTAATTTTTCTGTGTACCATATTTCTTTGCTCTAGGTTTAATACGAAAAAATCTGTAAGGGGTACTTTCCTTAATGATATTTGATTACCTATATAATATTAATATTCAGCAGCACATTCTTTCAAAACAAACAAAATAGTAAGTTAAGTACGTTTCACAGGATTGAGTTGAAGTCCATGATGAATTGACCTCAAAATTCAAAAAGAGTTTCTTTTGTTTACAAGTTAGCAGAAGCTGAACAAGTTTGCTCCGTGCATATGAAGCACAATCAAATAACTACTATATTGGGTGTCCCTTGAAACACTAGGTATATTTTACAGACGGGTGGAAAACTTTAGGTCGAGATAAGAAAAATATCGAGTTCAACACAATAGTCTCATGGCTCGAATAATTATTATTTACCCTCATAAAGACTACAAAAAAATTTAACACTCATATGTACACTATGTACAGGAAACGAACATGGTACTGATTCATTCGTAGTGGAACGTTTCATGGTCCATTACGAGCCATGAGGAGCATCATGAAAAATATGCTTTTACTAACCTGTAAGAGAGGTGGTGGACAACAAAAGGAGAGCTGCAACAGTCGCGTACTTCATCGCTGATGAGGGAAATCGTGAATCTGACGTCGGCTTGCAGATGCACTCTTAATATAGTTACGCTGGCAATCAATGCAAGAAGTTGTTTCTCACGCATATCATCCCAAATTCATGCTTAAAGTCAGCCATTTTCTAAGTTTCGTAAGAATTATACAGTGACACATTATTTGATTAGTCAGTCATCGTGAGAAACACACTTGTCCGCGAATTTTTCCTCGAATTGGTATCAGCTCACATAATAAGTGCTGTCATTCTTATAGAATACTGGTTCCTAGCGCAAAAACATGCTTACTTGTATATGTGTGTATGTATGTGCGTTGTATGTACATACTCGTATATGGGTGTGTGCACTTGGATGTGTATATGTGTTCATATATCTGATATATCTGTGTGCTCTGGACTAACAGCTAGTGCAGCATAAATACCACCATTTTTAATTCTCAACTTCTAACGCGACCTAATACGTTATTTCACTTTATTATTATGAAGCATTAATAAAAAACATATATTTGTTGTATGATAACCCATATACAATATATAAGATGCTTATCGTCAACCAATGATCTTTACGTTACAATATTTAATTAGAAATTGTAAGCTGCAGCACATACTTAAAAAATAGTTACGAACCTCATTTGCTCCTTATACTATATTTCAATACAACATGCAGTGGTTCGTAAAACGCATATGTGTGATACTATCATATGATTGCCTAGATGCATAGGCATGTATATGTGTATGTGGGCGTGTTATGTTTATGTATATGGGTGTGTATGTGCATTGTTTATATGTATATATATACACAGTTACATATATTTGTGTACTAAACTAGCAGCTGGAATTTGGACTAGATATCCAGCTTTTTTCTGTTCACTCTCAACTTGCAACATTACTTAACTCGTCATCTCTTTTTATTATTGTAAAGCATTCCCCAAAAAAGCATAAATTTGTTCTGTGATTGCCCGTATATGTTTTATTAAGATGCTTATCAACTAATGACCGTTATTTTAAAATTTTTAATTATAAAAACAAATTTTGTAAATTTTTGATTTTCATGCTTGTATACTGGTATACGTGCGCATGTGTATGTCTATGTATGCGTACATTCATGTGTCGTACGTTCATTCATAAACTTACCCACAACAGTTTTTTGCAAAATTTCTGATCATGCGATTTGCATTTGTCTAATAAACTTGCAGTGTAGGCTAACGCGTGCTCTTTTAGGCAGTCAGTTCACTTTTTACATTTTTCATGCTCACTCGAAATTATATTTTTGAAGGTCTACCGAAACGAGCAATTCTAATATTATCCCATGATGTCAAGAAATTCAAAGCTTTTATGTCATGTACTGGTAAACTTTCATGAGTGTTTTCAACCAACAAAGTTCATTATCTTTATTACTTCCACGAATTATCAAGCGCTATTCAACCTAAATTAACCAGCTGTAGGCTACCCATTTATGTCTTTCCTCTCCGTTTATGTGCAAGCATCAAACTGGACCGTTCTGGTACCTCTGTATGTTTATCACTTACAGACATTTGCATCCTATTTCGGAGATAATGTAACTCTATCTAATATAAACCCTTACAGGGCATTCATATTTTCTTAAATTATTTACACCCTAAAATGTTCTTGTTAAGCTTGTATGGTCCAAATGATCACATCACTTTTGGCGGTCTTGAATAAATTATGACAACCATATCTAGGTTTTTAAATTCACGTATTAATCCACTTATGATGTACAGGTCTTGATAGCCGTTGTAGAACAATCGTTTTCATGTTTCAGACTCAGGTATACTGTTTTGGGCCTCTACTATTTGCAAGGAAATATTCTAATGTTGCGATACGGAGAAAGGGGTGGGTTTAGGACCCCCTTTCCAGACGCTGAGGGACTCTCAACCCCCGGACACATTTTAAAGTATTATCCATCATGCTTGCGTACACCTGCATACCAGACATGGAGAATAAAAGAATTTGAAAGATTAAAACACATATATTTTTGAGATGAGCACGTGGATATGTGCACTCTATAGGCATTCAGACAGAATTGACATGAGAGAGCACAACTGCGTCAATGAAAGGCACACACATTTCTACCGTTATAAGACTCTAAACATGACATGATATAATGTGATGCTTACCGAGAATTCAAGTTACCAATACTTCCGCGCTGCCAACAATTTACGAACACACAAATTATGGTCACCGTATGCAACTCAAAGCACAGAAATTACGAGGTTGACAAATTACAATTTAACCTTGACTCGCAACAAGGCACCCAAAATATATGAATGCTTCGCATGTTATCGCGTAGACCTAAGACACAAAATCATTACACGGCCCGTCCCTTTTACTGCAGCGTACCACTTTGACTTGCACTAATACACTTTAAAGCACTGTTCAAATACTCGATACCACAAAAATTTAACACTTCCGTGAGGCGCGGTCGCTGAATGTTCGGTGTAAACTCTTTCCAACTTTGCGGGATCTTCAACAGAGTTCTCAGAGTTCATCACTGCGGCGGTGATACTCATGCTCCAATCAGGAAGGCGCTGCTGCTGTCCATTCTTAGCCCATTCATGCTCCCCACATCTGCGCTTTGGCTGCGTTGGCGTGCTGGCAAACTGTACATCTTTTCTTGTTTCCTTCCGTTTTGTGGGTGAACGCGTGACTCCAGATTTTAATGCTGTGGTTGTCTGTGAGCTTATAATTAGCGCAGAGATTCTCCATGGGTGTTTCACTTCACGTTGAATTGTTGATATGCTCAGGCCGTAATTCTTCGAGCGAGTGCTCATTGCAGGGCAATACTTCGACGATACAGTTGCAGTCTCCTTGGGCGTTCGGAGAGATTATCCGCACACGCTTCGAGCGGGTGTTCGTTGCACAATCTTGTCGTTATTGAAGGAGTTAAATGTCGGCTTCGATTTCTCGAGTGAAGTCAATCCTGACTTAACACTAGCCCGGGAAATGTCGGCCTATCGCCGAAATTTCCCGGTTTTTGCACTCCAAAGCCTGACGTGTATCGTTTCGCGTGGCTGAGACCAGAATCGTCTCAATTCTTGTCGTGAATCCTTTTTATCCGCGTCGCCTCATTCCTTCTCGAAAAATCCCGATTCTTCGCCGTTTTGACACAGCATCTCAATTCTTATTGGTTGGAGACTCGCTTACTTCGACATCTAGAAGTGGTATTGGCTGTTTCTTTGTGTCCGCGTTCCCCTCGTTGCTTCCATTGGCTAGTATCGTGGGCAGTTTCGAGTTCACTTCCTTCCCGCTTCACGACTGGTTGTTTTGACCCGTAGCCACGCCTATTGGGAGCCCTGTTCTCGACCGTGAATATCTTCACGGCCTGCGTATGTGTGTTGTGTGTGCGTCTTGTTGTGTGTTGGCCTGAGATTTGTGTTCGTGTCTCAGACTGTGTGTTTGTGTTTTGTGGACGCCTGAACCGTAGAAGTTTGGACGAAGCGCCAACCGCCGAGTGACTTTGATTTATGACATCCTGTTTCAAGCACTTGAGAGCGCTGCACAAAGAGCCGACCCTCGCCGACACGACACACAACACATTACAATGTTTGTAGCCCCGCAGAATGTTTACCCTTCTTTAAGTGTTATAGCTTGACGTAATTTAGCCCAAAAATAAAATGTGATGTGATTTTGCCAAATATATATGCCTAATTTATTCTATTTCACCACACTAAATTCGTTGCTTAATGAAAGACATTTTTTGCAGTCCCCTGATTCGAATACTATTTTATACGTAGAAGTGAAAATATAGTTCGGAATGTCAAACTCGCTGCTTTAGATGCAAGATTATTATAATCAACCTGTTTTACTTTCAACAAATTCTTCAAATCGCAAGTCCCGGAGCTCGTTTTATAATGTAAGTGTACACTAAAATGAATATTTTCAATAATGCATCGTAACTGAAATTCTGTTCTTTTTTATTGCTGTAGTTGCATGTATATTCAAATCTAGATTAAGCCACATTAGGAACACATTGCTCTCAATCACATATTTCGACAAGCGACATGCGTATAACGATACTCATGCGAGTGTGTGTAGCATATAAGAACCCTTACTTTAATGCTTTAAACACCAATTATGGATTTTTGTCTCTTCTATATTGGAAAATAAAGTGTTTTTCTTACTTGTGGATCACAATCTGCTGGTGAGTCACAAGACCATGGAAAAAGTGTGACTCAGTCATGCTTAAAAATGTTTGAAAGTATGTGGATTAAGTTTGATAATTAGATGTAAAACTTCCTTTCTTTTTCATGAAATGAACTGCCCATCAAGTTGCAAGTTCATCGATTTTGAGTAAGGAGTCTTAAGCACGAAATCTTTGGGAACTTCCGTTCTAGAATGACTTTTTCTGATTCATTCAAGATTCGTAGTCATAAAATTGAATCCATTTGTGCTCTGAGGAATTGAGAGATTACTGATCAACATTTATTCATGCTAATTTCAATAATTGCCACCGGAAAATTTTAATATGTGCTTTTCATATCCATAAATTAGATGAAATGTCTTTCGTCGTAATAAATGTTTCTGAGGTTTTCTTCATTGCGAAACTGTGAAGTCTAGGATGCATGTACATACATATACCAGGCTTTACCTCCTTACGGGAGGGTAGCCCACAGGAAGCCACAATCATTCATCCTTAAGGCCATTATACACGCACGCTTTTTTCACCGACACTGATCATCATGAGCGGCATTAGGCCCGCCCACAGCAAGCAGTGAGCGTGAACAGTTACTGCTGAGCTTATACACGGAAGGGTTCAATTACAGAGGCTGATATGCGGTAAGAGACGAGCATAAATTATTTCAAATGTATTCAAATACCTAATACTTGACAAGTAATGCGTTGAAAGTATACCAGTACTAAATATTTACAGAAATACATTTTAAAGAAGTATTGAAATACTAAATACTCGGAAAAGTATTTAAGTACAATTCAAATACTTGTCATATGCATCTTAAAATGTTACTTTATCATATATAAAAAATACCTGTCAATACACGCATAATACTTTCAATACACGTTGTAACAAGTTTGGTTTTTATAATTATTGTAAGATATATTATTATGTAACGGAACGAAAAAGGGTCGGCTGTCGCCTTGCCTCTCGTTACGATTTGAGGGGTTTAAACCTCGATAGATCGAGAAAGAAAATAAAAATTAAAAATTGCAAACACACAGAAAGAAAGAGGGAACAGGAACGTGGAAAATAGAATAGCAGGATTTACTCACGAGTGCCACGAGCCAAACTCAGTTGATCAGAATGGGACAATGACAAGAATTTGAAAGATTTAAACATATTTTATTTTAATTTCGAACTCGTGGATAAAGCACACAAAGATATCTGAACGAATTGATAAAAAGGAGCACGAGTGTAATAATGAAAAGTACGCATGACATTACCAACATCAAAATTCAATACGACATGGTGTTCAAAATTAAAATGTAATGCACACCGAGATTCAAATTTTAATTATCATACGTTAGCAAACGATTTACGGCTGCACAAAATATAAGACAACTCTAAACAACTTAAAGGGCACAAAATCTGAGGATAGCACAATTCAGTAGATCTTAGCTCACCGCAAGATGTAAAAAAATAGAACGCTTCTCACGGTACCAACACTCAACACTACTTATACTAAAAAATTGAACACACCCAAATAACACATTTCAGAACACACATATTGATACACATTGATGGCTGACAACTCTGGGGTGATTTTCCACGCACCATATCGAAACACAGAATCGTTTCTACACAAACTCATCGCGAACCGAATTTAATTAATTTCACTGTTAGAATTCCTTTACGTCGTGCTTTGTCAATAACCTCTAAAATGAGTTCGCTATTTTCTTCGGTTTCCCCGCGTCCACACATTCTTTTGAGATGTAAAATAGCTGTTGCTGCAGTGCCGGCTCCATCTGATGTTGGTAGTACGCAACATTTGCAGCACTCCGTACTGCTGTTGCGGCAGTGCCTTACATGCTCCATCTTGCCGGCGTCGCAGCTTCCAGTTCTCCGCACATTCGCTTCGTTACCGGGCAAAGTTTTGGAATCCTGCATAGCCCGTGAATCTTTGAAGCGTTGTGGGGCTAGATTACTGTAGATCTTGTCTGTTGACTTCCGCATTGTTGGTAAATGCGCGGCTCCAAATTTTCATGCTGAAGTTGCTTGTGAGCTTATGATTGACGTAGGAACAATTTCATGAGCCTCCGGTTAAGACGTTGGCACTTGCCGATCCCCGCTGCGAAGTTGATGTGCTTCGAGTGATCCTTGGTGCAAGTTGGCACTTCGATGATTGCTGGTATACAAGACGTCATCTTAATGAAACTTCGATGGTTAACTTCACTCAGATGTTAAATTATTGCTGTTTTTTAGAATGCACCCCGGCGGCGTGCCGGCGTGCCCCGTTTGCGCACTCCCTTACGTGCTCCTCTTCTTGCGTGACTTCTCCGAAAAGACCTCTCAATTCTTCTTGTGAACTCCTTATATGTGCATGACTTGGTTTCTTCTCGAAAGATCCAGAGTGTTCGTAGTTACAGAGCAAGTGTTTCACTCCTGATTGGTGCATCTCTTCGTCGTCTTGACGTTTCGAAATCCAATTGGCTAGCGCTCCTGGCACACCCACTCGCGTGATTCCTCCTTAAGCCTCATTGGCGTAGGTGATGCGGCCGTCTGCATAAGCCCTTCGAGGCTGCCCCTCGCGCTGCGAGGCCCTACCGTTGCCCCATGTTCTCACGCTTGCGTGTGTTTTGATGTGTGTGTGTGCCAGCCGTCTGGAAAAATGCTGACCACTTGACACTTGACAGAAATTAATGGCTATCGAACATGAGAACGAACGCCCAAACAAAGTTTCCCCTGTGTAGTGTCCAGCGGTTACGACATCCGATCCAATGTCCCTTCGCTATTGCCTAGCGAAACGAAAGAAAATATTTCGTTACAATTATTTTGGCGGGTTTATATGTTTTTGTGCGGATTTTGCTCTAATTTTCTTTAATTAAATGCTAAATCATACACTTATCTACTTTAAAGGTATTTAAATGCTTTGTAGAGAAATACGTCGAAAAGTATTTAAATACTGCATTGAAGGGGGTCTTCCCAGGCCCCTGCCAGGCCCCTGTTGCTCCGACGAGAATTTTTCATGTTTTTGTTGAAAAAGGACCCTTAGGTGGTGGACTATTCAGTCCTTAAATTATATGGCGCTACGGGGGGACAAAAATTTTGAATTTACGGGACAAAAATGTTAAATTTTCGAGTTCATTTCGACCCAAATATAAAAAACGGGAAATAGATAATTTGAAATTGTACTTTTGTTGAAAATGTTTCAAGGATTCTAATTGGTTTTGTTCTAGCATACAAACTCAATGACTAGTCCTCTTTTGAATAATCAATTCAAATGAACTAAAACACCAATATGTCCAATTTTTTCAAAAACTAAGGCCTGAATCAAAAAAATTAATGGAAGAAATTGCGTTTTTATTCAAAAGTTACATAGTAGAGTCAAATTTCATAAGAATCAGACTGAAAATAAAAAATTTATGAATTTTCAAAAAAGAATTTTTTTTTATTCGCGCAAATTACAATTCACACTGTAAATAGGAAGTTATGCATGGAGATTATCGAAATAAAAATGAAAACAGCATTCAATTACATAAATTTTCCATTATATTACACTTCAACCAAAGACAGTTTTAGAATCTGTGACGGAAAACATTAATGTTGGGGAAATTTAACTGATTTGTGTCCTTCTTTGTGATAACTGATTTGTGCTCTTGTGTTTGCAAATTTTTAGGATATCGTAGGACTTGCGTATTCCAACAGCACGAGCGTGTCGCTTAAAATGTGTGACTGATCGCGTAACATGTGTGCCTGGTGGCGTGTTTCACATGTGCTGGAGTGTGTGCTACGTTTGTGTTGGTGTTGTGTTTGGAAGGAATTTTGTGTGTAAGCCTGTCCTGTGTTGGAGACGTGAGAAACATGAACTTGTTATGATTATCTGAGACCTTGTGGAGGGCATAGGCGCCCAACAGTCGACCGCAAGGGTGACAAGATTTATAGAGCACTCAAGCTTGAGGGTGGGGACGAGCGACTTTCGAAGCGGCCAGATTGTAAACACAGCAGGATACGAAACAACCAGGCCTTAGAAAAACAGAGTGGAAAAATTTTAGAGCAGAATTTCATGGGAAAAAGATCGCTAGTGTGCCTGAGAGAAGGCGGAGTCAGCTACACGGTCTCATCAGAGGGCTTACAGCCAATATAATGGTCAGAGCACCCTTGGAAAGATTTTCGAAGTAGAGGACCGCCAATCAGAGAAATTGTAGGCGTTCACGAATGGAAGAAGGCAGTACTCACAGCACACAAGACCAAAGAGTTAGTGAGTTTAGGCGAGCAGTCTACCGCGGTACATCATCATAGAAAGAAGTACGCGTAACGAAGTGTCATACTAAAAATCATTTCTGAAAACATAAGTGAAAATATTGAATATATTGCGCGTGTAGAGGAGCCTGTAAATTAAAATTAAATTAAAAAATGTCACTTCTATTTTTCCAGAAATGAAAACATCGTAACCAAACTGTGCAGTATATGAAGTACTGAGTAGACGTCTTTTGGGGGCGGGTAAGAAGTTGTTTCTAATTGTGCAAGATATGCTGTTCGAAAAATATGTGATATAAAGTGCTGTTATTCAAAGTTAACACTAAATGTAGATGAGCACATTTTTTGCAACCGAAGTAATGGGTTAAATGTTTGTATCCTTGCAGGAGGGCGGTCTCTATCTGGTTACTCCTCTCTTGGCAGTTCTTCACTGTCAATTTCAACTTGAAGAAAATTTACGAGATGCTGTCATGCAATCATCAAATGATACTGTACTGAACTATGAATTATTCAGGGAATTGGAACTGAAGCGGTGCCTGAGAACACGCATGAGATTGGAAGCGATGACCGTGCTTTGTGCTGTTGGAAAACGTTATTGAAAAGATAGGTTGCATCTTGTCATGTGTCTTAATTCAATTGGAATGTGACAACCCATCAGTTAGGCATTGTTTCATTGTATATGTCCCGTGTGTAATTAACTTAAAGATATTGACCGGTCAATTAGGCAGGGTAATACTTGTCAATATGTGTTACTTGCAATTCCAGTAGATGTCAATTAATGCTTTGTACCAGGGTCTCATCATAAGAAATTTCTCAACATTTTGATGTGTTTAAAAACCCCGTTAGCACTAGCATCACAGCTCACCGAGGAAAATAGCGCACAGAAACGCGTTTGTAAGTGAGACAGCGTTCGTCGGTGAGTACCATTTTTTTAGTATATGTACTGTAATGCTAATTATCTCTTTAATTTTGTGTTGTTTATATAATGTTGTGGAGGTGCGCCATTCCCTCAATTCCGAGAACCTGGTCTTCTTGTTAATGAAATGTTAACAAGGAGGCGGGACCTTTTCTCGTGACAACGCAATTTGGCAAAGATCAACGCGATCGCTTTGTAATTTCTGTGAATTTGTGAGTGTAGTATAACAGTTGCATTGTATTTTGTTTGGATTGTTTTCATGTGCAAAACGTACAAATTTCAGTAGAGGCACATAACTCGTAGTATAAAATTTTCTGTATTCCGGGGTGAGAAGCCAGCAAGCGCACTACCATACAGCTAAAGAAGTGAAAGTGTTTATAAAAGTGATGAGATGCAGTGAGAAAGTTCTAGTGTGTTTACGCGATTAATTCAAAGTGTCAGTGAAATTTCACAGTGAGTAAGTTTAAAATTATTTGAGTGATCGCAAATTTTTGAGTTTTGGGAAATTTAAATTGGAGAAAATCGACACAATGCCTGCACGAGGAAGAAGGAACAACGCAAGGGGGAACGGACGAGCGGCGCAACCACAACCTGAAGAGGAGGAAGTAAACATGCCGGTTGTGACCAGTTGCGTGGGTGCCATTGGGGCCAAGTTTAGGAGAGGCGACGATGTTGGGGAACATATGGCAAGGTTGAAGTTTTTAACTGGCAATCTGAACAACAGCGAGCAGGTGAATGCCTTCTTCCTATGCCTAGGTCCACAAGAGGCAAAAGAATGCAATAAAATTATTGGTACCCTAACAAACCTGCGGGAAGCGGAAACATGGCTGCGCTCATATGCCGATCAAGTCGAACATCCAACGCAAGCGATGTTTGAAATAGTTACCAAGAAGCAAACCAGCCGAGAAGGAGTATCTGAGTACCTGACGCGCCTGGAAAGGCTGTACAACGAGAATTATCTAGAAAATCCGGAGCGAGCCATTGTAGATTTGATGTGGCTCGGATTAAGGGAAGACATCACGAAACCCTTCCGAAGTGATGCGCGACCTACGACAATCCAAGAATTGAAGGAAATGGCAATCGAAGTGGAAAATCGACGCATAGTACCAGTACCAAGGGAAAAAACAGAGAGAAGGGAACCAGAGAGAGAGAGAGTACAGCGAAGCGAAAGGAGGCCACAGCATCAGACTGCGCGCGTGGGCCACACGATGCGACATTCACCACCGCGACAAAGAGGCTACCGCAGTGAAGAGCAACCTTGGAGGGCAAGGGACAGAAATATACGACACTCTCCTTATCGCCGAAGAGGGAATTATGAAGCACCACACTGGGGTGAGAGAGGCAGACTGAGGAACCAACAGTACCAAAATTACCATGTGAGAGAACCACAGCCGCATCCGGAAGTACCACCTGCACCTGCAGTGGACTTAGCACAGTATAGAGCAGTGCCACCGCCGTGCGTCAACTGTGGTAAATTTGGGCACCTAAGAGCTGATTGCAGAGTGCAACATTTTGCAGGACAGCCAAAAAACGGGATAGGAGACCGTTAGCTCCAATAATAAATCCCAGCGTTATACTCCAAGTGAATGGTACACCTGTAACCGCACTTCTTGATACTGGAGCAAATATATGCTTGGTAAAAGAGCGTGTGGTTGCGGGAATCAAAAATGCTAGTGTAAAAGGAACTTCAACTGCATTAAAAACAATTGGAGAGGAACCCGTGCCGGTGCTGGGAAAGATTAATGTGCCAATTAAAGTTAACGGTCAGAAAATTGTGCAAAGATGCTTTGTTGTGCGGGAAAATGCGTTCCCAGGAGACCTGCTAATAGGAGTGGAAGTAATGAACAAAGTCAATGCCAAGCTAGACTTCGAAAAACGTAGGGCATCACTGTTTGGCACGTATGTGAACATGTTTTCAGCACCAGGACCAACTTCCCCAAAAATTTTGTGTGTAACGCGGGAGGAAGCATCGGTTACTCTCGCTGAGGACATTACAGTGAAGCCTCGCGCACAAACCATGGTAAAGTGCCGAGCAGATATCAAGTTTGATGGAAAGGAAGTGATTTTAGAGCCTAGAGTTAAGTGGGCGCCTTACGTCGGAGCCACCGCTGCGAGGGTACAAAATGGGTATGTTTTGATGCCTGTGCTTAACCCTTTTGCCGAGGAAATTGCTCTAACTGAAGGAGCAATAGTTGCAACATGCCACGAAATCTCGAATGAAAGTGCGACTACAGAAGAAAATAAAGATGAAACCAGTGAAGCAGAAAATCTCCGCAGAGAGAAGCGCTTTCAGCAAATTAATGAGCTTGACCTCAGTCACTTGGATGCTGAAAAACAAGAACAAGTTAGGAACCTGCTGAAGGAATATCACAAGACAATTAGTGCAGACGAGATGGATATTGGCCACGTCAAGGGAGTGAAATACAAAATTTTGCTGAGTGATTACAGGCCTATTCAAACGAAAGGATGGCGTATTCCGTACACCAGCCAAGAAATTATTGATAAAAAGGTCTCGGAGATGATTGAAAGTGGAGTTGTGCAAGAGAGCACAAGTGCTTGGAAAAATCCGCTCGTACTCGTAAGGAAACCTGGAGGAGGCCACAGAATTTGCCTTGATCTGCGAGCTGTAAACATGCGAGTAGTTAACGAACATTACCCGATTCCCAACATCATAGGAACCCTGGAAGAAGTTGCTGGGAAAGAATACTATTCCATTGTCGATGCAAAATCAGCCTTCCATCAAATTGAGCTAGATGAGGAAAGTAAGCAGTACACGGCATTTCAGACTCGACAGGGCAACTTCGAGTACGCTCGGCTACCTATGGGACTCAAATGCTCAACATCAGTGTACCAGAGAGTAATTTGTCATGTTCTGAAGAGGCAACTTGGAAAATTCGCCGCCATATATTTGGACGATGTGTGCGTTAGCTCTATGACTTTTGAGAAGCACCTAGAAAATTTGAGGGAAGTGTTGCACGAATTTCAATGTGCCGGAGTCAAAATAGGCTTGGACAAGTGCAAATTTGCGCAAAAACAAGTGAAGTACCTAGGATGTTACATCAGTCGTGAGGGACTTGTTCCAGACCCCAAAAATGTTGAGGCCATGCAAAATTACCCTAGGCCCACAACCGCACGCAAAGTCCGCTCGTTTGTAGCAGCGCTCAACTTCTATCGGCGGTTCATCCCGCACTTTGCCACAACCGCTGCACCTCTTAATGCACTGACTAAGAAGGGCCAAAAATTCAAGTGGAATGAACAACACGAACAAGCCTTCTGTAAACTTAAGCAGCTCATGATAGAAGCTCCAGTTCTGAAGAAACCTTCTCTTAATGAGACGTATTACTTGAGCTGTGATGCCTCAAATGAGGGCTCGGGCGCGGTCCTTGCACAGAAATGTAATGGTAAGGAACAACCGATTGGATACTTCAGCAAAAAATTCAATGATGCTGAAAAACGTTATTCAATCACTGAACGTGAAGGATTAGCAGTAGTAGCGGCTGTGAATCACTTTTCACCTTACCTGTACGGCAATAAATTTGTTGTGATTACTGATCACACAGCTCTGAAATATTTGTTCAAAGGTAAAAATACCAAGAACAACAGAATTATGAGATGGGCCCTAACACTCTCTCAATATGATTTTGAGGTGATTTATCGGCCAGGAACTCAGAACGTGGTGCCCGACGCATTGTCGAGAAATATTGCGAACGACAACGAAGAAGAAGATCCAGACGACGAAGCACCTAAAACAGTGTTCGTCACGACGATGATAAATGAAGCGCCCAATGTACAAGAGGCGGAAAGTAGTTTGCAGAAAGAAAATGTGAGAGCAGAACAGTTGAAAGATCCCGTTTGGGGGCCAGTTCTGAGGTATCTTGAAGGTGACAAATTAGGGGACGCTCCAAGTCTTGCTCTGAAATCCGAAATCTTCACCGACGGAGGTATATTGTATTTCAGAAAGACGCAACGAAAGCCTAATAGAACAAGGCACTTGATCGTTGTGCCAGACGCCCTGAGAGAAGCAGCAATAACGTTAGCGCATGATAGCACAATTGGTGCACACCAAGGTCGTGCTAAAACGTGGAAAAAGCTCATGGAATTCGGGTACTGGATTAACATGGCGCGTGACGTTAACAAATACGTCGACTCGTGCATGCAATGTCAAAAACGTAAGATCAATAATCGCATTTGTGTTAGCATGGGTTCATTCCCTGAAATTGACAAGCCTCTGGACAGAATAGGCGTGGATTTAATCGAAATGCCAGTGTCGAATGAGGGCCACAAATACATCCTCACCGTGGTCGATCACTTCAGCAGATATGTTGCAGCGTTTCCGCTCAGAAGCAAGACAACTGAGGAAGTAACGAAAGCGTTGACCAAATTCGTTACTACGTACGGCACAGCCAAGACTCTCATCTCAGACAGGGGCACCGAGTTCACGTCAGCTTTGTTCAGAGATGTGTGTGAAAAATTGAAAATAAAATACTACAACACTTCAGCATATCATCCCCAATCCAACGGAATGACCGAACGGCAAAATCAGAATATCAAGACTGTTTTATCACACCTTGCCGCCAACGATCAATCTTCGTGGCCTGATGCACTTCCTTGGACGTGCCTAGCGATGAACACAAGTTATCAAAGTGTGATTGAAGAAATTCCGTATTATTTGTTTTTTGGTAGGGACGCAGAAATTCCTGTTGTTGACTGGCTGAAACCACCTCGCATGGATTATTCTCTTGGGGACAACTACAGTGCAGAGGTGAGCGCCCGACTTCACAATGCGTTCAAGGTGGTGAAGGCCAAATCCAAGGCGTCACACGACAAGTCGGTGCAAATGAAGGAAAGAGGTGTGAAAAACAACCAGGTGGAGAGCGGAAATATTGTTTTATTACATAATCCGACAGGAAAAGCCGAAGCTGCAAACGCGTGGCCTACCGACTGGTTAGGCCCCTTTCGTGTCCTTGAAAGAAATGCCACAAATGCGACCATTAAAGCACTATATAGTAACCGACAAGAAAGGGTTCATTTGGATAGATTGAAAGTTGCTTTCCTACGGGGCGAGGCTTTTCCCGGTACGTCGGAGGTCGCAGCTGAGCCAGGGAATGGAAACGGATATGAAACAATTGAGAGCGAAGATGAAAACCTGAGGACAGAAAACCACGCAAGCGCGAGAGCTGCGTTCAAGGAGCGGCGGAGTTACAATTTGCGTTCTCGGTGTAGGTGAACCGCCAACTAGAAACGAGCTGCAGAGGACTGAAATCATGCATCGACTTGGCTTTGCGGGATGTGATCTTGTGTGTTTAATTGTAGAAAAACTCTTGCGTAGGAGTGAGTTTTTTTTTAGCGCTGTACTGCTTTAACCTAAGTGTGTTCTTTAGTAGGATTGTGTTATTCTAGCTTTGAATTAAATCTAATCTCACTCACGAGAGTGTGATGCTTCGTTCAATAGGAATATGCTATAGGTTATGTAACTCCAACTTTCTTTGCTCACAAGAAATTTCGTCTGGATGAAAATCTTGTTGAGCGATCTAATCTTATGCTATGCGTAATTCTCATTTTTCTCTCTTGCTAAGTAAAGAAAATTGAGCGTTTATTAGGTTAACTTCGTGTGTTTCTCAAGAGGAGTACTTTGTTTCATTTGTAGGATGCTCATATTTCTTGCCAGCTTCTCGTGTAGCGTACGCGCTTGATACGAAATAACTCTGGCGAAGTAATTAGTTAATATGAAGTTCTTAGGCTTATGTATCTCAGGCTTGCTAATTTTATCAATACCTTTAGACCGTTCATTTTCGTAACGGGGAAAATATGTTTAGCGTCAGATTATAGGTCGCGTATTCTTTCGTGCTGTAGTGTTGAATTTTCTGACTTTGTGTCTTTCTCTTGCCCTGAAAGAATATCGTAAACACGGTATTCCGGAAGGAATTATTCTCATCTTACTCTGTAGAGTGTAGCACATTTCCCTTTCAGACTTAAGGAATTAATTTCTTGGTAGATTAGCGTAGTATGTACTTCAGCCCAAAACAGGCCAGAACAATTGCATAACACGAATGCGTCTCGTGTAAGCAGCAATTAAGGAAGAATCACGTGGTGTACAAGTAATTATTTACAAGAACAACGAACACATAGCAACTGTACAACATAGGGGATACAGCGCACTTGTATTGGAAGTACTTGATTGTAGAACAAACTCAAGCGTTGCATTGGGAAACGACGAAGATATACGAGTATGTACGGCTGAATATTTTGCACCATGTTCTGAAGAATGCCGAAGGCACAAGTAATTAGCCCAGGATCGTTGGCGGTTGAGCTGTGGCTGAAGACATCGTCCAGGCATATCGTTCCCTAACAAGCTCGCATCGGGAAGGGCTGCTCAAGTAATTGGCAGTTAAGACTTCGTAGTGGAAAGCACCACAGACCGACGGAGTACCAGGATGAGGAAGGAAGGAAATACGAAAATGAAGGAGAAAATAGTCTAGGATACCTTAATGTAATAGCGTTCAAAATGCTTTTATACAGTGGGCACTCCTATAACACAGTTATAATGCTTTATATTATTGAGTGTTAAGACGAACTTAAGTTTTTTTTTGGAAGTTGCATCGTGACATTTATGCGTAGTAAGGCATTCCTGAAACTAGATTGCAATTTTCCTGTGGATTTTTTTTTTCTAGGCAAATAATCACTTGGAATATTGAAGCCGCACTTTAGGCATCTCTATTTATACGTGAAATAAAAATTAAAAGAGATTACGTCGGATAGCCTTTGAATGATACGTACGGTCTTCAAAGAATATGAACCCATGGAATTCTCGCACTAATAAGAGTGGTTACTAGGAGAAAATAAAATATGAGCTGGTGTCTGCCTGAGATTCTACGTCGAAATCGAGGAATACTGAGGGGAGTTCCACTGGATTCCACCGCGCATACAGGATACCACCGCCGGATATACCTCGGACTCTTCAGGATTACTTCGTAGGATGCAGAACCCTATCGCGAAGGGAAACTGCAGTGAAGGAAATTATCGACGATTCGACTCGTATTTTCCGCCAGATCAATATAACTTACTGACGTATCGATTTGTCTGATCAACGAATCGACGTTCATGAGTAATCTGGCGATTAAAAAACTGAGTTGAATAAACCTCATAAAATATATGTGAAACATTGCACTTAACATGATTTGGTGGTAATTTGAATCGTGATAATGATACATCTTACAGAATGGAATCGTGAAGTTAGTGTGGTGTATAGAAATTTCATACGAGTCTGGATATGGGGCTCGCAATACTTCCTCCTGAAATTAAGTACCCATCTTCAACGCGTGTGTGAAGCTATTGAAACGGCAGAAGAGAAGCATGGAAAGAGAGCAAATTCGTCAACGATACCAAAGGAATGAACAGCGAATTGTCAACAGCAGCGTCAAGGAATTGTACAACAGAAGATGCAAACGGCAATAGAGATCTGGAAGACAAAATCATCAACACTTCAGGATATTTGAGAATGTAGGAAATGTGTACACTAAATTTTGTGAATGTTATTAGGGTTTAGTAATCAAGTACTTAGTGCGCACTTTACTTCGGCGGGGAACAACAGATGCATCGGTTAGATGAACACAACACAATATATTACGGCGTGCTGATTGTAACGAATAAGATTCTTAATTGTAAGGTACCCTGTTTCTGCGGAATTAATTTTAAAACATAATGTGCTTAAGTAGATTTTATCTTTTGTGTCTTAAGTTGGCTAATACTTCAGCGCAAATTGTTCAAATGAATAGCATAACGCTAATAAAAAAAAAAAAAAAAAAAAAATTGCCGGGTCAATTTTTTTTATGTGAAGGAGCGGGGATGTGACGGAAAACATTAATGTTGGGGAAATTTAACTGATTTGTGTCCTTCTTTGTGATAACTGATTTGTGCTCTTGTGTTTGCAAATTTTTAGGATATCGTAGGACTTGCGTATTCCAACAGCACGAGCGTGTCGCTTAAAATGTGTGACTGATCGCGTAACATGTGTGCCTGGTGGCGTGTTTCACATGTGCTGGAGTGTGTGCTACGTTTGTGTTGGTGTTGTGTTTGGAAGGAATTTTGTGTGTAAGCCTGTCCTGTGTTGGAGACGTGAGAAACATGAACTTGTTATGATTATCTGAGACCTTGTGGAGGGCATAGGCGCCCAACAGTCGACCGCAAGGGTGACAAGATTTATAGAGCACTCAAGCTTGAGGGTGGGGACGAGCGACTTTCGAAGCGGCCAGATTGTAAACACAGCAGGATACGAAACAACCAGGCCTTAGAAAAACAGAGTGGAAAAATTTTAGAGCAGAATTTCATGGGAAAAAGATCGCTAGTGTGCCTGAGAGAAGGCGGAGTCAGCTACACGGTCTCATCAGAGGGCTTACAGCCAATATAATGGTCAGAGCACCCTTGGAAAGATTTTCGAAGTAGAGGACCGCCAATCAGAGAAATTGTAGGCGTTCACGAATGGAAGAAGGCAGCACTCACAGCACACAAGACCAAAGAGTTAGTGAGTTTAGGCGAGCAGTCTACCGCGGTACATCATCATAGAAAGAAGTACGCGTAACGAAGTGTCATACTAAAAATCATTTCTGAAAACATAAGTGAAAATATTGAATATATTGCGCGTGTAGAGGAGCCTGTAAATTAAAATTAAATTAAAAAATGTCACTTCTATTTTTCCAGAAATGAAAACATCGTAACCAAACTGTGCAGTATATGAAGTACTGAGTAGACGTCTTTTGGGGGCGGGTAAGAAGTTGTTTCTAATTGTGCAAGATATGCTTTTCGAAAAATATGTGATATAAAGTGCTGTTATTCAAAGTTAACACTAAATGTAGATGAGCACATTTTTTGCAACCGAAGTAATGGGTTAAATGTTTGTATCCTTGCAGGAGGGCGGTCTCTATCTGGTTACTCCTCTCTTGGCAGTTCTTCACTGTCAATTTCAACTTGAAGAAAATTTACGAGATGCTGTCATGCAATCATCAAATGATACTGTACTGAACTATGAATTATTCAGGGAATTGGAACTGAAGCGGTGCCTGAGAACACGCATGAGATTGGAAGCGATGACCGTGCTTTGTGCTGTTGGAAAACGTTATTGAAAAGATAGGTTGCATCTTGTCATGTGTCTTAATTCAATTGGAATGTGACAACCCATCAGTTAGGCATTGTTTCATTGTATATGTCCCGTGTGTAATTAACTTAAAGATATTGACCGGTCAATTAGGCAGGGTAATACTTGTCAATATGTGTTACTTGCAATTCCAGTAGATGTCAATTAATGCTTTGTACCAGGGTCTCATCATAAGAAATTTCTCAACATTTTGATGTGTTTAAAAACCCCGTTAGCACTAGCATCACAGCTCACCGAGGAAAATAGCGCACAGAAACGCGTTTGTAAGTGAGACAGCGTTCGTCGGTGAGTACCATTTTTTTTAGTATATGTACTGTAATGCTAATTATCTCTTTAATTTTGTGTTGTTTATATAATGTTGTGGAGGTGCGCCATTCCCTCAATTCCGAGAACCTGGTCTTCTTGTTAATGAAATGTTAACAAGGAGGCGGGACCTTTTCTCGTGACAAATCTTCGGAACATGTCTAACGATAGTACATTGTTTTTTTTTCCAAATTTGAGAAAAAAAGTATGTTGCTAAAAACTTCAAAACAATAGATGTGTGATGTATGACAAAATATCGCATATCACAATTTTTTTTCAAATGTTCAAATTTTCCCATGTACTTTTGTTAGAAATGCTTCAAGGATTCTAAAACTGTCTTTGGTTTTGTTCTAGAATCAAAACTCAATGAGGCGATACGTTTTGAAATATCTATAAAAATATACCAAAAAACTAACTTTTCGTAAAAAATAAGGCCTAAATCGAAAAAGTAACATGAGTAGAAAAGAGTACTCTCAAAAAATACATATACTGGCAAATTTTCAAACGAATCAGATGCAAAAAGTTGAAAAACCCGTATGACCCCCATAATTACATGACAAAAGTAATACCAAATATATTTTTTTAAATCTTCAAAAGTATTTAAATACAATGAATTTAAATACTGCCCAACTCTGCACGTGATCATGGGCTAAACTGCATCGCAAATATCATCCTTGATAAATGTCAGCATGTCAAAACACCAAAGCTTGGCTGCATAATTTTCCTAAGTTCCTGTACCAAACTTTGCAGATTTCATCATTGCAGAAGCTTTTTTCCGATATTGTGCCCTCAATGTCTAAATTTTTTCTCTTAATATTGATAATCGAAAAGTTAGGTTGTGGTTTCCCTATCTGTTGGTAGACGTCTTCTTTCACCAATCGATTTTTATATGAATCCAGCTTCATATTCCATAAGCATGGATACTGCTTGTAATTCTTAATCAAGATGCAAACCTAATCACAAGGCCACAGGGAGTGCGGCATTGTCACAATCTCCCTTCGCGACGGCTGAATCATTGCTGCTGAGCTTATCACGCGCGCTCTTCACCGTCACCGTTCATTATCACTGATGCTCATGAGGGAAGATATTAACTTGCTTGATATGCTCGTGACGGTGATAGGAATCGATGCCGCACACGCAATTAGGGTCATTTTGGCTCGCAGTGGGTGTGGCTTAACTACAGTGGGCGAGAATAAGCGACGCTCATTAGGATCGGTGACGGTTACGAGCGCTCGTGTATACGGGCCTTTAGTCACTACGAGGCGAGAGAGGCAGCACAGGCCACACCAGAACTGTCCGGATGAATAGCAGCCCAGAACAGCCCTTTTCCACAGTCATTTCGAAGAGTCGTAGCTGGTTTACCCCGACCGCTTCATTTGTGTGCAGCCTCCCCCTGCACATGATAGGACACACCATATACCCCATCACATTCGGGCAGGCTTCTGGAGACCGCGTCAAATAATTGCATCCTTATGTACGTCTTCCACTCACTTCTGTCCGCAGTCATCACTCTCACCACATTTGCGGTCAGAACCTCTCATCCAATCCACGTTTCACCCCATCTATCCAACTCACCCGTAGCCTTCCTCGCGATCTGATACCACTCACCTCCGAGGTATAAACCTTTTTTACAAGCCTCTCAACATTCCTTCTTTCAACATGCCCAAACCATCCAAGCACTCTTTCATCCACCTCCCTACTCATATTTTTGACAGCACTCGTCTGCTTCCTAACAAACTCATTTCTAATCCTATCTCTTCTTGCTACTCGAAACATGCTCTTCAAACACTGATCTCAAACACATCCAGCTTCTTCCTCTCAGCTGCTCTCAACCCACCAGCAGGATTCTGCTCCAAACAGCAAAACCGGCACGATTGAGCTTTCAAACAGTCCCCTTTTAGCACTCATACTCATACTCTTGCATTCAAAAATTTTCCTTATTGCACCCAATGTCTTGCAGCCTTCACTCACTCGATGTCTCACTTCTACTTCCATGCTGTCATTCACAGCTATGTCCGACCCGAAGTACCTAAAATGCTCCACCTCCTCTAACACCATTCATCACCATTCACCATTCATCCTCACATCCAATGTTTCAAACACTCCACCTGTCGAACATCTCATCACCTTGCTTTCATTTACATCCATTCTCAACTAACGTTTTCCGCACGCTCTATACCAAACTCTGCAACTAGTCTCCGTAGTTTTTCCTCAGAATCAGCAACCAGTGCTGTATCATCTGCAAATAACTGCTGACACACTTCCCACTTCGAACCATTTTGTCCCACCAACTGCGCACCTTTTCCCAACACTCTCTCATTCGCTTCTCTCACTACACCATCCATAAACAAATTTAACAATCACGGCGACATGACACATCCTTGTCTCACACCTGTCACAACTGAGAACTAATCACTAACTTCATTCCATACTCTCACACATGCTCTGCTGTCAATGTAGAAACTTTTGATCACATTCAACAGTCTCCCACCCACTCCATGCAAGCCTACAACCTGCCATAATGCCTCACGGCTAACCCTGCCATTCGCCTTCTCCAGATCCATAAATGCCCCATACACATCTTTTCCTTCCACCAAGTACTTCTCATTCACCTGTCTCACAGCAAACATTTGATCCACTCAACCTCTACCACTTCTAAAACCACATTGTTCTTCAGCTAGCACACCAACGCTAAATAACTTATACCTCTGGAATTACTGCACCCATATTCCCTTTGCATGTATTTGCTCAAAAAGAAGTCCTGCAATGCCTAAACGAGTGTTTATATTCGTCGTTTTTGTTTTCAGCTCCTGTTTAACAAATTTCTCTGCTGCGAGAAAATACATACAGTTACTAAGAGCATTGTAATTTAAGGAGTGCTCAAGTAAATTTTAAAAACAGTGTGATTCACAAGGTGATTTACAGAGTAAAAATTTAGAAAAGCATCTATGTGGATGTTGAGTTGTAACATGGCTGTGAAACGCGGCGAGCGCAGACTGTGTGTGAACAAGCTTTAATTTAAGGCCCCTCACACGTACAAATATGTCTGCAGACAATCTGAACTGAGTTTGGTTTGGCGGTCTCAAGGCCCTACACACGATGCAAACAACACACACTGCAAACTTGACAAAGACTGGCAAGCGCTTCAGTATGCCAGTAGTGCTAGGTGTAGAGCACGCACAAGAATGACGGCTCCAGACGGCGAATTCGTACAGTTGATGGGATTCGCTAAAGTGGCAATGAATAAGAAAAAAGAGACGTAAAAGTTCGCTCAAAATAGGCTAAATAAAGGTTCCTATATAATAGCGAATATACAAATATGAAATTGAGCACATTGACAGTTTTTTTTAAGTTTCTGAAGATTAGTTAGTTAATGAATGAATGACTGATCTGAAGACCCTGATTATGGAAATGCGTAAAAATTTCATCTTCCCGTCCAAATTTCAAAAGATATATCAAAAGTGGATCGATAAGCCACTCAAACAATGCACGAAGCACAGTGGTCCACAAAATTGAAGTCCAGATTTAAATAACTATATAGGGTTCAGAATTCACAAAAAAATATTTGTTTTAGAAGCCGAACAACAAATTTTGGATGTAAAATACAGACCTATGTAATATTTTTCCCCTCTCGTTGCATTAAGTCTTTTGATGGATCAAAAACAGCTAAAAAATAAATGAACTTTATTTTCGTTACCAAATTTTTGAATTTCAGTTTTTCAGTTCTGTTGCAACTAGATGATCGAAAATGCATACAGATGAGTAGAATTTAGTTCGGAACGTATTTTCTTCCATAGAAATTTTCGATTTTTGCAATAGAAAAAAATCTATCGCTCAAATGAAAAAATATGATGGTTTGCGCATAACAATTTTCAACGTAAAATCGTGATGTTGGTCTCATTCGACGCAGAAAAACTGTAAAAAGAGCGTAACGTAGGATATTTTTGAATTTCGAATTAAAAATAATTGTTACATATGTTCAAAAAGGTTCTCCCAGATATCCCAATATAACATGCACTTAAGATCTAGAGAAAAATTTTCAGTTAAATTATCTTATATCAATGTTCACCGATCTGATGAATTATTCATAACCTCGGTCTACAGGAAACCAACATTCCCGGGGTTATGTTTAATTTATTTTAGCTTTTGTTTTAAACTTAATAACATTTTAATCCGCATAACTCGCAGTGATAGCATTTGTTCAAACTACACTGACATTCGCAAATAACTTTTTCTTTTCCAGTCTCATTTTCCAACCAGTGGTTATCCGCATACAACTATTTTTCGTCTAACTAAACTAATGAATGGTAAATCAATTCTGAAATATCACGTTCAAGCTCTGAACTATAATTACTGCCGTTTATCATATTTTGAATATCAATCGGAAAAGTTGAAAAAAAACGCTTAAAGCTTTTGATTTATTTTTTTCCGGATATTTCCTCTCGTGTTATTTTAGTTAAAAAACGCAGTTTTGAATAATTTTTTAGATTTAAAGAAGTGCTCCCGACCGGCATGCGATCTTCCTTCGTTTATAATTTTCGTTGCGCGCATTGCCTATCGCAGTATGTGGGTTCCACCCACAGAGCACTTTACATCACGGTTGCTGAACATGCAGGTCGAAGTCATTATATAGGTCTTTGGCTTACTTCTCCTATTTATTCTGGTATAATACTACATAGTAATAATGGTTCCTGTGAACAGATTATTGACATTAGTAAATTCAAAATATTAAACACTTGTACCGCCAACTTAGAGTTTTGTATTTCAGAGTCATTATTTATTTATAAACTCAAACCTTCTCTCAACAAAATGAAGAGAGCTTACCCTTTGAAAATAGTTAATTGGTATGTTTTTTTTTGTATTCTGCGATTCAGTTCTCTTGACTAAACTGAAATGTCCTATATTTAATTTGCAGGCTTTTTGTTTAGAATGTGCCAAGACTCGAAACGTTCAACGTAAATGTTTTTAAAGATCTTCTCCATTGCTTTTATTGAAAATTTGCTTCACTGAAAAATTTTTCCATATTAATTATAAACGCTATCACGCTTTCCGAATCTTAAATTTCTCAGGTATTGGCATTGCTGAAGATTTAGCACACGTGACATTACTTTTCACTTCATTAATAGAGTTCATTAGATAGTATCAAATGGAAAATTAGATGCAGTGAAGCCATTTTCTTTGAGGCGCATGCAGAAAACCAAGCACGGTTTCATGCATCCAACTGGTTCTTTGTGAAGTTTGGGTCAAATTAATTGACAGAAAAACGTTCACCGAAAGCATTTGAAAATAACAGGAACAACAAGGTTGAAATTACCATTTCAAGATTTGGATAAAGTGGTAGCCGACTGGCATTTTTACGGCTAAACACTGTTTCCCTCTAATTAACGGCTTACATGTCTGGTGACTATTGTTCACTCAAGTATTGTTTTCTCCATTCTTCCTCAAGACATTTCTTATCCACAAACTTTATCATTTTCATGATTTTGTCTAAAATTTTTTTTTTCCATGACTTTTATAAACTATATATTATAAACTATACTTTTATAAACTATATTATAAACTATATAAACTATATTTGATTTTACCCTAAATATTGTATTTTTTTCCACTACCCTAGACTGTACCCTAGGAGGGGTTTGATTACCCTGAACTAGGGTAATTATCCTAGGAGTGGAAGCACTGCGTCAGGGTTTCCACGCGAGGCGACTCTAATTACCCTAACTGAAGTGTGTTGATCACCCCTGATTGCCCTAAAACAACTAATCCTGATCTTTGATCTATAAATTAACCAAAAGGTAAATTGACTGGTTTCCAGAGCTCCGTTAGTATGAATTAGCACTGTGTCACATACTGCATGAGCGTCAGGATGGAAGGCTAGTTGAACGACGTTAAGGCCCGTCTACACTATCAAACTCTTCGTCAATCACGAACACACCAAAACGCGAACAAAAACACAAACTTTTCCGAATCGTGTCCAGACGTCCAGACTATACGCTTTCAGCGGACAGAAGTTGTTCGCGAGCAACATGTAAACAAACAATACTGCTTCCCAGGTAAGTTTTAGTTAATTGATGCATATAATTGGTAAATTTAATTTGTTGAGAGTTAGTAACCATAATTTGTCTGTGTGGGCATGTGTGAACAGAAAATATCAAGAATCGCTTATGTATTACGAGAATATTTCGAATACTATCAGTGTTACAGTGGTAAGATGGGATCAGCTGATGCCCTTGATCTTTTTCAATGCTCTTCATGAAGTTTAAATTTTTGTACTTGAGTTTAAAACTTAAAAATATACTCCTAATCTGCCTATAGAATGTTTTTTTTTTTACTTTTTGTGACCTAAATTTTCTATAAGAGGTGAAAAATGATCATGTTTTTCATTTTGTCATAAAATATTCCTACAATATTTGAAGTAATTTACCAAAGTTATTTAACATTTTTCTGTTTAATTAAGCCAAAAATTTATTTCAAAAATTTGAAGATTAGCTTATGCATTTTATTAGTGTCTTAAACTATGTATGTGCAGTATCCATACTTTCTGTGCACATTTTTGACCCATCCATTGCTCAGTCAAGCATACCAGAATGTATTTCTACTATTGCACAATATATTTTTGTATGCTTTTCTGTGACATTTTTCTGAGAATATTGTTCACACCTAGATCTCTTAAAACTACTAAACATGTCTGAGAAATAGATCTGAGGGAAGAATTTGAGAACTCAAAGCTGAAAGTCAAGCAGGCCATTTTTATATTGAAATTTTTTTGCTTGTTAAGGACCATGTTTTTCTTAGTTCATTATCATTTATGTCAGCACCTGCTCACTTACATATTTCATGAAAAGTATGGCTGTGGAATGTAAGTTATCCATGTATATAATTTTGTGTATAAAAATATAATCCGTGCATAAAATATAATACGTCTATAAAAAAAAGTTGGTAAATCTGAAGGAGATGACAGTTGTCGATTTTCCACTTTTTGGTGCCTGAACCTAATTAATTGAATCGAAATAAACAAGTTTTCTTCTATGCACTTTTCGTCTCAAATGAGTATTTTACGATTTATAGCGGTAAGTTTAGTTTCGTCATTGATGACGAATGCGCTGGAATAAACAGCTACTCATCGATTTTCGAATTTTTGTTGCTTGATCCATGGTAATGACATCGAAATAAACAACTTTTCTTCCATACACTTTTTTCGTCAAATGAGTATTTAACGAGGTATAGCGGTAGGTTTGGTTTCGTCTTTCAAGACAGAGCGCTGGAAGCGAGACGCCATTGGAGTATTGCCATACAACTCGATCAAGGAATTTCTTTCCGCTTCAAAGACTGGAGTTGCGGTAAGTCATTTACCGCTATAACTAATAAAATACTCACTTGAGACGAAAAGTGCATAGAAGAAACTTGTTTATTTTGGTGTCATTAACCATGTTTAGCCATTAAAATTTGCAAAATCGACAACTGTCATGTCTTTCAGATTTACCAAAAAGTTTAATAACCATTCTGAATTATTATTAGGCAGCTCATATTGATTATAAATAATTTGTTCCCATTCAGGACCTCATAACAATTGTTTCACAAATTTTTATGCTGGTACATAATAATTTTTATGTGTTCCTCACCTATGAATTATTTTTTACAGGTGGCTGCCACGAGGTGATTCATGCGCTTCTCTACAGTATTTGACAAGAATGTCAAAGCAGTTGCTCTCTATCATACCTGAAACTTGTGAGGCCATCAATATTCTACTTAAGGACAAGAACATGAAGGTATGCATCCCATTGCAGTGTTGGGTTCAAATATTACTTTGCAATGAGTATTGTAATGTTCTTCAAATAGAAAACTAATTTTTCTGGAATATTGGAACCATTAAGAAATTTGGAGTAGGTTGAAATCCCTTGAAATATGGTAATGAAATGAGTTAAGTGACCCACGTATCATCAAAAATACGGTATTGACTTGGTACAATAGCAGAGCTGAACACTATGTTTTTGCTACAATGTCTGGTCTTGGGGTGCTACTTGAATTGATGAATTCTCGCACAAAAAAGTAGTGGTGTGCAAAGTAAATATAAATATTTCAATTGTTCTCATAGTTGATTGTAACCTACTACAATTGGAACTACTTTGAACCCAAACTAGTTCCGTTATTTGTGAATTTTCAGGTGCATGAGCAAAATGTATATTGTGTGATATCTAGGGGAATCTATATCACCACTGTTTTCTTCCAGTATTATTGCTCAAATCTCATGAAACGGTAATGCATAAACCATTATAAAATGTTGCGGTGGACTTCCATCTGAAATTCCCTTTGTTGTACTCATTTACAGACTCCGCAAGCGCAAGCAGAGTTGGAATCAGCAGCCAGTGATTTCTACCTGAAGTGAAACGTCCCATAAAACTTCTTGAATTCCATGAACTCTTCTCTAGAGATTGCATGCCACTTTAGCATCACTATGATGGAGTGAGAAGAGAGAGCTCCTTGGGCTGGCGCCAGCGGTGGGCGCTGCAACTGTGCTGCTCCGCAATGTGGTGCTGCCGTGCCGCTTTCATCTGTGGAGGCTAGACTGCTGCTGCGTCCTAGAGCCATTATGAACTATAGACGACCTACATTGACACTGCACAGATAGCGTCCCCGTGAACTTCCTGTGGACGACTGCAGCAGCATCAGAGACTTCAGAACAAATTCGCTTTTGAGGTGGGTCGCAGTAACATGTAGCGCACGGTTCGGTCGACATTTTCTTGAGAATTTCCCATCAAAAATGTTAATCCTCCATTCCATCCCTTTCCATAATTTCTGTGTTGGTCGGATTGAAGTTTGGGGTCTTCAATGATGAGAAGGGATTAGGTTTTAAGTGCACATGCTAGTATGCCAAGAATTATCATTTTAAACATTTTCTGGTATTCAAAGTCCTCTAATTGTCGCAATAATCTTTTGATTTATGGAAGCTATGGTTCAATCTAAAAGGTATTTTGCGAAGTAAACGCTGCTATAATATCACCAATGTTTCAATTTATGAACAGCTAAAGTATTGCATTTCTTGAATTATAAATTTAACTCTCTCCGCTTAAAATTATTCATTTCCTTGGGACCTTGTTTGAAGTTAATGTTTGTTCACAGCCCGAGCTCGACCCTCCTATTCGTTTGTGCTCGTGGACCAGCCGTGGTCCTGTCCTGCGCAGCCAAACCTTCCTGGTTTGGTTTTCCAAGACTGGCGAGAGGCATTTGTGCTACTGATGTAAATGATTCATTACTTTACAATACTATCAAATTATAATGCACTGGTGTCTACATACTTTCCTTCTCCGGCCATCATATCGTCATGCACATTAGTTTTTCAAATACTTTATGATTAACATCAGGATACAATGACTGTTACCCGGTCAAGTTTGTACCCATTTCCGACACCTGGGTAGGGTGTATCTGAGTTCTCTCCTTCCCCAACGGAGAGAAATCACTGCATGGCGTGGGATTCGGGATTCAAAAAACCGACACCTACCCATTAAGGGTGCATATTTAATCACTTAATTTCATAAAATCATGTAGTACCATATTCAAGCGAGGGGAAAAACAGTTGAATATTTTTGTGTATTATCCCAAACATGCAGGACATTGATCAGTTCCCAAGAAGATAATAAACATGTTCTGAAGACAATTTTGTATGTTCATTACCTAAAACCATGTTAGTTAAAGAATGCATTTTCATGAAACTGATTAACATAAGGATAACAGTGAACCCAGAACAGGTGTTCTCAAAGAGTAAGCGAGTGGATTTATTTTATTCAATACTTACAATGAAAATAACAGCATGAATAAAACTGGTAAGTAAAAGGTTGAGGCACCAGAAACAAGCTATAGAGATACCTTGAAAGGTGAAAATTTGCACAGATGACTTGTTGTATGCTTGGATCTTAAATATTTAATCATCCATTGACAAAAAACTGGGATTAAACAAAATGCTGTGCGATCTAAAATTAATTCACCAATAAAGAATTAATTTCCAAACTTTTTCAAACGTTTTTCTTAAGTTTTTAATTGTTTATTTCAGCTTTTATCGCAAGTTTGTTGTTCCCCATATCTTGCACTATTTTTATTACCAATGAACAGAACATATGTTACTTTGAGCCTCCTTAACCCCAACAACGGGGTTCCAAAGAGAGGAATAAAGTAGCGACCATTGAGAACAAGCATGTACACAGGGTTTGTGCAATGACCAACAGAGAAAAGGACCATTGTGATGGTGGTAGGGATTCAGAGGTGCTTGATCTTGAAAGCAGGGCCTTTGTAACGACCTGTAGGGAAGGTCCCCAATTCGAGGAAGACCCACGGATAGTCTTGAATGATTTCAATTGTTTCTTGGGTAGCAATGGACTGAAGGACTTGGGTGGCCATGGGCATCTCAACCTGATGGAAGAGAAGAAAATAATTAGCTTATTAACCATAGGTGACTTTCTAAAAATGACAAACTCAAAATAATTATGAACAACTTGGTATATTATAATGACACGCTGGAGCAAATTTTTAAATTAATGACATGCTGGAACTGTCACAGGATGTTAAAAGTTGATTATCATTTCCAATAGTATTTGTAACAAATAATATTGATTATGAAAAATGTATCCAATTTACAACCTGCATAGCATGCTGACATGTTGAAGTACCAAAATTTTGGTTCAGAAATAAATGGAAAATTTACTTTAATCCACAATTTTGCACTCCATATTTTTTTATTGTTGTATGCCATGAAAACTAATTCTTTATGAACTATATTTTTAAAATAATGCTTTCATATATACTAATCTCACTAACTTCAATAGTCATGAATGAAGTTAGAAAGGGAAATTTTATAATGCAATGAAATACTAACCATTGTTGAAGATTCAGAAGACCCAGCTCTGCAGTTCCATAGTAGAGACACCTGATGGCATTGAGTCACCACTGCTCAAAAAATCCTCGGAAGCTCTACAGAGGCAAGAAAACTGCCTCAATTTTCATTTAAAAAAATTTCTATAATTGATTCTCACACAAACGTCTTTTATGCAGAATAGCCAAATGTTTGAAAACTATCTGAAAAATACACAAAAAGGGATAAAACATTTGGTTTAATTTCACAGACTGTGCCCATAACACATGACAGTTAAGAAACAGCCCTAAATGTTAATTATTACTGTCACAACTAAGTCTGCACAAACATACAGCAATTCAAAATAATGATAGTTGATGCTTATACTATTTCATACACTTTATGATTAAGAATGGCATGTTGGATAAATTTATTTTTGTAGATGGATAACAGAAATCTTTTGAAATAAATTTAGAACAGCTGACTTATCCAACTTCCAATAGAGCCCCATTCATGATATAACGAATGAAAACAATACACTACCCAAAGCAAAGGATGTTAAGTTAGATTAAAATAGAATTAGCTATAATCTTGATTTTGGAAAAATCTTAAATTAAAGCAATTAACTTTTGGATCCAGAAGCAGAAGCAGTTAAAATTATTAGAAGCCTAACAAGTTCCAGCATGCAGTTTTTAAAAATGCAAAGAGAATCATATATGAGAAGAGTTTTCTAACTAATGCTTTTTCATAAAAAAAATTTAAACTCTAAATATACTTGTAAATGACTACATACAGCTATAACTTTTTTACCAACTAAATAATTGGGTCAACAGGACAGGTAAATTTTTAAAATAAGTTGCAATTCTTCTTATTTAAAATTACAACTATAAGTTTGTAAAAGATTGAATATCTCTCCCTGATAACTTTTTTATCATACTATTTCTAATCTGGGTACTTGATTCTAATGTAAGAAACAGGCTATAAGGAAAATGTAGTATTTTATTAAAATAAAAAATTGTTACCAAGAAATAAAATATATAAAGGCAACATATTGTGCAAATGAATTTTTGGGGCAATTTTATCATCATAATAGTAGCTACCATTGTTGAAATACTAATGAAATTTATCCAAAATTTTATTATGATGTCAAAATCACTAAACTTTGATAATTTTATGCATGTTCAGTTTTCTTTCAGAGAGGTAATATTTCAATTACATAAACAACAATTAAATCCAAACCTACTTACATACTCAGCCATATCTGAATAAAATGAAATAACCACGTAACGAAGTTCATTTTGGTAAGTAAATGTCCGTGCCACCCTACAATCAACTAAATTTGCACCAAAAACATAATTAAATCGATAAAATAGGAAAAAAACAAATTATTCACTCGCAGCAGAACCACCTTCCACAATACACAAACAAGCGAGTGTTCGCTGTTTGACGGAAAGTTCGTGTTCGTGTTTTCCAACACGTTCGAAAACACAAACACACCGAAATCTGCGAACTTTTCACCTGTGTTCGTGTTCGCGGACTGCCGAAAAACACGAACTTCGGGCAAAAGATTGATAGTGTGGACGGGCCTTAATTAGAATGCTGGTTTGACATCCCAGACGATATCACGTACAAGATGTTTGCCAAATACCTGTCGAATTATGTTTGATTACCGCTGTTTTCCAAAGCCCTCCTTTTTCAGCGACTCGTCGGGGGGGGGACATATGTGCGGCCATCTCTGCACATGTCTGTATTCCGCGTCGTTCTGTATCTGTACGTCACTTATATAAAGGCTGCTAATGTCGAAGCCAGTTGCTCAATCCCTCAACATCTCGCCTTCTGTCAACATCTAGCTAAATAAACTACTTGACTCGGGTTCCGCCCAATGGACTTCATTTTTACCCCGATTTGAGTTACCTCTACCGCGTAAATACGCGTCATAACTTCTAATCTCCGAACCTGACGCTCTACAATTTTTTACAATGTGCGTTCCGCCACACGCGAAACATCCACGCGGAAATTGATCTCTTTGAGATCTCCACTCAAAGTTTCCTACTCTCGAATCTCCTCCTGAATATCCAGAATTTCCTGAAACCTGTACAGAACCCGAACTATTGTTCTCTGTTTTCATCACGTTACACTTTAAAGAACCACGTTCTCTATCTCCTACATAACTGTTAAAACCTCTACCTCTTTTACGGGTACTGCGTGCGGTCCACGGCCTAGGCATAATTCTACGTGCGCCTGATCTAAAATTTCTACGATAAACACCTAAACTGCCGTAGGAAACTTCACTTTGCGGACTTAGTACCGTCTCATCAACATTCTCATCAATTTCACTGGTAACTTCACCTACATATTCACTAGTTACCTCCCCTACATAACTTCCACTCTCCTGGCAGAATGCGTTACACCTACAACATCTGTAACCTGCTGTTTTTGACTTCGTCATTGTCGGTATTTCGTTAATACTTGTCACTCTAGGGTTACTAATACGTCCTGATCTTGTTACAGTAGCCACTGTTCGTATTATTTTATCATTACTCTCGTAGTAATCAGACATCAATCGATCCTACGTCCTCAATTAATTCAAAATTTACGTATTGCCAATGGAAGTCAAAGGTTAAAACTCAATCAAGGGTCAATCCAAAATTAAGGCATCACTGCGTGCCATTCACCTTGAAAATGTTATTCCTAAACTGCATCAATACGCAGAATACTTGATAATCCTACTTAAATTATTTTTTCCAATAGCAAAATAAAAATTGCCGTAATACACGTATTTTCCAAATGTCAAAAAATAAAAAAAATGTGTCGAAATTCAAACCTAACTTACTCAAGAATTAATGTTGCACTCCGTCAAAAATAACTGGCACCTGTTAAAATCACAGCGCTTATTGCACCAATAATCACTTTTAATAAAATCACCGCCTAATAAAATAAAAAATTAACTAACGTGCCCAAAATGTCGCTGACAGACTTAATAGCGTCAATACTACCTAAAAAATTAATTCATCAAATACCACACTCAAATTATTATTGCTGTTCTTGCTGCTTATTCGACACCAAAAATTCTAAAAATTCATTTAAAAATCAGTATCGTACTCCACAACGATAATACACACGAAATGCAATCCTAAATGCAATGCAATACCATGTAATGCAATGAAATATACACAAAAACTACACACGTAAAATTAACAGCAATAGTAACCAATACTTCATCACTAGCATACGCTATGAAAAGCAAGAATTAGCGTCACGAATCCTGCAAATTAAAATTTTAGCAACACAATAAGACTTGTGCTTAATAACAATAAGATCGCGCGGTGCGCACGTGACAGCTTCTGCTCACGTGATAGCTCAGAAAGAAAAAATATATCGCTGCTTCACAGCGAGAACGTGAATTTATCTCCAATTAAGGCTTCAATAGTTAAAACCAAGGTGTTCATGACACTTTCACTAACATTACTACTCAATTACTGTAAAATTTGAAACTTACAATGGTAATGTGTCGCTCAAAATGGGGTAAACTGCTAATCCGTCTTGACAGGCACAGATGTGTCGTCTACAATGCACAAAGATATACTGATGCCTATTGAGTTCTGACTGCAGAGCTACTCGGGAAGGGGTACGGCAAAAAGACTTCCGCAGCAATAATTGCGACAAAAAAACATGCTCTGCTCAGAGAACGAGACCGCTTGCATCTAGTTACAGAAAATGCTTTTTCCTAAAGACTTATCTGAGAACAAGGAAGACAACAGCAGCTCACGTCGTCGTGGCAGGCAAGATGGGTGGGGGAAACAGTCAATGCAGGTACAGCAATGATGTCGGCTGCAAGCTGATACTTGTTTTTACACGCTGATACAGTGCACCACGCTAAGAGTTACACTATGAAAGTACGTGTCACTTCACTCGTACAGTTATCGATGTAAATAACACTGCTGCTGTTTTTGATGCAAATGACACTTATTGAAGCAATTCACACTGCTACTGTTATTTATGCAACTCGTAGGAATTTATCTCAACACAATAAAAGTGTTTTTAGCACTTGTATCTGTAGAATTCACTTCTTCACTCAATGGTTGACGCTGGGAACGATGAGATCTTGATTTCAATAACCAATTCGACGTCCACGCCAGCTTCATATATCAAAACTCTTGTGCGCAACGGTGAAATATCTTGCAGAGAAATACGGATATCGTTGATAACTTCTTGTAGCAAAATTCTTGGCATGCCGATTCCGCGCAGCATTACCTTACACACAACCGTTGTCTCTTGAGGTTGCCAAAGTTGGTTGTTTCTTCCGGGGCACATCGATATTTTTATACTTGTCGAAATCTTCAGTAGTTGGATACTTGACATCCACTGATGTACGATGATGCTAATGATGATGGACTACGTGGGTTGAGTTCACCACATGCTGTGCCACCAAATGTACGTGCAGGTAAACAGGAAACACTTGTGAGCTTGGCGCGGAGTTTATTTAGCTAGATGTTGACAGAAGGCGAGATGTTGAGGGATTGAGCAACTGGCTTCGACATTAGCAGCCTTTATATAAGTGACGTACAGATACAGAACGACGCGGAATACAGACATGTGCAGAGATGGCCGCACATGATCTGGGAACATTATTTTCATCAAATCTGAAAGAGGCTCACACAATGAGATAGGTAGGCGGTGCTAAAGCCCATATTAGACGGTGAACAAAGCTGTGAACATTTGTGCGCTGCAGCGCTAGCTCCACCCATTTTTTCTCTTTCTGTCGCAACTCTGCTTTCTTTCGCGTTGTGGCAGCGTACAGGAGTGTGAACTTTTCTGATCGGCTGAAGTTTACCTGCGCGATAGGTTGATCATGTTCATGGAGACGCTGTGGCCGGCTGTGCCAGCAGTACTGCCACAGATCATATACTAGAAAATCCTCAACTTATCACTAAGTGAGTTTCAGCCCTGTCGACAATGACGTAGGGGCCAATTGGCCAATGACGGAGCCGGTAAATTGTTACGTGTCTCTAGTTTGAATCTGAAGTCGTAATGTCGGCTGTGAGCCTTTGACAGAGGTGTAACGAAGATTGCAGCAGAAGTGGCTCCTTACGTACGCTTGAAAAATGCGTAGTGGAAAAGTGTGCTACCTATTTTTATCAGTTTTTTTTATCACTCAAACATCTTAACTTCTTCATTATCGTATTGTTTCGACTAATATAAGAATCTGGTGTTTTATGGTTTAAATGTTGATGAGCTCTTTCCGAAAAATTTAATGTACGGCACCGACGTTTTGTCACGTATAGAACCTGAGGCTAATTTAAATACGCCTTAGTTTGTAAATATAAATTGTAAATATGTTCATGAATGCACATTCCCGTTTATGTATAGTGAAGGACAATATAAAAAAGTGTTATCAATATAATCGAAATGTAATATTTTGACTTTCACTATCCTTATTACGCCAAGAAACGTTTCTTAACTTTTGAATAAAAACTTGAGTACCAATCCTAACGAGTATCATAGTAAAGCCTGGATACGCAGCCAATTGAAAGCCTTGTCAACAATGACGTCAGCTGCTAGTCATGGCTGCTAGAAGCTGATTGGTTGGCGTGCGTGAGTACGTTTGTCTAGAGCGGACTTGCGGTCCACCGTAGTTTTGCAGTTCTTCTTATGTAAGTGTTCTGTGGTACTGCTCAGTGGTCCCTGAGACTTCGCATATGTAGGATGTGTGTAATTAGTTGTCCTCTCCCTTCACCTCCGCCTTGCTGTCTGGCGCAGGCGGGCGACCGCATTATTCATAAAAGTTCTAAGAACGCACCCATGCTTATGGAGAGAGATAAGTAATGAGTATAGAGATCGAATTCAACGAAAAATAGCACTGAACAAGATCTTCAAAGAAATGAAGCCAGAGACTGAATTAACTCCTGAGAAAACAAAAAATAAATAAATACTTTTCAGGCGGGAAAACAAAACTAAAAAGATTCCCAGAAATTAGGTGCAGGAACTGACGAAATGGGATTTCCAAATTGTGATTCCCATTCCAAATAGTTTCCCATTCTTATACGAAGGTGACATTAATCGCGCCTCTTCTTCATCATTGTATGAAATAACTTCATTCTCAGCCCGAACAAAGCAACAAATTAATTCTTCCACATGTATTATTACTTCTCTTGTTTCCTGCATAAAAATTACTATTATAATTTTTTTCGGAAGTACGAAATCACAGTAGCGCGATTTCAGTTACAATAATTTGCAATGCCCTGAGTTGCAGAAGTAAAAAATGACGGAAATTAGCATGGTTTACGCTATTCACACTTTTTCAGAAGAGTAAGTGTTCAGGTATAAATTTATACTATACCGCTATGGAAAAATTTTCAATCCTTTTGTCTAATACTCATATTTATTATTGTTAAGAATACAATCAGTTCAGTGTTACAGTTTGTATGTCAGCCTGATGACTAAACCAAGCATTAAATTATCGAACCAAATTTAAAAATAATGTCGAAATAGACAATTCTTCATTAATATCAGTGATATTTTAATGTATGATGAAATATTATTTTAGATGGTACCTGCTTTTGAAATTGGAGTTATTTGTACCAACGCGCATTCTGCAATTATGTGTACAAGTGCCTTAGTATTTCCAGCATTGGATGGTTTTTCATATTTATGATAATCAATCTGCATTCCACCGAGCAAAAAAAATTTTTGATCGCAAGCAAGCGTAGTTACATTCACAGGCGCAACGCATTCCAAACCAGTTTTTAATCAAATATATATGACGTTGATATTAATCCATATTAATTTTATAGTTCTTTTTTTAGATGGCATACACATTTTGCCGGTATCAGAACCCCTAAAATACTTTCAATGCATTTATTTCATCATTTTCTAATTTTGAATAACTTGGAATTAAATGTAGAAAATTAACATGACTAGAAAGACGTATATTGGTAAATACAATAATGAAAACAAATCCGATTTTACAGTTTTATTCGTATGCTTTGTAGGTCCTTCGCATTCTAAGAGAGCACCATTATGGCGTAACCACCCCCGTCCGATTTTGTACGCAACTGAGGTTACTGAGCTCTGTGTCGGTGACTGGCCAACACAGTATCTTGTAATAGCTTTGCAATGTGTTGGTGACGGCTGCTGCCATGACGTCGAAGAAGAGAGCGCATCTCTCGCACCCAAAGTTCACAGCTTTGTTCACCGTATAATATGGGCTTAAGCTAAAAATGTACCGACTTGCAGTTCCACTTTACGAGCACGATTTTCAAGAGGATCATTGGATAGCACGTATCTGGCAGTGATGGGGTTTTCTTTGCCACCATGGATCGTTGTCTGAGAGCATGTGACGCTTGATCTCCGATTTCCCACAAGTAATATCGGTTCGACAAACCTTACAATATGCCAAATCCTTTCGCTCTGTTGATTTTGAGGACTTGGCTTACCATCCCTCAAACTCATTTTCCGATGTCCATGAATCTTCAAATTTCTGCTGGTAGTTTTTAGATTCCACGTGGAGCTTTTCTTTTTTCGAGGTTGTGTCGTTGGCTCTTTCTCACTCGATGCGTGATCATTTGCCATCCTGCAAGAGATGCAATAATGCATGTACCCATTCCTACTATTGTCGCGATACGTGAAAAGGGTTATTAATCACGTTCGCATGAGAGGATTTTCAATCTCTAAATTAATTAACAATGTACACCTTGTGTTCGCGTGAATACTACATAAAAGCATGGACAATAAAAGAATTGAAATAAAATGGGTTTTATTTAAGAAACACGTGGATCAAAATTACGACAACACAAAAATATCTCAATGCAATGATTAAAGATTACGAGTGCAACAATTGTAATGATATGCTCACCAGCGCTATATTGCAAGATGCTCATGACATTAACGTAACAATTCCATCCCGCACAATGCGATAGCCACATCTTAGCTGCATAGACCAACCCCAGACACAAATCGCACTTCGGTGCGCTTCGTGTAGTTATGAATGGGTCAATATATTCTAGCCCAACATGATGCACAACATGAGAGATTCGAGTTTGAAAATTAATGAGCGCCAGCGAACGATTGTATGATTTAACGCAACACAGCATTTCTTGTCAACCGTCAAACAAGGAATCTACGTACAAAAATAACATTAGAAGCAAAAAATGAACACCCTGGCTAGCGCAAACATGAAATAAAATGGATACGCCAAAACAGGAAAAACTTTGACTTACAGCAAGGTGTCATAATACAGAACGCTTCGCATTATGCACAACACAAAATTAGAACCTGAGCTGCATAACCGCATTACACAAATCACATTTAATTGCACGCCACTCGGAACGCACTATTCCATGTGCTGGCTGCACTAGAACTTTCACACTTAAAAATCACTTTTCTAAATTCCAATCCAGTAACTTGACCTAAACACTTTCTTGCAATTGTAGATCACGATGACTTAATTCACTTCCAATGCTGCTTGAAGAATTTACGTGGTGCGGATCAGACCGCCCCCGCGGTACCGAGGTTCCCTCTCGCTCGTCGGCCGGTCGTGGTACCGAAGCGCTGCACTCAGTCCCAATTTCGAGCTCTGAGTTCTGATTCTGCTTGACCACTGCAGGACTCGCAGTGCGTAGCATCGTTGCAGACTCCGGCGCTGTGCCGCTTCAATTTTTTTTGAAGGTACTTGTGGGTCGGGATTGATATAGAAGCGTTTCGAATGCTTTCATGATGCACGGGTACTGGGCGGTTTCCTCCGTGAGGCTGAGGTGCTTCGTGTAGCCGCTGCTGCAAGATTGGTGCTTCGTGAGGCTGAGGTGCTTCGTGTAGCCGTTGCTGCAAGATTGGTGCTTCGATGATTGATGATGATTACATGGGTTTCTTGAAAGTTTCGATGAGCTAACTATACTTGCTGCTCATGCAGAATGCACCCCGGCAGCGTGCCGGGGTCGCCCGTTTGCGTGCCCCCCTTTGATACGTGCACCTCTTCCACACTCGCTTTCACCAAAAGAACCTTGATTATCCTCGTCTCACTCCTTTTATGTGTGTCGCCTCTTTCTTTCCAGACGGATCTCGATTCTTCCAAGCAACAGAGAAAGTCTCTCAATTTTGATTCGATGGACGCTTGCCGGTTCTACAGACTTGCGCTCTCATTGGTCCGCGCTCGACTCGTTCACTTACGTGATCCCTACGCGAGCTCTTGATTGGTCCGTGTGTTGCGGCCTTCTGTTGATCCCTCTCTCCCTTTGAAGCTTCCCCTCGCACTCGCGGCGCTGTCTCCCATTCTCACGCCTATATCGGCGCTGGCTTAGCGGTCTGACATTCCTTTGTCGTAGCCCAGCAGAATGTTATATACGCAACATACCTTAAATATGTTGTAGATTTACGGGATTTAGCCAAAAAAATATCATGTGAAATAAAAATATCACCTAATATGAATATAGCTTTACGTGATTTAGCCAAAAAATATGAATATGCATCATATATAATAACAAATATTAGGAAATGATTAAACATTTTGAATTCCTTATTGTAGGATTTTTGTAATATTCCGAGATTGTCCGACAAGTGCAGAAAGGGTCGCCTCAGAATGTGTATGTGAATGCCTGTATGTTTGTGTCCAACATGGAACATGTATCGCGTGAAAGGCTTGTGTTTTCCTTAGCGGGAAGTTTGTAATCAATAGCTCAAGAGCCTACACAGCGCAGAGGTTCGGTGTTTAACCACATGACCGAAAATTTGTGGCTAACACTTAACAGCGAGGGGTGACAGTGATGAACGACTCGAAACCTAAGCTCAGAGACCCTTGAGGCGAACGGCATATAGCCAAACAAAGTTTTCTTACACAGCGCAGAAAAACTGTCACCACGGCAGGGAGGTCGAAGGGTAGTAAAGAAAAAAAAATATATAAGGATTTTCGCGCCAAACTTGTGAGAAAATTTGAGGGCGGAGTTTGCTACGTTTTCGATAAATAGGGATTTAGGCTGATGAGGAGAACGGCCAATAATACGCGAAACGGCATACGGGAGGGGTTTTGACAAGCGCGTCAGAATTTTTGAAGAGCCTGATTGGGTATGGGGGGAAAAGAAAGGATAACCTTCTAACAATTACGCAAAGCCAACAACCCGAGGGGCAGTCTAATTAGCCCATTAGGGCCGACCGTTTGATACGTAGAACTTCAATAAAATCTATTTTTATTCATAAATAAATTGGAAAAAATTAGCTCTAACAACTCAGGTTAAGATGTTGGGGCAGTGATACGTGTTCTGAACCAGTTTCGTTACAGTGGCATGTAGAGTAAGTTCACAATGACGTCATTTGTTTACATCATGACTAAGAGGACAAAGCCAACCGCGAGTGTTCCCGGAATATCCTTTGTTGCTTCTCGTCCAAGGAAGAAATGGTGAGTAAAAGTATTGAAATATTATCTCTAATGCGTGATCATCTCACAAAAACTAAAATAAAGCATATAGTCCCTCTAGTATTCAAATAACAGAGCTTACAAATTCGTGGTTTGATACGTAAAACGCTCGGCACTCCGGGCTCAAGTTTTCTTCCCATTGTTTTCTTTAGCTAGTATCAAGGGATACTGCGATACCAACAACATTGCTTTGTTCACCATAATATTTCCCTTGTTTTTATGGTTCAATGATCTAAAGAAATTGAAACTAAATAATGAATTAAAGTGTTTACAAAAGTATGAAATAGTTATAAGTGTATTTTTCCCAATTTGTGACTCGTCATTTTTTGCTTCCAGGCTGACTACCGATGAAGCCCTAGCATTACTGGAAGATCTCGATAAGACAGGAGATGTCATCATGGGTCTCCCTGAACCTGAACCAATATCTGATGGTGATAGTGACCGTTCAGATGAGGAAAATGAGGCTCAAAGTAGACGACTGAAACGGCAAGTGTTGGAGGCACCTGCTCATATTCAAATTGAGGAAGAAGACAGCGAAAATAAAGAGGAGCCTCCTATGAAAATAAAAAATAAATCTCAGAGGCCCTAGGTGAAGAAAAACCGGGAATCAATTTCATCAGCATGTATTTCTCAGGAGACATCACCATAAGCTGCTCAAGTTAGTGACCCACTAGAGTACTTTGAACTCTTTTTCAGTGAGCAATTCCTCGACCATGTTTGTTGACTTGTATGTCCTGCAACATAACAAGACACAATGTGACTCCAGAAGAAGTAAAGCTCCTGCTTGCTGGGCTATTGCTTTCATCTATTAGCTCAGTCCCAAACAAGAAAAAGTACTGGACCACTGAAGATCCCGTTCCTCACATATGGGCAAATTCTATTAGGAGAGATAGATTTCTTGACATATTGCAAAATTTACACTTTGCAGATAACACTATGCAGTCAGATGATTGTGCATAAATGTTACGACCGCTTTTCAATCATCTCTCTGATACTTTCAAGCATCAAAGAACCCTTCAAGAATATATATCTATCAGTGAGAATATGATTCCATATTTTGGAGAGCACTATGCTAAACAGTTCATCAGAGGGAAACCCATTCGCTTTGGTTTCAAGATGAGGGCACTGTGCTTAAAATGTGGTTACCTGCGCGCTTTTGATATGATATGAAGACAACCAGCAAGTGGGTCAAAGAAGAAAAAATAAGTTCATGGGATTTGTCGACCAAATGGACCAACACTGCATTACTTACAGGATCAAAATGCGTCAACGCAAGTGGTGGGGGCCAATCTTTCCTCACATGCTATTCTGTACTGTAAACAATGCTTGCTCACTCATGAAAAGATCTTTTCCTGGAACGACGCACTATAATTTCATGGAGCATGTAGTGCTATTCTATTGTAAGTTATTTGGTATTTCCCACATATCAGGGTCACGCCCATCTACTTTTTGTCTCTCAGATGTTGCAAGATTTGATGGAAAGAATCACTGGAATGTGCTAATTGAGAGGCAAAGAAGGTGCAGAGAGTGCAACAGCAATACATAGTTTGAGTGTGAGAAGTGCAAAGCAGGTTTTCACCCAAAGTGCTTCAAGAAATACCATATAACCAAATAACTATGTAAAACTTAGGTACGGATAAACTCTTTGATCTTATTTTGCTTTTTCTATTATTATTTTGTTAAAAGAGAGATTAAGAGCTCTTAGAAACAACAGCCCTTAAATGTGATCTATTTACGTTTTATTCACAACTGAAGTTTACATAATACATTGAAGTCTCTAATCTTGTATCATTTTAATCCTCGTATGGCCGACGGTTTTATGAGTAAAACAATCGATTTCTCAAGAACCACTTGGATTTTTTTTATGAAACTTTGAGGATTTACTGAATGCCTAATGTGTATGTTGTGCACAAAATTTCAAGTTTGGTCAAGTTTTGAACCTTCGGCCCTAATGGGCTAACGCGGTGCGTCGTCGGGGAATGAAGTGCGTAGAACCAAGTGTTATACTGATATAACGTAGAGATACTTGAATGTAGTGTGCGTTGAAAGATACATATATTGTTGAACCTATCAAAATTCTTTGTACTAACTCAGTAAATGTTCTCCTTTTGTTTCAGAAGGGTTAAATTCAAACCCAACCAGATTGTGGTAGTCATTGATGGAGCATTAAATATCAACGTTCCCGGGCGGGTGAGAGCAAGTTTCCTTGAAGGAAAATCATATGAAATAAATATGATAATAAATTTAAATGTCCTTTTTGTTGAAGAGAAAATTTGAAATATCTGAGGGAACATAATCAGTTCGGTTAAAAGTAATGGATTGTAAATGTTTGTCGCACAGGTGGAGGGTTACATGTGTTGCTGATCATACTCGACATGAAGAAATTACGCGAAGCCGTCAAACCCGACAACAATGAACATTTGCTAATCTGTGTATGACTCAGAATTTGGAATTGAAGCAGTACGTGGTGTGAGAATGAGTCTGTGAGCTGAGGCTGGCGCTTTTCTGCCCCGTTGGAGTACGCTAGGCCAGACATAATTTGTCACGTGTTTCGATGTGTATTAACGTAGAATAATGTCGGTCGACCGATTAGGTAGGCAACGCTTGTAGAATTACAATTTCAGTAATTTACTATGAGGTGTCTGTAGTAAGAAAAAAGAAAAAAATGTTTATTTCCAAGTTGCCACATGAGATACATGCCAACATATTGGGTTTTAAATGTTTCTTAATATAGGACATCCTAAAACAAATGTTCCATACGAGGAATACTAATTGACAAACCATCCGAGGTGTACAAGTAGATAAGCCATACGAAGCATAATAATAGACAAACTATACGAGGTGTACTAATAGACATACTATCAGAGGTGTACAAATAGATAGACCGTACGAGGCATATTAATTGACAAAATATACGAGGCGTACTAATAGACAAACCATTCGTGGTGTGCTAATAGTCTAACAAAAGTTCTATACTAGGAGTACTAATTGACAAACCATCCGAGGTGTATAAATAGATAAGCCATACGAGGCATAATAATAGGCAAACTATACGAGGTGTACTAATAGACAAGCTATCAGAGGTGTACAAATAAATAGACCATACGAGGCAGATTAATAGACGAAATATACGAGGCGTACTAATAGACAAACCATACGTGGCGTGCCAATAGTCTATCTCTGTCAAGGGTAGTTGAATGAGACATAAAAAATATACCCTAAAAATATGCAAAGCCATATCACTATCAAAAACATATTTCATATCTTCTCGATATTCACCACAACATCATCCGGACATGGGTACATGGGATAAAATGGAGATACAGTGTAAGCCGGTTACCACTCAAGATTGACAAATACCTACAAAATATTGGCAGAAGTGGGTAAACAAACATATACTCAACATCAAAATTCACAGCTTGTACAACATACGGACAGAAAGATAATTTTACCACGGTTCATATGCTCAAATTGCACTTCATTTCATTAATTGTATTTGTCATTAATCCGATTCACAGAAACGCCTTCTGGGGAAGTGATAGATCTATTTGTGAATCATTTCGTTAGTGCAATAAAATTTATGAACCGGATGGTTTTTGCGTAAAGAAATGAAATAGAAACATGTATATCTAGTTATGTAGATACATATATATACCTACACACGTACACACACATATTAATATATATACGTATTGAAAATGAAATATAAGAAAAAAATACATATATAAAATAAAAAGATAAAAACAACCTACCGTCTACTACACAGAAAATGACAGTTGAGCTAACTGTAATCCTAAGAAATTTTTCGCAAAAAAACAATAACTGAAGGGAAAAGAAGACTTCGAAAACATAAAAATAAACTGGTTTTTAATTTCTTCATAGAAATTTTTAAGAAAACTCAGGTTACAGTCAAGAAACAACACAATTCTTCAGCATTATACGGACATGTGTTCATGGGATAAAATAGAGTAACATTGTGGCCGGATATCACATCTGAATGGAGAATATTCACAAAATTTGGCGCATATAGGTAGATAAGGCAATGATCCAAAGTGATAATTTTAATTGCAGAAATTTAGAGTCTTTCTTGATTTGAAAGTTCAGTGCTAGTGTGCGCTGAACGCACGGAAAAAATAAAAAGACTTAATGAAATGCTTAAATTACCCTCTCCCTATAGCTCAGCCGAAAATCGATTGAAAACATCTTCGAGAATGATTTTGAAATAGCGAGACAACGTTAGCCAAAATTTAATTCATTAAGAACTTTTCACAACCCTCACATCTATAAACCTGTTTATTGGTGTACACACAAAATGTATTTCATGGTATATTTGTCATACGGACGTTAAATATTGATACAGAAAAGAGAAAGGAATAACAAAATAAAGATCAGTAAATATTCCTAATTATGGAAAGAACGTTCGTTCTGCTGCATTGAACTGACGGTTGTGGTGCTCATTGTTGTCGACAGAAATAAGTAAGATGAATATACGAATGGCTTAGCAAACGTGAAATGAAATAGTTTCTAATTTTTAACAGAAATTTTAGGAAAATTAAAATTTCTGAAACAAGTAGTAGGATGTATTTTACCAGGAAAATAACATTAGCCCTTCCATATGGAGTTTTATAACCTGTCTTCGCTATTACCATACCTCACCGAGGCAGCTGGCGCAAGAAAAAGGCGGTTTTGTAAGTCGTGTCACTAATCATCGGTGAGTACAGCCCTAATTTTAGTATATGTACATGTTGTTAGTTTTTCCTTAGTAAATGCGTTCTTTTAAATTCCCTTGCATTTCTTGTGTATTGTGTCATTTTGTGGAGGTATACCAATCCCGCTTTTCCGAGAACCTGATTTCCTTGTTAATGTAAGTTAACAAGGAGGCGGGACCATTTCTCGTGACACTATAATTATTTATTTTTAATTTAATTTTCCATCCATTCACGCGCTTCAGCCATTCATTCCACATACTCAATCTAACCTAACACTTTGATTCACTCTCTCTGATTTCTTTCTGGTTTTCCTCCCACATGACCTTCGAGGCTTCGTCATATCTTTTCATTACGGATTTTATCCAATCTTGTTATATCGCATATGCTTCTCAGAGACTGCGTTGGAATCACATTCATTCATCAACTCAAAAAGTTGATCGTAAAGTAATCAAATTTATTCATTTTCTAATAGGCGGGTGAGGAAATTCAGAGGTTTTTGGAGAAAAGACTACCTTGCCTTTATTAATAAGTATAAACTTTCCTCAACACTCAGTTGCTAGAAGCCCTAGTGCTTCAATTTAGGTTGACGGAATTCTAGGCATGATTGCAGCTATATTAAATTCTACGTCAGTGTTACAGCGCCTAAGAAAGACCATGAAAATACAAACATGTATTACAAGTTTTAAGTCATTAACTGTACTCTTTTATATATATGAAATTTTGAAACTAATTTTATATCTTCTTCTATACGCCTTTAGCACCTTTTGTAAATCGAAGTGTCAAAGAACCCTGTCTGAATCTTTTAGTTTGCATCGCTACAATAACATGCTTTGTTTGCGTGCAACATGGCTAAGAAATAAGACGCCCTTCCACCTAATTAGCTGGCAAAATACCAGCACTGTGAGATAACTGCTGTTAATTCAATGCCTATCACATGAATAAGCCAATTAATTATTCCTACAAATGAATTATTTCTATTTGAATTATATTGGCTGCGGTATTTAAAAATACAACAAACATACCTGTCAATATTCTGCTGAAGCTTATAAGCACGCGCGCAATCAGAACAGGACAGTGACTTTCGTCGACTGGCCTGTTGCTGACACCGATCGAATTTTTTATTAGCGAAATACAACTCAGAATCATTTGTCAAAACGAAGTGGACTAGCGATATTATGGCTTCGTATCTTGACGGCGTCTTTCGTGAGTGATTCCTGATGACATTCAAATGTGCGACATTAACCACAGCAGCAGTGCAGTTTTGTAAACACTAAATTCTGACTCGTTTCATTGCATTTCATTCAAGTGGTGACCAGTAAGGTGCCTGCATATTGGCTTTCAATTTCCTATTTTTCGTAGATTAGGAGCGCACTTCTTTCACGGAGCTCTTATTACCCTAGATTTGCCCATATTTTTCATTACCCTAAACATTACCCCAAGATACCCCTGATTACCCTAAACTAGGGTAATTATCCTGCTCGTGGAAACGCTGGTCACCGTGTCAACTTTGAAGCCAGTCGTTCCAAAATTATCAAGCATAGCTCATCTGCCTCATACAGTCTGTGCCAACCTCAAATGAGCGTACAAACTCACGAATTCAGCACCAGGTCAGATATGTCTGCAGACATATTTGCGCTTGTGAGGGGGCCTTTAATAGGGGGAGCTACTACCCTCGACTTTGCCTACATTAATCAAATCTTTCAAATTTCACCGTTCACGTTTCTATTGCATCTAGAGGAACAAAAATGCATACAGATATGTAAAATTGAATTCTAAATACATTTGCTTCCATAAAATTTTCGTATTTTGGGGTAGAAAAAATGATATAGCGCAAACACACAAACAATATAAATTAGTTCAAATCACTAACCCTTCCGCAATTTTCAAGTTATAAGCTTGATTTTGGTTTCATTCGACGCGGAAAGATTTCGACATCTCAAAAATGAAGCGTTTATTTCAAATTTCGAATTGAAAAATTACTTATGAATATTTTGGTAAAATTTTTTTCAAAAAAATGCCAAGTTTTTCGTCATAAAATCTAATTTGGAAATCGAATGGAATTTCGCTTCTCTACGCTGTTTCCACTGTTTTCCCACGTCGAATGAGACCCAAATCAAGCTTCTAAGTTGTTAATTTTAGAAGGGGTTGCGTTTTGAGCTAATTTATATAGTTGTGAGTGTTTGCAAAATAACTTTTTTCAAATACGGAAATAAAAAATTTTTATGGATGCAAATAGGTTTAGAATCCAATTTTGTATATCGTTAAGCATTTTCGTTTAGCTAGTTGCAATAGAAATGCAAAAACCTTAAAATTTGGTAAATTACGAATGCTGAAAAACTCTATGATTATTTTCAAATTCAAAATTTAAAAAAGCTTCATTTTCGAGGTGCCGGAGTCTTTCCACGTCGAATGAGACCAAAATCAAGCTTCTAAGTTGAAAATTGTAGAATAAGTACGGCTTTGAGCAAATTTATGTTCGCACAATAACTTTTTCTATTTCAAAAATCGAAAAACTGTAGGAAAGCAAATGTGTTCAGAATTTAATTTTACATAGCTGTAAGCATTTTTGTTCCTCTAGATACAATAGAAACGTGAAGAGTGAAATTTGGAAAATTTGGTAAATTAGGCGAAGTCCAGGGTGCTCACTTTAAAAAAACAGTAGTACAAAGGAACAGTATAGCTATTGACAGAGGGGTAAAAAACCTATGCATTGAGTCAATAAGGCTCTCGGAATTACTTTGGAATTTAACTTTTCGCTACAATTGGAATAAGGGAAATATGATGGACTAGTATGATGAGCAAATAGGGGAATACTACATGAAGTAACGAATGGATTCTGGACTGCAAGAATTTACGAACATTATTTGCAATGATTTTGTCACCTTCACGAACATTCTTTCATCGTTCTACAATTGTTTTCCGGTGTAAAAATCTAGATTTAGTATAGCATACCGAACGCTGTGCGCGTACAATCTTACATTTACAGGGATGTGTTAGCATTCAATTCAGCAAGTTTAGATTGGGACGCACGTTGCTTGAACAATCGTCTACGACGCTCTTTTGACAACTTTCCTCGGATATTAGGGAGAACAATAATATGTATCACACTCGAGGAAAATTCCGTTCAACGTATTCAATCGATATCTTGAAACTAATTCGTCGCACAACCAACATATATGAAAAGGTTTTTGTAATCGGTGAAGACGATAGCATAAAAAAATTCCAACAGGAACGGGTTGAGGTCTATGGCCTGCAAATCGATTTAAAAAAAGGAACTGCAGTTTGAAACCGAGTTTATCCCCATGATTTCTATATTTAACAGCCCTCGATTAACGGTTAAAAACACTATTGGTGTATCTGCAAAAAGTTTTGCCGGTTTTGTAAATCTTTTTTCAGCTTAGGATATTAGCAGCGTTGCAGCGTTTGCGATAAAGTTCAACATGATAGATATGATCAACTTTTTACAAGGAAAAGATAAATTTTGATAAAGTTATCTAGCAGCCACAATATTTGTCAGTTCGTGGGAGAAACATATAGTAGCAGTTGCGTAAGAAAGGGCTACATCCTACTGCAGATTCTTTGAACTCTCACTATTTAGTCTTAGTGAAACCCTAACATCATCTTTAACAGACGGCGGTCAAGATCAATGTAAGATGTATTACAGCAGTTAATAATTTACGCCGCGGGCATTAGCAGCCAGTAGCACTCACACTGGCAGCTACACTTCTCTCAATGTTATACAATTAGCGACTACTGTCGATTATCTGTTCGCTGTTGTAGAGAGCGAACTATGAATGATCATATTTATTTAATGCTTGCTATCTCAATGTTTTAAACAACGTGAACGCTTAATTTATTATTCATGAATTCAACGCTTTCATAGTTCAAAGGTATCAAGACATATTTCGAATCTTATGTTTGGTGAAGTTCTCAGGTTTCGTTTACTCGATTAGTTCAATATACCTCCTTTTTTAGGTTAGCGATAGTTACATGTTAACACCATAAACAAGTGTTGGGAATTTTCAGCTTCAGACTTACAGGTCTTTCATTTTTAAAATAGTTTGCAGAAGAGAATGATTAAAAATAAAAATTAAAAATTTTGTGTTTTTTTTATTTCTGCGAAAAATGAAGTTCACTCGGCTGTCATCATCCAGGCTAATCAAAAAAACAATTGGGTTCTTTGACATTAATTTTGCCGACAAAACGGTATATATAAATAAATTACAATGACGTAAAGACAAAAAGAAAATTTTCGATTATATTAAACGATCGAAACCAACGTAGTTGATCAAATTGAATGATTTTCACTTAGTTCATATAACTATTATGTACCTTTTGATCATTTATATGAATATGTTAAAGAAAATTCGTTTGAGTGACCTGCTCTTTTCTTCTAAAATATTTTGACATTGTTATGTTTACATTATGTACAATTTAGTCACTCAGGCTAGCTAACAGAATAGACTCTTCCACCTATATTACTGAATATTTATACAAAACTTATACAGGGCAGTTTGCGGGACAATAGCTCGGGTCGAGAGCGCAGACCGCGTAGTCGTAGTCACAGATGAAAGTCTCCGGGTTGTACAGAGATCCCGGGGGGCAGTGGGCAACGGTCTCGAGGTAGTCAGATCCAGTCTGGGGCAATTGCACTCATGTTAGTATTGAGACTACGGGTTTGAAGTGGCTTAAGGAATTACACAACATCATGAGAAATTCCATAACATCACAAGAACTTACATAAAACAAATAATTTTTGGAGCCGTGAGAGTCTCAACAGAAAACAAGCATTTTTAAGTTATGTGTTTAAATCAACGAATATTTCGCGTATAAGAGAAAATATTTTTTTCAAATGCTACAATTTATACGAAATTTTTCAATTTTATTCATGTTTTCCTTTTGAATAGCGTGATGTAGTCTAGTTGAGTTCTGCTTAGAACAACGTGGGATGGGTGAGTTATAAGCATTTGTTATCCAGCAAAAAATTTCTCCCTATTTTAATCGAAAATTATAGATTTATTTTCAGCGTAAATCTCTATCGAAATGAAAGTAAAACCTATTGTTTTGAATAGATAAAACACGTTAACCTAAAATAAGGGAATTATACTCACATAGACACACTGGTAAAAGATGCTGCAGTCGTCTGGGTCCGGGTTGTTACCGGGATACGAGCAGTGCTCGCCGGGGGCTGCTGTTGGGAATGTGGTGGGCTGCGTTGTGGTTGTTGAGGTTGAGGTTGTCGACACAGTCGTAGCGTCGGGATCCTGGAAAGGAGTTCAAGTTAATGTTGCTTTTCATATATAATTTACGATCTTGTGAAATAGCTATGCAACTGATACTGTACTTTTAAGTATCAAATAGGATATGGAGTAGTTCACAGGCGAATAAATTCATAGAATTTCACCTTGGGAGCGAAAAAATGTGCAAAATATTGAAACCCAAGACTAGACTCAACATGCAATACATCAGCTCGTAAGTTTCATGCTTTTCAGATGCTTAAGTCATGGGACGTCTTTGAATGAGTGAGCGTCTACTATACCAAGAATTCATAGAAAAAGGGTACATGAATAATACATCAGAACTCTTTTATTTTTCTGTTGGAAAGAACTATGAATTAGTAAGGTTGCTCCAAATTTTTCACGTTTTCCAACCCGAATCGTGGATTTCACTAATGTTCGGATGATGATAATTTGCCACCTACCATGAATAACGAAGAATATCTTATGATGTGAAATGAAATATCATGTATTATACTACAATTGTGGTATATGGGAAAGTTTTTGGCGAATGCAGAGCAGTTTAAAATTCTGAGATGAGCTTTAGAGAAAGTTTCAGCAGGTTTGTGCTCGCGATTTCATCGACTTATGAGATCTAAACAGGTTAAAGACGGTTACAAATTGTGTATATAAAATGAATCAATTGAGATAAGTTTTGTTCAGATTTTTTTAAGTGAAGTAGCGATGAAAAATATGTTACAGTTTAGCAAAAAACAGAAATTTTCATGCGTGTTCTGTCACAAAACTGACGCGCGTGGTGGTGGAGGGCGGGGTGGGGGTGGTGATGGGCGCGCCCGTGAAGGTCTCCACCAATGTCTTGATGAGAGGGAAGGGCCTCGAGCTGCACTGGGAATGGAAGTCGTCGGTCTCGATGCTCCAGACCATGAGGCCGAGCAAACCCTTCTGTTGGGCGTACGCCGCCTGGAAGAGGATAAAATATACATAAACAGTAAAATACATTTGCATCCCGTAGTATTTTTTCCATTCTAAGATAATTTTCCCGAATACATAAATTTAGTTCACTTCAGGGTATTACAGAAGCATTCTGTACAGTACAGCTAAAATTTGGACTTAGTTGCATAGAAGCTAATTATTCCCCGTTCGCAGACCACTTGTTCGATAATTTCTGAGTGAAGCATTAGAATTATAAGGTATTCATAATCATTATATGGATATTTTCAACAATAATTGTCCCTTAACACGTTTACCACGTTCCCGCGGCTGTTAACGGTTGGTTTGGTTAGGTTGTAAGTGGCAGAATAGGAAAATTGATTTTCCAGTTTGAATAAATTTTAATTCTTCCTAATGAACACGAAAAATACAACTGCACGATAACATTTCACCTCGCATGATAAGAATTATTATAGAAATGTCATACAAAATGTCGAAATAAATTTATACCGGTACGTAAATGGGCAATTTACTTGTTGGTACACATGAGGCCCAATACGCGGGGAACGTGTTAATTCACTGAAAAATATTATATTTTAGAGGTAAATCAAGGTTTAAGTTGAACTTTTCGAGATCTATAAAAACCGTAGGTTAGAAGCTAACCAAAAGAGATAGTTTAGCGATACAATTGACGATAGAATATGCGGTATTTGACAATGCAAAATGTGTTAGAAAAACATGTAAGAAGAGCAGGAGTCACAAAACGACCTATATCGGAGTTCCGAAAGAGACCACCCAAACCTCACCTTCGCCTGCATGGACTCTGGACTGTCGTAGCCGCACCACGTGTTGCCGAAGTTGAAATCGTAGCCGTAGGGTTCGTTCATGTCGGGATCATGTTGGACTGTCCACGAGCTTTGCAGCTCATGTTCGCACAGCTGAGGAAAATGATAAAATTAATGTGCACCTATCTCTTCTTCATCCGTATCACAAATTTTTTTCTTAATTCGTCTTAATACTTGAAACACAAGGTGAACACATAGTATTTTCAATAGTAGAGTTAATTTGTTTTCAACAGAGTTGTTTATCTTAGTTGTTTTTCACTCTACTGTATGGTGTAGTTTTTCAAAAAAATTGAATGTCTTTTTTCTGTAATGGCCTTTAAATGTTAAACGAACGCGGTAACATGATGCTTGCAAGTTTACTCAGTTCGCATTTCAAATGAACTAATCGTGATTTCAAATGAACTAAAGAACGTATTCAAATAAATCAATAAGATTAGGAACCGTGAACTGAAATTGAGATTCAAATAATTTTACAGTTTGTTTATTGAGTAAATTCTAGTTGTGTTGTAATTAATGTTATGAATAAAGAGGTGTGCTGTATAAAACAAAATTGGGATTTCAAATGAAATCATTATTATTTGAAATGAAATCATTTAAATCTTAGCTTAAATCCGTTTCAATATTTTTCGGAATTTTCTCCGTGTTTTTCGTAATTGCGGCCCTGTGAAAAGTCAAACATTAACATCCAGCAAATGGTGCTCAGTGTCATGCGACGAAAAATTTTTAACGGAGGAAACTCTCAGAAGATAACGAATCAATTTTCGACTCACTTCATTGTATCCCAAGAACCCAGGAGATCTGGTGTAAGGTCCAGCACTGCCTGGTTGGGATGCTGGAGCGTACATGCCGGTATTGCTTGTAGAGTCCAGCCTGTAACAGCGGCCGTACGTGGCCGTCCCCAGCACCAGCTTCGAGGGAGGGGCTCCCAGCTCAATCCAGTAGTTGATGGCATAGTCGATGTTGAGGTAGACGTTGCCACCAGTGTCCTGAAACGAAGACGTAAAAAAAATCACTATTATTTATAGCTATATCAGAAACGTCAACTCTGATGCAAATCGTACTGCACAACAAAGCGCTGGTGACACAGGTGTAGAAAATTTCGTTATTTTTCCAAGCGGAATCCGTATAACGAGTTATGGACGCAATAAAAACAAAAAAATTAGAGTAGTTTATATTTTTTCAGAAGTCATTTGAATACAAATATTAATATAACAAGGACACTGAAATGACAATTTTGATTTAACTTTAAAAAATTAGTTACCTGAGGGTAGGGATAGAGAATTGTGTGGTGATGAGTATAGCTCTCCCAGGCCCCATGAAGGTCATAAGTCATAACGTGGATCATGTCGACCGTGGCAGAGAAGCCGGGCACGTCGTAGGCAGCATCTATTGTTGACTTGCCAGCAGAGACGGCTGCCGTGAGCAGAAGTCCTTTGCTGTGTAAAGCTGTGTTCAGTTCCGACATCAAGATGACGAAGTTTTCCTGTTAGGTACAAGAAGCGTCATTTTTCTTCATAATAAAAACATTCGGTTTAATTTTATGCGCATTGTGGTATTTTTGCTTAATTTCACATTATCATTATTCATCTTACTTTTCCACACACTCGGATGAAAATGCTCCCGTTGTTCTATAAATAAGGTACATAGTTCGGTAACATTCCAATCGTCCTGCAAACTACACTCTCTGTAATACTCCTGCGGTATTCCTTGCTCTTCAAAGTACGCACTTAGGTGATATTCTCATTGCCCAACTTGTACACTCGCTGATACACTTCCCTACCTTACTCTACCGAGGTAAACACTCAACTAAGCTTCCTCTGCACACCGTAGTGCTCACCCTCAAAAAAGCAATGTACTCGTAGGAGTCTGACGTAAGTATCCTGTGATGCTCAATTCCTGTCCACCATGTTCACCTCTTTTTCCAAGGTGTACATTCGTTATCACCCTCCGTGCACAGCGTATGCACTCTGTAGCATTCCCAGCGCTCTCCATAGTAGGCTCTCGCCCTAAGCCCTATATATATTCACCCTTCAACGCTCAACGCACCCATGTAAGTGCACCCTGCGGTGCTCACCTTGTCCTCCGGGGCACCACCTCGGTCGGTGGGGTACTCCCAGTCCATGTCGAGACCATCGAAGTTGTGGGCCGCCAGCATCTCCAGCACACTCTCGATGAAGGTGGCACGAGCCGCAGGGTTAGCAGCCATCTGGTCAGGAGGATGAACCATTTTCTCAGTTATGTACTGTGAATAGCCTTGATTCAATCGAAGAAAACCTAGTTTGTAACTTTATTCTATAACTGAAAATTTTACAATTTTTGTCAAGGCTATATTTAAATAAATACAAAAACGGTAAGCATCTGCAGATTTTGTATTGTAAGTAGTCGCGGATATCGTAAAATTTTTTGAATTTTCCTTCTGGAATTTTTTTGTCCATTTCATGTCACCATATATGCATGATTATGAAAGCATGAGACAGAGTTCAGTTTACGAGTATGAATGCATGGTAGCGTAGCTTTATTTAGCTTTCTTATTTTGGTACGGCATTAGAAGTGCGTCATCACGTATTTTATTTATTTGAATTCGTTCTGTGCTATATTCTTCTCCATGGTTTATTTTCATAATGATTATTCTCGAGGGAAAAAATTCGAAGACAAGTAAAATAATTCTTCGAATATTACTGGTGTTATCATTTCACTTCTCTGTGTTTTACCTGAAGTTGTGACAAACTGTTACATTCAATGTTTCAATGCAAATATCAAACTACGAACACTTATCATCCTCTGACTGCCATGCAGAGGGCACGTATGACACTGTTGAATAAAATTGGAATTTTCAGCTGTACTCAACGAGGACACAAATTTAAAAATGTATAACCTATAGAATTGAATAAATTAACTAGTTTTTGTTCAATTTCGCAAAATTAGACACGACTTATTTTTTGAAAATGTTGCAGCGAATGTGCGATGATTCAAATAATTTGAATTAACAAATGAATTTCATTTTTAAAATCTACTCACAGCCGAGTACTTGGCAGAACCTTCGTTCCAGCCTCCGATGGCCAGCAAAGCCTTCAAGTTCGGGTTGACATTTTTGAGTCCAGTGAAGCGATCAAAGGCGCACTTGCCGTAGTTGTCGCACAAGTCGTTCCAGGCATCCAAAGCTTTGATTTTGTTATCAGGGCCAAGTCCGGCGAACCCGTAAATGATGTGGGTGCACAGGAATGGATCTATGTCTTCTACGTCGAACTTGCCCATTCCTTGTCGGTATACGGCCCATGAGCCATAGTAGCAAACCATCACGCCCTCTGTTTGGACAAAAAATTAATTGTCAATTTACGTAATTCACACGGAATATAATGACAGTTATGAATTTCTATTAATATTTTATTCAGAACCGAATTGCAGTTTTGAATTTTATCCTTTTTCTAAATTTTGCAAATTGTTAAATGATCGACTGATTTTCATGCATATAAATTCATTTTTGATATTTATTTCAGAGTAGAGTAACATGAGAGAACAAGGAATTCTACATATCTGTCTTATATGTGAAATCAAGATTGGAAAATAGATTTTAAGAGCATTCTTTCATCCATAACTGAAATCAGCTATGGGTAAAAACACACTGATCAGTTAGTACGGCATCATGAAAGTAGTAAATCAAAATAAAAAAATATTTACTGAATGCGAGTAATGAAATTACCATGGACACTTGCTTTAAGGCATAAAATATACCGATAACATTAAAATCTATCACACGCAGTAACATGCGCTGCATGATACACATTGTACGCAAAAATCGACATTAAAAGTTAAATTTGTTTGTCCCACACGATTATAATTATCCATGCTGCGAGAGAATGAATTAAAACATCGGTCAACGCGATTTAAAACTGAACTTGAAAAAATGATGAATTATGGAATGAAAAATTTCACATCTGCCGCTCATCCAATATGTGATCACAATTTTATTCTGTGAGCAAAATGTTCAACGTGTTGTCATGCTTCATATTTCCAAATGAAAAATGAACATTTAAAGAGAGGTACATTACGAATCATTTTGTCCAAATGATTATTTCAATTTGTCCAGATAAAAAGGCCTTTCAATCACTGAAAGTAAACGCGCTTATTGAAAGACAATCAATTTTAAATTTTAAATTAATGAACATTCAATTGTTCAACCCTCAGTGATGTCATTTTCTTCAGTGTCAGTTTTTCGATTGTCAGTTGCAGGATTGCAGGATTGTCATTTTCGATTGTCAGTTGCAGTGACAATCCTTTCTCCAACGAACAAGATGGCGTATAATTTCCTGAGAGATCTTCACATTTGAGCATGCTTATCTTGTAAGCCTATCCAAAGTCTGGGTGGAGCCATTTTCTTATATTTGAAAGTTGAGCAAAAACTTTACCTGTAAAAGAGAGGCTGAGGAGCAGAAGAAGAGGTAAAGTTGAGAGCTTCATGGTGGCCAACACTGGTGCTCGTGGGCTTGGTTGAACTGTCTTTCAGGTATTGTCAATCTCTGCATTAAATACTGCAGACCGTGTGAGAAAAAGAACTGGCACCATATGATATTTGTTGCTCTCAATGCATGGGCCAGTGCATGAGTAGATATCGCATTGCATCTTCCGCAAAATGAGGTCATGACGATAGGTCGGTGGTTCTGGCGCCGGTGCGTTTTCTGTGGACCTAGTGAGGGTATCACGCCCATCAGAAACTTAGAAAAATTCTATTGAAATTATATGGGGTTCATCCCTCTCTCCTAGAGTTAATTCTATTCTTAATGGAGCATTAGTTTCGAAGTAATTAGAGATTGTTACTAAATATGTATGAAATTTTAGAAGTAAAAATTTTTTCAAAGTTTTCCTGGTTTAAATTCACAATTTCGAAGGTTGAAACTAAATTTTCCTCATTACTATTATTACAAATGGATTTTTATTACCAAAGACGCTACATTGACATCTATTGGAGTTGGAGTTTACCACTTTGACGTATTTTCGTAGTCCAATGACAAATTTTTAGATTGTTGTTTGGCAGCATAGCTACTCGTAAAATAAAAGGGGAATTTCCATCCAACATTCACATTCATGCACCGATGGGGGAAATTTGATGAAGGAATACTGTTGACTGAAACGATCGGGAAATTGAATGAGGTGTTCCGCACACTCCGGAGATAAAAGTAGGAAATACGTCTTCTACTGGATGGAGCTTGAAATTTCAGTTCACTTGTAGAAACGAGGAAAGACTATACTGACCCGCATCAGAACTTCAAGAGAAAATAGTGTAAATAAGTGAGTAGTCTAAATAAGTGAAATAATAAATAAGTAAGCTCATTAGTCTTAGAAGTACCAAGCAAATTTATCCGTAAAGGGATGTTTCCAAAATTGAACCCCATCCTCTACTTTCTACAATTTTGCATCATTATCATGTTCTAATGATAAATTGAGCAAACATAACCTTTATGCACTGACAAAATCTAAATCTCCTCTGAATGTTTCTCACGATTATTTTAGGTTAAAAGCTGTCAGTGTGATTTCAGTATAAATCGAACCTGCGTAGAAATGACCGATGCTTATCTAACTACAGCAGTTTACATTCCATACATACTGCCTCAGTTGTGGTTTAAATGTTCAAAAAATAAAGGACTTCAGTAGCAATCTTTATTAAATTGAAATTTGCCGAAATGAGGACTTTGCAGAAGATAATATAAAATCTTCCACGTGAATTAGTCTTGAAGCAAATCATGGATAGAATTACAGTGCCGATTTTGATTCTTGATAAAAAACCCCATTGCACTTTTCTTTTGGTTCATAAAGATGTAATCAAACGCTAACGAGAAAAATAAAATTTTGTTGCTCAAACATTAAGATTTACTGATAATCAAGAAAAGAGCGATGTTACAGTTTGCGACGCACTTACATATTTCATTTATTTTGTTTGAAAAGGAAAAAGACTTTTAGAACAATTCTTGGGATTAAATGACCGAGATTCTAACCTTAATGTACAGTGATATTGCTTTAATTTTCTCAGCAGCACACCGCGTGACGCCTGTGGTAGACACCGCAGAAAATGGGTCATGTGGACAACACACGGGGTCAGCTGGGAGCTGTTCTCACTACCTGAGCTATCACTGCACAAGGCGTAAATAAAAGTAACAAATTATTTTATTAGGTCAATTGGTTTCGTAGAGTAGTTACATAATATGTGAAAAAACGATCTGAAAAACAGTTTCAGATAAATTTTAAAGTGACCGCAAACACCTGCATTGTTCTCTCAAACTAAACAGTTATAATTTTCTACTGCAAGCTTTCGTAACAAAATTCTAGACGAAGCAACTCCTAAAAAATCCTGGTTTTAAATAATTTCATACTCGGTTTCATATTATAGAATACTATGAGTCGTGAACATTTAATTAGGTTAAATTTTAGTCTAAGTAGCTCGCAAAAAAATTGCACATCTCAAATGAATAGGCGATTCTGACTTAATTCGTTCAGGGAGAAATGCATATATTGCACAAGTGCTATAATCCCAGCGCTTTGTACACGAACCTTCCATGAAGTTGGGTGGTCGCTGAGCTTCTTGTTATTTTTGGCTACCCTGAAAGTTGGTGTTTTAATTATTGCAAGAGAAAGCTATTGATGATCAAACGAGAGGTAGACACTTTGAGGGTCGTTGTTGATTGCGATCGCATTCTAGCGCAGCAAGTTGCGGTTTGAGACACTGTCAGACGTTGCATAAAAACATTTTCTGCTGCTGGGCTAATGTGGGATTTTAGAGTTTCAACTGTTTTCCCGTATTTTTATTTTAGAGAGATTGAAACATTTTTGTAGATGTTCGGACTTCCTATTGAGTAAACATCCATGAAAAATTAGTAGGGCGTTTCCCAAATGGAACACCTAAGTAAATGGTGTTGCTGGGAAAATCGCATACTGATCGATTCAAAACGTGGAACTCAGGGATAAGTTAACACCCATGCCTCAAACTTTACAGCAATCCTCAACACTGACCTAGATCAATTTTTATCAATAATTGTGTAATTACTGTATCGCTAGGAGGTTAGGACAAATGAGTGCGCCCACATGAGCATGTACTTCACAAGCGTCAGACCGTCAACAACGGGCGCACAGCCGCACCAACATCGCCCAAGTAGAGGGCACATAGCCGCACTAAAAGATTATCCACAATGTGGCTGAGACACGCCTTTGAGACACCCCTCGGTACATCTCCCTCTTTCTAAAAGATTCTTAGAAAGTGTATTAGCCCTCCCCCTATGAACTCAGGTTCAAAAATATTTTATTAATTCACAACACAAAGGTACACGAGACAAATAATCTTCCTGCCTGAAATCTATCAACAGGTTTAATAACTCAGCCATATCTACTAAGTTGAACTTCAGCACCACGTGCTGCAGGAGAGGGAGCCAGGTCGCCCAGCCGCTCTTCGGACCCCTCCCGCCAGCGCGCGGCCCCCTCAGTCCCCACGGAGTGCCGGCTCATCCCGGCGTTCGAGAAGCCTGGCTCAGGAACGTGTTGCAGGAATCTCCTGTTCCTGATGACGTACGAATTAGGTCTCAAACGAGCTGCTGCCGCGGCCGTCGTAGCACTCCAGCGCCTTTCACCCGGCAGCCTCACTCTCACTCGCCCGTCCTCAGGCAGTTGAGGCAACTCTTTCGCACCATGCCTCCTGTTGAATCCTCTTGCAGTTCTGCTCTTCGACTCTCTATCGTTTCTCTTAACGATGGCTGCATTAGGAGTATACGAGACGATCGTATCCGGCAGCACAGACAAATTCGTACGAAGCGATCTGCCCACGAGTAACTGCGCGGGTGAAAATCCGGTGACCTCCGTGGGGGTGTTGCGGTACGCCAGCAGCGCGGCAGGGGGGTCCTCTGATGCTAGTAGGCGTTTGGCAACCCACTATTTGGCCCGGCTACACTATGCGTTTCTTCGTGCAACTCACGCGCGACTCGCCCTAATTTGACGCATGCATGTCGGATGCACGAGTGCTGCATGAACTTCAACGGTGTGCGGTTTTTGACGCGTCTTCTTGTGCAGCAAGCATCTGTGGCGCGTAGTTAGGAGTGAACTACACATCATTTCAGGGTCATCGCCCGACAGCTCTCCCATTTTGCAGTTGTACGTTATCATGGAGTGTTCTATTGTACTTCTGTTCATTGCTTGCGCTTTCTACAACGAGTGATTGGGCACGCGAGCTGGTGCTCCAGCTCAGAGACCAATTTAAAGTAAAGGAATGCCTCTGAAACGTAAAAAATTCAACATATAAGATATAAAGTTATAAGAATTTGCTTACAAAACTATGTTAACATCTCTAGACACTGTGAAGGCATTGACAGTCGATATAACCACTATTATAAAAGTAGCCGCGTCCATCCGTCTGTGTGAATCCCTCTTCTAATCGATAGCTTTGATAGCAACAAGGATAAAGCTTAAGAAATGCAAGAAATTATTCTATTGCGTTATTTTTCTGTGGCGATTAAATTCCCTTTCATTTGGATTATGGTATCCAGAATACGCAATCAGCATATTTTTACAAATAGAAATTTTATTTGAAGCTTTCTCTGCTGAAATTCATCATTTTGCTTTGATATTTCTAATTGATAATGCGAAAAAATGTTTTAAATTCGTTTGACCAGTAACCTGGCTACCACTTAGTATAAAGCCCAAGATTTTGGAACTTGAGATATCGTTTTCGAAATTGTGATTTCCTTGAAAAGCTCGGAAGAGATAATAGACTTTTCAGAATAAAATTCCACCAATAGATGGCCACCACGGATAGAAATGTTTTCAGGCTCAATTGACATTGTTTTTAGTTTTTTCAGGCTCAATTGACATTTCGAGCTTAGTTTTATGCTTGCTAAACAGAGGACATGTAACTTTTCGTTGTGGTGTAACTCTGTCATTTTGAACTAGTAAAAATAAAATTCACACATTGAAGACACAGTATTTTTAGGCTGAACAAAATGTTCAGCATTTAAAAAAAAATCGAAGCAGGTACAGAGGAGGTACAGCGACTGACCCAATCTTGCTATGATATATTGTCATTTCTTAATGATGGGTAGAGAGACGGCAGTCAACATCAAGTTTGCATAGTCAAATAGTCGCTCAGGTAAGTCATGTGTATTATTTATTTGTATATAGAAAATATACAAGTTGTTGGGAAAGATTTAATTTTGGGAATTTAACTAATTTATGTCCTTTTTTGTAATTGTGTGTTATAAATTTTGGTGCTCACTCAATGCTTACCTAAAAATTTGTTCGGTAAAATGTCTTTGCAAATCCCAGCGGCACAGAAGGGGTCTCTTCACCAAATGTTTGGTTAAAATAAATGTTAGGGGTAGGCGGCCATTAGATGTGTGTTGTTTCAGGCGAGGTGGGTAGATTACGCTATCAAGAATTTGACGGTGTAAGCAGTCCTCTACGCCTCGGCAGAACCGCCTGTTGTGAGGGTTAATTGCACAAGCCTCGAAACTACAAACACAGTGGTCGACAGATTTAAGGGTCCAAACACTTGAGCATGAGAACCCTTAGAGCGATACAGTTTCCACGAGAGGTGTTGTCAAAAAAAAAATACAGGGGAAAGATGTAGAAGGGCCAACGGCGCTCAGCGAGAATCCCGGGAAAACCTCATAAGGGCGGAGTCAGAAGTTCACGCCAAAAGGCTCTAAGCCAATACAAACGACCCTGAATACCCTTTCAAAAGTCGATTGGTCTGTACGGAAAAGGAGAGAACAGCGCTCTTGAGCACAGCGTCATTACTGAGGGAGTGAATTCAGTCTGCGTCGACGGGCGTCGTGAGAAGTACGTTTCTTTTATCAAGTGCAATACTGGAAATATAATTTTAAAAAAAATGAGCAATACGTAGTTAATTTGGTAAAATCATTTTTGGGGAATTTGCTAATCCAAAATTTTCTCTTTCCATTTTGCAGAGAAGAAATCTCACACAAGACCACTGTGGATGAGATGTAGAAAGTTATAAGAAAGTTTAAACGTCGATGGGCCGGGTAAGACTCATGTTACTCATTCGCGATAGATGCTGGTAAAAGGATGTATACATATGATGATAAATCTGCGCCGTTCAATTAAATATGGCAAGAAAATATTGTGAATATGAGTGAGGTAGATGTAATACAAAATTTAATGCCCCTTTATTGAATGAAAGATGAATATATTTGAGGAAACGTGATTGACGCTATAATGAGTAACAAGTCATAATTCAAATTTCAGGTGGGAAGGTAAAACTGGATTAACTGGATTAACTGGATTAAACGTACTACAAGGCAAGAAGATTCTCGGGAGTGCCGGGATCAGCATTTCGCAACAGACTTTCTGTGTACTATGCACAAGACAGAAATTTGAACTGAAGCTGTTTGTAAAAGAACGATTCTGTGGTTTGAAGTGAGACCACCTTCTGTGCTGCGGGAACGCAAATGTTGGCAGGCCTCATTTGTGGCATTTTATGTAGGAGCAATATATGGGGAAGCTGGCCAGCGGTAGCATTTATTGTCATTCTGTTATGTAAGCTGTTAACACATGAAATTTCTAGAATTCCATTACTCAATCTACACCAGTTCTAATGCCGTACATTGCGTGTGCTTATCGGTGTTCTGTATGATGTATTGCCGTAAATTATAAATTAAGTGAATTTTCACGTGTATAAAGTCCCCCCCCCAAATTTAGTAGCAAGCAGCCCCTCATCATAATTGATGCGCTCTGGAAAACGCGCATTGAGTAAGTCGAGTTCAACGTACATCGGTGAGTACTGCCCAATTTTAGTATACACATTTTTTAGTAGTGTTGATTTGTTTGGGCTTGCCCATAAATTTTCCTTGTGTTTCCTGTGCATTTCATTGAGGTATGCCAACCCCTCAAGCGAGCATTCGGTCTTCTCATTAGTGTAAATTAATGAGAGACGAGGCAGACAGCCTTCTCGTGACATCGCAATTTGGCAAAGATCAACGCGATCGCTTTGTAATATTTTGTGAGTGTAGTATGACAGTTGCATTGTATTTTTTTTTTGCGTAGTTATTTCATGTGCAAAACGTACAGAAATTCAGTAGAGGTACATGTCTCGTAGTGATGATTTTCTGTGTTCCGGTGTGAGAAGCCAGCAAGCACACGGCCATATAGATCAAGAAAGTGAAAGTGGTTATAAAAGTGATAAGTTTGAGTGAGAAAATTCTGGTGTGTTCTCTCAATTAATTTCAAAGTTTCAGTAAAAGTTTTACAGTGAGTAGGTGTGGAAAGCATTTGAGTGATCGCAAATTTTTGAGTTTTTGGAGAAAGTGAATAGGAGAAGATCGACACTATGCCTGCCCGTGGGAGAAGGAATCACGACCGCAGAAATGCGCCAGCAACGCCACCACAACCCGAAGAGGAAGCAGTAAACATGCCCGTGGTAACGAGTTGCGTGGGGGCCATTGGTGCTAAATTCAGGAGGGGCGATAATGTGGGCGAACATATGGCAAGATTGAAGTTTTTGACGGGTAATCTGAATAACAGTGAGCAGGTGAAAGCCTTCTTCCTTTGCCTAGGTCCACAAGAGGCAAAGGAATGCAATCTAATAATTGATACACTAACGAACCTACGAGAAGCAGAAAACTGGCTGCGCTCTTACGACGACCAGGTCGAACATCCAACTCAAGCGCTGTTTGAAATAGTAACCAAGAAGCAAACAAGCCGGGAAGGAGTGTCAGAGTACCTGACGCGCCTGGAAAGGCTGTACAACGAGAATTATCTGGAACATCCGGAACGAATCCTTGTAGATTTGATGTGGCTCGGATTAAGGGAGAACATCACAAGACCATTTCGAAGTGATGCGCGACCTACGACAGTACAAGAATTGAGGGACATGGCAATCGAGGTGGAAAATCGACGGATAGTACCAGTACCAAGGGAAACGACAGAGAAGAGGGAACCGGAGAGAGAGAGAGCGCAGCGAAGCGAGAGGAGGCCACAGCATGAGACTGCACGTGTCGGCCATACGATGCGGCATTCACCACAACGGCCTAGAGGGTACCGCCATGAAGAGCCACCCTGGAGAGAAAGGAACAGACAGACACGACACTCTCCTTATCATCGAAGAGGAAATTATGAAGCACCCCACTGGAGCGAAAAGGGCAGACTTAGGAGTCAGCAGCACCAAATATACTACGCAAGAAAGCCACAGCCGCATCCGGAAGTACCACCTGCACCTGCAGTGGACGTAGCCCAGTATAGAGCAGTGCCACCGCCGTGCGTAAACTGTGGAAAATTTGGGCACCTAAGGGCTGATTGCAGGGTGCAACAGTTTGCAGGACAGCCAAAAAACGGAATAGGAGACCGTTAGCTCCAATAATAAATCCCAGCGTGATACTCCAAGTGAATGGTAAACCTGTTACCGCACTTCTTGATACCGGAGCAAATATATGCTTGGTTAAAGAGCGTGTGGTTGCGGGAATTAAAAATGCTAGTGTGAAAGGAACATCGACTGCATTAAAAACAATTGGAGAGGAACCCGTGCCGGTGCTGGGAAAGATTAATGTGCCAATCAAAGTTAACGGTCAGAAAATTGTACAGAGATGCTTTGTTGTGAAGGAAAATGCATTCCCAGGAGACCTGCTAATAGGGGTGGAAGTAATGAACAAAGTCAACGCAAAGATAGACTTCGGAAAATGTAGGGCATCCTTCTTTGGAACTCACGTGAACATGTTTTCAGCACCAGGACACGCTTCTCCGAAAATTCTGTGTGTAACGCGGGAAGAAACATCTGTAACTCTGGCTGAGGACATTACAGTGAAGCCTCGCACGCAAGCCATGGTAAAGTGCCGAGCAGATGGCAAGTTTGATGGGAAGGAAGTAATTTTAGAGCCTAGAATTAAGTGGGCGCCGTACGTCGGAGCCACCGCTGCAAAGGTACAAAACGGGTATGTTTTGATGCCTGTACTTAACCCTTTTGCCGAAGAAATCGCTCTGACTGAAGGAGCAATAATTGCAACATGCCACGAAATCGCGAATGAAGATGCAGCTGCAGAAGAAAACAATGCGGAAAATAGCGAAGCAGAAAATCACCGCAGAGAGAAGCGCTTTCAGCAAATTGATGAGCTTGACCTCAGTCACTTGGTTGCTGAAAAACAAGAACAAGTTAGGAACCTGTTGAAGGAATATCACAAGACGATTAGTGCAGACGAGATGGATATTGGCCATGTGAAAGGAGTGAAATACAAAATTTTGCTGAGTGATTACAGGCCAATTCAAACGAAAGGGTGGCGTATTCCATACTCCAGCCAAGAAATTATTGATAAAAAGGTCTCGGAGATGATCGAAGGTGGAATTGTGCAAGAGAGTACAAGTGCTTGGAAAAACCCGCTCGTACTCGTAAAGAAGCCAGGAGGAGGCCACAGAGTTTGCCTTGATTTGCGAGCTGTAAACATGCGGGTGATAAACGAACATTATCCGATTCCACACATTGTAGGGACACTGGAGGAGGTGGCTGGCAAAGAATACTATTCCATTGTCGACGCAAAATCAGCCTTCCATCAAATTGAGCTAGATGAAGAAAGTAAGCAATACACGGCATTTCAGACTCGACAAGGCAACTTCGAGTTCTCTAGGCTACCTATGGGACTTAAGTGCTCAACATCAGTGTACCAGAGAGTAATTTGTCATGTTCTGAAAAGGCAACTTGGAAAATTCGCCGCTATTTACTTGGACGACGTGTGCGTTAACTCTATGACTTTTGAGAGTCACCTAGAAAATCTAAGGGAAGTGTTGCACGAGTTTCAATGTGCCGGAGTAAAAATAGGCTTGGACAAGTGCAAATTTGCACAAAAACAAGTAAAGTACCTAGGATGTTACATCAGTCGTGAGGGACTTATTCCAGACCCCAAAAACGTGGAGGCAATGCAGAGTTACCCTAGGCCGACTACCGCACGTAAAGTGCGCTCGTTCGTCGCAGCACTCAACTTCTACCGGCGGTTCATTCCGCATTTCGCTACAACAGCTGCACCCCTTAATGCTCTAACAAAAAAGGGGGCAAGGTTCAAGTGGGAGGAAGAACACGAGCAAGCCTTCTGCAAACTTAAGCAACTCATGATAGAAGCTCCAGTTCTGAAGAAGCCTTCTCTAAATGAGACGTATTACTTGAGCTGTGATGCCTCAAATGAGGGCTCTGGCGCGGTCCTTGCGCAAAAATGTGACGGAAAGGAACAACCGATCGGATACTTCAGCAAAAGATTCAATGATGCTGAAAAACGCTATTCAATCACTGAACGTGAAGGATTAGCAGTGGTCGCCGCTGTAAATCACTTTTCACCTTACCTGTACGGCAATAAATTTGTTGTAATTACTGACCACACAGCTCTCAAATATTTGTTCAAAGGTAAAAATACCAAGAACAACAGAATTATGAGATGGGCCCTTACACTCTCTCAATATGATTTTGAGGTGATTTATCGGCCAGGAACTCAGAACGTGGTGCCCGACGCATTGTCGAGAAATATTGCGAACGACAACGAAGAAGAAAATCCAGACGACGAAGCACCTAAAACAGTGTTCGTCACGACGATGTTAGATGAAACTCCCAATGTACAAGAGGCGGAAAGTAAGTTGCAGAAAGAAAATGTGAGAGCAGAGCAATTGAAAGATCCCGTTTGGGGGCCAGTTCTGAGGTATCTTGAAGGTGACAAATCAGGGAACGCTCCAAGTCTCGCTCTGAAATCCGAAATCTTCACTGACGGAGGCATCTTGCATTTCAGGAAGACGCAACGAAAGCCTAATAGAACAAGGCACCTGATCGTGGTGCCAGACGCTCTGAGAGAAGCAGCAATAACGTTAGCGCATGATAGCACAATTGGTGCACACCAAGGTCGTGCTAAAACGTGGAAAAAGCTCATGGAATTCGGGTACTGGATTAACATGGCGCGTGACGTTAACAAGTACGTCGATTCGTGCATGCAATGTCAAAAACGTAAGATCAACAATCGCATTTGTGTTAGCATGGGTTCATTCCCTGAAATTGACAAGCCTCTGGACAGAATAGGCGTTGATTTAATCGAAATGCCTGTCTCGAACGAGGGCCACAAGTACATCTTGACCGTGGTTGATCACTTCAGCAGATATGTTGCAGCTTTCCCACTCAGAAGCAAGACAACTGAGGAAGTGACTCGAGCGTTAACTAAATTCGTAACCACGTATGGCCCTGCGAAAGCGCTCGTCTCAGACAGAGGTACCGAGTTCACGTCAGCTTTGTTCAGAAATGTGTGTGAAAAATTGAAAATAAAATACTACAACACATCTGCGTATCATCCGCAATCAAATGGGATGACGGAACGTCAGAACAAGAACATCAAAACAGTGCTGTCTCACCTCGCAGCCAGCGATCAACCATCGTGGCATGATGCTTTGCCGTGGACATGCTTGGCACTGAACACAAGTTATCAAAGTGTTATTGAAGAAATACCGTATTATTTATTCTTTGGTAGAGACGCTGAAATTCCTGTTGTTGACTGGCTGAAGGCACCTCGCATGGATTATTCTCTTGGGGACAATTACAGTGCCGAGGTGAGCGCCCGACTTCACAATGCGTTCAAAGTAGTGAAGGCCAAGTCCAAGGCTTCACACGACAAGTCGGTGCAAATGAAGGAAAGAGGTGTGAAAAACAACCAGGTGGAGAGCGGAGATATTGTTTTATTACACAATCCTACAGGAAAGGCCGAATCTGCAAACGCGTGGGCTACCGACTGGGTGGGCCCGTACCGTGTCCTTGAAAGGAATGCCACAAATGCGACCATCAAAGCACTATATGGTAACCGACAAGAAAGGGTTCACTTGGATAGATTGAAAGTTGCTTACCTACGGGGCGAGGCTTTCCCCGGTACGTCGGACGTCGCAGCTGAGCCAGGGAATGGAAACGGATATGAAAAAATTGAGAGCGAAGATGAGGACCTGGGGACAGAAAACCACGTAAGCGCGAGAGCTGCATTCAAGGAGCGGCGGAGTTATAACTTACGTTCTCGGTGTAGGTGAACCGCCAACTAGAAACGAGCTGCAGAGGACTGAAATCATGCATCGACTTGGCTTTGCGGGATGTGATCTTGTGTGTTTAATTGTAGAAAAACTCTTGCGTAGGAGTGAGTTTTTTAGCGCTGTACTGCTTTAACCTAAGTGTGTTCTTTAGTAGGATTGTGTTATTCTAGCTTTGAATTAAATCTAATCTCACTGACGGGAGTGTGATGCTTCGTTCAATAGGAATATGCTATAGGTTATGTAACTCCAACTTTCTTTGCTCACAAGAAATTTCGTCTGGATGAAAATCTTGTTGAGCGATCTAATCTTATGCTATGCGTAATTCTCATTTTCTCTCTTGCTAAGTAAAGAGAATTGAGCGTTTATTAGGTTAACGTCGTGTGTTTCTCAAGAGGAGTACTTTGTTTCCTTTGTAGGATGCTTATATTCTCGCCAGCTTCTCGTGAAGCGTGCGCGCTTCATACGAGACAGCTCTAGCGAAAAAATTAAGTTTCATCAGAAGTTCTTAGGCTGAGGCTATCTCAGGCTAGCTGATGTTATCTATACCTTTAGACCGTTCATTTTCACAACGGGGAAAATAAGTTTAGCGTCATATTAAAATTTCGTATTCTTTTGTACTGTAGCGTTGAATTTCTGACTCTGTGTCTTACTCTTGCCCTGAAAGAATATCGTAAACACGGTATTCCGGAAGGAATTATTCTCCTCTTACTATGTAGAAGTATAGTACATTTCTTTTCAGACTTAAGGAATTAATTTCTTGGTAGATTAGCGTCGTATGTACTTCAGCACAGAACAGGCCGGAACAATTGCATAACACGAATATGTCTCGTATGAGCAGCAAATTAAGGAAGGATCACGTGGAATATAAGTAATTATTTACAAGAACGAAGAAGATAGAACTACAACACGATATGGGGGACACATTGCACCTGCGTTGGAGATGTTTAAAAGGATTGCCCAAATTCAAGCGTTGCAGTGAGAGGCGATAAAGACGAATGTATAGCTGGAAATGTCACATCATGCTTAAGAAAGGACGCCGGACACACAAGTAATTACCTCGGAGCCGCTTGTGGTTGAGTTGTAGCTGAGCCAACGGGCCACTAACAAGCTGGAGCAGGAAGGAATTCTCGACTAATTAGCACTCATGCTTCGAAGTGGAAAACACCACAGAACGACGCAGCATCATCGTGAGGAAGGAAGAAAAACGAAATTAAAGCATGAGATATTATTGGGTGCCGAGATGTACTAGCGTTTAAAAATGCTTTTATACAGTGGGCACTCAAATGAAACAATAACAATGCTTTTATGTGCTTGAGTGTTGATGTTTACTTAAGTATTTCGGAATTTGCGTCGTGACATTTATGCCTGGTGAGGCATTCCTGAAATACGAATGCAAGTTCCTGTGAATTTTGACTAGGCAATTTATCACATTGGAATATTGAAGCCGCATTTTAGGCATCTCTATTTATACGTGAAATAAAAATTAAAAGAGATTACGTCGGATAGCCTTTGAATGATACGTACGGTCTTCAAAGAATATGAACCCATGGAATTCTCGCACTAATAAGAGTGGTTACTAGGAGAAAATAAAATATGAGCTGGTGTCTGCCAAAGTTCTACGTCGATGTCAAGGAATACTGAGATTCTACGTCGAAATCGAGGAATACTGAGAGGAGTTTTACTGGATTCCACCGCGCATACAGGATACCACCGCCGGATATACCTCGGACTCTTCAGGATTACTTCGTAGGATGCAGAACCCTATCGCGAAGGGAAACTGCAGTGAAGGAAATTATCGACGATTCGACTCGTATTTTCCGCCAGATCAATATAACTTACTGACGTATCGATTTGTCTGATCAACGAATCGAAGTTCATGAGTAATCTGGCGATTAAATAACTGAGTTGAATAAACCTCATGAAATATATGTGAAACATTGCACTTAACATGATTTGGTGGTAATTTGAATCGTGATAATGATACATCTTACAGAATGGAATCGTGAAGTTAGTGTGGTGTATAGAAATTTCATACGAGTCTGGATATGGGGCTCGCAATACTTCCTCCTGAAATTAAGTACCCATCTTCAACGCGTGTGTGAAGCTATTGAAATGGCAGAAGAGAAGCATGAAAAGAGAGCAAATTCGTCAGCTATACCAAAGGAGTGAACATCGAACCGTCAACTACAGCGGCAAGGATTTGGAGAACAGAAAACGCAAGCGTAAATTGAAACTACGAGACATAAAATCATCGATACTTTAGGATGTCTGAGGAGTGGGAAAGGTGCCCGTGAAATTTTGTGAATGTTATTAGGGTTAAGTACTCAAGTATTTAGTACGCACTTTACTTCGGCGGGAAAAACAGGCGCATCGGTTAGATGAAGATGACACAATATTTTACGCTGTGGCTGATTGTATTGTAATAAATAAGATTGTTAAATGTAATGTACCATGTTTCTGCGGAATTAATTTAGAACATAATGGGCTTAAGTAGATGTGTACCATTTGTGTCTTAAGTTGGCTAATAATTCAGTTCAAATTGTTCAAATGAATAACATAACGCTAATACAAAAAAAAAAAAAAAATTGTCGAGTCAATTTTTTTTTATGTAAAGGAGCGGGGATGTTGGGAAAGATTTAATTTTGGGAATTTAACTAATTTATGTCCTTTTTTGTAATTGTGTGTTATAAATTTTGGTGCTCACTCAATGCTTACCTAAAAATTTGTTCGGTAAAATGTCTTTGCAAATCCCAGCGGCACAGAAGGGGTCTCTTCACCAAATGTTTGGTTAAAATAAATGTTAGGGGTAGGCGGCCATTAGATGTGTGTTGTTTCAGGCGAGGTGGGTAGATTACGCTATCAAGAATTTGACGGTGTAAGCAGTCCTCTACGCCTCGGCAGAACCGCCTGTTGTGAGGGTTAATTGCACAAGCCTCGAAACTACAAACACAGTGGTCGACAGATTTAAGGGTCCAAACACTTGAGCATGAGAACCCTTAGAGCGATACAGTTTCCACGAGAGGTGTTGTCAAAAAAAAATACAGGGGAAAGATGTAGAAGGGCCAACGGCGCTCAGCGAGAATCCCGGGAAAACCTCATAAGGGCGGAGTCAGAAGTTCACGCCAAAAGGCTCTAAGCCAATACAAACGACCCTGAATACCCTTTCAAAAGTCGATTGGTCTGTACGGAAAAGGAGAGAACAGCGCTCTTGAGCACAGCGTCATTACTGAAGGAGTGAATTCAGTCTGCGTCGACGGGCGTCGTGAGAAGTACGTTTCTTTTATCAAGTGCAATACTGGAAATATAATTTTAAAAAAAATGAGCAATACGTAGTTAATTTGGTAAAATCATTTTTGGGGAATTTGCTAATCCAAAATTTTCTCTTTCCATTTTGCAGAGAAGAAATCTCACACAAGACCACTGTGGATGAGATGTAGAAAGTTATAAGAAAGTTTAAACGTCGATGGGCCGGGTAAGACTCATGTTACTCATTCGCGATAGATGCTGGTAAAAGGATGTATACATATGATGATAAATCTGTGCCGTTCAATTAAATATGGCAAGAAAATATTGTGAATATGAGTGAGGTAGATGTAATACAAAATTTAATGCCCCTTTATTGAATGAAAGATGAATATATTTGAGGAAACGTGATTGACGCTATAATGAGTAACAAGTCATAATTCAAATTTCAGGTGGGAAGGTAAAACTGGATTAACTGGATTAACTGGATTAAACGTACTACAAGGCAAGAAGATTCTCGGGAGTGCCGGGATCAGCATTTCGCAACAGACTTTCTGTGTACTATGCACAAGACAGAAATTTGAACTGAAGCTGTTTGTAAAAGAACGATTCTGTGGTTTGAAGTGAGACCACCTTCTGTGCTGCGGGAACGCAAATGTTGGCAGGCCTCATTTGTGGCATTTTATGTAGGAGCAATATATGGGGAAGCTGGCCAGCGGTAGCATTTATTGTCATTCTGTTATGTAAGCTGTTAACACATGAAATTTCTAGAATTCCATTACTCAATCTACACCAGTTCTAATGCCGTACATTGCGTGTGCTTATCGGTGTTCTGTATGATGTATTGCCGTAAATTATAAATTAAGTGAATTTTCACGTGTATAAAGTCCCCCCCCAAATTTAGTAGCAAGCAGCCCCTCATCATAATTGATGCGCTCTGGAAAACGCGCATTGAGTAAGTCGAGTTCAACGTACATCGGTGAGTACTGCCCAATTTTAGTATACACATTTTTTAGTAGTGTTGATTTGTTTGGGCTTGCCCATAAATTTTCCTTGTGTTTCCTGTGCATTTCATTGAGGTATGCCAACCCCTCAAGCGAGCATTCGGTCTTCTCATTAGTGTAAATTAATGAGAGACGAGGCAGACAGCCTTCTCGTGACAAAGTTAAATAATTCTTCCCACTGCATTTGTACATGAGTGAATAAAACCAAAATCAAAAATGAATACCGTGTATATATTTTTGAAATATATAGCATTTATTCCGAGTAAATCAACCCTGTTTCTTGTTAATTAGATAGCTTAACCCGAAATTAGAATGAAACATAGTTGGGTAGTTATGTCTTTGATTGACTGTAAATTACTTATACATGAAGGAAATAGACAGGTAGCGTGAGTCACTTGTTATTTTTTTCTTCCCTATCGCACATGCGATAGCTACTAACCGGAGCGCACGTTCATCAATATCCATACTATCCGAGCCGCAGCATGCAACTGACCGTGGAGGGAGTATATATGGAGGGAGCATAGCCGTCTGTGAAGAGAACCAGTTTTTGAGATTTCTCCTCTGTCTGTGGTAACCAATAGCCGTCTCGCAAGTGTGACGTCAGCACGGAAGCCAGTTACCTACCAACTACGCTAGGATGCGCACACGCTCGCTGAATGCTCTTCCAGCTGCTGAGTTTATCGGTAATCATTAATTTGGGATTCTAAGACTCCGAAAGATAATAAATTGTGTTTCCTCACTTGAGGACACTTAATAATATCAAAATTACTAGCAAAGATTCATTAAGAGTTGAAAACTATAAAAATTACAGGCCCTTGAATATAACAAATTAGAGAGTGACTTGCACGCGCACCTCATCCTTTGACTTGTGGAGCGGTACTAATCTTGCTTTGGAAAATGAGAGGCCAGGGAGGGCGAATTGTAGAGGAGGTGAGGAGGCGAGGAGGAGCCAACTTCAGCCAAGCGTCTGTGGTTGGCCCACGTGTGGGGCCTTGCCAATGCCCCAGTCTCCCAACTTTTGCATCTAATTTGAACCCGATTGGAATCGGCTATGCTCCCTCCAGTATATCCTAGCTCCATGCAACTGACCCCGTTGCTCCGCGCACTGTAGTGTAGCCGCTCAGGCATGCAGAAGTTAAAAAATGCCTGAGATTCGCGCAGTAAAAAACGCATAGTGTAGCCGGGCCTTTACTGCCCTCTCCGCGCACCCGCTACCCTGCGGACAATAGGGGTCAGATAGTTCATGCTTTATATCATGGTTACGAGTGAAATTATAGAATAGGTAACTAGTGAACTGGGGCCCACCATCCGTTCTTAAAATTTCAGGTATGCCAAACAAACTAAAAATGTCAGTTAGTTATCAATAACGCTCTTACTGTCCAATCTAGGTAAAAGTTTCAAGTTGATCCACCTACTAAAATGATCTATAACTATGAGATAAGTTTGATTAGCATATTCAAAAAGATCAGCTCCTAGTTTCATCCATGGTCTTTCTGGCAATTTCGAAATTTTCATTGGTTCCATCTTATTTTTACGCCTATAAATTTGACAGAATTGGCAATGAGTAATATAATTAGATAAATCTCTCGAGATCCCTGGCCACCAAACCGACGTCTGTGCTCTTTCTCTACATTTGCGCAAACTGAAATGCCCGTCCGCATGTATCTTTCTTAACATTTCAGTCTGAAGACTTTTCGGTATCACTATTCTACTTTTAAAAACCAGGAGACCGTTAACTATAGTTTGATCATTTCGGGCAGCAAAATATTCTTCAATATTATCGTAGTTAACTCCTTTAGGCCACGATGCTCGAATGAATTCAACAACTAGTTTCAAACATGGGTCATTAGCCCGATTTTCAGCAATTTGGGATAGCTCAGACTGAGTTGCGGGCAAAAATGACACTACTGATCTAACGTAGCTATGCAAAGACTCTTCTGTCTCACAATTAGATTCCTTAACCTTACCGACAGCTCTTGAAAGAGCGTCAGACATAACCATTCTCTTCCCTGGCACAAACTCTGCTGTCGGAGAAAACCTAGCTAGTCTCATCAAAAGTCTCTGACATCTCACCGGAGTGTCGTGCAGCGCACGAGTGTTGATTAAAGGCACCAAGGGCTTATGGTCCGTCTGCATCGTGAAGTCGAGACCGCTCAAATAAAATTGAAATTTTTCACAAGCCCACACCGCAGCTAGACACTCTAGTTCAATTTGCGCGTAGTTTTCTTCTGCCTTACTCAGTCCCCTCGAGCAATATGCTATTGGTCGGAAACCATTTTCGTGTCTCTGCAACAGTACTCCCCCTAATCCTATTCTACTGGCATCCGCCGACACTACAGTTTCTCTACGCGGGTCGAAAAAAGCTAAAACAGGCGCTTTGCCTAACATTTCCCTAATCCTTCTGAAAGCCTCTATTTGAGCGAAATCCCACTGCCACCTTGCGTCTCTAACAAGTAAATCATGCAAAGGCTTTAGCACGAATTTTGCGTGAGGAATAAACCTAGTCAAAAAATTTACCATCCCCAGTATGCGACGCAAGTCTTTCACATCTTTAGGAGCAGGAAGAGACTTTATACACTCCACCTTATCCGGACTTACTTGTATACCTCTCTCATCAATTATGTGGCCGAGAAATTCCACAGATTGCACACGGAAAACCCATTTTGCCTTGTTTAGTTTCAGACCAGATTTGTCGATTCTCTCCAATACGCCCCCCAAGACCATATCATGCTCATCTTTCGATCTTCCGAGTACCAATACGTCGTCCAAATAAACAAGCACTCCTTCCATGTCACCAAACAATTCTATCATTTTTCTTTGATATATCTCCGGAGCGATATTAATTCCCATCGGCAACCTATTAAATCTAAATCTACCAAAAGGAGTTATGAAAGTAGTCAAGTCTTTCGAAGACTCTGAAATCGGAATCTGGAAGAACCCAGAAGCAGCATCGAGTTTCGAAAAATATTTTGCTTCCGCTAACCTGTAAGACAATTCATCAAATGTAGGTATAGGGTAAATTTCCCTTTTCAGACCCCTGTTGAGTGCCCTATAATCAACACAAATTCTAGCTTTAATTTTTCCTGACTCGGGCAATCTTTGTACTACTGGCACCATGGGGGCTAACCCAAGAAGTCGGCTTACTTACTTTTTCGATTACGCCCTCAGCTACCATTTTATCTAAAGACAATTTTACCGGCTCCCTTAACGGCGCTGCTACATGCCTACTTGTGTTAACAGAACTCTGTTCTACTCCCGATTTTACGCAAAACCTTACCGGTTCTGTTAACCACGTACCAAATCCAAACAAATTTTCCCCAATTTTAAGCTCTGACATATTTTACCACTCCAATTCTTTCGGACAATTCACGACTTAAAAGATTACAGGTTGTGTTAGCACAAGTCATTACGTAAAAAATTCCTTCAGTCTGCGTGTCTATAATGTATAGTAATTTTAAAAGAGCCCAAAATATGCAACTGACCGCTAGGCGTTATTAATTTGTGCCGAGTAGGCTGCAAAACTGGCAACGGACTGAGTCTCCCATAAGACTCAAAATTCAACAGGCTGACGTCAGCACCAGTGTCTATCTTAAACTTTACCAGAGAGGAACCCGCCAGGGAAAGCTCTACCACCCAACCCTCACTACAGCTATCCTTGCATTCACCTAGGAAGAAGGGCTCCTCTTCCTCTGAAGTGTGGCCGACGGAGCCTTGTGGAGTAAAGGCGTTGACAACTTCGAACGCTGTCCTTACTGGACGACGGCCAGAAGGACGCCGAGCTTTCATGCACACTTTTGCGAAGTGATTCAGCTTCCCACACAAGTTGCATCTCTTTCCGAACGCTGGGCAATTGTTCTTCCCATGCTCTCTGCCGCAGTAGCGACAGTCTTTGATCACTAGAGAAGGACTGTCCTTTCTTTGCACGGCATCCACGAAGCGTTCCGGCAGCTTTTCTTTACGGCGGCCTTCTTTAATGTCGCAATAAGTTCGGACGTATTCTACGACTTTGTCGAGGGTAAAATTGTCGACGCTGACCAAGTACAAATGTTCCAATTTTTCCGTAAGGACTTCATCCTTAAGTCCTGCGATGTATTGATCCCGGATTCGTTCTTGGAGAGTGGTGCCAAAGCCACAGTCCCGAGCGGTTGCGTATAACGCTCGTAAGTACACTTCCTCACTTTCACTGGTTTCCTGAACTCTCTTTTGAAATAACCTCCTTAACCATGCGATGTTAATTTTTGGCTTGAAGTACTCGTCATACTTCCCTATGACGACATCGTATTTCAAGGTCTCAGTGGACGTCAGGCCAAAAGTTCTGAATACATCTTCTGCTTCCGGTCCCATACAGTATTTTAAACTTGCAATTTGAATCTCCTTCTCTAAATGTAATTTCGTAACCAGCCTGAATGTTGAGAACTGGTCCTTCCAAGAATCCCAGTTAGGTTCCATAAAATTCAAAGGGGATGGAGATCTATGCTGCGCCATCTTCGTTCCTCACCCGGGGCACCATGTATCGCTAGGAGGTTAGGACAAACGAGTGCGCCCACATGAGCATGTACTTCACAAGCGTCAGACCGTCAACAACGGGCGCACAGCCGCACCAACATCGCCCAAGTAGAGGGCACATAGCCGCACTAAAAGATTATCCACAATGTGGCTGAGACACGCCTTTGAGACACCCCTCGGTACAATTACGGTATCTCGGATGTACAAAAATCTTGATCCTTTCTTACGAGAGATCATGACATATTATTTGTTCTAAATGGAAGAACAATATTAATTCGTAGAAAAAACAAGTAAGAGATCAAACTTACGCAAATTTTCGGATAGCATTGTTGTCGATTGAATGAATAGAACGGTAGCAAGATATCTGCCTTCTTAATAGGGCAGACTGCACACACTGCTGCATGCCCGAGTCGGGGCGAGCGTTACCTCGCCTTCGAGGTTTTCCTGCCAGTGATTATGTCAACGGAGGGAGGAAGTGGCGGAAGAAAAGGAAAGAAAAATCCCGGAAGCTCAACGAATCCAATGAAATTTCAAAGTTCATCGACTATCTTTTAGTAAATGGTTGAATGAGTATGTCTTTTAAGAAAATGATTAATAATACACCTTCTTTTCAAATTTTTAAAGAATAGAAGAAAGAATGGTAGAAACAACTGTTTTCTCTCGTTTCATAAATTGGATAAGTAAGAGTGATTTAAAATTTTTTAATATTTTAAGGTATCTGATGAATGTAGCTGTCGTTTCAGAAAATAAATGAAGAATTGTAATACCAGAAAACAATTGATCTGTCGATTCATAAAAATACAATATGTAAAGGTTGAATTAAAAATAATCATAAATAGAATGCAAGCGAAGTTCATCGACTAATGCAGAAAACCTAACATACTGCTCAAAGCCTTTTCTACCTAGGCTAAGCTTCACAAATGTCAAAAAATGTTCAACAATCTCTATTCTTTTAGGTAATGAACAATTATTTATCATTAGGGATATAAACTTCAAATATTAAAATTGTTGTGGGAATAATGCAGGTGTAAGACAAACTAAGAGATTGTCAAGTGTTTGATAGTGACAAATCTATGGTTTATTACGACCTGTGTAGGTTCCAAGAACTAGCTAAGATCTTCTTCGGGGTAGTCTTCGTTGAACTTCTCGTACCTTCATGATGATAGAAGACGTCAAAGTAAGGATAAAAGAACCCCAAAGAAGTTAAAACCCTATTAACCCTACATGACCGAATAAGACGAATTCGTCCGCAATTTTAAAATAGGATGTATAGGCTATAAATAAAGTTGTCTAGACGTATACAGCTAAGGACAAACTCGTCCGGTGTAGAGTTCATCGTCATCGAAGAAGCAAGTGGTGCCCCCTATACGTGACAGAAAAAATCAGTGTGGAGCTAATTGTCGTCAGAGAAGGTGGTGTCACGGAAAGGCTGCCATCTCCTGCAATTACTAAGCCATGGAGGACCATACAGATAAATTGGAACGATATTAAAATTACAGTGGCAACTTAGACACTGGAACTTTGTGCTGAAAGAAAGAAATACAGTGTTGAGCTTAAAATTTGTAGGTAACGGCCATTGTAAACATGGAGACGAATTCGTCCTTTACAGTGTTCAACCTCTGTAAACAACACTGGACGAAATAGTCCTTTCTCTCATACAGTAGGCAAGTACAATAAATCTAAAATTTGAATGGTACAAAATTTAAGTTTTTATGTAGTACTTCTACCGATAGATCGCAATTTTAGTTAATAGTATGCACGCACATGTTTTAGCTCAAATTTGTCTTTCTATGGCTGCTTGAAGTGCCTGTTTTCATTCTTCTCGCTGTTGCCTAATTCTACCTTTTTATCCAGAAAATGCTGCCAAAGAATTTGTAAAAACTTTGAGAATACATTGACTATAGGATGTAACTAATGCATTTTCTTATAGAAAAATTTTATTGGAGTGTGATATATATAAATTATTTTATAAACTAAGTAATTTACGAACGTCGGTATTGCAAAAACACTCTGATGAATTTACTTTGTGCATGCCTGAAACTCATTTTTTTGGTGGAATACACTTTCAGCCTATAATAGTTTATGAAATATATATTTATATGTATAGTTATGCATTATAGTGTATTTTTTCGTTATCATGGACTATTTTGACTTTTTTAGGGCCTGAATTTCAGTATATTTTATGATGCCTCCCTTGATTTCTAAATACTTCCTATGTCATCTGAATTAGCCAAATTGTTTTTTTAATATTTAGAGTAAACGCGCAAATTATGTACAGAGTGAAAGCATAATTTGTATTTTCATTTCCAAAACGGCATAACCTTGAATACATAAATAACTTTGAATTGGTATGAAATATATCTGCCCTTTCTTCTTCCAGAGATGTCAACTGCGTCGTTTTATGGGGGGGAGAAATTCACGGTTGAGGGCTAGAGGAAAAGCAGCAGCCTTGCCTGTGGACACGTTGGATAGTAATGACGAAATGGAAATATCCGATCTATCTGATGATGACTCAGTACAAGATCCAGACTTTCGCCCAACAAGTCCAGAGGGTAAGAATGCACATTTCAGGGTCTATGTTAGTATGAAGTGAAACCCAATTTCAGGTTCATGTTTTTCATGGAAATAAATAACCATTCAGTTTTAGTTTAGCTCGTACGCTAGACTGCTATTAGGTGTAATAAATTTTTTGACTGCTTACAGTTCTAGGAATTTACCCTGACAGACTTTTCATAGGATATTTTTTAGTAGATTTTTGTTCCACAGGATTTTGTCACTGAAAACCAGGTAATTATGTTGACTGATAGTATTCTGTTTTGCAGACGTGCCCATTGACAGAGTCGATGCTGAAAATCTTGAAGATGCATCCATGGCCGAAACTGAATGTGTTCTTGAAATTGACGCACCAGTTGAAGACATTGAGTCTACTTCTACGAGCAGAAGAGGGAGAGCTACCGCAAGAAACTCCTCCCAACCGCAATGGGTGAAAAGTAGCGGGTTAGATGAAACAAAGTTTCCTAGTTTTGAACAGAGTTATGAATTAGATGGGACTTTGAAACAACCAATTTAATATTTTAAATTTTTTTTCACTGAAGAAATATTTCAACTGTTTGTTGACCAGAGCAACTTGTACTCAACGCAAAACAACGTCAATAGGCCACTAAATGTAACTGTTCACGAGTTTGAACAATGGCTTGGCCTAACCATTCACTTTTCTGTATCGAAGCTTCCCTCATGTAGAATGCACTGGGAGTCTGGGACACTATACTCTTGGCGTATACAGAGACTTTGCTGCAAGTTACATGTCGAGAGATAGATATTTGGAAATTAAATCTAACTTGCATTTAGTGGATAACTCTAGTATAACTTCCACAGCAGACAAACTCATCAAGGTAAAACCGCTCATCACTCACTTACGTAGCAAATTTCAAAATATTCCAATAGACCAAGAGCTCTGTATTGATGAGCAAATGGTACCCTTCAAAGGGGCCAGCCAATTGAAGCAGTACATACCTTCAAAACTAAATAAGTGGGGCTACAAGCTGTTTGTTTTAGCCGATAAGTCAGGATTGATTCATGATTTCATCCCTTACACAGGGAAGATCAATCCCGTAGATTCTGAAGGAGTTCCAGACTTGAATGCCAGCTCAAATGTTGTGCTTCACCTTGCTCAAATTATACCTAATCATAAGAATCACATCCTGTATTTTGACAATTGGTTCTCATCTATTGCGCTTCTAGATCACCTCGCTACTCGTGGTATATTCTCGTGCGCAACAATCAGAGCTCCTCGTATCACTGGCTTGCCGAAAAAAATAAGAGAGGAAAAACTATTGATTTCCAAAGGACAGGGATCCCATTCTGAGAACAAAACTACTAATTTAGTTAATGAAGTCACGCACGTACAGTGGTATGACAGCAAATGTGTTAACTTAGTGTCAACTTTTGCTAAAGCTAAGCCTCTCGAAGTGGTGCAAAGATTTTCTAGAAAAGAGAGAAAAGTTATCGATGTCCCTCGCCCTTCAATTGTTGGACTATACAATCAAGGCATGGGTGGGGTTGACCTTGCTGACTGCATGATATCGCTGTACAGAATTTCCCTGAGGTCGAAGAAGTACTACCAGAGGTTAATCTTCCATTCAGTGGACATGGCCTTACTAAATAGCTGGAATTGCTATAAAAGAGATGCAAACTTTCTAGAGATGCCCAAGAGCAAGATTCTCAAATATGCAGTATTCAAAATGCAAGTTTCTTCTGATCTGTTGCAAGCAGGAAAGGCGGCCAGAAAAAGAGGACGTCCCCAAGCAACACCAAAGCAAAAGCCAACTCGCCATCATTGCGCCATGCCGACTCAAGCTGCTAGATTCGATAAAGTAGATCACTTTCCTGCTGTTGATAACGTCAGGAGAATGTGCAAGAACGACGGATGCTCTGGCAAAACCAATGTTGTGTGCAATAAATGCAAAGTAAATCTCTGTTTAAATTCGAAAGTGAACTGCTTTACTAAGTTCCATGGAGAATAGGCTGTGGTATGAGTACTGAAAGGAAGAAAAGAACATTGTTTATTTGATGATTGCTGAAGGGTCTTTATCTTTTCATTGTACCCAGAGGCCTATCACATAGTGCCGTATTACTACACTAAGGGTTCTTTGATAGTTTGGTAATTGATAAATATGTTGTGCTACAATACACATAACTGGAAATAGTTGAAAATGCTTGAAAACTCCATTATTTTACTTCTTTTGATGACTTTTCTTTATGCCGCATATGTTGATATATTTCGCAAATCTATACTATTATTTTTAATGGAAAGCACCAATTTTACAATTGCAAATCATTCTGCATTCTTCTTTTTCATTATAAGGTTAATAAATGAGAAATAAAAGTTATTTTCTGATTTATAAATTCTTATGAGGATATGGACGAATTCGTCCTATGTTAATTTCATATGCTGCAAGCCGGTAAGGACGAATTAGTCCATGTGTAAAATTTGCAATTAAAATTTTTTTTAGAAATCTTTTGTAGTTACTATCCCTGTGATGCTACTATAACTCAGAAATAAACTTCAAAAATTTTAAAACCACTTGCATCTATATTCCGGTCATGTAGGGTTAAGTGTGAGAAATAAATCTAGGTGATGAAACCACGAGAAATATTATAAAAACGATTTGAGCTGGTCACAATTCAGAGCGCACTATGGTCAGCTGAAGAAAAACGACTTACTAAGGTAAATGATTTCTTGAACAAGTTTAAGGAAAGTGTTCTCACTAGGACATCGAGTTTTGTATGAAAAACTTTTCACTGCTGAGACGAAAGTTTGAGGGTCGGAATGACAGAGTGCAAGATGTCCTGCAAACATCCCCTACACCCTGTACAGGAATTATGGAGCGTAAATATCCGAAGGCCAGAACTATTCCCGTGATTAAAAATTTAACGATTCCCATTTACCATCGACAGGCGTGTTCTCTCCGTTTGTTTACAGACGGCCTTGCATTGCTAAGTCTATCATGAGGTAATTACTGATGTTTGTCCTGATTCTATACAAATGCCGCTTACGTGCTCTTCCATGATTGAAGCCAGTCCCAGCCGTAAGATATGAGCGCCTGTAAAAAACGTAGTCGTTGATGTTGAAGCAATAAGTACTTGATTGCAGGGTTCTCAAAACAGGTCAGAGTATAGAAGTTTCCATTGTTACTAATGTAAAATTGTTAGTAAATATGGTAAATTTATAGCAAAAGGTGTGTGAGGTTGTTCGCTCTAGGTGCTACAGAGTCTTTGATATTCAGACAACCTAAGTCAGTTCTCTACCGGCATCAGAGTCAGCTTTCTTTAAGCTATCAGGCATAGAGAACGTAGGAAAAACTTGACGATCTAAAGATTCAAGCAGTAGTTGATATGCGATGTGTAAAAAAGTCCCAACACTTATGTTGTGTTTTCGCACAACGAAAAATCACAATTTTCACCGATGGTAAAAGCTTATGAAATATTTTCGGCACTTTCACACTTTCTCTACAGCACATTCAGAACTTCGTAAAGAAAATAATGTATATAGTATAACCCGCATATAGCTAATGACCATTTTCCCCCTGATAAAATAAGTTACTCTCGAGGTAACCGTGTGAACAACAACTCACGCTGGTGAGGAAATACCTAACTGTGGTGAGTTCTGTTCCGTTCTGTTCCAGAGGCTTCAGCTGTGAATGCCAGGTGCTAGGAGCAGGTCAGTCATGAAAATTTGTAGCAATGATAGGAAGACATTCAAAGCGAGAAAACAAAGACGCCTCTTTTCTGATATAACAAGCGATGATGAAACGATTTCGATCATCTGATGTGCTGGAGAAAAATTAACTTCATACATGATTTTTTTAAGTAACTACGGTAGTTGCTATTTATTACGCAACGTGATTCGTATACTGCAGACACTGTTTTGAACACGACAGTGCACAAAAGCAGAACTAAAGCCAGCGTTATAAATAGTTCAGCGGAAGAAACTACGGTAGACATTATATATTTTTGCGTAACGCAATTTGTATATATTATGTAATTAACATTGCAATGTTTGAAAACAAAAATTGATTCAGGTTCTTTGTCACGTAGAAAAAACGAATCTTTTGAGCGAAATCTCCGTTTTTTGTATCCTACTGAAATTCATAAATCCTGTACAGTTGTACAACGATTTGAGTCAGATGGGAGAAGTTAGTTTTGAAGATTTTTCGAGCCTCGGGAACTTTCATGGTGATCAGTTTAAATCGTATTTATTACCGGACCTGTAGCTCCTTAATATTTTTTCTGATTTTCATGGTCGTAGGTACAAACTTTCGAACGTAAAATGTAAACCATTGCTCAGTAGAGTTTTAAAATTTAACTTTAAATATCAGATAATCTCATATGAAATGTATTTAGACAAGTTTTCTTTATGAACTATGCATAAGCCTGATTATTTGGGAGCATATTGTTAAATTTTAAGTATTGCTTATTGAAGATAATTTTTTTTAATCACTACTCCAAATCTTATGGATATGAAGCCAACTGAACAATATCGAGTAATTTTCTTGTACGAATATAAGCTGGGTCACTTGGCAGCCGAAGCTTTACAAACATCAAGCAGGTTTTTGCTAACGATGTTGTTGATACCAGGGCTGTTCAGAGATGGTTTCAAAGATTTCGCACAGGAACTCCACATTTCTAGAGCTACGGTCCTCAGGAACCGCACACCCCTAGAAATCGAAGAGAACAGGAACCGAGCACCTCTAGAACTCAAAATCGACAAGTTGCGAAGTCTAATTTATGAATTTTCCGCATTCTTCCTCTTTTCCTAATATCTCTTCCACTGGTAATCACTTGTTCAAGCATTTCGAGCTTCTTAATCGCAATTAAATATTCTTGAACAAAAATAGTACTGTAGAAGCATTTGAACACTTTATTCGTGGAAAAGTTGATACTTTCCTTGAATATGAAATACATGCTTTAGGAAAACGTTGTGCGAAGATCGTAGCGAAGGAAGGATCACATTTCGATTAAAATGGGCACCTGACGAAAATAATTTTTTTTTCAATTTCGTATGCGACATTTTTTCATTAGAAAACCTAATATTATGTGGAAAATTTTCTTACATTTTAAAAACCATACTTTCAAATGTAATCTGACGCCAAAAATTGCGGGATTCAATATTTTAATTTCCTGCCCTCATTAGTAACGAGGCTGCCCCACTGGCGTGGCTCACACGGCCCTGTGCCGGAAGATCTTATCATCATGATCTCATTTTGGAGAGATGCATTTTTGATATCTCCCTTGCTTTGGTGTATGTATTCGGGCCAACATTTATCGAACGACACGGCTGATTTTTCCCACGCGTCTTGTGGTATTTAAAGCAGAGTTTGAGACCAACTGAGCACAATTCAACGAACTGAGCAAGCACAGCACCAGTGTTGGCCACGATGAAGCTCTTAACATTACCTCTTCTTCTCCTCCTTAGCGTCTCTTTATCAGGTAAAGTTTGTGTCACACTTCAATAAGTAGAGCAACGGCAATGCTGCCAATTCATCCGAACTTGAACAGTTTTAAAACCAGTCATACTGCTGTAGGACGATCTCTTGTGAAATTATACAACAAACTGGTTGCCAGACTGGTATTAATGCGCTCAAATTCACAGGATGGTGGTCTCTTTAGAGAAATTGGTAATAATTTAATTTATAATTGAGAGTTGAATTACACTCACAGTTGTACAGTTCCTTTGAAGCATTCCATTGATGCATAACCTATAAAACGTAAAGAAACGTAATTTATTTGTGATATTTTCATTACGTTCGGTGGATGCTTACACATTGTAAATGTGCTTATTGTATTACGTAGCTTTTTTTTGTGGTTGAAATGTTTGAAATTTGTAGAATTCCTCAAATATGAAGTCATTACGGAGTTCGTTGCTCTATAGTTGATTCAGTTATTTGGCCCAAATGCCATAACTCCACTTCTAATTTTGATACGAATGTTCGACACTCAAGCAGCGAAGTTCCTTTCAAATGTGATCTTAAACTGAATGAGAAGAAATGAAACTGTACTACAGCTTCTTCAACACTTTTATAGTATTCAATTTTCAACTGAGCTAGTTCATGATTTTAGTAAATATTCTGAACGTGTATGAAATTACTTAGTTTAAGGCTGATACCTCATCTTTAATTTTTGTTCCGGATATGTATTACCATGTGCAGGCCTAACGCCAAGTTTTTTTTTCCCATGACAAATTATAAAATGTTCTTTTGAAATGATCTGATTAAATAACTTGATCGTTTCGTTTGATTCGTTATGATCTGAAATAATATGTGATATTTTGAAGAGCAATTTAATACAAGGGATCACGAAATAATCGTTCACAGAAAAGTTCTTAACAGTAACATGAGATTCCGTAAAATAGAATTATTCTAACGATATAATCACAGTGATACGCAATGTATGACACACTTTTGAAAAGTATACGAATGGATGAACAAGTTTTAGCTACGTCTACTGATTTCAATAGAGAGTGTTGTAGTCAAAATTTGCTACTCCTTGTGTGGAATAATGTAAATAGTGACCGATGATTAGTAACCTCAGTTGGGAAGTGCTAAGTACAAGGAAGCTAGTACAGACAGGAGGAATCGGAAATAACATTTAAATTTGCGCACTAGAACTTAATACAGTGTTTTGGTATGTAAGAATAGTGACAAAAATTTTCCCGAAAATATTGAACTTTTATATTTTTATTCATATTTTCTGCATGAATGATTTCATCCACTCAAAAAACGCCCCCTTTATCAGTACTTTCCTATGCACACAATTTTTGATCGTCGACGGCTGTTTATCGTGACCTCGATGGAAGACCCAAAAATAACAAATTGATTATTACCTTATGAAAAATTTAGAATCAATTTCTTTTCTCATAACAGAGAGCGTGATGGTTTGCTACTATGGCTCATGGGCCGTATACCGACAAGGAATGGGCAAGTTCGACGTAGAAGACATTGATCCGTTCCTGTGCACTCACATCATTTACGGGTTCGCCGGACTTGGCCCTGATAACAAAATCAAAGCTTTGGATGCCTGGAACGACTTGTGCGACAACTACGGCAAGTGTGCCTTTGATCGCTTCACTGGACTAAAAAATGTCAACCCAAACTTGAAGGCTTTGCTGGCCATTGGAGGCTGGAACGAAGGTTCTGCCAAGTATTCAGCTGTGAGTAAATAGTTACTATACTTAGATTTTACTGATTGTAATTTCCTGTAAAGTTGAAACTTTTTCTGAGTCAGTGTAGTGCACCGGCTATTTTCTCTGAAGTTCATCTGTCAGTCGTTTGGATGCTTGAAATACATAGCCTGGTATATTTTGTTGAGGATCTTTTGCTATTTCGGCTGCAATTTCATTTATAGGAATGATCATGAATCTGACAGCGTCGCATGGCTGCTAAGAACCTAAAATATGGTGATATAACAACAATAGGTAATGTGGATAACCTATTCTTGTAGGCTTTTGAATGTTGTGAACTAAAAAAACTTATAATTAAACAAAGACATAGGGTAGGATCAAGAAATTATCTTGTATACATTGTCGCAAGAACTGATATATTCAAAATCTATTGAATTAAAAACAAGTATTCTGCTAACAGTAATTTTAAGCATTCATATTAATTTGAAATTTTAAGTAAATTTAATTTTGTCCGAAAGTTTAGAGAAATGAGTTAATTTTTTGCCCATCTTGAATTAATTCGGCAGAAGAAAATTACAATAGCTCTCATCTCTTGAAAAATTGCCTGCACGGCGTTGAAAAAAACTCAGAGTCTCAAACGAGTTCATCAGGTACCTTAAACATGTATTCATTGGATTAACACAACTGAATCATTTCGAAGTAATCAACTTGACCATTCTCCTGACCAGATGGCCGCTAGCCCTGCGGCTCGTGCCACGTTCATCGAGAGTGTGCTGGAGATGCTGGCAGCCCACAACTTCGATGGTCTCGACATGGACTGGGAGTACCCCACCGACCGAGGTGGTGCTCCTGAGGACAAGGTGAGCGCCACAGGGTGCATACTGAAAGATATATTGAGTGTTGCATAACGGACATTTTGATCAAGTGTTGACGAATGTGTACCTTGAACGGTAAATTAACCAATTATGTCTCAGTCATACAAGAAATGCGGCTGTAACTGACGAGAGTGTAGGTAATCAACGAGACAAATTAGAAAATAATACCACAATCATTCGGTATGATAAATTTGGAATTATTAAGCTCAAAGTCTATATTTTTAGTTCATAGCTAGCTATCCTGAAATGTATTTTTCAAATTTAAAACGATAGAAATTTGACCTCTCTTAGTTATTTTTCTCTGGACAAATTATTGGAAAGAAAGACGATTCTTCGTTGTTATTTGCGTGTAAAAGGGAATTTGTTCTATGGGTTTTTAATACACTGGTAACTTAAATTGGTGAGCTAGTGTTTAAAGTTTACGAAATTTGTTGGAAAAATTTAATTGTGCACCAAGACGAAGACCAAGATGTTTTAAATGAATCTGATCGCAATTGCGCGTATGGGGTGGACTCATTTAACTCTAATAATAGCCTTTTAGCCTATGATACGTTAAACACAAACTTGGTATTTAAAAATTTTTTTTAACAATTTTCTCTCAGAAAACTTATTAAACCCGGTCCAACATGCCCCTGTGAATCCTGGAATTTATTTTACCATCAAGATCAAACAACTACTTCCCTGATGACAACGTACAGTTCTAAACTATTATACTGGCGTTTCTGAATTTTATACTACGAGTAATAATTCTAGGAATGAAGATTCCCCTATTCTTCGACGAACATAGAAAATACCAGAAACTTCAAAAGTTAAAAGAAAATGAATATAATGGACTAAAAGAACGAACAGGAACATTTTCAGTCGATGAACATTGTTTCAAAACCAAAATTACACCAATTTATAGTAAATTTATCATATTAAATTATTGAATGAACTCACCTCAAAGTTTCTTTCAACAAACCAGACATCTTTGGCTCAACCATTAAGTTCAGGTTTCATATTTTTTATCAAACAACCCCTTCCTTAATGTTCGCCTTGCACACCACATCTTTCTAGCTACCCTTTGAGACCATCTCCCACCAACTTTTTCCTCATTATTCGAGTCGGTAATATTGCTCCTTTGACGAATTAAAGTCACTGGATACGTTACCTCTCGTACATTCAAATTGTATCATTATCAATTGAGATAGGAATCTGCGTGTTGGTAACAGTTTCTCAACATATCATTGAAATAATGTAAACTATGAACAAAATGTGGAAATAATTTCAAGGTACAAATGAGGGCGTTTAGACCTCTAAAACAGGGATTAATATCTCGTGACCGTGAATGAAAGAATGAATTGATTTATATTTATTTAAGCAGAAATGAAAATTTTTAAATAATTTTTCCAGAGTAAATAACTATTTATTATTTACTGTCAAAGTATTTTTTTGAAGCGATACAATAATTGAAAAAATAAAACTGACTTACAGCGTTCTTACTCAAATGAATTATCTCTGAGTATAGTAAAATTGTACCGTTTTGGGTGCAATACAACTAAAAAACGCACCTTTATCACGCAAAAGACACTTTTGATCTTATTTTGACAGTCCACTCAAGCGCTTTGTGAATCGTTGAACCGCACCATGTCGTCGTTGAACCGCACCGTCGTTGAACCGCACCATTATACAATGCATGTAACATGCATTGTATAATGGTGTATTACATGCATTGTATAATAGTAGCTATCAATTGAGAAAGTATTATTACACCATTGAGTGCTTAACTTAAAGAAATATGAATCGTTTTATGTTTGACAGGAAAACTTTGTCATCTTGATGTCGGAACTGAACACAGCTTTACACAGCAAAGGACTTCTGCTCACGGCAGCCGTCTCTGCTGGCAAGTCAACAATAGATGCTGCCTACGACGTGCCCGGCTTCTCTGCCACGGTCGACATGATCCACGTTATGACTTACGACCTCCATGGTGCCTGGGAGAGCTACACTCATCACCACACCATCCTCTATCCGTACCCTCAGGTAACTGATGTTTCACGTTAAAATAAAATAGCCATATCAGTGATGAAACTGCAGTCAATAGCCTCCAGATCACCACTACTTCACGAACACACTAATTCTTTGTCGCTTTTTGGGCATAGCCCAAATATATCCGGCAATACTTTTTACAATTTCGGTGCTCGATTGCTGGCTGTGTTTTCTACATTATCATATTCAGTATGTTGCTCAGTCAAGCAAATTCTCTCGTGGGGCGTACGTAATCTAACGTAGAGAGAAATTAGGAGGCTAATGCTTCACGATTTCATTTTAGGATACTGGCGGCAATGCTTACCTCAACATCGACTATGCCATCAACTACTGGATTGAGCTGGGAGCACCTCCCTCGAAGCTGGTGCTGGGCACGGCCACGTACGGTCGCTGTTACAGGCTGGACTCTACAAGCAATACCGGCATGTACGCTCCAGCGTCCCAGCCAGGCAGTGCTGGACCTTACACCAGATCTCCTGGGTTCTTGGGCTACAATGAAGTGAGATAAATATTAGTACTGTTGTCTTTTGGGAGTCTTATTTCTTTTAAGGAGACTTTTAAAAGAACATTGAGGTCTCTTCGTCAAAGCCGTTGTTTTAATTCCTACTCTGACGCAGACGTGAGGATGGTTGACAAAACTGTGCCTAGGAAATTATAGAAAAGAATGGCAGGATTCTTTCTTAAACTAAGTTCCATTCCTCATTTAATCAGAGAGGAAACTTTATTTTATCGATGGTGAACATAATCAGTACTCCAACGCTGAGCTACACATTAATAAATCCATCCCGTTATTTATGAGGTTCAATGTATTGCAACAATTGTCTGTAATGTGTGAAAGTTCAAGCAGTACGTGAGAACTTTTTTAAAATGCTAAGAAAATTTTCTGTATTTGTTTGACACAGTTTGTGAACATTTTGAGAATGGCTTTTATGTTAGCTCAATGATCACTCTAAGTGCTTGTGAATGAACAAAATCATGCACGAATACATATAACAAACGAACGATTTCTGTTTAATTTGTTTTTTTGTGTTTTTACCTTATATTTCGGATCCTTTATTCGATTAACAATTCTTGCCGTTGTAGAAAAAAATCGGAGTAGTATTAGTAAAGAATGAAAACATTTTTTCGTCTTGGTCAGCTGTGCGAACATGAACTGCAAAGCTCGTGGACAGTCGAACAAGATCCTGACATGAACGAACCCTATGGCTACGACTTCAACTTCGGCAACACGTGGTGCGGCTACGACAGTCCGGAGTCCATGCAGGCGAAGGTGAGGACTTGCGTTCCTTTAACAGTTTCTATCTATTTTGTTCTTTTTACTCTCATAACCCGAATAGGTGATCCCAATATCCATTACAAAACTGAGTGCAACACTTTCTGAAAAAATGAGAAAACTGATATATTATCTAATATTCTGCAGTCTTAAGTCGCAACATATAGCATACTGAAAAATAAATAAAAAGATTAACGCAAGTGAATATATATTTGATAGCAATTTTAAAAAGGTTGTGTTTGTTAATTAAATATACTCTTCAGTAATAATTTACAATATAATCTTTTTCGACTCAAGAGCACAAATTTATGAAAAATTATAATAGGTTAGCGATTTATGGTAAGAGAATAGCATAATTTTTGACCTAAAGAGTCTCGTATTATGTTTTCCACCAGGCGGCGTACGCCCAACAGAAGGGTTTGCTCGGCCTCATGGTCTGGAGCATCGAGACCGACGACTTCCATTCCCAGTGCAGCTCGAGGCCCTTCCCTCTCATCAAGACCTTGGTGGAGACCTTCACGGGCGCGCCCATCACCACCCCCACCCCGCCCTCGACCACCACGCGCGTGAGTTATGTGACAGCAATACGCAGAAGATAAATCATTTATAAGCACAGACGCGAATATACTTGCTATATTTCTTCGAAATTAGAAGAATATTTTATCATAAATGTCATTGATAAAATGAATTAGAGATTGTTCGTAATCTGTCGAAACGAAATAGGTGAAAGCACACGCGAATTTCAATTAACTGTAATTAAGCCAATTGTTAGTGTTCTCTGTCTCGTAGCTTAACGGAACATTAAAAGAATTACAGAATGTAGTCTACGAGACTTTTTCATAGAAATGCATGTGTGGATTTCACTCTCGCAAGCCAGAGAAAAATATTCTAATGTATTGCATAATTTTCCTCATTGATTGTTCATCAATTGTATATGATTGTCCGTTTTTTAATGCAGTGTGGTAGAACGCATTTATCATAATTTTCTGTGTCACTTTTCAATTTTTCGCTCGTACAATAGTGTGGCATTTTTGTTAATATCCTGAAACATAGGCAAATAATTATATCGTATCAACATCGCGTACATGAACGATTTTCCAGGATCCCGACGCTACGACTGTGTCGACAACCTCAACCTCAACAACCACAACGAAGCCCACCACTTACCCGACAGCTGCCCCCGGCGAGCACTGCTCGTATCCCGGTAACAACCCGGACCCGGACGACTGCAGCATCTTTTACCAGTGTGTCTATGTAAGTACAATTATCTAACTTTTAGCGAGCAAATAGGATAAAATTCTCAATAACAAACGTGATATTTCTGTGCATTGTGATACGAATATGGATGAGATAATTTTTTTGATGGAGAATGCGGAGAATAATCATTAATCATTAATTTTCAAAGTGGTCACTGATTTCTCTCAAGTGGTAAAAGTTTGCATGATACATTATTTGTTCATCAGAGTAAGTGTTCATTTGCGTTTACTGAAAACTGATTGAATCCGGGCCTGAGGAAACTCGTTCAGTCGAGCGTTTGACCAAAAGTGCAGCTTTTTATCAATCTTAGCGATATCAAGTCTCCAAAAATATGCGTTATGGGTAGTTTTTCAGCAACTACCAAATGGTTTTCACGATGCTAATGCAAACTGAATTGCTTCAGACTGGGTCTGACTACCTCGAGACCGTTGCCAACTGCCCCCCGGGATCTCTGTACAACCCAGAAACTTTCATCTGTGACTACGACTACGCGGTCTGCGCTCTCGACCCGAGCTACTGTCCTGCGAACTGCCCTGTCTAAGCTTTGTACAAATCGTAGACAACGTGAAAAACAGAGTCTAGTGTACGTGCCTAGCCTGAGGGGTTAGGTTATACATAATGTAAACATAGCGGAGAAGATATTTTATTTTCAGGCTTTAGAAGCATAAAACTCGTGAACTTGAATAAAGCTAATATAACTTCAAATAGCTTTAAGAGAAATAGCTTGGCAGGCAAGGTGTATAAGGTGCTGTTAAATTTTGGCGATGATCCTCACTTGGTTCAACTTCAACTTGGTACGAAAAAATTACTATGCCATTGCATCAATTCATGTATAATATTGTACATTCTATTAAAATATTTGTGTTGAGAAGAAATTGTTTTATTGTAACATAATACTCAAGTGTGACAACCGAAGTGGCATTTCATGCATCCAGAAAATGTGAGAAATATTCACCTCTCAAATTGCAACAACGTGATGTAAAAAATTTAGATATTTCCTCTGAGTAAGGCGGTTCTACTTACACGGAAATTTTAGATCAGGTATGACTGAATCAGATCGAAGTTATCATTTTCAAGGCTTAGAGCTTCTTATATTTTGATAAATTGAAACTGATACCACTGATTTTTAACGCAGAAAACTTTGAAGTTGCGGTATTCAAAGTTGCTGTTATTTAGAACTTGGAGCAGCACAAGAATTTCCCCACATCAACTCACAAAATGTTTTACATAGAGCGTGTAAATAAAACTCAAAAATCAATTCACAGGATTTAAAAAAATTTAAAATTTGCATTGATATTGTCAGTAGAGAGGGTGGGTGAACTCGATCCCAATTGTTAACTCCGACTGAGAAACTTTGAAAGAAAAAAGAGGTAAGAAACGAATATGTTCGTCAAAAGTAATGCATAAAATATTGCAATCAACGTAAATAACACAACGTTCGTGCTCATAGAGTGAAAAGTGGTCGTAAATATATGAAAACCTAAATTGTTACGTACACCAGGAAGCAATTATTTTTCTGTTGAATTTTTTTAAAGCTAAATTGCATTGTTCCGCTGAGGTACCGGAAGGTTCCAAAATTCTGGAATAAAATGAAAGAACGTAGTAGTTTTATCATAAAATTAAGGATGAAAACGAATACGTAGGTTGTTTCGTTATGAAAAAAGTTAACGCATTTAGAAGTGTTTTTCAAAAAACATGATGCAGATCAAGTCCTTAGTCTTGCGAAATTGAAAATACATTTTATTGGATAATAAAAGAAAATAGTTGAAAAACACTTAATTAAAGCCTTTATCTACATCAAGGTTAATAATTATTAAGCAATTTTCATATCCCGAATTGGAAGCTCGAGTCTGCCTCGAAAACTCCTTGTATTGAGCAGCATGTCTTGACCACACTTGTTCTTTGACCCTCCCTTTATGAAAGAATACTTCAGATATTCCCTTGCTGTGTGAGAAAATGCAAATAATTCGAACTCAAAAATGGACAGCGTAAATAAATTCATTATGGTGAGATCAGGCTTTGAGGAGGAATACATTTCTTGACGCAAATATCTTGAAAAACGTTCGTGACGTCGCTGTTATGTCCACTTTGACATGAGACAAGTGTGGTGTAGTGATGAAATATGAACAGCTTATTCCTGAAATGATTGAAGGTTCCTTCAGCCAGGGGATAAAAATTTGTTGCTCGCACTATGATGTGCTTACATTCGCATAATGCGAGTGAGTGATGAAGAAAATTAGAAAGATATTGCCATGTTTCGCAAATGCCAGCGTACCCCATGATTAAGGCAGGGTTGTGGCAGCTTAAAACTATTTTGCTAGAGTCTGGAATGTCGGAAATGAGCTTTCACAGTTCTCGTATCATTCTGGTAGTTGATCTTAGCTTGTGTGGTGAAAAGGTTGTCGACAGGAAATACGGCATTTACAGTGAGCTTACTTTTCTTCGAATTGTTTAGATGAACCTTTGCTTTAGTTAGGCGTTTTAAACTTTGGAGGACGTATTTTAAATTACGTATTTAATGAAGTATTTTAAATAGTGGTATGCTCAAGGCCACCTTCCTTGAATGTGTATTACTCATGTTCATTACTTTGTTTACCTGTTGCATCAGCAGCTTTGAGTATTGTCTTACCTTTGCTGTGTCGGTCTTGATAATTTTCATTTTGAACGAAGTTCGACGGCGTTCACTTCTATGCCTGGGTGTGGTAGTTCCCAGATCGACGAAGAGAGGCAGCGTGAGGTAAGCGCTGAATTTTGCGCTTTCAGCGACGGGACAGTTTTTATGTATATTTTCCCAATGCAGGTACTTCATAGTTGTGAAATGGTTGCATGCGTATCGCTGATTTAGCAAATTACCTGAGAGAATCGGTAAATAAGACATTCCTTGCCGCTCATGAACCCGTATCTTAATAAGAAAGTAATTTCAACAATATTGTTATCAAGATGAGCCCCAAAAAATTATCCAAAAAACTGTTTCAAAACCCTCTATGCATTACCTTAAAGGTTCTCTTCTTTCTTTATTAGTCGTCTTTTTTCAAGTTCCTCACTTAACTCAGCATCTCACTGTTCTGACATCTTTTCGTGAAAATTGATCCAAAAAACTTACCCTTCTCTCACAGTTCAAAGTACGAGTATTAAAGCGCATGGGATTGGTTTGGGATTACTGGCGAACAATACTTTTAAATCTTACGCACCAAAAGTGTCATATATTAGATTTCTAAATTGAAGGTACATTTAAAGAGATAAGCATTTGAAGAAGGATAAATATAGTTCAGCTTTCTTCAAAAACAAAATAACTGATTATCTCCAGAAAAAAAGCAGAATATCACAACATGTGATCATGATTACTGATACAAGTTAAACTGACGCTCAGAAAATGCGTGCAATGTCGATAACATATTCACATTTTTCACATGCATTTGCCGTACATGTGTTGAAATTTGGAATGTAACTTTTAGATTTTGCTTAGGCAATGATAACACAGAGGATAACACCCGGATTTTACGTATTTCAAATTACATGGTGAGCTTGTAGACAACCGCTCAATAAATATCAAATGAGCTGAAAACTTCCATGAGACGTGAGCTTGAATTTTGGTGCCGCTTTGACGACATACAGTATTTTTGAGAATATAAAAAGAAAGAAAAACATTTTATTTCCAATAAAGTATAACATGAAATATTGATACATTGGTTTTTAAAGCACATTAACATCCTTAACTGATAATAACACATTGGTATCGTAATACCCGTGAAAAATGTTGAATCAAAAAATGATTGACAGAAAAGCACAACAAAAATGAGTTCCTTTCCTTGCCTAATCTGATTTTGACAGTGCATTTAAAAATAAGTTACTAAGAAAACACAATCCTCGTAACGCTTAGTTGAAAAAGATATTCGTTTGAGCGCATTTCAATTGAAATAAAAGCAAAAATTGCGTTCAAATACCTTAACATAGAGACCCTTAATTGCTATTCAAACATGGTTATCGTAACCCCATGTTAAGTGTTGAAACAAATGATTTAGATCCTTAATTGCTATTCATACATGGTTATCGTAATACCCATGATAAGTTTCAACTTAGCTGTCGTTGCGCTAAGTTGAAAACCATCAGAGAACAAGAATTCAGGTAACACCATGTATCAAATTAGCAAATGGAAGCGTGTTTTGACAGGGGTAAAACTTTTCAGAGAACAAAAAGTTCGTTGTTGAACGTGGACTACGAACTGTAGCAAATTTACAGAAACTTTAGCTTCCATTAAGGTGTGTCACTGCACTTGCGTTGACTTTAGATGCTTTGGGGGAAATTGACGCTTGCGGCATTTGGATGAGAACTTATAACTCATAAATGAAACTTTATGAAACTTCATTGCTAACAACTTGATAACTGAAGACTTGCCCAATAACTTATGACACGGTTACTGGCTTTGTAACTTTTTGTTTGATAACTTTATCGCTCGAAACTTTTTTTGCGATAGTTTACTATCGAATGACACTATGCTGACAGTGGACTGTTCGCTATTTCTTCAGGCATGGAGGACTGTGGTGTTCAGCTGCATGCTGCGCAGTGGATGATTGAGATACGATCTGCGACGTGCTATCGCAGGACTTGTCTCCATGGCTTACCTCATTCAGTATTATATAGCCATTTACTTTTGGATAGGTGTCTCTACAGCACCATGGTAATATTAAATTGTTTCATTGCAACGTTTGTTTTTTTGCAGACCTAGTTAATACATTCAAATAATTTTTTTAGAGTACTTCAGATTGAGAAATGGCCGAGTTGAACGCTAGAGATTTCCATTATTTAGAAATTTATTATTAAAAGTGTTTTTGAGTTCTATTCTAAGAGGATCTACATTCAAAGTCTTCAAGTGAACATAAAGAAATCAGCGTAAGCTTATACCTAATTTATTTGTTTACCTTATAGTATGATTTTACTACGCAGAAACCGTGCATTATGTTTAGTTTCTATGATGAAGGTCTTGTTACTTGATCTTCGTCTTGTTCTGAAAACTGTGTACTTTATTTTATATGCGCTTAGCAAACGGGAATCTCGTTAACCCTCAAATTTTCGTTTGGCGATCAAGGAAAAATAAAGAAAAAGCAGAAAACTTAAGTAAAATCCCCACGTAGCAGTGTAGCAGTAGGTGATTAAAGACATCTCAGAGACACTGGGTAGAGTTTGGAACACAACTGGCATGAATGATCTTAACAGGTAGCTTCAAACCTCCATCACCTGTGAGAGTGCCTTTTCTGTTTAAAACAGTAACCAATTTCTCTAGCAAAACTCAAAACATTAACTATCATAGCAGCCTCATTTAGCGGCATTAAAAGTTAGAAGCACGATGAAAAGTGACCACCCTCACTCCACTGCAAGCTAAAATACAAATTGAAAATTTAGGAGCATCGAAGATGAGTTATACCGGATGATGATAGTAAATTTTTAACACTTGTGATATGCCATTCGAATCGTCTTTCGTTGTAATTTTCTGTGGAAATAGTTGAAATAAAGATTCAACGTTATAAAAGTGAATGGCAGTTTTTTAATGTAAACTATGGAAACAAAAAGACTTAAATTTCCCCTGGTATGTATTTGGCATGATAGTGAAAAACTAATCCCAAAAGAAAGACGAGAAGAAAAATAGTTCATATCCGTCAACGTTAATACAACGACCATCTACCGTGGTTTTCGCAATGCACTAAAATAAAGATATTTATTTTTAAAAGTACACGGGTATCATAATAGCCTCGCCATTGGTTGAAGGAAAAAATTAGGGAAAAGCATGAAAATTGATTTCCAGGTTAATTATTTCAGGTTTGATAATACTTAGAATTATTACGTCCAAAATAAGTTTTCACGATGTTGCAAAACAGTTCTGACGGTTTTCCCTTACGTTTACTCATGATTTTAGGATTCTGCAATATCACAGAATGATGTTGAAAGGATAGTGGTTAGAAAAAGAAAAAAGAAAAAAACATTTTATTTCCAATAAAGTACAAACATGAAATGTCGATACATTGGTTTTTAAAACACCTTAACATTAACACCCTTAAATGATTATAACACATTGGTATCGTAATACCCGTGTAAAATGTTGAAACGAAATGATTGATAGAAAAGTACAACAAAATTGAGTTCCTTTCCTAGCTTGCCTAATCTGATTTTGAAACTAGGAGAGCACAATCCTCGCGACGTTCATTTGAAAAACACTCTCATTAGTACGCATAAGTATTGAAAAATGAAAGCGAAAAATGCATTCAAATACCTTAGCATAGAAACCCTTAATTGCTATTTATACATGGTTATCGTAATATCCATGTTAAGTGTTGGAACATATGATTTAGATCCTTAATTGCTATTCATACATGGTTATCGTAATACACATGATGGTTGTCGACACAGGATTTAGGGAGAAGCACAAGTTAATAAAAAATAAACAATAATATGTATAAGAGGATCGTTTGCATTTGGAGGGCGGCACTAAGTTTCAGTTTCTGTGTTTCAATTTCTAAGTTTCAATTTCTGAAATTTTTGCTGGGGATTGAAAATTTATCTTGTTTTACGTTCGTTAAGTCATTTTAATATTGATCTTGCTTACTCCGGTCGAACAAAATGAGCATCACAACTGTTGGTTCCACGCAGCGGAATGAGGTTGCTTTCCACAATTACCATGCAGTACTTCATCTGTGGTGCCCGGAAATGGAAATGGAGCGTATTATCTTTCTAATAAATTATCAACTCCAAAATCCAGGAATTCCTTTCGCCCATCCGACAACACTTCACTCCCTCTTCCGGTGATGCCCCGCATCCGGTCATGCCTCTACATTTGGTTACGCTTTCATTTGTTTATATCTCACATCCGGTGAAAGCCCACATCCGATCTTTCATCCCCATGCAAGGCGTCCCAACGATTATATTCGCTATAACAGAACACAAAATGGTTATGATATTTCTTACTTGCGCAAATAGTACTTTCGCAAAGAGTACATCGGGGTTAAAGACATGAAAAGTATTGTTTTACATCGCTAGATGTAATATTTTCAACATAGGTGGAACCGTGCAAAAGTTAACTATTTAAAATTAGTGTTGTCGTAGTGTATTCACGAGAATAAAAAGGTAAGAAGAGTTTACCACACAAAGCTTACGACAGCAATTCGAGACCAGAATAAGAAGATTAAAATGATGATTTTCAAAGTTATGATATTCGTCAGATCCGAGGCCTTTTTAAATGTTTCAACGAGATCGAAGTAGAGAAAGTATGTACTAAAATACCCTCACATTTGACATCCGCTCTCTCTCTTTGCGGTAGTTAATTTGAGTTTGGAAATGCAAGATGAAAGTGAGTCACTAAGAACACAAAATCCCTGGGGCACATAGCTGAAAATACTCGTGTTAGGGTGCGTGTTATTGGATCACGAGCCCGTACTATTTGCTACACAGCTGGAACACCAATATACAAAAAAAAAAAAAAAAAATGCTAATGAACTCCGTCGCATGTTCAAAAAGCTTCAATATGAGCGAAAAGTACTTACGAGTATCTTAAAGTTAAGACCATGACTTGAGATCGAATACATCAGGATCGTAATATTTATATTGATTGATTTTGAAACAAATGGTTGGGAGAAAAGTACAAAGAAAAAAAAAATGCATTCCTTCCATTGTGTTGATATCAAATACATGAGGATCGTAATATTTCAATCGGTTAAGTTTTGGAACAAATAATTAGGAGAAAAGTACGTAGATAAATGCATTCTCTCCGTTTTGTTGGTCTGATTTTAACACTGGATTTTATTTCAAGGGGTCAGGAAAACATTGCACATGTGATGCGTTGTTAAGAACACTCCAGTTGGTGCATTTCCATATTGAAATTTGAGCTTGCGAACGTTGGAACTAGTGAAATGAGGGATTAAGGGTTGAAGGTACAACGGGTAGATCCAGAATTAATTTGCATCTTTGACTGCTAGGTTGATGTTTTAGGCAGTTTTACATTGTTTTGTATCAAAGCTAAAATACCTGGTATGGATGAAATGAACGATTTTACAATAACGGAAAAATTTAAATTTCGTATACTACAAGCTTTGGCACAGAAAAATTTACCGGATTCAAAATAGATGAGAGGGACCGATGTAAAATGCCAACCGTAACATTATCAAGATTACTGGGGCAAAACGAGAAAGTTAAAACAACCTCAAATGGTGTGGCCGAAAGCACACTGGAAGAGTGTAAAGGACGACACTGCGTCACAACAGGATCAACATGAGCATTTTAAAAGGAAATACGTTCTAAACATACAGACACGCACATACGTACACCGATATCCATACGCATATACGCACACACGTACTGCATGTACGCACTACTCCAGCACGTGCTGCAGTTCACACTTATTGTGTTGACGCAAGATAGAGAGCCATTTTAGTTTTGAATTCTCTCAGTGTTTGGGGGGTTTTGAAGCTTTGGGGGAGTCTGTTCCATAGTAAGGCGCCTGATACTGACAGAGCCTTCTGCCCGATGTTAGATGAACGGTATTTGATTGAGACATCACGTCTCCTGTTCGGCCTTTGGTTCGTGACGGTAGGGGAGTGGAATTCCACTATTTCAGCACTGCTATGAGGAAGATATAAAGAGGAGAAAACGTATTGGGCTTTGTGCGCCTGGAACCTTTCCCGAATCGGAACCCAGCCAAGTTTATGCAGGAGAGGTGTTACGTGGTCTTGCTTTTTGAATTTACCGTTGCATACAACCTTTGCTGCAAAATTCATGCATTTTTGTAGGTCTTTCTGAAGATCTTTCGATATACCTCCCCAGACCAGGCTACAGTAGTCAATACGTGATAAGACCAAAGAATGAACGGCCAACAATCTAGATTCTTCGTCAAGCATATTTTTTATACGATTGAAAAACAGTAAGGTCCCGTGAATTGTGTTGCAGGTTTTATCAACGTGGGATTTGAAGGACATGTTCCTATCGAACCAAATACCTAAATTTTTTACTTTTTCTGATGGGTGAATTGTATCATTCCCAACTGTAAGAGTTAGATCTAGATTTCGAATGTTGTTTATTGAATGCTTTGACCCAAAAATAATGAATTGTGTTTTGTTCGCGTTTAGCTTGAGACCATTTTGGTCATACCATGACTTGAGGCTGATCAATAGAGCTTCAGCTCCTTTTCTCGTCTGTGGTATTTCTGCTAGAGAGCTTGTCATTGCAATTTGGACGTCATCTGCATACATGGAGATTCGTGTGTTAGAAGGCATTGGAGGGAAATCGTTTATGAAAATTGAAAACAGTAGCGGGCCCAGAATTGATCCTTGAGGGACACCAAAGCTGTTTTGAAGGAATGGGGACAACTTGTTATCTAAGAGGACTGCATGAGACCGATTTGAAAGGTAACTTTTAAACCACTGTGTATCCACTCCTAATTTCAGTATTTTTCGTAGGAGTTGATTATGTTCGACGCTGTCGAATGCTTTAGAGAGATCAAGTAGCAGCAGAAGTGTTACATTTTTTTGATCGATGTCGTTGTATATTTTTTCAGTGATGTTAAGCAGGGCGTCTTGAGTGCTAGTGTTCTTCCTATAGGCATATTGATTTCGATGAAGTAAATTTGACTCGTCCAGGTGAGATGACAGTTGATTCGTTACTACTTTTTCTAATACTTTGGACAGGACAGGTAGAAGGCTAATGGGCCTGTAATTTGATGCTGTATTTATGTCACCAGTTTTATGCAACGGTCTAATTATAGAGTGTTTCCATTGTTTTGGAAACTTGTTAGTAGCTATTGATGTGTTGATAATCAAACGAATAAATGGTGCTGTGACTGGAAAACTGTCTTTTATGTATTGGAGGTTGATTCCATCGTGTCCAACTGCTTTTGTGTTTTTCAATGAGTATAAAATAGTTTTTAACTCTGGTAAATCGATAGGGCGTGGCTTCCACAGCGCGCCAGCCTTTGAAAGTGCAGTAGGGCATGAACTTTCAACTGTCCATTTCCTCGGACTGGTTTTACTCACTTCATCGAAGACTTGGGCACCTACTTTTGAAAAGAAAGTGTTGAACTCAGTGGCTTTTTCCAAAGGATTTTCAAAATCACTTTTGCGCTCTAAGTTTTTATATTGAGCCACCTCACTAATGATTTCCCATGTACGTTTTGGATTATTTTTTTCCATGAATAGTTCTTGGTGGAAGTGAGTTTGTTTTGCTTGCGTGATTTTCTTCCGAAGAATCTTCCCAAGTTCTTTATATCTCCTGTATAAAGTAATGTTTGACCTGTTTTCTTTATACTCTCGCAAGTAAATTTTCTTTATTCTGCTTAGGTCTTTAATTTCGCTGGTAATCCACGGAGTGCGTTTTGGCCTAGTTTTTTTGGTGATATAAGGAGCGCATTCATTTAGAGCTGCTGTAAAGTTCTCGTTAAAGATAGAAACCTGAATGTCCACATCGTCTGATTGCATCATGCTCTGAAATTCGGTGAGCCTGTTTAAAAGTTTTTCATTAAATAGTTCTGGCGAATATTGACTTTTTAGGCGGTAAGTCATGAGACGATAGTTTTGTCTTTCCTTTGCAATATTTATTTTACATTCTACAGAGTGGTGATCGGCGACAGAGGGTGATATTACTGTATTAAGTATTGCCGTAAGTTTGTTTGTGATTGCTAGATCGAGGAGAGTCTTAGATACTCTTGTAACGCGAGTCGGTTCTTTAACCATTTGTGAAAGGTTTAGTTTGTACAACAGTCTGCTAAGCTGATTTTCTTCATCCGTTAGGTCAATATTAAAATCACCGAAAGCAAAGAATGACATTTTTGTAGCTAAAATTTCTTTGAAAATTTTCTCAATGAACTCTACTGTTGTTGGTAGAGAAGCTGATGGGTGCCGGTAAAGGCTGCCGGTAATGATGGATTTATGTTTATTTATTTGCACTTTCAACCAAACCATCTCTATGCCCTCGCACACTTCGTTTGTTAAAAGTAAAGACGACTGGTAAATTTCTTTTACAAAAATACAAGAACCACTACCTTTGCTATTTTTAACGCCGTCATGGCGGTACAGCACGTAATCGGGAATATTGAAAAAGGAGCTCTGAGTTCGCGAATCGAACCATGTCTCGGAAACACATAAAATGTCAATGTCTTCTGTGACCAACATAACTCTAATGTCATCCAGCTTACTAAAGAGGCTACGAGCATTGATATGTTTAATTTGAATGTTTTTTATTTTATGGCGATTATTTGTGGCATCAGAGGGATTTTTTGGTAGGGACTGTTTCGTGGATTTATTGATTTTATCATTGTTGCCCAGAGTGTCAAGTCTAGCATCTGGTGTATTTGAGAGACTGCCATTTAACTGGACAACAGTATTTTGTCATGAAGATGATGTGATATCAGTCTTGTTTTTGTCTTGTGCAACAAGTGTACTGTACCCTATTAAAAATTAAGGGAGTAGCATGGTTGATTAAAGGAGACAGCGGTGAATTAAAGGAGTATTAAGCGAACCGAGGCCTCTTCCCTTCTGACACTTCCAGGGCGCGACTCATAAGCACGATGCGAGCAAGTTCTCCCATGTTGCTACCAGAGGCCACCTGTGCAGATGGCCTCTAGGTGAGATGCCTGCCATCTTTCTCGAGAGAAATGACGGTTGCCGTCTTTCGCGTCAGTTTTGAAGTTGGTGTTGTGCGTGACAGATGTCTAGATCGTGTCTCTATTATTTAAAACGTTTCAAGTAACGTTAGAGTGTATATCAGTGCCAGCGTGTATTACGTGAGGATGTATAGTACGTGAGGGTGTCAGAAGAAACAAGAGATGGAAGAGACGTAGAATGCTGGTCTGGAGAGGCATTATTTCAAGAGCATGAACGGAGCAAGGACCCCACTGCTAGTTTCATCATCTCGGTCAATTGATATTTTAGACGATTCATCGTTGTGGTGGGGCTGGTAGTGAAGGCAAAACCTCAATGTGAGCAATGTAAAAACAACAAAATGTGGAAACCAAACCTGAATTTTCCCTCGTCAGTCTTCAGCAACCTTTGAATTGAAGGACGTTCTTGAAGGTAATCAACGATGTGTTCAGATACATATTTGTGTGTGTGTGTGGGTGTGGGGGTAGGTGTGTGGGAGGGGGGGTGTGGGGAGGGTTTGAGTGTGGGGATAGGTGAGGGAGTGTGTGTATATGAATAGCCGGTGTAATTAAGCTCGGGCAAGGTAAAGTCAATTTATTTTCCTTTCTAATTTTAGGAATGAAAGATGAAAAATCTGCTAGACGATTGTTTTTGTTATATATATAGCTACGAGTATATTCTTCTAACGACCCTAGGGTATTGTTGCTATATTCTTTTCAAGGTACATTTATATTGTTCCCTGCAGGCTTCGCCTCCAAGGCTGCGTACAGCTGATTTCCCATTATTGCACATTCAACCGTTGACGCTTCTCAACCAAATATAGCCAGTTGCCCATTAATTACCTTAGTTATTGCGTTGCGAAAATTTCAAGCATAAGTTATACGTCACAAACATGTCCCGTTAATGTCAGCTTAATAATGAATACGCACCCTTGAAATTTTCTGCACATTAGTAGGAATGTATTTAATTTACATACTCAGGTACATTTTTTTTGTGCTATCAACCGTGTTTGCTTACGATGAATTGATTAATCGCGCAAGAACTAAGGTAATTCAAGGGCAAACTGGTTAGAATCGGTTTGAGCAGTGTGACGGTTTGAAAGTGTGACTAATGGGAAATCAGCTGTGCGCAGCCGTTTTTTTAAAATTAAATTAAGAGGTGGCCATCCTGGGCCTCTCATGATTCTCCGATGGTGAATAAGAGAAACTGGTCGCGCCTTGGGAGCGCGACGGTAGTGCTCCATGCTGAGCCATGCGTGGCCACCGGTTGGGACAGAGGCGCAGGCGCGCCTATAAAGTGGACACTTCGAAGTTGCCTCATAGGAGACGCATGGATGAAACAACCATGCATATTTGGGAGCGCTCCCAAGAATCACCGATGCCACTCCTATAATTTTTAATAGGGTAGTGATAATTTTTCCGATGAAGCATCAACGGATGGTTATTAGTTGATACTTCTGGTGAGGGGTCGACTACTGTTCTCCAAATACCATCGCCTTGCTCATCGAAGATGAAAATTCTCCTACCAGTGATCTTTGATATGATATGTGGTATTAAGTCCCCAGCATCATGATCAAAATGTTTTTCGTCAATGTATTTACTTATGAGCCTAGGAAGATCACCGCTTTTCTCGGCAAGGAAATTGACATATTTGTTTTCATTTGTAGTGCTTTCTTTTTTTATTGCTGCTTTTAAGGAATTGTAACTCCATTTTGAGGGCGATTTTGTTGGTGAATGTTGGTGAACCATCAGGTCAATAGAAGTAAATAATTTTGTAGCTAAAGCCTAATGATGTAAATGATAAAAATTGAAAACTATTTTTTTCACGCAAACATAAAAACTGGTACCGAATAACTAATTTACAGACCATGTTTCACCACTCAACGAATTTAATATATTTCCGACACAAATAATGCACGCATAAAAGATTCCCTAGTGCCAGAAACCAGAAAAAGACTGTCGCACAAGACTAACCAAACATTCAACCCGAATACTACCGCAAAATAAATACTTACGTTTATTGAAAGATGTGTGTATGTTATTTACTATTCATTGATGCAAGCGATTTGCAATTTAATATTTGTTAATTGTACACAGTCGGATGATTTTAATTGACATAATATACGGAAATCATTTGAAGATTTCATTTCACTTCATGAATAGGTAATCGCTGGCACATGAGAGAAGAGAGAGAAAGAAAAAAGTCCTGAACAAATGAATATGAAGTTAAAAATATTCAAGAATAAGAAATTGGTAGATCAAGTCGAAATTTCAGTGCATTTTGGGTATTCAGTTCTTATTTACCTTTTATTTCTGAAATGTATGTATAAATTACTCTATAGCTTGGTGATAACAGTACAACAAAATGATGCTTACTGCAACAATTGCGAATTGATACGAGAAATGCTTCACTTAGAATGAAAAAAAACTTAACAACTTAGAAATTTGCACCAGCTTCTGAACATACACATATAATACGCAGTAGCGTACTAAAAACTGCATCAAGTTTGGAAGTCAGTAAAATTTGATGCAGTAAAGTTAATACACATATTATCCTACATTTGTTTTTAAAATATCTTAATATTAACATCCTTAGCAGGTCAAAATACATAGGTATTGTGATAGACATTTCAATGGTGGATTAAAAGAGTGAGAGAAAAATTTACAAACATATTATCTGTGATACTCTATTCTAAGTTTCAGAGAGCTCATGAATACTGTAAATACCGATGAAAAATGCCATGGAGGACAGTCTTTACGGACATTCAATGATGAGCTAACGCTTCGGCTTTAGTCGAGGATATTGTTGAACATATGATAGGTGGAAAGAATTGACACTGCATCTATGTACAGCTGAAAGTCAACATGTTGAAAATTTGGAAACAGTTTTTCGTGCATATAAATCCAGTGCGTACTTGGTAACTCACTAGAGGAATTGCAAAACCACGTGATAATTTTGTTTCAAAGTTCTAACCAAAATAATGCCGACACAAGATGTTTTTAAGAGTCGGAAACGAAATGAGGCTTGCGCAGAAGGCTAACAATAACATTTTACAATACGAAAGAGAGAGAGAGAGAGAGAGAGAGAGAGAGAGAGAGAGAGAGAGAGAAAAATCTGTACACGTCCAAAAAGCTGATGCGAAATATCAACATCTATAATTTCAAAAATTCCCTAATATGGAATTTCTTGAATCTAATTGGTGGATATGAAATAAAATGTAATCTAATATCAGGTTACTCAGAAAATGATCGTTTGTTGCAGGCGGTATGCTTTAAAATTGATTTTACTATTGAATTTTTTCGGTGATTTAAGTAAACAGTGAACAAAACAAGTTATCTACAGGTGTGCTTCAATATTTTTGTTCTTATTTCATCTACAATACATTTCTGAAGGGACAAAGCCAGTAAGTGTGAACATGAAAATGAAGACTTGCGGTCACTTTTCTAGCATGAGTTTAAGCTCGGCAAGAATGTTGCTGAAACTACGGCACATATTAACGAGGCATGGGGAGATAGAAAAACAAGTGAATGAACACTACGAAGATGGCTTCAAAAATTTTGTGGTGGAGGTGAGAGCCTCAAAGATGAAGACGGTA